>CM053766.1:120760121-120929357 GCA_028658305.1 Pachyuromys duprasi
CTGCTTTCTCTTTCAAAGTTCCAAGCATGTACATGTTTGTTATACGTTCAACCTAATATCTGTCTTGTTCTATGTAAAACCTTCCACAGAAATGTTCAAATTTCATTTGACGATGTATAAGCTTTCTGGCTGATCTGAGTTTTCACTGTTTGCATGCAGTTAAATTCAAAGTCTGAAGGAAGGGCTATGAAACCAGCTCATGTAATCATTTGTTTCCTGTCTGTTTAGAGGCACCAATAATCAAGACATGTAGTCTTTGAAAGCAGGATATGCAGCTGCTGGATCCTGCACTTTGAAAGTTAGCCTCAAGGGGCTGAGGAGATAGCTCAGAGGGTAAAGTGCTTGTCATACAAACATAGGACCTGGGTACAGATTCCCAAGACCCAGAAAGAAAAGCCAGGCATATCGGTATGCACACATGATCCCAGCGCTAGGGAGGCAGAGACAGGAGGATCTAGGGAACTCACTGGCCAGATGGCTTAGCCATATGGGTGAGCTCCAAATTCAGTGAGAGCCCCCATCTCAGGATGGATAGATGGATGGATGGATGGATGGATGGATGGATGGATGGATGGATGGATAGAGTAGAGGGCCAGGGAGATGGCTCAGTGGGTAAAGGCACTCAACACTAAGGCTGATGACCCACATGGTGAAAGGAGAGAATGAGGCTTGTCTTCTGAGCACTCACACATGTGCCATGCATGCCACATGCATGTACACACAAGCATGCACACACACACAAGATGAATAATTAACACTAATTCAAAGATTTTTAAAAACATAATGGGGAATGAAGAAATTTAACCAACTTCTGGTACATACCACATACATACACACAGTCATCACATATATCACTCACTTATACCCACATGTACACATCGGCTAAGACCCCAAGATAAAAAAAACAATCATGATTTGCATCATGGAGGTTTTATTTTCGTAGATTCCAGTTTGACACATCTCCAGATAATCTTCATCTATGGGGTAGTTCTGTTTAGAAACCACTTTCCCTTACAATGAATTAGACTGACCGGACTTGGCTGATGTTCTAATGGGTGAGCCAGCTTTCCTGAGCCCTATGGGCAGAGAAGGGAAGGGTGGAGGCAGGCTCCTCTGGCATGAACCCTTGCACTCATTCTGTCCTAGAAGAGCTTTATCCAAATTTCTGTCTGAGCTGAAGGTTGGTCTGGATGCCTGATGGCCTCTGGCATCTCAGAGCAACTTGTAACAGAGTCCTATCCCTGAGCTCACCTGCTTCAGTAACTTATGATATTATTCTGCAATAAATGCCAAAGTGGAGAGAGGAGGAAAACAACGGTGATTTATCCCACCTATGAGGAAAAACTAATGTGATAAGGCACCCTGTGCTTTCCCCCTTTGGTTTCAATATTGTTCTTAGCATTTGCTGCAACTTAAAACACTGCTTGTGTGCCCCAGGCATGTCTAGAAGATGGGCAAGGCGCCTCTTTTCATCTTTTGTGGCAAGTATCATTTACATTTCTAGAGTGAAATGGGATATTGGTTTGTCAGTGTTCCAGGGGAAATCTACAGGAAAGGTAAAAATCTAATAAAGAGGCTGTCATTTGTCTTCAGGTGCTGCAGTGTAGAGGCAATGTCAGAAGCGACACAGCCACAGATGCTCCAAAGAGACCCCGTGATGCCTTCCCAGAAGACACAAGCAGGGACGCCTCTACCAGAGGGCTGTGCTCTTCTTAGTTTATTTTCTTTGGGTATTTTTTTCTGTTTTTTTTTTTTTTCAGGCAGGTGTGTGTGTGTGTGTGCGCGCGCCCGCGCGCGCACGCTTATTCAAGTGTTCATGTACTTGTGTGAGCATGCATGTAGACAAATGAGGTCAATGTCAGTTGTCACTCCTCAAGCAACACCTACTTTGGGTTTTTGTGGGGGGGGGATTGTTTTGTTTTTCTTTTTGTAGCTGCTGTGTTTGTTTGTTTGTTTGTTTGTTTTGGGACAGGGTCTTTCATTGGGTTGGTACTTTCCAAATAGGCTAGGCTGACTGCCCAGCAAGCCCTGGAAAATCTACCTGTCTCTGCTTCTTCAGCTCTGGGAATACAGACACACATCCTATACCTGGTGTTTTTACATGGAGTCTGAGGCCAAACTCGATTTTGAGTTTGCCCAACAAGTGTTTAATTAACAGAGAATCTTTCTTTTCCTCCTCTTTTCTAATAGAGAGTGAAATGAAGTGAGCTACTGTCTTAAGGAATGTGAACAATCACACTCCTGTGTCTCTCTGTCTCTGTCTATCTCTCTCTCTTTCCCTCTCTCTCTTTCTCCCTCTCTCTCCTAGCACACTGAACACTGAAGTATGGGTAGCCTTTCCCTTTACAAACAGTAGTATGTAGCCATGCTTGAATACACAGCTATAACAGCATGAGCTCAAGGCACACCAAAAGTTTCTTCCCACTAAAATCTCTACCAAAGCCTACTGAAACCTCTGACATGGTCCAGTGACTCTCAGAGCAAGAGTGAACTTTGTGGTCCCACCAGGACCGTTTTTAGCACAAGGAGTGAAATAATTCAGTGGGGCTTTTTTATTAACATATATACTGTATATGGATAGATACATATATATTTCATACACGTGCATAGTACCCTTTGACCTCTTCCCCATCCACCCCTGCCTTCCACTTTCTCTCTGGCCCATCTCCCACCAGCCTCTTTGTTCTAGAGTCTCACTGTCTATGAAGTACCTAGTTCTTGAGGCAGTGGGATGTGTACCACTTGGGCACCAAAGCTACTCAGTGTCCTGCCCAGATCTTCACTGACATTATAGCTGAACACTTGCAGGAGGTTTTACCCAGTCCTTGGTCCTGGAAGAGGCACATATCTGCATGATCAGTCCCACTGAGAGTCCAACTCCTGATGCCAGTGTTCAGTTCATCAACTATAGGCATAGACAGCTCTGCCCATGGCCTGAGATGGTGCCCTGAGCACCTTGCCTGGAAAGCCATAGACACAGTCAAATACTCTGGTAAGGAGCAGGCTGCAGGCACAGGAGTAGAAGAGCTGGAACTCTTCACAGTAATGCCCAAATACAGATCTAGACACCAGAAAGAACCTGAAAAAGTTGGAGTCAGCATGCACAAGAGGAGCAACTGTTGAAAAGGGCTGTTGGCTGCATGGAGCACAAGAGCAGTTTAGTTTAGTAACACAACTGGCAGTCATGTGCCTCCCAGTTTTCTAAGTTTTTGGTTTGATCCATTTTCCTCATGGCATTAAAGTATATCTATTCTCACCCAAGGAGCTGCATTTGAACAATAGTCTATGCGGGGAATTGGTAAATAGTGTTCCCTGTTTTATTTTATCTTGGTTAAATTCATCATATTTTGATGTGCCTGATGCATACACGAATGAACTCCTATTAACGATTTTAAGCAAATTATGGTTTATTAAGGGAGTATTTAAATGCACTGTGTGGGTTTATTTTCTTGACATGATATTCTTTGTAAGTATATTTGAGTGCATTTGAAAGTCACGTAACTTAATTGTGTGACTGTAATTGCCTCCATATTGTTTGAAATAAGAGGTTTAAGTCTTTGAACAGAGCTCCGTGGAGCCTCTTTGGAGAGGTGGCTTGTTTGTTCAGGATGATACATCCGGTTCCTCACTCTGTGGGAAACTCGGGGCTCTGGTAAAAGCTGCCCCTGGGATTCCTGACGCTGTGGCTCTCTTTGTGAATTGAAAGACATAATCCCCACTTTATATTCCTATTTTTATTGGATCACTTATGCAACTTCTTCCTTAGGACAAAACATTCCATGCTCACTATGAGATATTCAAAGTGAGATGTAGAGAAAATTAAATTCTTCCTAAGAATAAGAATAATCCCCAGCACAAAATCACTCTGCCCAAGAATCATCTCTGATAGATTTTTGTTGTTGTTGTTTTAAAAAAAATTGTAATAAAGAGTGGGAGAAGTGGCTGGGGAATTAGGAGTACTTGTCTCTTCCGGAAGACCAGAGTTTGATTTTCAGTCCCTGCATATGGAGACTCACAACCGTCTGTGACTCCAGCTCCTGAAATACAATACCTTCTTCCATGGGCAACCATGGGCATGAGAGCATGTGTACCCGAATGCACGCCTGCGTATACGCACACACACAAACACACATACGCTTTTACATTTTTAACTGTCCTAAGTTTTATGAAACCTTCCACTATTTATTCTACGTGCATTCCACACATACAGCTACAGTGATGACTTCCTAGGCTCACTACTGTTTGCTTACCCTTTCATTTTCCCACACCAAATATTCAGTGAATTTTCCCTTATGAAATACTCTTCTCCATTCTCATTTTTTTTTTCATATCAAAGAAAAATTTATAGAACCTCATGAGTCCTGTGGCTCAAACTCAGGTTGTCAGGCTTGACAGCAAGTGTGTTTACCCTAAGCGTCTGTCAGTCTGACTTAATGTTTTGTACCTGCAAAAATCACCACGTCCTAAACAAAGGTTAAAGTCCAGTATGATCATGGTCATCTGACAAGAGAAGAATACATTTTTTTTTCCTCCAAGAAATAGTCACAGTCACTTTTCAAGTGCATGTCTGATCCCACAAGTGGATGGTCCAGTTTGGGAATTTGTTTTTTAATTGACAAGCCTTGAACTCCTGATTTTCCTGCCTCCATGGACCAAGTGCAGGGATTATAGGCATGTACTCTCTGAGATAATTTTAAAGTATGATTCTGGTTAATCGACTTGATAGAGCACGTGCCCAGCATCTACAAGGCACGGGGTTTAAAAGAGAAAAACAAAGAAGACTCGAGAGAGTATCAGCTATCTGCTAACATCTATCCAAGCACAGAGTACAGAGATTTGTATAAGTTTACCATATAAATGTGCATATGTTTGGTATGTGGATATTCATGCGCCATAATACATGCACAGATCAGAGGGCAACTGTGGGAGTCAGTTCTTTCCTTCTGTGTAGGTCCCGAGAATTGAATTCAGATCATCAGGCTTGGCAGTGAATGCCTTTACCTACTGGGCCCTCTTTCCAGCCCTACCAGGAAGTTTTAATGTAGGTAGAGATTTTTGTTATAGATTTGGGGGGAGGGAAGGATCAGTGACTTAGAAGAGATCAAGCATACAGGACAGGGCTGGGATGTACAGGGTGTCAGAGGCACCACACTTAACTAGCATGAGAGAGACCCTGGGTTTGACCCTCAACACTGAAAATACAAAAACAAACAAACAAAGAAACAAACAAAAAAACAAAACCCCAAATCTAAACCAAATGAAAACCAGAAAAGTAGATTGATCTTCTGGAAGATATTCTGTCTATGGCAGCCACGGCAGGGAAAATCGAATGGCTGGTGCCAAAGCCCAAGCAGAATGAATCCCGAGTGTCTCTTCTTAACTGATATCCTCTTCCTAAGTAATTCTGTCCAACAGAGATTATTATGTATACACGCAGGTTCATAGGGAAGTAAATCTGCTTATCACACACCCAAGGCTGAGTGTGCTGTGCTGTGAATGGTGCTTTTCCTTTTTATAAGTTCTAAGCCCCACAAAACCTGGATCTAGCTAGATCTACTCTCAGCAATGAAAAACAGCCTACATGTCCATCCCTCCCATAGACTTGAAGGGGGTGGCTTGAGATACTCAGTGGAACACAGACACTGCAGAGAGCTGCACATTTTTAGGCAAGGATGACCGGGTTAAAGAGTCCAGACATGCTTTAGGACATATTTCCCTCCTAATAGCTTCAGTCTGAGACTGGTTGAATCAATGGCCACGAAGCCCATGGATCCAGAAAGCTGCATGTAAATGAGAAACAAAATAACAAATTGATATAAGGATTATGAGCAGATATTCTGCACAGCACTTCAGATAAAATCAAGTATTACTTACTTAGATGTTCACAAGATACATCACCAAAAGCATGCTAGGCGAGCACTAAGAAAGAATCTGGAGGGAACAAGTATGTGAAACCATGGTGAAGGGATGAGGAGATGGTTCCTTGGATAACGTACTTGCCACGCAGGCACAAAGATCTGAGTTCAGATCCCCTATACCCACACAAATTCGGGTGGGCACTGGCAGCTCACCAGGAACACTAGCACATGGGAGAAGATGGGATCCCCAGAGCAAGCTGACTAGCTAGATTAGGCATACCAGTCTGCTCTGGATTTGACCAAGAAACTCCATCTCAACAGATAATGTGGAGAAAAACTGAGGGAGAGGCCTGATGTCAGCATTAGGCTTCTACACACTCAAGCATGTGGGCACACAGTTATGAGCAGACATATCCTCATTCATGCACACTGCACACACATATACATGCAAAAGAAAGAAAGAAAGAAAGAAAGAAAGAAAGAAAGAAAGAAAGAAAGAAAGAAAGAAAGAAAGAAAACCCTCACCAAAACAAAAAACCATAATAAGGTACTATTTAACACACTGGAGATTGGTCACTGTAAAAAAAAAAAAAAGCCAGAAAGTAATAATTTTGGTAAAAAGTGAAGAAAGAGAACTTTTATATACTGTTGGCAGAAATTTAAAACAATTCAGGAACACTGTCCAAAATAAAATGAATCTACTATGCACTGTTCTACTCCAAGGATCCATCAAAGAACCAACCAAACCCAGAGACCAAAAATAAGAGTCAGAGCCAGCGCTGGAGAGATGGTTCAGCAGTTAAAGAGCACTGGCTGATCTTCCAAAGGACCCAGTTCAGTTCCCAGAAGCACCCACACGGCAGCTCAAAACTCTCTGTAACTCCAGTTCCAAGGATCCGATATCCTCACAGAGACGTACATGCAGTCAAAACACCAATGTACATAAAATGAAAATAAATAAATAAATAATTTAAAATTTTAAAAAGAACGCTCATGGCAGCCCAGAGCAGGAGTGGGTGAAGCTTTGTGACGTGTTGGTGCTACTTTTTAAAATCTATTTTATTTCGGTTTCTTATGCCTCTTCCTCTTTTCTCCACCGCTTATTCCTTCCAACACCCCAACACCAAGTAGGAGAGAAAGAAGGTTAGTGGAGGAAGAGGGGCTAAAACAAAAACATGTTAATATAACATAATTGAGCTTTTAAAGACAATAAAACTTCCACTACTTCCCCCCCCTTTAGTTTAAAAAAAAATGGCTTTTTCTCTAATATGAATGAGATTTGTTGCTTTCTTAAAAGAAGGTTCTGAACAAACCAAACACTTTTTCGGATTAATAGTTTCTTCTATAACCTGGTAACTCTCGGTTGCTCTTATCTGAAACAGCTTATCCTTTTTGCTGCTCATCCTGGAGCTAGGACTCCAGATCTGCTTCCTAAGGTAAGAGGTTACCTTGTATGTCTCTCTTGGACCTGCATCCATTGACACCTTTTACTGCAGAGTCTACAATGTTTAGGCATTCTTGTTGAGAAGCAAGTGTTTTGAGAAGTGGCTTGTTGGCTTCTCTGGTGGAAAGTGTCAGATTTCTCAGAGTTAACACACTGGCCATTTTGAGCACTGAGGCTTTAGCGGCTTGGTCACCATTTTTTTTTTTCCAAAATGACCAAATTTACTGAAATTGAAGCTCTGAGAATTTTGACATCTAAGGCTTTTAGTAGCTACTGGGGAAACTAATGGTGGTAATCTCTTAACCCAAAGCTGCTCCTCTGGCAGCTCAGTCTGCTCAAGATAAACCCTTTCTCTTGAAACAGACTATTTCTCTTTAACCCTTTCACCCTGTACAGCTTTCTGCTTCTTCCTGCTCCCAAGCCTGCTCAGAGGCTGTGAAAACTTGACACCAAAAGTTCTTGGAGCAGGGCAGGGTGACAATTTCAAGAAACTCTGGCTCTTAGTTACCAGGTCTGAACCCTTTTTTTTTTTCTTCCCTTTTCCAGCAGCACTATTCGATTCCCAAGCACTTCCACCTCTACCCACAAACTCTCTGGTTGCACAATCAACTCTGCAATCCTTTTGAAAGCACTAGAATTGAGTGACACTTCTGATTTTCCTATTTCATCCTACTTTTTTGTCTCTCATATCCCTCCATATTCACTCACTGCTTTTCAAAGAGTTCACTCATTCTCCCAACCTTTTTTGAGAAGGAATATAGGAAGACTAAACAAAAACAGGAAATCCTCTCAGGGAGGAAAGCAGGAGAGAATCCAGTGGTAACAGCCACAATACATCTGCTGATATCCTAAAACAGTATATTTATTTCTCCTCACCCCACTGTCTCCTCTAGAGCATTAGAAACCAGATTTTCCATTATTTAAAGCCCTACATCTGAGTGCCATTTGTTAGTTAATTTTTATACTATTTCATTTTTGTTTCTTATGTCTCTTCTACCTTTCTTCACCCATATCTCTTCCAACACCCCAACACTGGGTAGAAGAGAAAGAAGGTTAGTTAGTGGGGAAAGGGAGTAGTTCTGTTATGCCCAAGTCTCAAGGACCCCAAAGACCACCAAGGAGGCAATTCCACTGCAAGCACAGTAGGATCTTTTATTAGAAGCTTGAGCTCGGGCCCACACTGTCACCAACACAGCCATGTAGAGTGTAGAGCCCAGAGCTCAGGGGGAAGAGGGTTTTTGTTGGGTTATAACAAGGTTTGGGAAATTACAGCTTAGCAGTTACACATTGGGTGACATACAGCAAAGGCAAGCTTGTTACAAAGTGATTGTGGCTAACTAACATTGAGCAAGCTATCTATAGACTTTCAGGAACGCTAGGTATTTCTGTGCTATGAAAATACTATTACGAGGTTGGTGGGTTGCCCAGCACATATGGCCCACCCTGAGATAAACTACCTTCCCATTCTTGTGGTTTTTCTCTAGGCTATTCCTTGGGTAAGGGACTCCATTGTCTTCTTCCTGGAATTAGTGACTATGGCCTAGTTCTTGGGACTGTTGACTTTTGGGTTGGGGGCAGGGGACAGGCCTTGTTCTCTAGGTTCTTTTTGGCTACTTCCTGCTGTTTAGGTTCATTGGGTTCCTTGGGACAAGTCTAATCTTTATTTCAGGATATCTTCACCTTTTTATCAAACTGCATCAGCAGCAACCAGGGGCAGCAGGGGAGAACAGCAGCAATCTTCTTCTTTCTATGCTGTGCCTCCTTTCTCTCTCTGGGCTCTGGCATTTACTCCCCCTCCAGAGTCCTCAGAATTAAACTATCTGCAGCTGGCAAAGAGTCCCTCTCAGAGCTCACATGAGGCAAATAGTTTGCTGCTGTGGACAATCTGAATCAGCCCCACATCCCAACCTAGGAGTAAAACAAAAGCATGTTTACATAACACAACTGAACGTTTAAAGACACTAGAACTCCCACCTCAGTGGGGAGTGTGTATGAGCCTGTTGATACAGTCTTCAGTTAAAAAGCAGTGGAAAACAGTGAGGATGAGTCTGAAAACACAAAGCTAAGTAAAAGAAGCCAAGCAAAAAAAGAAGCGGCCTCATAGGGACAAAAACTGGCATTTCCAGGATGTAGTGGTTTGAAAGAAAATACCCCCCCCCCATAGGGACTGCACTATTAGCAAATGTGGCCCTGCTGGAGTAGGGGTGGCCTTGCTGGAGGAAGGATGTCACTGTGGGGCCAGGCTTTAAGGTCTCATATGCTCAAGCTATGCCCAGTGTGGCACACAATCTCTTTTCTGCTGCCTGTGGATCAAGATGTAGAACTCTCTGCCCCTTCCTGCACTCTGCCTTGCTTCCTGTCATGCTGATAAAATGGACTAAACCGTTGAACTGTAAGCCAGCCCCAATTAAATGTTTTCCTTTATAAGAGCTGCCGTGGTCATGACATCTTCTCACAGCAATAAAACTATAACTAAGACACAGGGCTTGGGAGGATTATGGAATCACCAATTGCTGCTGCTGAAGACAGGTTTTCTTTGGGGACAATGACTGTTTTGGGATGATACAGAGGAAGTGATGTCCTCTCTGTGGAGGAGGCTGAGCAAATAGTACTGAGCCTAGGAAATAATCGCTGTACTTTTTACATGTGGGACACATTTAGAATAAATAGCAGAAGGCTTTGTAAAACTTAGTACAGTTAAAAAATTTTAAATGTATGGGTGTGTTTGCGGGGGGGATGTGGATGGTGTGTTTGTTCACGTGTGTGCGTATGCGTGCGCATGTGCGTGTGTGTGTGTGTGTGTGTGTGTGCATGTGTGTGTGTATGACAGAGAGCAAATCCAGGTCAACAGACTTGGTGCAAAGTACCTTTCCCTGCTGAGCCACCTTGATTGTTCCAAACCTTTGCCTTTAAAAGAAATGGTTATTTATTTTCTCCCAAATATCTAGTTGTCTGGTCCATCTGGGAGCCTCCAGGTAGCTGACTCTCAAGAGGCCTCAGACACTTAGGAAGAACCTGTCTCAAAAGAAAATATTTTGAAAAGGATAGGGGTGTGGCTCAGTGGTGGGATGCTTACCTAATGCTTGTCAAGGCCCTGAGTTCAAACTTCAGCACCATAAAAAATGAAATAAAATTAATACTTCTTGAAAACTTGGAGAAAGTAGAAGATATTTCAGGGGAAACATCCAGCTAGATGCACCATTTAGACAAGCATCGTGACACTGATGAACAAATCATGGCTGTCCCCCAAAAGAGTACTTTTGACTTGGTTTAGGCAAACAAGGTGATTTTGAATTCCCACTTTTGGGTATGATCACGTCTGTAGGCAGGATTTCCTCAGAGCGGAGTTAGTCTTGATCTCATGATGAGCAAGGTGGAGACTCCATCTAGAAATGATGTAACAATAAAACTCAGCTCTTCAACCTCAGCCGCAGGGCACCTAATTATCTATTTAATCGCCAATTTCCTGCCTCAATTCCAAAGCGGCCTCCTCACAATGAAAGTAAGGAACACTTTCATCCTCACACATTAGAGTTTTGAAAAGGTTTGAAGTTTCTAGTATTTTGCATTGTATTTGATGCAGTTTTCCATTTGCTTGTATAATTACTGAAGTTGCACAAAGCCAAGATGTGTTTCAAGCTTCCTGAACAGCGAAGATGTGAACAAGACGTTTCAAAACCTGCACAGGTGGAGATGGCCACGCCTTCCCACCCCATGAAAGGCTGTCTTTGAGATTGCACCAGCCAAAACAAACCCTTCCTCTCTTAAATTCTCCCTGCCAGGTTTTCTGTCACAATGAAACAAAGACTCTAAGAAACAGGTGCAAGGAAGATTGCTCACCACAGCTGGAAGAGAGCCTGGAGCTCAGTCTGCTAACAGCCTATGCCCAGACTGGCAGGTGCCCCTGGGAGGGACCCAGCTGGATGCTGAGCCTCACATTTTCTGTTGTGCAACACTTGTCCACTTGGCTGTACAGTGTTTGAGCCCTTTTGGTAGTGCTGTGAATCCTTGGTCCCCTTTCCATAATACCCTGTTCTTTTTAGGTCATCAGAGCTACTTTAGCTACTTTCTGTTGTTGGCAATTTGGTTGCTAAAGTTTGTGGCTGATTGTGTCTACTGACTGAGAATAAACTTGAAATTCAGATTTAGTAAATATTTGGGAGTGCTCCTTAAGTCTAAAGCTACCATGAAGATCAAAGACAGGCTGGGAGATTCAACTTGTCTCCCACTGACCATAGCTCAGTAAAGATGAGCCCAGAGGCAGGAGTCACCCCTGGTTCACCACTGACCTGAGGGAAGCGATGCCCTCACAGAACCAAGCAAGGTCAATGGACAAGATGGGCCTTGAGTGGCTGCACTACTCAAGGCTGCCAGAAAACACGGCATTTGTCTAGTCTAGGATAGCGATCTGCTGAGAACTGTATCTTTAGACTGCGAGGAGAGTAAGTCAGAGGCTGGGTGATGCCTCAGTCAGAAAAGTGCCTGCCATATAAGCAGCAGGACCTCAGCTCCTTCCCCAAACCTGCACAGAAAAGCCAGGCATGCTGGTTGGAATTCAAGTGCTGAATTTGCCATCTCAGCACTGCAGAGGTGGTGACATGTGACCTCTGGAGCTTGCTAAGGAGCTCGCCTAAGTCACTCACAAGCTACAGGCCAATGAGAGCACTCTTGTCTTAAAAACAAGCAAACAGGAGGGGGCTTTGCCTGAGAAACAGCACTCGAGCTTGTCCTCCATGGACACACACATGGGGTATATGCACTTGTGCACATGCAGAATAAACAAAAGACTCGGACTCCCCTAGCCTACTTAGAAGTTCCTAAAAATAGGAATATTGCCACCCACTGCTTCTCCTCTCAGAAGTCCTGGCTCCAGGTTCCAGGTTTACTTTTTAAATAAATAAATAAATAAAGAAATAAAGAAATAAATAAATAGAAGACAGCTGTGGTGGCCCACACTCGTAGTCCCAGCCGTAGAGAGAAGTTGAGGCAGGGGGATAAGGAGTATGGGCTCTACACAGTAAAGCTCCCTAGGAATAATAATAACATTCAGCTGCTGGTGCTGTCTTGGACAAGATGGGCCAGGGCTAACCATGTAGTATCAGCCTTGTTTTCTGGTCGCTTTCACATTATTTCCCAAATGCCTCTCCTCTCTCCTTGGTTACTTGGTTAGTTCAAGAATAGCCTGGGCTCCCCAAGGCCCTGTCTCAAGGGAGAAAAAAATTAGCAACAGAGGAATGGGAAGAAAAGGAGGAAAGAGATGAAGAAAGAATGAGAAGGGAGGATGGAGGAAAGAAAGGAAGGAGGAAAAGGAAACCTTTCCATTTATTTTGTCTTTTTTTTTTTTCAAAAGGAAAACTTAAGGGCCAACAAGGTGGCTCAGCAGGTGAAGGCACTTACAGCTAAGCCTTATGACCCGAGTTCAAGCCAAAGGTCCTGTAGAGAAGAGGAAAACAGACTCCTGCATGTTGCCCTCTAACCTCCACACCGTGTGCGCTGCATTTGGCTAGCCTCAGAGACGAGGCTGAGAGGACTGTAGCACCCATGTCTGGCAGGCAAAGGGGACGGTGGCAAGCAGGGCATCCAAACCCAGTCTCCCTAGGTACCATCCTTTTTGCATTCACAGTGACTCTGGGATTTTTCATTCATCATCTTGCCCTTAACTTGGGGCTTAAAGAGCAACATGACACATTGAAACTGCCTTTGACACTTAACATACCTGGGGAAAGTAGACATGTAATTAAGGCAGGGAGAAGCTCCTCTTTCCCTCCACCTGGGCCCCTGTTCCGTCTAGCTCAGTGTAGGTGCTCTGTGTGGTAGCTTTGTGTGTATGTTCAAGTTGTGTACTGCACCCCACCCAAAAGGGTGACATTCACATTATAAATGAACTCACCAAAGAACACACATGCAGCACAAAGATTTGAGGCCTCCCAGACAAGTTCTAGGTACCCCACACCTGTCATACTACCAGGCATATGTGTTCAGGACCGCATATTCTACAGACTCTCTGTGGACTTCACGCCATCACTGCCCCACAATCTACACCCTCACTGGACTCTGGACTCAATTTGGTCCCCCAGCTTCAGGAGAAGAGATGGGGGCAGGCAGAGCAGCGTGGACAGTGTTGTTGGTTTCTGTGGATACCAGCCCCTCGGCCACTTGGAGCTCTGCAGCTCCTATCCTTCTCCTGAGAGACTTGCTGGCTGCTCAGCACAGGTGAGACCTCTCCACCCTTTACATCCTCAGCAAATGAATGACCCACGGAAGAATACCAACCACTACAGCTAGCGCACGCCCAGCTCTCACAGCCACTCTGGCTCGCCAGAGCTTTGAAGATAAAGAATCTGCCTTTCCTACTGAAGAAGCCCACAAGGCCACAGGCCATCCTACCATGTTCAGTAATCTCATGGCACATAGTAGGGACTCAGGATATAGCAGTGAAGAGAACGGAGGATTATATAAGAGGCCTTGATGGTTCTGAAACAGATTGTTCAAAGGAGACTCTTGCTTCCTCCTGGAAACTTCCTGATCCCTCAACTGACATTTTCTCACAGAAAACCTGTCTGTGAGCACAGATTCAGGAGGGGATAAAACCTTGCTGGCTCACCTCCCTCGCACAGATACATTAGCGTCTCTCCTTTTCTTCAAAGGTCTTCCTTTGAAGTTCTGCGCCCAAGAACAATGTCCATCTTCCAGGTCAGAATAGGACATGGAAATGGACAGGGTCTGACTTTTCTCCAAGGTATCAAAAATCAGCAAGTAGACTATTGTTGCAAGTTGGTAAGTGTGAATCAGTCTTCATTGTTTAGGGCTTCTTTTTCTGTTGCTTGAAAAGACACATAAGTAAAAGCTCATTCTGTAGTCTCCCAGGCTCTGAAGGGACAGGAAATGAAACAAATAAAGGAATCTGGGCCTTTCAGCCCTAGACCTTCACATTGCTCCCACGGCGGCTTTAAGAAACATGGTATTCTTAAGCCATCCAAAATGCTGTGCATGTTCTCAGGACAGAAATGAAGCCATTTTCAAAATTACAGATGAATAAAGAGCCCTACTTTTTCATTAGAACCTGACAATAGCTGCTGCATTTAAAATGATCTTAAAGGGTACCAGAACACTCCATTACCACCAGGCAATCAGTGTGCAGAGAGACCAGGAGAGGTCACGGAGTACATCATCTGGCAACAGTATTGCTTGTTTCAAGACCACCTAGCCCAGCCTGGCATGTGATGGTCAAGATAACTCAGGTCAAGCCTTGTTAGAATAGGAAAGTCTTCTTAAAGCTTCAGCTTGATGCAGTGAGTCAGCCAGGTTGGAGTCTTTCGCTCAACAAGTACCATGAGTCATTGGAAATTATGTATCACACTCACAAGCAGAAAACTTCTGAAATTCTGTTGTAGCCCACCTACCTGTGACATTTTGATTCTCTATAGAGTGGGGAAAAAAACAGTATACATTGTAATTTGGTGTCTATTTTTCAGGTAATTGACTTAATAAGTTGAAATTAAATCATGTGCCACCCAGTTTGCATAAGAGATGGGAGAACTGAGCAGAAACTTTCTGGAACATTTAAGAAGCTTACCCTGGTTATTCTGAAAACTGACTTTGTTGAGTTTCTTTTTTTTTCCCCCCGTTGGTGAAGAACAGTTTGTTGGGAATCTTGCAAAGTTTTTCTCCTCTGAAACACCACTAGGTTGCTCGGGAGGAGATCTATATCATATCTTATTTTGAATTTTAAGCATATAAGTACAATGTTGTGTGATTTAAGCTCAACAAGATGGATATGGTATGCAATGCTTCTGTAGAGCAAAGGAAAAAGCAAGTGTGTGTGTGTGTGTGTGTGTGTGTGTGTTTTCAGGAGGACATGTGTGAGCATTTTCATGTGCAGGCCAGAGGTTGATGTTGGGTGTCTTTCTCCTTCACTCTTGACCTTTATTGACCTTTATTTTTTTGAGTCAGGGTCTCCTTTCTCACTGAGTTTAGTGCTCACCCATTAGGTCAGACTGTTTCATCCACGTTGCCTAGTGTCGGCTTTGAATCTGCCATGTGCCATTTCACCATTATCCACATCAGATAGGTCCTGGCCACTCTTCTTACTGTCACTTGAGCTCAGCTGTCCATGCCTTGGCTCTCCCTCTCACCTCCCTCCATAGAAGGTTGACAAACTCACACCAGTTTCATGCACTGGGAGGTGGCTGTGAAATTCAGTGCATGCCTTCTTTTCCTCCAAGGTAGCAAATCTAAAGCAAAGCAGACAGCAAGCCTGCATGACTGAGTAACAGTCCCAAGGTGCTTGCTTTGCAAGAAGCCACTAAATGAGTTCAGAGGAAGACATGTTCCTCTCCACTCAGTCCAAGGACAGTAGTCATGAAGCAACACTTGACCAGAACTGAGTGAAACCACATGGGGACAGAATGAGAGGCCTCAAGTTGTTGGGGGTGGTGGAGAATGATGAAATTTTGTTGCCAGGAATCCTTGTGGGTTGTAGCCCCTTGACCTTGCAACATGTTGGCATGAGATCACTGAACTTGAGCAGAAGCCGCACTGATAGCAGTTGAAAGATAAGGTGGAGATGGAGTTCTGTTGGCACTTACTAACATGCACAAGGCCCTGGATTTATTCCACTAGACTGTGTGGTTCACTTCTGTAATCCCAGCATTCGGAAGTAGAAGCATGAGAATCAGGAGTTCAAGGTCACCATTGACTACCTAGGAAATTAGAGACCAGCCTGGGATACATGAGACTTTGTCTCCAAATCAAGTATAAATTGTTGCATGACATTTGATCCCATTGTGAACCCCAAGGTTGTGAACTGTAAAAACCTGTCTTTTGTTTGATGTGTTTGGGGGCTAACACACATTGTTAATCCAAGAACTTTCTGTTTATTATAAACAGGTGATTATGGTGTGGCTCGGCCCTAGCACACACCTTTAATCTATGAGCTTTCTGTACACAGAATTTAATAAAGTCAACCCTAAGTCAAGAGGAGGAGCAAGTAATCAGATGACACGGATTAATAGAAAGTAGGGACTTTGAGTTGAGGAGCATTTAAGACAGCATAGAGAAGAAGAAACTTTTCAGCTCTTTGGTTCTTTGGCTTTTAGCTTTTGGCTTTTTCCTCCTGGAGTGTCAGGTAAACTAGCAGGCTTTTTTTCTTCTGGGACATCAGCTGAGTAGGAAGACCACCAGCTAGGTACTTTTTCTGCCTCTCTGGGCTACCAGGTTTCACCTCAGCATCTTGCTCCTGAGTTTTCATTGGTAAAATAAAAACCCTTGGTATTTTCATTTTTTATAACAACATTTTGGTCCCAATGAGGGACTCAAATCCATGACCCTGAGATTAAGAGTCTCATACTCTAGGGATTGAGCAAAATGATAGATAGATAGATAGATAGATAGATAGATAGATAGATAGATAGATAGAATGCAATAAGTTTAACTAAAAACGGAACTTGACCATTGATCAAATGGAGATGAGTGACAGCAAAGAGAGATGACCACAGGCACAGAGAGCTCTAGAACTGGCTAGCACAGTCTAGCACAGTCTAGATCTGGCTTCATGATGGAGAATGAGTGTAGAATGAAAGTTAGCTGAGCTCCAGGCTTTGTTAGCTGATGTTTTCCATCCACCACTGGCATAACCTATGTCATTGCCATACCCTGGTACTCCAGGACCATACCCAACCAAGGCACAACCCTCTGCAACTCCCCACTGGACCATCCTTGACCAGCTCTGTCAAGTTGTCCATAAACAGGAAGAATTGGGTTGGTTTTTCTTGTATGGGAAGGAGAAGCCTGTGTAGATCTTTGGAAGAGAAGGGCCTGGAGCCCCTGGGGCAAATGGTCTAATTTAGGATCTAGGGTCTACATGGTTCAGATGATGTCACAGGGATAGACATGCCTGGCTAGAAAGAAGCCATCTGCCCATACAGAAATTTAAGCAAGGGTTAAAAACCTTAGTGACCAATGAATGCAAGGATTGAGTTCCATAACCAGCACTAAGCAGAAGTCAGGCATGGCGGTGCACACCTGCGCTCCTAGCAACGGGCAGGCGGGGACAGGCAGGTCTCTGGGCTTGCCGGCCAGCCAGTCTAACCTAATACAAAACCCAGGCTCAGTGAGAAACCCTGTCTCATAAATGTAAGACCAAGAGTGACTGAAGAGGGGCTAGAGAGACGACTCAGTGTTTAAGAGCATTGGCTGTTCTTCCAGAGGACCTGCGTTCAATTCCCAACACCTACTTGGCACCTCATACTTGTCAGTAACCCTCCAGAGGATCTGACACCCTCACATAGACAGACATGTAGACAAAACACCAACACTGATGAAATAAAAAATAATAATAATTAATTAATTTTTAAAAGGAGAGGGTAACTGCAAAGGGGAGAAGGCCAAGGCCACTTGCTCTGTGGAGTGTTCTAAGCAATGATGCTGCTTTAAGAAAATAAAACCAGAGGAAGACAACATACCTCCTTCCAGGGAGGTATTCTCTGAACTGCACAGACCTGACGGCAATATGTGCCAAGTTTGGGACCCAGGCATAACCCTTGTCTGGTGCAACTGTTGTCCATCGATTTGAGTCTTATCTGTTTGAAGGGCTAGAGATGGCTTCTGAGCCAAGAGGCCCCTCCAGTCATCTTCCTGTGATGACTCTGGACTTTGCCTAGCTCTCTCTACTTTATGAGGCCTTCTCCCTTTGTTCTCGCTTCCTAGGAGAATAATACCAGAGTGTGGCATTAAAGGTTCTCACCACAGCAATCCTGACCTGTGACCTCGGCATCAAAAGTGTTTGCTGTGGTAGCCCTGGGCCTCCTGCCTTCCAGATCATCACAGATACCTAACTCACCTTAACAAGCTCCTAGGCTTAGCTCTCTACAGGAAGCTGGCTGCTAGCTGCAGAAATGTTTGCTATAAGGAGTGAATTCTGGCTTCAGAATCTCCGCAGGTAATCTTTGAGGGACATAAGCCATTTGTGTTTGGGAATTCCTCATTCTTTCTAGCTGTGTCTCTTTTGTTAAAGTTGTCCAGGTCTGTGGTGAACATTGATTCGACCAGCCAGCACAAGCTTGGAGCCCTGTGCAAGGCACCAAAAACTCAACAACAAGAAGAGACAGCCACTATAGCAGGAAACTAGAGAACTGTCTTTCCCGGTGCTGTGGGCTCCAGGCACCCACACAGATGCCCCGAAACCCTTTCTCTGGCCCCTTTTAAATCTCCTCCTTCAAGGTGCAGCTCAATCCCTGTTCCACTGTGGTTTCCTGATGCTGAAGTCTGCTCAGTGTATCAACCACATTCCCTCAACTCCATCCTGTTCGTCTTTAGCTGTAAGCTTTTCTAATCTTCATAAGCGGGCTGAGAATGGATACCACAAATGCACTAAGGTCAGAGTGTGTCTCCATGTATTTTTCATTCTCATAGCACCGGCGTTGGAACTGGGCATCACAGGCTCCTCAGTAAATCTTTTCTGTAATTAATAGAGGTTTTGTTTGGAATAAGTATATTTTAGAATAGTTAATAAATACAAAACATTTATTATGAACATTTGTTATAAGCCCAATTATTTACAAAACAGTCATAAATCCCTCTTTTTAATATGAATAATCACACCCTAGTTTATGTCTTATAAACCATCTAGGCTTTCCTACTGGAGTGACTTTGGCAAGTGAGTCACTATCTGGTAGCTATAAATGATTAGAGACCTTGTAACAACGGTAACTTTCTTTCACTAAATATTTTTAACTGAAGTCAGTGCCCAGCGGCTCAAGCCTGTCATCCCAGGCCTTCCGGTCACCATCTGCTACACAGCATATCCGAGGCCAACCTGGGCTTTGTATTTTAAGCTGGGTCCAGTTCTGAAAGCATGTTTGATTGCTCTGAAGGTTCATGGGTTTTCTCAAGGAACCAGACCACTTACTTTCCTCATTTGCTCTCTGAGAATCTTAAAATGGGAAGCTAAAAGTTTCTCTGAGTCCATGAGTTAGGCTGGGCACTTCTGATGGTATGTGTTTTTTTGAAAACACTGGTAGAGAGTCACATGCACCCACCCTTGTTTTACCCTTCACAAAAAAAAAAAAAAAAAAAAAAAAAAAAAAAAGCCTTTCTGAGAAGCAGGCTCAGGTGGGAGTTGAACTGACAGCTTTTGATTCATTTGTTATTGAGGAAAATAAGGTGCTTGTCACATGGGAGTTCCGGAATGTTCTGAGGGAGGACAGCCTCTCCCCAAGCACCCACCCAGGTCCCTCCCAGTGGTCCCCCCCCCCCGTGGTAACAAAAAGACATTGAGGAAGCATCTGTGCTGTATGTTGGCATCAGACCCTCTTAAGACCCAGGGAGCTGTGAAGGTTATAGAATCATCCATAGATGGTGCATCATGGTGCATCTGGGCCAGTACATTGGTTTGCCTAGTTTCTGTAACAACACACCACGGTCAGACTTAAACAATACCCACTTAACCTGTCACACGATTGCAGGTAGAAGTCTAAACTCAAAGTGCTTTAAGGGCTGCTTCCTCCAGAGGAATGAGAAATAAACTCTGTCTGGGCCTCGATGGCAGCTTCTGCACTTTCGTGTATGTGTTGTGTCTAAATCTAAATTTTCCATTTTTATAAGAATATAATTGTAGCAGCCCTCGTTATTGTTTGGCTTGGATTTGAATCTTCAAGGCCAGCTCTCAACTATCCCATGTTGACCTTGAATTCACTCTAAAACAAGAGATGACCTTGGTCCTCTGATGTCCTGGGTTGTGGAGATAGCAGTGAGTGTGGCCACTTCTGGATGCAGTCCCGGGTCTCTGGCATGCTGGAAACTCACTCCATCCACAGAATCCCTTCCCCAAGCCTGGTTGAAGACTTCAGTGACATCACCTTAGGTGCATCTGCAAAGCCTTTTTCTCTAGAAGGTCAAATCTGCAGGGACTCAATGGAAAGGACAACATCATCGTAGAGAACAGACACAGTTGAATCTATAAGAGTGAACGAATTGGTTGTTGCAGGTTCAAAGGTCACCAGCAAAAGCTACTCACCTCTCCATGGTGGCTCAAAAGCCACCACAGTCAGTGAGTGTGAATATGCAATACTGTCCTGACTATTTGTGAAATGTGAGTTCCATGTGGGTTTTTATGTCACAAAGCAGGATTCAGGCATTATCACAAGCATCCTAAGCTCATGGGCCAGGCAATGGCCAGATTCAGCCCTGATGGTATCATCCCAGTCTGAAGCCCCAGAGTATCCTCATTCCTGTCTGGGTTTGTGTACATGCAGGAATCCAGGAAGAGTCAAATCCATGCCTACCATGAGTTCACAAGACAACTTGTAGGAATCCAGTGTCCTGGACCCTACAGAAGCCCGGAAAACCTCTGTCCCTAAGAGAGACCCAAGCAGCAGTCACCCTTGAGCCACCAAATATGGTGGGGTGGGGGTGAAACAAGACAAGAAAATACACACCTGGCTCTGGATAAAATAATTGTGCCTCACGTTTCACAGCACGTAGCTGATGGTGTTTGTTGAGACATGCATGGCCTCTTCCATTTGCGAACTGCTCCCGACAGCAGGGTCTGGAAAGAGCCCGGAAATTGAAATGAGCAAATTGGACATCAGAAACCTCTGATGTGAAAAAAGAAATGTTTTTGTGCATTTGATAGACTGTGTTGGAGTCTCTGCTGAGGACCATAAATGGAGAGTTTCATTGCTTCTCAGCTACCAGGGTGAGAAAACAGGGCATGGCCCTGTCTGGATGTGGAGACATGTTTACTATCCGTCTGTCCCAGCTGAGGCTGCAGGGGAGAGGAAGGG
This sequence comes from Pachyuromys duprasi, assembly GCA_028658305.1. Lineage (NCBI taxonomy): Eukaryota > Metazoa > Chordata > Mammalia > Rodentia > Muridae > Pachyuromys > Pachyuromys duprasi. The sequence goes on from CM053766.1 coordinate 120,781,208, forward strand.
GGGAAACAAGCCCCAGCAGCTGACACCCTGCTCCCCATTTTCCATCATAGCTACTGAGCAATGTCTGACAGGCATAAATTCCAGACACTCAGCAGGGACTGTGTGTAGCCCTGTGCTAATGGGCCCATCTGGCTAAGTACCCAAGCTCCATCACTGCTCAAACTAAAGGAGGACAATAGTCCAGTTAAAGCATCTCGGCTGTGATAGCGTGTTATCAGTTTTGACATTTTCAAACAACTATTTCCCTGCTTTCTTTATTATTATTATTATTATTATTATTATTATGTCATTTTATGGATATGAGTGTTTTGCCTGTATGTTTTTTCCTGTACTGTTTGTGTGCCTGGGGACTGCAGAGGCCAGAACAGGGCTTTGGATCTCCTGGAACCTGAGTTACAAATGGTAATGAGCCACCATGTAGGTGTTGGGAATGGAACCCAGGACCTCTGCAGAAAAAACCAGTACCCTTAACTGCTGAGCTATCCCTCCAGCCCCTCCCCTTTCTTTAGACCTGATGTCTATGGTAATTTAAAGAACCCATCAGAATCCTGAAAATGTACCTGGAAGTAGTTGATAGGTGATTACAGTGAAACAGTTGAGCAATTTTTAAAGTAGAAGACAGAACTGCTTAACATACAAATAAAATGTATGCTAAGATTTTTATTACTTTTAAAATTAAAATATAATTACATCACTTCTCTTTCCCTTTTCTCCCTTCAACTTCTCCCATGATCCCTCTCACTCCACCTCAGGTTGATTGATGGCCTCTTTTTTCGTGTGTGTATGTTTACAACCTGATGAGTCCATTTAGTGGCTTGGGTTGTATGATTTCAGTGCTGACCTTTGTATGGGGTAACCAATTATGGAGAGGTTAATTCTTTCTCTCTCTAGTCATTAGTTGCCTGCAGTTCTTTGTCTAGGGTTGGGGGCCCTTGAGATTTGCCCCTTTCCATGTTAGCATATCTATTGGTGTTGTCATTGTTCAAGTCTTGTTTAGGTAGCCATGGATGAGGTGTCATGGATGAAGCTTCCCTGTCATTTCTAGGAGACACAATCTCTTAATAGACTTTGTAGCCTTCTTGCTCTTACAATCTTCCCACCCTGTCATTGTCAATGGTTTTTGAACCTTAGGTACAGGAGCTATAATTATGTAAGTTGCTAAGGGAAGGAAGCAATCAATAGCCATACCCAGCTGGGACACCTATGAACTGCAATAATAGCCAGCATGGCAAGAGATCCCTAAAGATGCAACAGTGACACTCACATCTTGGCAGTAACCAATGACTATCTAATTCAGGCCTGCTAAACAGAAGATAAAACATTCCTGGTGGTAGAAACTTAGCTAAGTACCTAGGACTACTGAGGGAATAGATCTTAGAAGAGAAGCCACAACTGCCATTTGATTAGGCCAGCATAATCCCAAACTATGTTCTAGAATATATCTTTTTATACACAGGTAAGTGTGGTGCTCACCTCTCATCAATGAAGCCTCTCTTTGCCTTAGACAAAGACAGAGAACCATAGCTGGTCATATATGCAGAGAACAAGATCATTGTGAGAACCCAGCTCAAATGATACAAGTTTGCTTGTTTGTTTTATTGATTTTAAAGAAATCTTACAAGTTAGTAAAGATTTGTAACATTTGCTACTCAGGAAGCTGAAGCTCAAAGCCTTCCTGAACCACAAAAATTCAAGGGTAGCCTAGGAAACTTAGCAATACCCTATCTCAAAGTGAGAATTAGAAATAGGCTGAGAAAACTCAGTGACAGAATAGTTACCTAACCAAGCAAGGCCCCTAGATTCTAACCACACACACACACACACACACACACACACAGCATCCAGATTTGAAAGCTATAGTTACAAGAAACCTTTAATAATATCATCCCTGAAGCCATCAGCAAACCACGCTGACCACCCGTTCCTCTCAGCGTGTCAGAGATCATTGCCATAAGTATGAGATATTTGATGTCTTCTAAGTCATTTTCAAAAACTCTGTACTGTAGGGCTGGGAGGTGACTCAGTTGGTAAAGTGCTTGTCACCCAAGCATAAAGACCTGAATTTGAATCTCAGCACCCAGAAAAGCCTAAGAAGGGCAGCAAGAACCTTGGGACCCTTGGGACCCACCAGTCAGGCAAACAGCCCAGTCAGTGAGCTTCAGGTTCAGTGAGAGATCCTGTCTCAAAGCCTGAGGTGGAAAGAAGACACCTGACACCAACCTCTGGCCTCCAGATGTGCATACAGACCTCACATAAAAGTGCGCATACACATACACACAGGCACACACACATCTGTTTCCAATGTGTTGACATTTGTTCTCTTTTCCTTAGCATGTTAATCAGAGGTGTTGTATGCTCTGAAGTTCTTTCCTGCTAACTCCTATTTCTGCAAATTCTGTTTGCTTCTACTGACTCTGATCTCCTTGATTATGTTCATAATCCTTTTTTAATATGCCAGGTAACTTTTTATTTTATGCCAGACATTGTGGATAACACATTGAGTTCCTGAATTCTATTGCCTTCTTCTAAAACACGTCTTTAAAAATACTTCCTATTAATATTTTATCATCACAAAGGTAAGAGTATTACAGATGGGATGCTTTTTATTTCTTTTGAGCCAAACTGACATCTTCAGCAATGATAAAGGCTGAGAGATTTCATCTGACACATAGACTCCATTGTTGAGAATAACTTCCAAAGGACTCAAGGTTGCTCTTAAGATGATTTCCTTCCTTAGACCATTCTAAATTGTTGCAACCCCAAATTGCTTCAATCCAATAGCTGCCTCTTTGTCATAAATGTGTTCTGTGCTTCTGAAGATTCTAGGAGAAAAGGGCACTGCCTGTCTTTTCCACCGTGTGACACAGAATGTGGCCTCCCCCCAGGAATCACGAGTCTTCACTTGAAGAGACAATTATCCCCCATCCTGCTGCTCCCTCGGATATTAACTCAGTGGTAATTAGAGAATTAAAGTCATCGCTTCTAGTTACCCAGTCAGGTTCTTTGCCTTTCTCAATATTCCCCATAATTTTCTTTAAAATGTTTAATGGAGTCTGAAGTGTTTTATTTTTCATGCACTGGTCCAGAGAAGAACCCACTTGGCTCCCCTCCGAGTGCCATGAGGCTGCACCATCTCCCAGGCAACACTGCAGGACTGTGCTTTTTGATAAAATTCCTCAGAACAAACTATACATGTAGCTCCTCCTCCTTTGCAAACATAAGGCAGAATGAAACATACTTGCCTTCTGCTTCCCTTGATTTTTTAGGATTTAGTTCTATAAGAGTATTATATCAAAGGAATAAAACAGGTATGAAACAGAGCTAGGGCGATGGCTTGGGGACATGGATCAGTGGATAAAGGGGCTTGTGACCAAACCTGAGTACTTGAATTTGGACTCCAGGATGCACATAGGGGAAGGAGAGAACTGACCCCCAAGTTGTCCTCTGACCTCCACTACTGCGCCATGAAACGTGAGTGCAGTGGAAACACACAAATGAATAGATGGATAAAGTCACAAAAGGAAGTATACCTCAAACTTTACAGCATATCTATAAATATATGAATGAATGAACAAAACAGAAAATAGAATTTACTTGTTTTATTAAGTTGCTCCAGATTCCAAAAGGGGAGAGAAGAATTAAAAAGACCAGCAGCCTTCTGGGTTTTTTTTCTTGATAATAATAATAAAACAATAGATCTAATTTTATTTGAAGAGATGAAAATTTTAAACCATGCCTTAAAGAACTACGATGTTTAATTATTGGCTTTGTGCGGTTTTTATAAATAGAAATTTTGGTTCCGCAGGTAAATCCTATTTTTACATTTTATTACCATCAACTTGTGAATCACTAGATGAAGCGGACGCCCCGCTTCCCACAGGTGATTGTTTTTATATTACAAAATTGATTTTGCACTTAAAACTACAGATGTGCGCCAACTAGTTATTTGGTATTTATTAAATGTCAGCCATGTGTCCAGCTTTGGGGACTGTTTAAATATTATTTTTGTGATTAGATTCCTGCGTGGGAGTACTCACTGGAGAACTTAACCATTTCGTGTACAGAATGCACCCGCAAAGGCTTTCTTGTTGGAAGGGAGGGCATTTTGGAAGAGTTAACTAACATCTATTTTCCATCAAGAGAAGAAAACCAATTAAATTAATTAATGCAGATACTGCTGAAGTCGGGCAAAATCTGGCTTGCTGGCCTCTTCTGGGTAAACAGCCCAGCTCTTGCAAGCCAAGTGCACCACGCAAACATACGGCAACATATTCAGATCCACCAGCTTCTTCTTCGGGTCAGTGACAGCAGCTTCCACTGTGAGTGCTGTTTTCCATATACTCTGCTGCATATGCTGGAAATCCTAAATGATTTCCAGAAGGGTCCACAGGAGACAGTGGAATACCGTACCGAGGCAGAAACCTGCCAAGGCTGTGCAGTGGGGGAAGCTATGTGTCTCATGTTGGGCAGTAGCCGCTAGAACTTCCCTTTGTTTTTTTTTAAGTTAGGTGGTAAGTCCGCGCCAATTGTTTTGAGGAGTTGACTTCCCAGTCTAGTGTAACTGGTATCTTTGACCCCCCTGAAGTCAAGTATGAATTACTTTTTCTTCTGCAGAGCAATGTAACCTCCTGCCACTGATTTCATTTTCTCCCTGCAGGGTCATCTTGATTCATAGATGAATCTTCACTATTTTTAAAGACTGGCTTCGGGCTGACGTCAAGATGCCCGACCTGCGTCCGTCTCCTGAGGTGCCAAGAGCTCTTGTCATCTGCACCCTCCTCCACACTGTCCCCTAAATCGTGGTGACTCACTGTGCTGTCCTGTGCATTCATCCCACGCCCACGCGGATGTGGGGCCTTGCTCGGTCCGGCGTGAAGCTTCGTGCCTGTCTCCAGTCTCCGGAGAGGCGAGGCCCGCCAAAGCAATTTAACAGGTCACAGAGAGAAAGGAAGATAAGACAGTTGAACCACACTCCAGATAAATTACCAGCCGCAAAGAAAACAAGGAAATTATACAAGGCGTCGGTGTTTGGGGTCTGGGATTTAGAGAGGCCGTGAGAGGAATACATAAACACATATTCACATTTTGGAGGAAAATGAAGCAAAGAATAAGGGCAGGCAGGGATACGTGATCTCTGAGTCCCAAGGGCTTCTGGGACATTCCTGCTAGTCTTGGCCCCAGAGTCGGGTGTAGCCTGGAAGACCCAGGCCCCATAAGTTTTTACATTAAAACTTCATTTCTCATTACCAAGGAAACTGAGATTATGCATGTGGTTTTGCCAGCAACAGACTCATAGTTTCGTCTGGTATATACAGCTGTGCCAAAGTAGTGTTTTAGTAAGGGAAAGAAGAGCTGCAGGCTTTGTGAGCCTGGGGGGAAAATCTGTCAACTTCTGAACAGCGTCTAAAAGCTGTTCACAGTGGCTTTCGACACCCAACCCTTCCACCTCATCTGTAGTTGTACGCCTGTATCTTTTGAAAAAAAAAAAATACTGTTAATTGATGTCAGTTTTGACAATAGCTACTCAAACCACTCTCATTAGCTCAAATCGGGCAAGTTTTCATTTTTTAAAAATTTTATGTTTGCGTATGTGTATTTCAGTTTCTCACTCCTGCCCACCTCCGGCACCGTGTGTGTGTGTGTGTGTGTGTGTGTGTGTGTGTGTGTGTGTGTGTGTGTGTGTAATACGAGTACAGTTACCTGCAAAAGTCAGAAGAGGGCATAGAATTCTCCGGAACCGGAGCTATGTGGCAGTGAGCCTCCTGATAGGAGTGCTGGGAACCTAACTCAAGTCCTCTGCAGAGGCAGTCCGTGCTCTTCGCTGCTAAGCAGTTTCCGCAGCCTGAAACGGGATGTTTTTAAGGTCTTGCACTGCCTCTGAAAAGACCTGGTAAGTGCACAGCATTCTGTCTCCGTAATGAAACAGCGTCTTCCAGTTTTCTCTCTGCAAAATGGCTACTGGTAGCTGTGACCCACGACTCACAAAAAAAGTCTTCAAGACGTTGAAAGGACTGTTAAAATTCACCCAGCATGCCTGCCTGTACTAAAAGTGCTTTTTCATGCTTTCTTCTGACTGGATGTAGAGCTGTGAGTACGACGTGTGCACTGTTCAGGATTCTGCCTTTGTTCACAGCAAAATGTCATATCAGATATTTGTGTTTGTCATGTTCTCATAATTTTCCATCGTCACGGCTGTGAGTGCGTCTGTGGAATGATTGGAAGATCATTTACTTCACCACTCTTTCCTATATTGGACATGAAGGTGACTTCAGCCTCTTCATTAAAACAATTACCCTCCCGTAAACATTTATGCACGCTTTCGTTAATTCATCCGTGGGAGGGAATATTAATTTGAGCCTACATTCTACAGAAAGGATTTTTTTTAAGCAGATGCAGATGTAGGGTCCTCCTGTGAGGAGCTCTGGGTGGGCTCAGGACAACACAGCCATAACACCAGCTAATTAGGGTACTTTGTGTCTGCCGAGGCCTGAGGCACGGCTCCATATGTCAGGTTGCCCTGGGCTCCAAGCTCCAGCTGGCTGGATTTGCCTTGCCTGTGCAGAGCAAGCAGCCCCCAGATTTGTGCCCAGAGCCACTGCAACCAACAACCTTTGTCTTTAAGTATCCCAAAAGGCTTGGAGGGGGGAAAAAATCCTATCGTATGAGTGTCATCAAGATGCAGCCCTGTCCAAGTCCAAATGTCACTTCAGCCCCTCAGCTGAAGCCTGTGAGGGAGATACCACAACCCCAGCTTTACACGAGAGGGTGGTACACATCTCTGAAAGCACTCTTCTCAACAGATTAGAAACAGAATTGGAAGCTAGAATTTCTAACTCCAAGCTCTGAGCTCCCTGCCAGGGATCCCTTTCCTCTTCGGGCATTAGGATTATGGTGCAGGAAGCAGAAATGCTTTTGTTTATCGTGCTTTTATATTGCTGACATGTTTTATTATTTTTATAGGAAGGAAGGGTTTATTGGCTTATAGCTTAAACGTTATTGTGGGGAAGTCATGGTGGCTGAAGTGTGAGGAAGCTAGCCAGATGTATCCACGGCCAGGAAACAGAAGGGTGAATGCTGGTACTCAACTGGTTTTCTTTCTTTCTTTTTTCTTTTTCTTTTTTATTTAGTTGGGGACCAAAGGCCATGGAAAAGTAAGGTACTGCCCATAGTGAGGGTGGATCTTTTCTCCTGGGCATACATGTTTCTTTTATTTGTTTGGAAGAGCGTTGCCCATCGGGGCACATGTCAGTGCGACTGAAATCTACCAATGATACCCCTTTCTTTTTTATTTTTAATATTTTTTATTTTAATTTTTATTAATTACACTCCCTTTTCTTTTGTATTTTGAGACAGAGTACCATATAACTCAGGCTGGCCTCCAGTTCTGTGTGACCAGGGATGACTTGGAACTTCTAATTCTCTTGCCTCCACCTCCTGAAGGCTGTGATGACAGGTTTGTGCCACCATATCTGGTTTATGTAGTTGTAATTATGAAGCCCAGGTTTTGTGAGTGCTAGGCAAGCACTGTTCTGAGTCCCAGGCCCCATTAATAAGGTCTGTGTGTGTGTGTGTGTGTGTGTGTGTGTGTGTGCGCGCGCGCGCGTGCGTGCGTGGGTCTCACTATATAGACCTGGCTGGCTTGGAATTCTTTGCCCCGAACAAAGATCTGCCACAGAAATGTGTCTGCGTCTGTGTCTGCCTCTGCCTCTAAAAGTGTGTACCACCAAACCTATCCCTGACAGGTATCTTTTTAGGCATTTTGCACTGGTCAGTGGTTTCAGTCTAACATCACATATTTCTTTTCATATTCTTAACATCACATAGCTTTTCATATTGCTACCGTTTGTTTCTGCATGCGCTCAACCCATGACTTGCATTTACTGACCTCTACACAACTGGTATGTATTGAAGAGGTTCCCTTAGCTACCAACCCTTTGCCGTATCCGAGACCCACAGAGTTAAAAAAAGCTTTTACTTTTGTCTTCATTTTATAAAAATGGCAAACAGAGCCATGGAGATGGCTCAGCAGGTTGAACCACTTGCCACCAAGCTTAGTGGACTGAGCTCTGCCCCCAGGACCCACACAATGGAAAGAGAGAACAGACTTTTGCAAGCTATCCTCTGACTTCCACCCGCATGTACACGATAACAAATGACATATAAACTCAGTATGGCAACAGAGGCCTGTATTCCTAGCTTGAAGAGGCTGAGGCAGGAGGATAGCAAGTTTGAGGCCTGTCTGAGGAATATAACAACTTCCTGGACAGCCTGAGACACCGAAACCTAGTACTTTTAAAATGTTGAGTAATCCTAACTACCAAAAAAGTCTGGTTTTATCTTTGAAATGGAATACTATTTGTCAATAAAAAGGACTTTATGTCTTGTCATCTGCAAGCACATGGATGCCAGCAGAGAATGTTACGTCAGGGAAATTAGCCAGCCACGGAAGACAAACACTTCACGATCTCACTTGTGTTAGAACACTTTTAAAAAAGAAAGAGATTTTATTGAGGTTGTGAGTTGAGCAGGAGATTTGTCAGTGGATGCTGAGTTACAATCAGATAATATCAAGACGGCCAGGCTCACTCTTCTGGGTGACTACAGACAATGCCAATGTGCCAATGAAGCCCAGAGAGGGTTTTGATATTCAGTGGGAACTTTGAGGGTGGGAATGCCCCTCAGTGGTGGAGCATGTACCTCGTAAGTTCGAGGCCTTGGGCTTATTCCTCAACAATCCTGAAAAAAATCGCAACAAACTACTGAGCAGATAAAAAAAATATAACAGTATGTACTGCACATGTGCAGAAATAGTAAATATTAGCCCAATTCATATGTACAATTTGATATGATTTTAAATTCTATTCATTTATGAATATGTGCTTGTGTGTGAGAGGGCATGCATGGAGGACAGACAAGGGCATTGGGTCTCTGGAAACTGAAGTTACAGACAAGTGTGAGCCACCTATGGACTCCGGGAGCCCAACCTGCATCCTCAGAAAAGCAGTGAGGACTCTTAACTCCTGAGCCTTCTCTCAGAACCAAAATCTTCATGTTTTATGACGTTTTATTTGTGTGTGGGGAGTGTCTGTGTGTGAGCATGTACATATCAGCGTGTGAGCACAGGAATCAGTTTTCTTCCCTATGTGGGTCATAGGGATCGAACTCAAGTCTTCAGGATTGGTTGCAAGCAACTTTACCTGCTGGACCATCTTGACATCCCACAACTTCTATGGTTTGATGTATCATTAAAATATAAATTTGATTTTAAAAAGTAAAATCTTTAAACCAGTGAAAATTTTCTTGCTTCGGTGCTCAGTAGCACTGAGGTTTGTTTCTCTGACACATCTTACACTGAATGCAGCCGCTGTCTGAAGCTAAGCATTGGACAGACCCTGGGCCACATCTGCCACCTCCACTTTCTTTTCTGTTGGGGCTGGTAGCCAGTCAGGCCCATGGCACAGCAGCCCATGGGTTGAGCAGCAGCTCATGGAAGGAGCAGCACCTGGCCTTTCCTTTATGCAAGGGTGCTGAAGCCATACCTGTTGCTGTGATTTTGACCACTGTCTGGTAGTACCCACTACTTTCTACTAAATAATCTGTCTACCTTCATATTTTGTGATTGTGGTGGTTTGAATAGGAACGGCTCCCATACACTTGTGTGTTTAAATGTTTGGTCCCTATAGAGTGGCACTATTAGAAGGTGTGGACTTATCCGAAAAAGTGTGACATTGTGGGGGCGGGCTTTGAGGTCTGATATGATCAAGCTATGCCCAATGTGACGAAGTCTTTTGCTGCCTTCTGATGCAGATGCAGAACTCTCTGGGCTCCTTCCCCAGCGTCATGTCTGCCTGAATGCTGCCATGTGTTGTTTTTAACAAAATGTCAATTATGTGTTTTATGAACAGATTCAGGAGCCAGAGTTGGAGTGAAAGCCTGTTAGCTCAGAAAGGCAGAGAAAGTACCCAGCTTGCCTTCCTCCTCAGGGTTTCACAGTGTGAACAAATACCCTCCAGTATTTCCCCGTTATTGTCTAAATAAAAAGAAAAGATTTTAACTGTAATACAGTAAAACTACTTACAATAATGAAGCTATTTCTGCCAAGTTTTCCACAATGTCCAGCTTGGTTGCCTTTGGCAATCTTAGGATTAAGGTTTTTTGTTTTGGTTTGGTTTTTGTTTTGGTTTTGGTTGTTTTTGGTTTTTTTTCAGTTCAAAGTTCTGCTAAAATGTTCCTGTCAGGCTCATATGAACTCAACAATTTGGATGACCTGAGCAGTTAGGAGTCGACGCTGATCTTTAGATGGTGATTGTCATCTTAGTGGCAATCCTGGCAATTCTTCCCAGAACCTGGTGGCAGAAGAGACATGGGGCAGCTTTCCCAAGTGCTTAGCATTACCACAGTCTAGGTGGAATTGGCATGTCTGGGCCCCATCATCTTCTTGGAGACCTCAAAGGTTACTGTTAGGAATAGTCATGTTTTATTATAGGAAACTTAAACATTTTAAATGCCATATTCAGCAGGTGTCTGAAAAGTTTGAGTACCACAATTTATGAAGTGTACCTGCTTCAGACTCAAACCTGCAAACACTACAGGAAGCTAGATGAAACTTATTTCCAGAATTGGTTAGTACTCTGTATAACTACTAGTATCATGACAAAAAGTTTATATATGCATGATAATCTTATAGATGAGATAATATTTAAACTTTAAGAAAAGTTTTAAAGAGTCAAATGGGAACCAAAAGATTGAGGTTAGTAGCAACAGAATAGTCCCTTATTTTTGGTTTCCCTGTTTTGTTTCCCATACCAGGTGGCTCTTCCGATATGAGGCAGATATTTTGGATTTTCCTTTATCAAGCATGTGTGGGTTTGGAGAAGGAGAGATCCACGCTCTAACCCTAAAGCCAGCTTTAATTTTTTTCATTATTTTGCTTGTTAATTTTACATCCCAATTGCAACCCCCTCTCCCTCCTCTCCTTCCGGTCTCACAGTCTCACTCACTTTCCCCATCTCTTCTTCCCGTCTATACCCTCAGCCCCTCTCGGGCCCTGCTAGGGAAATGGCATTGTGAGGGAGGCAACAGAGCTCAAGTCAGAGGCAGCCCTTGCTCCATTGTTAGGGAACCCACTTGAGGACCAAGCAGCCCATCAGCTTCATGTGTAGGGGAACTAGGACCAGTCCATGCATGTTTATTGGTTGGTGGTTGGGTCTCTGTGAGCCCCTATGGGACTATGTTAGTTTCCTCTGTAGGTCTTCTTGTGGTCATCCTGGACCCCTCCAGCAACCTCAATCCTTTCCCTAACACTTCCACAGGACTCCCTGAGCTCTGCCTAATGTTTGGCTGTGAGTCTCTGCATCTAATTATCTACTGGATAAACCCTCTCAGATGACAGTTATGCTAGGCTCCTGTCTGTAAGGAGGGCAGTGTCAGGAGTTGTAGCTCTCCCATGGAGTGGATCTCAAGTTGGGCCAGTCATTGGCTGGCTATTCCCTCAATTTCTGCTCCATTTTTTATCCCTGCACATTTGTCCTTGCAGGCAGGACAAACTTTGGGTCAAGATTTTTGTGGATGGGTTGGTGTCCCCCTCCCTCCACTGGAAGTCCTACCTGGCTACAGGTTGTGGCCGCTTCAGTCTCAGTATGTCCTACTGTTTGGAGTCTCAGCAATGGTCACCCCCATAACTTCCCTGGAGCCTTCCCCGTCCCAGGTCTCCAGCTTGTCCCAGTTTGCCCCAACACCAACTTCCCTTCTCTCTCCCAGACCTCTCACCAACCCCACCCACCCCACCCCCCACTTTAGGCACACTTGATTCCCAAACTTCTAGCTAAACTAACTAAAAGGCAGACAATATCCAAATTAGCATAACAACAGACACTGAAGAAACCCAAAGAATGATTAGGTCTTACTTCAGAAGCCTGTAGTCCACAAAATTGGAAAATCTAAATGAAATGGATGATTTTTCTTGATAGATTTCACCTACCAAAGTTAAGTCAAGATCAGGTAAACAATTTAAGCAGTCCTGTAACCCCTAAGGAAATAGAAGCAGCCATCAAAAGTCTCCCAACCAATAAAAGCCCAGGGCCAGATGGTTTCAGCACAGAATTCTACCATACTTTCAAAGAAGAGCTAACACCAATACTCCTCAAATTATTCCACACAACAGAAACAGAAGGAACATTGCCAAACTCATTCTATGAGGCAACAGTCACCCTGATATCTAAACTACACAAAGACTCAATAAAGAAAATTTCAGACCAATTTCCCTCGTGAACATTGATGCAAAAATACTCAATAAAATATTCACAAACCAAATCCAAGAACATATCAAATACATCATCCACCATGATCAAGTAGGCTTCATCCCAGAGACACAGGGATGGTCCAACATAAGAAAATACATCAATGTAATCCACCATATAAACAAACTCAAAGAAAAACAAGCACATGATCATCTCATTAGATGCTTAAAAAAAAAAAAATCCTTTGACAAAAATCCAACACCGTTTCATGTTAAAAGTCTTGGAGAGATCAGGGATACAAGGCCCATACCTAAACATAAAGCCAATATACAACAAGTAACATCAAATTAAAGGAAGAGAAACTCAAAGCAATACCACTAAAATCAGGGACAAGACAAGGCTGCCCACTCTTTCTATATCTCTTCAGTATAGTACTTGAAGTTCTAGCTAGAGCCAACTCTAATTTTTAATTGAATTGGGACCACTTAAAGACTATTTGCCACTTATGTGTCTATAGAGGGCAGCAGAGATGAACTGAAGAAAGATGATGTCACTTGGCCAATTTACTCTTTTTCTTGAGACATTTTCTCTTGATCCATTTTTTTTTTTTTAGATGTTTCACTTGTCCAGTGGTCTCTGGATTCTTTAGTAGGGGCTGGAGAGATGGCTTGGTGGTTAAGAACCCTGGCTGCTCTTCTGGAGGACCTGGGTTCAATTCCCAGCACCCACACGACAACTCACACCTGTCTGTAACTACAGCAGGCAAAACACCAATGAAAATAAAATAAAAATAGTTGGGGGCTTTTATTTTCCTGGAAAGATAAAAGCAAAACTCTGCCATAACCCTAACTCATGGTGGGGACAGGGGTGATCCTTTTTTGGGAGGTTATACCTTTCCTAGGGAAAAATGTTTTTTGGCAACAGAAAACATTATCTTTCAATTGAAAAATTTAAAAATTCTTTTGAAATTTTAAAACTAAACATACCTTAGTATATGTGGATAAATAGACCTATATTCTCCTTTCCCTTTAAACATAAATTCAAGGTTTAAGTGTATTTATTTTTAGATTACAGAAGACATTCACTTTGAATTTCAGCCTTCCTTTTACAGGCAGACTTTCAATTTAAAGTACTGTAATTCTTACGGCCTGCTTCTGCCTCCCAAGTATTGGGATTAAAGGTGTGTGCCTCCCAAGTGCTAGGGTTAAAGGTGTGACCCACCACCTGGCTATGGACTCCTTATAATAGTTACTCTCATAGGTTGTCCAGGATTAATTTGGTTCTTCATTTCCCCTTATTTTTTAGTTTTAGGGGTAAACTTTCAAGTTTTATCATTCTTACTGATTTATTCTGAATTTGTTCCCTCCAAATTTTAATGTTCGTCTTTTTTTTAGTGTTTTTTTTATTAATTATACTTTATTCACTTTGTATCCCCCCTGTAGCTCCCTCTTTCCCTGCCTCTCCCAGTCCCTCCCTTCCTTCCCCTTCTCCACGCATGCCCCTCCCCAAGTCCACTGATAGGGAAGGTCTTCCTTTCCTTCCTTCTGATCCTAGTCTATTAGGTCTCATCAGGAGTGGCTATATTATCTTCCTCTGTGGCCTGGCAAGGCTGCTCCCCCCTCAGGGGGAGGTGATCAAAGAACAGGCCAATCAGTTCATGTCAGAGGCAGTCTCTGTTCCCATTACTATGGAACCCATTTGGACACTGAACTGCCATGGGCTACATCTGTGCAGGGGTTCTAGGTTATCTCCATGCATGGTACTTGGCTGGAGTATCAGTCTCAGGAAAGACCTCTGTGCTCAGATTTTTTGGTTCTGTTACTCTCCTTGTGGAGCTCCTGTCATCTCCAGTTCTTACTATTTCCCACTTCTTTCATAAGATTCCCTGCACTCTGCCCAAAGGTTAGCCATAAGTCTCAGCATCTGCTTTGCTAGTCTGCAGGAAGATGATTTCAGAGGTTTTCTGTGGTGGGCTTCTTACTTGTTCCCTGTTTTCTCCTTCTTCTGATGTCCATCCTCTTTACCTTTCTAGCTGGGGATTGAACATTTTAGCCAGAGTCCTCCCTCTTGATTAGTTTCTTTAGGTGTACAGATTTTAGTAGGTTTATCCTATATTATATGTTTATATGAGTATATACCGTGTGTGTCTTTCTGCTTCTGGGATAGCTCGCTCAGGATGATCCCTTCCAGTTCCCACCATTTACCTGCAAATTACAGAGCTAAACAGAGAATTCTTGATAGAGGAATATAGAATGGCAGAGAAACACTTAAAGAAATGTTCAACGCCATTAGGCATCAGGGAAATGCAAATCAAAACGACCCTGAGATTTCATCTTACACCCATCAGAATGGCCAAGATAAAAAACTCAAGTGACAACACATGCTGGAGAAAGGGGAACCCTCTTCCACTGCTGGTGGGAATGTAAACTTGTACAACCACTCTGGAAATCAATATGGCGCTTTCACAGACAACTAAGAATAGTGCTTCCTCAAGATCCAGCTATACCACTCCTAGGCATATATCCAAAAGAGGCTCAAGTACACAATAAGGACATTTGCTCAACTATGTTTGTAGCAGCTTTGTTTGTAATAGCCAGAAGCTGGAAACAACCCAGAAGCCCCTCAACTGAAGAATGGATTCAGAAATTGTGGTACATCTATACAATGGAATATTACTCAGCAATGAAAAACAAGGAAATCATGAAATTTGCAGGTAATGTTCTAGTCTTAATTAAGCATGATATCAATTTGTCCACAATCTCATATTTTCAGACATTGTGGCTGTCTTGTCTGTATGAGCTACATAAAATTTGATGTCTTTGTAAGGTTTTGCTAGGTTTTACCATTTCCATTTGTGCCTCCCATGACCAGATAGCTTTGCCATTTATCTGCCAGTTAGTAGTTTTCCATTTTGATGACCATATAGCTGTAACACTGCATACACACCATGAATTGGAGAAGACAGAGATTTTCCTTTTGCTTTCCTAGCTGTTGTCTGATAGTCAATAGTGCTGCCCTGATTTTGTGGTTGCTTCCTCAGCATTGGCCATTCAATCCCCTAGAGGCTGCTGCTTTCCATTGTTTGGGTTCCATCAGTGGCTGATGGATCATCAGTAAGCCATGCTTTAGCCAAAAATTGTGATTCTTGCATTGGTGTTCATAGGCAACTCAGTGAGGGAAGGCACAGAGCCCTCTGCTACCACATCCTGCTCACAAAGGAATTCAGATAGGTACCAGTTCCACAGCAATACCTTTTCTTCCATGGTGAAGCCTGCTAAGGATTCTGTCTTTGAATGGATCCAATCCATCATTGTAAGAGGTGCCCTTATGATCATAAGGTGGTTGGCAAGGACTAGCTATCAGGTTCTCCATGCCTCATAAAATGTCCAGATTGTTTCTCGAAGAAAGAATATTTACTCTCCATATATGGAAAGTGTTTGCAATAGAAGCCATTAAGCAAATGTTGGTGGACTCCTTCTTGTTTTATTAAGACCCAGTTGCCAATACATCAATAAGTATGATATCTATAATTAGAGAATCATCTGGTTCAATATTGGTCAGGTTTGCACACATGGAGATAAGCTTACTGGCACTCGCAAAAGCTGGTCTTTGTTCTTGTCATATTGGAAATTAGCTGCCTTTTAGTAACCTTTTTGAGGGTTTTTACAATTATGGTATGTGATTTCTCTAGTATACAACATGTCAGTTAGGAACTGGATCTGAGTTTTGTCCTTCGGTGATGAGATTAAAAGTGTGCCACCGCCACCTTATTCACTGTAACTCTAGAATTTAGAAGACAACTAACTTACAGAGATCCACCTGTCTCTGCTGGATTTAAAGACATGGGCTACCACCACCCTGCTCAAATATTTCATCTTAGCTCCAAATCATGTGAACTCTTAGAGACTTAGAAAACAAGTTTGAACTGTAGTAACCCTTTAAATTTACTTAAAATATTTTCAATATCTTAACTGTGCTTTTAATACCAAACAACAAAAATATCCTTTTCATTTAAGAAGAAAACTCAGAAGTTGATATCCAAGACGGTGTGGGCCATGTAGCAATCTACAGTCTAACATTCTAATATAGAATTAAGACACATGGCTTAAGAAAACCCATTTTTCGTTCATGCCAGTAAGGCAAGTGTGCTTTGGGTAAATCATCATTTGAATATATATAATATACATTTAATTTTTCCCTGCCTAATTAACCATTTTAAAGTTAGGGCGATTGGTACCTTGGAAAGATCAGCAGCTGCTCTATCTTCTATTCAACCTGGACAGTCTGTGACTGTTCTTGATAATATCTTTTCTTTTTTTTTCCTCAGAAGCACTCTTTTCTTTATGGTTTGTTTCTGAGATTGTAGGAATGTTAATCTGTGCTTTCCATTGCTTCAACAAATCATGTCCCCATAAATTCATAGATATATTAGCCACATATGATTTAATTTTTCTGTTTATCATTCTGGCCCAATCCACTTTATACTGTTTTACCTAAAATAAAGCTCCAATCCCTAGAAATTGAATATTTACCTCCTAAAGAGGCCAATCTTGATGCCAAGATTATGGTGAAATTGTTGTTACATCTTCTCCTGTGTCTACTAAACCTTCAATTTCTTTTTGGAGAGGGGGGGGCAGATCGTGACGGGGGTTTCTCTTTGTAGTCTTGACTGTCCTGGACTCACTTTGTAGACCAAGCTGGCCTTGAACTCACATGGATGTGCCTGCCTCTGCCTCCCTGAATGCTGGGATTAAAGGTGTGTGCTCTAAACCTGGCTTTAAACCTTCCATTTCAATGCCATTTAATTCTATTTTTAGCTTTGGTTTTGATCATTCACAGCAGCTTGCCAAAATACCTGTTTTCTGTTATCTCCTGAATTTTTGTTTTATCTGCTGAAGCTGTTCTGTCCTTGATTACATCCAAAGCAGTGTTTTTTGTTTTGTTTTTTAACAAAGGCATTAAATCTTTTAATTGCTCTCTAAATGAGTTCTTCCCAGCTGACAGGGAATAACTGGATCAAATTTGATATTGGGGCTTGCAGGAGTCACCTTAAGGTATTTCCCGATGTCGAAGGGGTACCTTGCCTGTCCCTTGTTGATCTGCATTCATTAGTTCCATGCTGGCCTTTGCCACACTTTCTGCATATTCCAGAAGGCTGGAGCCTACTTTTTGAATTATCTCTAGAAAAAAACATTGTTTCTAGGAATACCTTGCCTACAATCTCTTTTCAAATGACCTTGCTTACCACAATTAAAACATCTGACATTTTGATTTTTCTTAAAACTTTTTAAAATTACTTCTCCTATCAGAGTGGCATCATAAACGTGCCATTATCAGCTGTATTTCTGATCCATCCATCTACTGGTGCAGATCTTTCCTTTAAAGGCCTAATCACTCTTTTGCATTCTGAATTAGCATTTGTTTTTGTTTTTTCAAGACAAGATTTCTATGTGTAAGCTTGGCTATTCTGGACTCACTTTGTAGACCAGGCTGGCAAATTAGGATTTTCAAAAGCCAAAGATTCAATTAGTACTTGTCTGACTTCTGAATCTGATACCATTTAACTTACAGCTGAAGTCAATCTTTGCAAAAAGTAAATGAAGGCTTCTTTGGGGGCTTGTATAGTTTTAGTTAATTATACAGACCCCTTTCCTGATTCTTCAACCTTGTCCCTAGCATTTACAGCTGCTAAACAACACAGCTCCAAGGAGTGATTATCAATTTCAAGCTGCTGATGTAACTCAGTATACTGACCTTCACCTAGCAACTGATCCTGGGAAATTCTAATACCTAATAGACTTACGTCATTTTTCTATGGCCCTAACTTTCTCTTTCCACCATGTTAAACATTGTAACTGAGGACCAGCTTCCAATATTTCTGTTGTCAAATCTTTCCAGTCTTGGAGGATATGTCTGTTCTGAGTTGCCCATGAATTTAATATCTGCTTCACATAAGATGAATGCATACCATATGAAATAATCACTTCCTTAAATATACTCAAATCTAATATGTCTACAGATTACATTTAACTTCTTCACAACACTTAGGGTGCCTATCATCTCCTGGAAGTCTTGTAACTGGAAAAATTAAGGTGATTTTCTAACAATTTTGGGCTACTCCTCTTCAGTTTCATTATGCAGTGGCATAATAGATTTCTATCTGTGTCTGAGTATTTTTCTCCTTTTTATTTATAAATTTCCCTCTAAAGTTTGTATATTATCAATCCACTTTTCATATTTTTTTTCTGTATCTGTAAAGCTTTTTTCTTTGAGAGGGCACAGAAATTCGTAAAATGTGAATTACCAGACTGATAGCAATTATACTAGGCATTACGTCAATCTCAGATAAATCATTTATCCTTTCATTTTCTGCTTCTATATTCAAGCCATCTAAAGTGGCCCTACACAGGGTTCTAATGCTTTGTATTATGGTATTTCCCAACCTAACTCCTTGAGGACTCCCCAGGTGACTTACCAAATCTGATGGCTTCTCAGTTTGTCGGCAATTGGTCTGACAGCTTTGTGTGGCTGGGTGTACTAGCTCAGAGAGGCAGAGAAAGCAGCCAGCTGATCTTCCTCCTCAGTCCCAAAAGGAAAAGGTAACCTCCTTCACCATGATGTCTTGAAAACCCTCAAATTGAATGTCCCTCCCTCTACTTCCTGTGTGTCTCTCTATTCGTCCTTCTGACTTCCTCTTATTCTCTATGTTTTTTTCCTGTTCAATCCCTGTCAATCGGTTGCTTGCTCTGCCTCTTGACCCAAGGTTAACTTTATTTAAATCTGTTTACAATATTCAAGCAGAAAGCTCTTGGATTAAAGGTGTGTGCTAGGGCTGGGCCACACCACAACTAGAAACAGGTTTTCCCAGTAAACAACACAATCTTAGGCTTCACAGTGTGATCAAATATCCTGCAACAGCCATGTTTTTCACCATGACAATAATGGACTAAACCTCTGAAACTGTAAACCAGCCTCAATGAAATGTCTTCCTTTATAAGAGTTGCCATGGTCACAGTGCCTCTTCATTGCAATGGAAACCCTAACTAGGACAGGGATGTTTTCTTGTCTTTAAATCCTTACATCATTTTATTTTCTTGTGGCTGTTATATTCTGCTGTTTCTTTATTCTGTTGGGCTCTCATTTTTAAATTTGCTGGGGCATTAAGCATAAGCTTGGGTAACCTTTGAATTTTGGGGAATTTGTGAGATAAATTTTTTTTTGAGACATGGTCTCACTATGTAGTCCTCAGGATCTGCCTACCTCAACCTCCCATGTGTACAATCACAGGCATATACCAACACGTGTAATTTTATATCAACATATGTAATTTTATACCAACATATGTAATTTTATATCTTGCCTGGTAGATTCATGTCCTCTGACTCTTGCAGTTTATAGAATGGCTCATGTGGAAGGTATATGTAGTTTTGTAAAGTTTACAAAGCCAAGTAATTTGGAGAGTTTGAGACCAAAGTCCTGCCAGGTGCTGGAGGATGTGACAGCAACGTCCGGTCCCTGAGCCAAGCTTTGTGAACCAGCCAAGCTGGTTGCCCAGCTAAATACTGTAGATTTCCATAAAGACATTTTTTTCCCTAAGGAATCTTCTATTATTTGCTTCAACTACGTAGTTTGGTAAGTTTAATGCCTTCCAGGTATTTTAGTCAGATTTAGAGAATTACCATCCTTAGAAAATATTCACTTTGAGGGGCAGAGCCAAGGCTCAGTGGTGATACACTTACCTGGCAGGTACAAGGCCCCAGGGCTTGCTCCCCAGAACTGTCAAAAAAGTATGTTTGTCAGGAGAAGGATCACCAGGGGAGGTGATGGCTCAGGGATAGGTGTGAGCAAACCACACTAAGATGTATGTATGAGAAAGTCATGAATTCATGATTCTGTGTGCCAACCAAAGCACATTTGGAAAGCCAAGAAAAAGGAAAAAGGAAGAAAGAAGGAAGGAGGGGAATGTGGGAGAGGGGAAATATAAACTTTCCCTTCCAGAAAACAGTATGGCTCATAGTCAATAAAATTTCTGGCAATTTCCAGTACATTTTCACGTGCATATTCCTTGTGAAGCTTGTTTGTATAGATTTGCTTCTTTCTTATCCTGTTTAGAGAGCACTACTGCTGGTGTGTGGGAACACTCCTGAGTTATCAGCTTTCTGCGTCTAGACATTGGTTCCTTTATTATTTCGTCTTTAATTGCCTGAATACATATGTTCTGTCTTGCCTCTGTAAGCCCGCTCGGTATTCTCGTGTCTTAATTATTCCACAACAATATCAAGTGACTATAGACTTTAATTTCATGCTTCTTATAAAGAAATATCACTATAATTGTTTACTGGCTATAATTTTTTTAAGAATTAGTGTATTAAGAAACTGTGCTTATGGTCCTAGCTCATAAAATGCAGTAGAAGTTTGTCGTGTTATTTTTCAAAATCTAGGGAGATGGATACCTACGGATTGTCATTTAACTTGTTTGTGTGTTATATTATTGGTTCTGTGGTTGAATCATCCTTGAATTCCAGGGACTTTTGTTTTCTCTGTCATACAATGTGCTCTGGATGGCTGCTTTGCCTTCTGTATTCCTGGCTTCACTCACTCCCTACACAGAATTCCCTCAGCAGTAGTGTGTCCAACATATCCACTGGGGATATTTCACCTCCTCCTGAAAAACATTCCTGAAAATTCAATGGAGAATCCTCTTCTTTGAAACTTAATAGTTCCCTGATGAGTTTCTGAACTTATTTCTTCCCTTATCAATCTGCAAAGGCACCCTTCATCTTGAACCAATTTTAAGAACTTTAATTTGGTGTAGAGAGACACATTTCTTTGAGAATTACCAATACCATAGTATATTTACACATACTTCTTCTAACTTCTGTTTCCTGTTTAATTCCTCCTTTTTGTGCATTGTTTGAGTTTTCTACAGATTTGTCACCACTTTATCTATCTTAAAGCTTCCGGAAATATATTTTCAATCTTGTTAGCATTTAGGTTTTGTTGCTTTCATTATTATGGCTTTAGTTTTTGCTTCTCTCACCGTCTTCTTTTCTTCTCTGTGGTACTTATTGAGCAATGAATGCACCTTCTCTTTTTCATTTTGAAAACAGAAACATTATACTCTTTCATTGGTTTTTTTCTGTAAAACTCAAGTTTGAGACACTTGGATGTGCATTTTTGTTATTATTTTCTAAATGTATTTTATCAGGTTCTTGATTTCCCCTGTCATCCCAGTTGGTTTTTAGAAGACTATTTTCAGATAGCATCATTACTTATTTGGTTGTATGCGCCTACATCTTTTTAAGATTGATATTTTGTAATTGTTTGTGTGTGTTCCTGTGTGAGTTTATGTGTCCCATGTACAAGCAGGAGCCTACAAAGGCAAGAGGTGGGTACAGAATCCACTGGCACTGGAGTTCCAGGTGATTGTGAACCATCAGGTGGATGCTAGAAACTGAACCTGGGTCCTCCAAAGAGCAACGTGTGCTCTTAACCAATTCCTGTCTAAGGATTTTAATATAGAAGTTTAGTCAGGATTAATATAAAAGTAAAAAAAATTTTAAAAAGAAGTTTAGTCAGATATAAAAGAGCAAGTGATAAGATTAATAAATGTTCTTTGAATAATTCTAAAGAAAATATGACTTGTTTCATTTATACACTTCAAAATGTTGTCTGCTTTGTCTGGAGTAACATTTTTACACTTCCCTTTAGCTAATTTCTTTTAGTTTCTAGTAGAAGTTCTTGCATCCTTTCCTTGTGTGGGAGGATTTGTAGAAGGTTGGGGTTTTTGCTATTTTTTTGGGTGTTCATAGATTCAGCTAGTGTATCTTTGGTGTGTATTGTTTCCATGTTTGTATAACCATCTATTTCTTTCACTTTATATGCTTCTTTTGAATTACTGCCGCCTTTGCTTTTTTTTATATTCTCACAGCTGGTATATCTATTGTATTTTCTAATTTTAGGTTACTTTTTTAAAAAATATGTTCTCAATGAGCTGCATATTGTTGAAATATTTTTTTTAATTAGGCTGAATATTTTTGCTCTGTAATGGGTGTTCAATGGTATTTTTATTTGACTTTCTCATTCTTTTTGTCTCTTACATAAAGCTTTTAAACTTTTGACTGATTTCAAGTCACCCAAGTAACCATTTTCATAGCTTATATTTTTCTGTTTTAAGACAGCTTATAAACATTTTAAAGGAACTGAAGGAGAGAGATTTCCTGGCACCTACTATATCATCATGTCACAGGAGCACGCATTAGCAAACGAAATGTACACACCTCCCAGCTTCCATGCTCCACCCTAACAAACACAGGAACTTTCTTGCCTTGTTGGAGCTTTATTCACATCTATAGCTGTTTACTTCTTTTCTGAAATGCTTATTCTTTTCATGTGGTTTGCGCCTAAAGCTTATTTGATCCTTCTGTTGCAATATTGTTGTCTGTGTCAAATTTAAAATATGGCATTCAAATTCCTTTTTGTACCCAAAATAGCACAAACCCACCTGTTTTATTATCTTCTCAGTTCTTCTATGCAACTCCTTAAAATTTAATAAACCATGGCATTTCGTTAATTATACTTCACGAAGAAACTTGAAAAATAGAAAGTTTCAACAGCTAAGCCCTTCTTTTTAATGAACACTTCATGAAATATCCTTTATCTAAAGGTCACCATTCCTCTTGATTAACTTGCATGTGAAATGTTGAAAGTTCGCGTCAATTTTCTTCTAGACTTCCTCACCTGTTATAATAGAAAACTTGTCACAAAAATGATAAGCAAATTATAGGTTATTCTCCACACAATATCAACTTCTCAAAAACATCACACTTTTAATAACAACATTAACAGCAACCACAAATTAACTCTTATGACGACAGAGTTTTATCACTTATGGTGTACTTGGTCTTGAGAGTTGACAATGGTAAGAAGTACTGAGTGGGGAGATGGATAGTCACCAAGATGAAGGACAGTACTACCAAGAGCAAGTACTACCCTTGGTTAATGTCGGCATTCCCAGCCTCAGTGCACCCCCTACTGACTAAAGTCCAAATGAAGCTCTTTGGAAACACCATCTAAAGAAAGTCGTGAAGCATAATCATTGACTTCCCTAGAAAGAACCTGTGCCAACTGTTTAAGTTGCTTAACTGGGTCTTCAAGAGCTGTGTGGTAACACCTCAACCGCGTCACAAGGACCTCAACACCATTCAACATCTGAAAGAACTGTTTTTCCATGTTTCCCAGTAAACATTCAGTCTACACCAATAGGAACATGAGAGGAATCAAGGATGACCAACAGTCTTCATATTCTAAATCCTCCCGAGATAGTGAGACCCTGCCACAAAACCTTCGGAGCTTGTTTTCTAACACTGTGAACCCCATGTCACCATGCCAGAGTGTACAACCGTCCCCAGTCCCCTTCAACACCCTTTCACATGCCTTCCTGACCCTAGGGGCCTTCCTTTTCTCTAGAACCCCTCAAAGCACTTCTTTTCCATTGTAAGCCAATTAATGGATAGTGTTTTGAACACTGGAGAGTAGGGGCTTTTTATTTGTTTGTTTCAATTTTGTGTTACTACAAATAATTCTTTATTCAGTTTTCTGAAGATTCAGTTGCAAAGTGTTCCATCAATAGAAGTCACCACAGCCAACAGGAACCTC
The DNA here is from genome assembly GCA_028658305.1 of Pachyuromys duprasi. Taxonomy (NCBI): domain Eukaryota; kingdom Metazoa; phylum Chordata; class Mammalia; order Rodentia; family Muridae; genus Pachyuromys; species Pachyuromys duprasi. The sequence goes on from CM053766.1 coordinate 120,805,105, forward strand.
TGAGTTTCCCAGCTATTTGCCCTCCAGAATGATTATATCAGTCCATACTGGGAGTAGAAGTGTATGAAAATATCCATTTCACATCACAGGCGCCAGCTCGGAACATGACATATTTTGATTTGGGAAGTTTGGAATCCCCAAAGTGGCACGCTCTTTTAATTTGCATTTACTGGGTCTCACTGAGTGGAGCATCACTTCACATCAGGTGATCCCTCTTTGGTCAACTGTCTACTCACAGCGTTTTTCCTTTCTGAGAAAAAAAAAAGTAGGCTCTTGGTGGCTGATGTAAATTTTAATAGATTAAAAAAAAACTAATTCTTAATGCTTCCTGTGTGTGCCATTTGCACATTTTCTTTCTTTTTTTTTAGGTGTTGTTTTCATTCTTTCCCATGCTTCTGAATATATATTTGTTCTAATATTCAATTGAATCTGTGCAGACTATCTGGCTCTTGGTGTTTTCCCTCTACCTGGGCTGAGCTGATTTTGACACTGTGCCTGGAGGTATGCCAGTGTGCCCTTTCCCCCAGGCTCTTAGCTGCCTATCACAGCACTTCATTCACTGCTCCCTCTTCTCCTCTTGAGACTCAAAATGCTGATGATGTAAACAAGCATTACCAGGCCACACACACTAAGGTTGGCTTGAAAGCTACCCATTTCTCTCTGCACATTTTTTTAAAACCAGTATTGCAGTGCTTTCAAAGCCGTGACAACATCCTACGGTGTCATAGCCAGTGGGGCAGGACCTTCTCTTTGCCTTTTCAGAGATGTCCTGGTGAGTCTTCACGCTTTCGTCTTCCAAATGAGTTTTGGAACCGCTCTGTCAGGCTCCACTGGTCCTACGGAGTTTCATTTAGTGACAACTGACAAGATGGAAACATGATTTTTCTGCCCAGTAGCATGGTATACCTTCTAATAGTCAAGTTTCTTGTTACATTCTTGTGAAAGTGTTTCTGGGGCTGGAGACATGGATCCATGATCAAGAGCACTTGCTGTTCTTACAGAAAATAAGAATTCAGTGCCCAGTCACACAACCGTAACTCTATCCAGAGAATCTGACATCCTCTTCTGGCTGCCATGGATACCTGAACTTGTGTGTACGTGTGTGCTCTCGTACGTGCACAGAAAAATAAAAGTAATAAAAAATAAATCTTTTTTTAAAAAAGTAATTCTTCTGATTTCTTTGATTTAGGTCCTGTAGCCTCTTGCTAAGATTTTCTTCTAGAAAAGCCACACTTTGAATAGAATTTTTCATCTGATGTTTATAAGTGATCATTGCTGGTATGAACTGAATGTGTCATGTTTGAGTTTTTTAATTAACTTTGAATAAAACATAAAATATGGTGGTTTGGGTGTGTTTGTTTAAAACAGAGTCTTATTTTGTAGACGAGGTTGGCCTTAAACTCACAGAAATCCACCTGCCTTAGTCTTTCAAGTGCTAGGATTGAAAGCATGCACCACCATGGCTGGCCATAAAAGATGTTTCATCAAGTTTCCAAGGAAATCATAATTATCCAAGCATAATTTTAGTAGACAGGCACCTAATACTACAGGTTGGTTAGTTGTGTTTAAGATGCAAATGCTTGAATTCCGTTTCGGTGAAGAAGCCAAATGGCTGATGTCAGTAACAGACACTGTTGAGAACACACCTGTACCAATCTGCATTTAATGCTGTTCTGCTAGTTTCGTCTTGTTGCAGCAACAAAACACTCAGCAAAGGCAACTTAAGGAAGAAAGACTCTATCCTGGCTCATGCCCCAGGTAATGGAGTCTGTCATGGCAGGGAAGGTGTGACAGCAGAAGTTTGAGTCAGGGTCACACGCCATCCACAGAAAGGAGCCTTGGCTGATGCTTAGCTCACTTTCTTTTTTTACTCAGTCTGGGGTCACAGCCCAAGAAATGGTACTGACCACTTTTAGGGAAGGTTTCACTATATCAGTTAATCTTATCTGGGTGATGTGGTCTCTCACAGGCATGCCCAGAGGTCTGTTTCCATAGTGATCCTAAATCCTATCAGGCTGTGAGCAACATGACCCATCACAGAAGACATCTGCAGACATGAGAGAACACCTGGCTTCTATATCACCCTTGGGAATCATGAAATGTAAAGGAAAAAGACTACACATTGGCTCTGGTCCTCCTCTTTCTCCATATTCTAAAGGCCCAACACATGGGTATGTATGGATGTTTTCCCATCTGCCAAATGTCCCTGTATGTGCTTAGAACAAAGGTCTGTGTAGATATAAGGTACCACAATGAGGTAGATTATTCGCTGAAGTGTTTGGCCTACAAACATGAGGAGATGAGTTCAACCCCAGAGGCCCACAGAAAACGCCTAGGGCCGTGGCACACACAGTCTCAGCACTGAAGAGGCAGAGGCCCAAGTGCTCCTGGGGGTTACTGGCCAATCGGCCTAATTTAGTCAGTAAGCTCCAAACTAATAAGAAACCCTGTCTAAAAGGTAGTGAGTGACATTCTTTAGAAAGACACCTGAAGTTGTCATCTGGCTTTCTCACATGTGCACACATATGAATTACACCCATGCATTATCATGGTCATCATCGTTATTGTCGTCGTCCGTTGCAAGCTCTCAGCCAGGAAGAGCTATGGCATTTCCTCATTGTTAATGTAACATACAACCCACTAAAGGGGTCTTTTCTGGCTGGATTTGTGTTTCACGTTGAGTCCCAGCAACTAAGAGCAGATACAATAAGGCTGTATTAATATTCATCAAATATTTCCTTGGAGAAATACTGAGGTGGGACATGACGGTACGTGCTGGTGTAACCTGACATTGCTCTGACCTGCAGCGGTATGGCCGTGCTTTGGAGGTGGCTGGAGACTCTCAAATTGATGATCCAGACACTTCTGATAGGGATGCAAATTGGCTTACTAAGGACCCATGGATCAGCATTTTTTTCTTTTGCACCTGAACACAACAGCTGTTTTCTCAACTGGAGGCTGTTTGGGCTGTGAGCACAAACCTCCCCCAGGACCTGCCCTGCTCCTTGTCCAGGACCTGACATTTCTTTGTCCCAAGGAAGCTGGTGAGGCTGCTGGTCAGATCTGAATACCTGTTGAGCTTCTGCCTCTGTGTGTTCTGTCTGACTGAGGGACCTTTATGGCATGCTTTACATGTTCCAAATTTTGTTAATTGGTTAGGATCATTAACTGTTCACATTCCTGTTGAGCCCCGTTGCTTATTGAGACTGGCTGTGCACAAATGCTATGGCTCAGCTGACTTCCTGTTGATACCATTATTTATCCAATAACTGCTTGCTCAACAATGATTGTATGCCTGGCACTCTGCTAATGACAGAGCTCACCTTTGCACAGGGTACAGCCTGGTGTTCTCTCGCCACACACTATCACACACCAGGCCTGAGAAGACCAAGACCCTAGACTCTTGCAGACCTCTGGATCCCTCCAATCAGGTTTGGTTTGCTTCATTGTCTGGATGCTATTGATTGATATTTTATTTTTAAAAGTTTTCCTGGCACATTTCCAGAGTGATGTTGGAACAGCTAAACGGACAAGTTACAGAGTGAGGAGTAGGCTTACAGCTGGGAAGGATGTGGTCTTGGTTCTGTTGGCTTTGGGTTTGGTTTGGTTTGATGTTTTTAAACTTTATTTTATGTTCATTAACATAAAGGTGTCAGATGCCTTGGAATTGGCATTATAGACAGTTGTGAGCTGCCATGTGAGTGCTGGGAATTGAACCCGGGTCCTTTGGAAAAAGCAGACAGTGCTGTTAACCACTGAGCCATCTCTCCAGCCCCAGGTTTGGTTTGCTTTGAGAGGAGGTATGGGAACAGAGTACACATGATCACATGATTGGGGTGGTGGTTTGATTGAATAAGAGTGGCCCCCATAGGCTCATATATTTGAACACTTAGTCACCAGGGAGTAGAACTATTTGAAAGGATTAGAAGAATTAGAAGACATGGCCTTATTGGAGTAAGTCTGTCACTGGAGACCAGTTTTGATGTTTCAAACACCCATGCCTAGCTCAGTCTCAGTCTCCCTCTGCCTGTGGATGAAGTTGTAGCCTCTCAGCTGTTCTCCAGCACCATGACTGTCTGCATGCAGACATGCTCCCACCATGATGATGATGGACTAACTCTCTACAATTGAAAGCAAACCCCCAATTAAATGCTTTCTTCTATAAGAGTGGCCTTGGTTGTGGTGTCTATTCACAGCAATAGAACAGCAATCAGCAATGGGAGTGGAAGAGAAAGAATGTCTTCATGCTGTTACTCCCTAAGTGTTGTTCCAGGTGACACTTGGGTATTCAAAAGCTGTTGTAAGCATAATGTTATTGTGCACTGTGTAAAGATTCAAATGCTGATTTCTGTGCCCCCATATCTGGTTGCAATCCTTGTTCTGAGAATCCCCTGTCTCAAGGTTGTGTAAACATTGATCCCCAATTGTTCCCTAATACAATAAACAATAAAGCTTGTCAATAAAAAAAGCTTTAAGGTACAATAACTGAGCACTATTAATCTATTTTAACCATCCAAACTAATCTGGCTACCTTCCATGAAATCCCCGAGATACTTGCATTTTATGGCTTTCTAGGTTCCAGCTACTCTCCCATCTTATCTCCTAGACCTCTCTCTGCAGCTGAACCCCCACTTTCTTTTCCTCTCTTCCCCTCTCCTAGCTGGCAGGAAGTCCAACCCTTGCTCAGTCATTGGCTGTTAAGCTTCTTTATTTATATGATTAATACTGAGACAGGAGATTCTCAGAAAAAAGACTATAACCAGATATGGGGACACAGACACAGCTGGCACAATAACATTATGCCACAGGTTGTCCCAACCCGCTGGAAGAACTAGCCAGACACAGTCTACTTTCCATGCTGGGTATCAGTAATCCAAGTTAGTTTTTATAATGGTTCATTGTGATTGTCAACTTAATCAGATCTGCAATCACCTGAAGCCACACCTCTGGGCATATCCATAGGGGTGTTTTCAGAGATTTAACTCAGAAGACACACCCTTAGTGTGAAGATTGCTATCCCCTGGGATGGGGTCCTGAACAAAATGGAAAGAAGAAAACAAACTGAGCCCTTCCCTCTCTCTTCTTCTTTCACTCCCTCTCTCTATTTCCCTTCCCCCTTTCCTTCCCTCTCTATTCCTATCTGTCTTTCTTTCTCTATCTCTATCTCTCTGCTTCATGACCTGACTATGGACACATGACTGGCACTTCACACTTCTGCCTCCATTCCTTCCCCATCATGATGTTCTGTATAGCAAACATGAGCCAATGTAAATAAATGTTTCCCTCCTCTGGAAGCTTCTGTCAAGCATTTCACCATATCAGTGAGACATGTGCTATCTTCCTATCCCTCACCGTTTCACCAGAGCAATGAGTCCTGTAGCCTGTGCTATCTTCCTTTCCCCTACGTGACTAGATAGACTCACCGGGCACTTGGCAGCCTGCTGAGCTTGCTGGCAACTGCCCTCAAAGGCATGTTGATCCCCAGGGCCTTAGAAAGAACTACCTCTGAGAGCCTCATTCAAGAACCATCCACCTACAAGTTCATGTCAGGCTGCTCTTGGGTTCTGTCTATAGGATGCTAAGTTGTGTTTTAAGGTACCAGACCAGTCATTACAATATGATTCATGGCAGACAACTGACTTTTTTCCCACCATTCTCCTTTTATACTATTTCTTTGTTTTGACCTTTGTTGATTTATTATTATTTATATTGTTTTCATCAGGGTCTCATGTATCCCAGACTAGCCTGAAACTTACTCCATAGATCAAGGTAACATTAGAACTGCTGATCTTCTTGCATCTACCTCCCACATGCTGGAATGACTGGCCTATGCCACCATGCCCAGTTTATGTGTTACTAGGGACACACATAAACCCATAGCCAGGTTGCATGTGAGGCAGGAGTCTTCCGGCTAAGCTCCACTCTCAAGCCCTTGAAATACAATCTTTGAAACATACACAGAATGTTTCTTCGAAAGGATCTCAGGAAACCCACAATAAAGCAAAACACCAGCTCTACCCTACATTTTTTTGGTTGTTTTTGTGTTTTAATGTATTGATTGGGGGAAAGGGCACAAGCATGCCATAGCATGAGTAGGGAGATAAGAGGACAACTTGAAGGCATTGGTTTATCCTTCCATCATGTGGGATCTGGTGATCAAACTCAGATCATCAGGCGCGGAATCCAGTGCCCTTACCACTGAGCCATCTCACTGGCCCTCTACCCCAAGTTCTCTGAATAGAATCCACCCAGTAATTGTCACACTTTCACTTGTGTTCAAAACATTGAACTATCTTATCAAGTAATGAGTAAGGGCCACTCAGAAGGTCATGCTCCGATTATCAGCAGTTATACTTGGCTGTTGCTGGCCTGGCCCTCAGAATGTGGAGGGATGACACATCACCCAGGTTATGTATTTCTACGATAGTTAAGTCACACTTGGTCTCATCAACAACCCAGGGATAAGAAGATCTGACCAGTAATTGAAAGATGTCACCTTGCATCTCTTTGCCTCTACTTCCTAGGTCTGATGTAGGAATGATAGCCGCTGCTCTCTTCTTTTCAAGATCCCACACTGACCAATGAGTGAGGAGGTCAGTTTGGGGCCACTGTAGACAAGGACAAGATGCTGACTAACCCCAGATGATTCCCAGGCACTTAGTAGTGAAATGAGAGATATGACTCTTTGATCCTTTGAAACCGGGGGCAGCTGATGGATCATGCCAAATGGATCATGGCTGCAGTTGCTCTAACTGTCCCAACTACCTCACCGGACACTGATACATTAGATCTCACAGGCCATCCAGAAAAATGGCAGCAAGAATGGGCCACACAAAAAGCGTTCATCTGAACCTGTCCCCAGCCACTATGCAGCTGTAAATGGCCCTATTTCCCAGTGGGGCTAGAAGAGAAGCCCCTGCAGCCCAAGTCTGTTTCTGGTCTGCTCAGTTTTCCTCTTGTATGTCTAGAGAATAATTTGCCTCCACTCAGATGGAGAAAACTGTCAATTTCCATAGAAGAGCTAGGCTCTGTCCCCTTTAGCAAACCTAATTATGTTCTCACAAAGAGAATGAAATCTTGGCTCACAGACTGCCATGTTCTCCCTCCTTGGTAGCATAAAAGATCTGCAGCCGTGTGGGCCATGACCACCAAACAGCAGATCATCCTTGAGTGACTTCCAACCATACAAACAAAAAAAAAGAAAATGATGGGTCTCTGTGCTTGTCCCTCCCAGCACTGCCCTGCAGCTCCTCGGGTGTTCTGGCAGGCTGGCTTTGGACCTCCGCCTGTACCTGTACTCCTCTGATGAGATAAGGAACAAACAACATCAATTACATGAATAAGAGAGACAAAAACAGTGTGGGAACAGTTCCTTCAGGGCACACATACAATGTGATATTTTCACATCCGGTAAGAATTTTTAGCCAAATTGCATACCCCTGCGTCAAAGAGTCTTTTCATGAAAATGCTTTTAGCATAGAAAGAGAGGGGGATCATTTTGGTAGAAACCATCACCAGATGCTGGGGGACTGTTAATAAGGCAAGCTGGATTAGCTTTTAAAAGAATTACCCTCTGTGAGTGAGGCAGGCAGCTCAGCGGGCAGACAGCTTGTTTGCCTCGCAAACCTGAGAACCCAAGCTTAGTCCTGAGAACTTGTGTTTGAAGGAGGAAAAATAAATAAAAAGAATTCATAACCATCCTTTTGCCATCCCTGTGCCCCTGTGCTAGGGAGATGAAAGCAGGTTGATCAGTGAGGCTCACTTATCACCAGCTGAGTCTACTTGAGGAGCCCCAAGGCCAGAAAGAGACCATGTCTCAAAACACAAAATAAACAGTATTTGAGCAATAATAATGTAAGCTGTCATCAGGCCTGTACACATGTGGACACACACACACAAGAAGTTACGCTGTGTTTTTCAGGATGAGGAATTACTGAAATTGCCAAGAGGCAGGAATTTAGGGATCACTTGGTTAGGGACATGAGAAATAAAAACAAAAGGAAAAGGTCTCATCTAGACAGAAAGTCCTGGACAGTCACCTAAACCCCGAGGCCACTGGTGGGAATGAGGTTCACTTTCACTAGAGCTTCTTTGCTTTAAAAAAAATCAGTTATCTACGTATCGAGTGAGTTATTGAGGGGGAGTGTGTGAGTCTTGGGGAGCAGACTCAGGTCATCAGGCTTGGCAGCAAGTCTTTTACCTGCAGAGCCATCTCACGAACCCCCAACTACAGTCTTATTAACCCAAAAGCTGTGTGAGAGTACTGCAGTAGATGGGTCCCCATGGAGAGGCCTTAAGCCTGTCTGAGCTTCCTGCTTCACGGAAGACCAGAGGGTTGTTGTGCCCTCTGCCTGCATTCTGCTGGTCACCTCCTTGACTCACTCTGGCAGCAGTGCATAAAGGCCACCTGGGCCAGGAAGTGAAAGGGAGAGAGTGATCCAGGATTTGGCCAGGAAAGCTTCCTAAACAGGGCTGCCCTCACACCCCTTCCTTCTGCCTCAGCACTCCGAGTTCCTGAACACTAAGTGCTCACACTAATTGCATCTCTCTTCTAACTGCTCTTTCCAGTGTCCTACCTGCTGGGGCTCGTCTTAGTCAGGGTTACTAGCACCGTGATGAAACACCATGACCAAAAGCAACTTGGGGAGAAAAGGGTTTATTTTACTCAGTTCCACATAAGAGTTCATCACTGAAAGCTATGGAAGCAGGAACTCAAGCAGGGCAGGAATCAGGAGGCAGGAGCTGATGCAGAAGCCATGCAGGAGTGCTGTTTACTTGATTGCTCAGCCTGCTTTCTTATAGAACCCAGGACCACCAGCCCAGGGATGGCCCTACCAACAATAGGCTAAGCCCTAACCCATCAATCACAAATTAAGAAAATTCCCTACAGCCAGATCTTACAGGGGCATTTTATCAATTGAGGTTCCCTCCTTTTAAATGACTCTATTTTGTGTCAGGTAGTTGTTTAACTAACACAGAGTTTTTCTTAAATACCTTTGAAGCTGGGTGGTGGTGGCACATCCTTTAATCCTAGTGTCTGCGAGTTCGAGGCCGGCATAGTCTACAAAACCTCCAGGACAGCCAAGGCTACACAGAAAGAAACCCTCTATAAAAAAAAAAATACTTTTTGAGATTATAATACAATGATATCACATCAACAGGTCCGTGCCTTTCTCCCTCCAAACCTTCCCATGTACTTTGCTGTAGGTATAAGGTTATCATGTAATTCAAATGCTGATTTCTGTACGTACTATATCCAGTTGTAATCCTTGTGCTGAGAATCTCCTGTCTCAACGTTGTATAAACACTACTCCCTAATTGTCTACCAATATATCAATAAAGCAGCTTACAGCCAATCACTGAGCAGGGGAGAAAATAGCGCTGGCCTTTGTGCCAGCCAGAGGAGGAGAACTTAGAGGAGGAAGTAGGGGATTGAACCAAGGAATTCAGCCAGGGGAGAGGTGGAAAGGAGACATCAGGAGAGGGGAGCTCAGCAAGGAAAGCTATGAAGTACAAAAATTTCTGGGATGTACACTGTGAGGAAGGCAAATTAGCTTAAAGGGTTAAGAAAGAGTGATCACTGCTTAGTTATTGTGCTGTGAAGCTTGTTAAAATAATAAAGTCTCAGTTAGTTTTGTGATAGGTTAAGAGAGAAACTTAGAGAAACACAGTTTTATAAAAATAACTTTAATACTTCATTTACTTGCTTCCAAATTTATGACTTCTTTTTCCTTAATTGTTATTACATAATGTGTGTGTGTGTGTGTTTGTAATACATAAATGCAACCTCTTCACTCTGTATAACGTTTCTTGTATATGCATGTTTTCAGGACTGACCGTTTGGTGTTGGGCAGCCAATTGGTATGCTTGTCCACTAACAAATGTGTAATGAAAGTGTGGCACATATACACAGTGAGATACTATTCATCTGTAAAGAAAAAGGAAATGTTCAGGTAAATGGATGGAACCAGAAAAAAAATATATTGAAGGAGGTAACCCAGACACAAAAAGACCAATGTCGTATGTTTTCTCTCATATGAGGCTCCAAGCCCAAATCTTTAGATGTGAATATATATATATATCCTGAAGTAAATTGAAGAAGCCAAGAAAGTCACAAGGAACCAGTGTCAGGAGGTAGGGAAGAAAGGCAATAGAGAGGGAAATTATCAGGCAGGATTCAAGTGACCTGATGAGAGAAACGGGGAAACGAAACTGGGTCCTGTAATTAGGGAGGGAGATAAATACAGAAGGAGAGAGGAGACAGCAGGAAGGGTGTCTCAAAACACATAACGAATAATACTATTAACCACCTAAAGATGTCTATAAGACACATAAGTCAGCGTATAAAAAAGAACAGCTAAACGATCATCCTGAGTGAGGTATCCCAAAAGCAGAAAGAAATATATGGTATATAGACCTATAGGATAGGAAGGTCATGCTGAAATCTATACACCTAGGGAAGATAAACAAGAAGGAGGACCCAGGTTGGGATGATCAATGCTCATTTTGATGGACAAATGGAATGGACATTGAATGTAGGAGAAAAGAAGCAACAGGACAGGAGCCTACCACGGAGGGCCTCTGAAAGAATCTATATAGCAATGTATCAAAGCAGAAATTAAGACTCACAACCAAGCCTTCCGCAGAGGGCAGGAAATAATAATGAAAATAGGGAGAGTTAGTAAGACTTGGGGAGATCAAGAGCTCCACAAATACCAAATAGATCAGTGCACAGGGGTCTTTTATGAGACAGTTTCTCCAACCAAGGACCATGTATGGATATAACCTAGAAACCCTGCTCAGATGTGTCCCTTGGCAGCTCAGTATCCAACTGGAGACCCTAGTAAGGGGAGCAGGGACTATTTCTGTCATGAACTCAGTGGCTGGCTCTTCGACCCTCCCCCACATATGCCTGGGAGTAACAGCCTGGCTAGATCCCAGAAGAGGACACTGCAGCCAGCCCTGAAGAGACAAGATAAACTAGGGTCGGATGGAAGGGGAGGAGGTCCTCCCCCATCAGTGAACTTGGAGGGGGCCAGGGAGGAGATGAGGGAGAGATGGGAAGAGTGGGAGGGAATGAGGGAGGGGGGCTAGGCTGGGATACAAAGTACCTAACCTGTGATTAATATAAAAATAAATAAATTACATTAAAAAAAAGAGAACAGCTGGCTGGGGGGGTTATTCAGCTGTGAAAAGTGAAGTTATAGCTGCGAATGATGTCACACACCTGTAATCCCAGCACTTGGGAGGCAGAGGCAGGTGGATTGCAGTGAGTTCAAGGCCAGCTGGGTATACAAAGTGAGTCCAGGACAGCCAAGGCTACACAGAGAAACCCTTTCTTGAAATACAAGAAAGGAAGGAAGGAACAAAGAAGAAAAGAAGGAAGGAAGAAAGGTGAAGTTAGGTCATCTATGTGGAAATGTGTGATACTGGAGAGCAGTATGCCCAGAAAAAAAAGAAAAAAAAAAAAGAAAAAGCCTGGTTCAGGAAAACAGACACCATATTTTCTCTCATTCCTGCACTCTTGATTTAAATATATAATTATACATAGGGTATGTGATATAATACACACATATATTACATGGACGTAGAAAAGGAAGGGGAGGAATAGAAGAGGTTAATGGGAGGGAGGAACAGAAATGACAGAGTATATATGGGATTTATCAGAGTGGCTTGCAGGCTGTGGTGTGACAGTCCAACAATGGCTGCCTCCTGATGGAAAGGCCAAGACTCTGGTTTTTCAGTTCATCCCATGAGGCTGGACGTCTCAGCTGGTCTTCAGTCTCTAGGCTCTAATTCCAGTGAAGGAATGCCTGGGCAACAGGATAGATGAGCGTGCCCGTGAGAGTGAGGGCAAGCAGGCAAACAGCGAAAGCTTCTAGTCCGTCAAAAGGTATGGCCCAGATTTAGGGTCTTCTTGTCTCAAATGATCCCATCAGGAAACTCCCTCAGGGGTGTGCCCAGCTGCTCCAGTTTTAGTTGCTTCCAGGTGTGGTTGAGCTGACGACCAAGACCCGCCACCACTGAGGTAGAAGTTAAAACCTCACATTTTCTGCCACACACAGAATCCAGATTCAATGTGTAATCTTAGTTGTCAACTGACTACATCTGAAATTAATTAAAACCCAAGCAGCTGGGTGCACATGTGGGGGATTTTTTTTTCTTCTTAATTAAATCATTCGAAGTAGGAATAGTCACCTTTAATCCTGATCTTTTGAGTCAGGAGGATCCACCTCTAACCTGGACCACACCTCCAGGAGGCAGCCGGTGTAAAGGACATGGAAGAAGGAAGCTCTCTCTCTTTGCCTGCTTGCTCTCGCTCTTGCTATCAAGTCCATTCCTTCACTGGCACAGAACCTACTTGTCTGGGATTCTGGTGTAACTGAAGACCACCTGAGACATCCAGCCTCATGGACTGAACAACTCCTGGATTCTTAGACCTTCTGTTCGTAGACAGACTTATCGGACGGGCTGCACCACGCCCAAAGCCATTCTAATAAATCTCTATACGTCTACACAGATTCATTCTAGAAGTTCTGTTCCTCTTAGGAGAGCAGTTCTCAACCTGTGGGATGTGACCCCTGAGGGGGTTAAATGACCCTTTCACAGGGGTTGCCTAAGACCACTGGAAAGCACAGATGTTTGCATTATAATTCACAAAAGTAGCAAAGTTACAGTTATGAAGTAGCAACAAAAATAATTTGTGGTTGGGGGCTACCACAGCATGAGGAACTTACTAAAGGGTGGCAGCATTGGGAAGGTTGAGAACCACTGCTCCAGAGAACCCTGACTATACACCAGATTTAACTCTACAGTACATACGCACGGCATGGAAACAGAAAATAGCCTGTTCTAAGGGAGGCACGGCAGGGGAGGAGTGGAGGATGAGTAGGCACCAGGCACAGAGATGTGTATGTGTAAAAGTGTCATATGAAGATGTATTCATTTATATGCTGATTTTAAATTTAATTTTTGTTGCCAGGCATGGTGCTATACACTGTCAGCCCAATGACTGAGAAGCCTATCCAGACAGGCCCCTGTGAGTTCGAGGCCAACCTGGTCTCATAAACAATGAAAATAATTTTTGTTTAAAAAGAAAGGCCTAGCTGAGACTTTAACACTAAAAAGTGAGGTATAAAATCATGGCAGTATGTTTCTACATGTACACATACATTTATGTAGTAGTACAAACATACTATAGTATAGATATATAAGATCTATAAACAAACACAACTTAGAATTGTAGCTTTACAGATCTGTATTACACGCATGAGTCAAGTGCTAATTCTACTATGATCTACCCCTACAAAACTGCAAAGTTGGGCTATCCAACATTTGCGATTCACAAGCCAATCACATCACGGAAGTCTCTGCAGAAACGTCCAAGACTTGATTCACTTCCCCAAAGTTCTCTCCCAAGCCATCTTCATGGCACACTAGTCTTGCCCCTCAGTGGGGTGGGGGTGAAGTGACCCTGTCTTCCTCTTCAAATGATACTGTTGCCAGCTTGGTATAGGGCCATAGAATTCTAGAGGAGATCAATCACCACCTGAGAGACTGGCGTCTGGACAGTGGGGTCATCTTGATAAGGTTAACTGAAGTGGAAAGATCTGCCCACTGTGGGTGGGGCCATTCATCGTAGACTGCATACAGAGGAACAAAGTGGGCTTGAACACAACATTCATTGCTCTTTGCCATTTATTTATGTATTTATCTGTGTGTGCATGTGTGTGAGTGTATGTGCGTGCCTATGTGTATGGTGCACACCATAGTGCTCATCTGGCGGTCAAGGACAACTCTTACCCTCCATCTGGCTGACACAGGGTCTCCAATGTTTCTGCTATGTTCTTGTGGGCTAAGTTAGTTAGCCCAAAAGCTTCTGGGCGATTCTCCTGTCCCTACTTTCCATCTTACCTTTGGAATTCTGGGATTACAGATTCAAACTATTAAATCTGGCTCTCTCCTGTCAGTTCCAGGCTTCAAACTCAGGTCATTAAGCTTTTGAAACAAGCGCTTTTACATTTTTACATTTTTTACATTTTTACATTTTTTACATTTTTTTACATTTTTACATTTTTTACATTTTTACATTTTTTACATTTTTACATTTACATTTTTTACATTTTTTTACATTTTTACATTTTTTTACATTTTTACATTTTTTACATTTTTACATTTGGTCTTTTTTTTTTTTTTTTTTCTTGACTGTGGGTACAATGGAACCAGCCACCTCACACTCCAGGAGCTGTAACTTGCTACCACCATGAACTATACCCTGGAAATGCAAACTAAGTTTGTTCCTTTTAGTTTGATCCTCGTCAGTTATTTTATCACAGCAGGTGAGGGGCTAGGCTGGAATTTGGGGCAGGCACCTAGCTGGTAATTGTTTGGGAGTGAATAGTTTCATGTTAGAATGATCCTTACTTCCTTGTGTGGCCTTGTGACACAAGGAGTCAAAGATGAAGTGTGGTTAAGAAGGACTTGCATATCTCTGACATGGAAGCCCTCAGTTTGTCCTTTAAACAGGGGCTGTGTACAGTGCGGTCCTTGAGTGGGAATATGCAGTGTCCCAGCTGCATGGGCTTCACCCAGAGTTCCATGAAAGGCCTCCTCGAGGAGGCCTTTAAGGGGTGGAGTATTTGAACAGAACTTCAAAAGGTAAGACTGTTGAGGGTAAATACAGGGAGAGTATATTCAGGAACAGAACCCAGGCTCGAAGTCCAAGGGTGTGGAAGCGTATGGCCACAGGTGTCAGGTTGCTCTTGCTACAATAAAGTACAGTGGGGTTGGGAACTGGGGCCAGGACTCTGAGCTGGCCAGGTGACAGGACCATGTTTCCAGCGCCTGTCAATTAGCCACACAGGCAGCCAGAGCTTCTACCCTGCGCTATCACCGACATAGGAGCTACATTCTTTTTTGTTGTGGGGTGGCTGTCCCTATCATATGCGCGGGAGCTGCCGAGCAGCCATCCTGGCCTCTGCCCACTGGGTGCCAAGAGCAACTGCAACACAGACAGAGGCAACTGACCATGTCTCCAAAGGGCAATGGCCTAGAGTCCATCAGAAGCTATCCCTGTAGTGAATTAAAGAAGGGAGCAGAGACAAAAGACTGAAAAGTAGAAACAGGAGGCTCTAAGGGCTGAAGGGCTGAAGAAAGGGCTGAAGAAATGCTTGGTCAATAAAGTTCTTACTGTAGAAGCATAAAGCCCCAACCCCACATAAAAATGTCAGCCATCCAGCTAACCACACACACACATATGTACACACACACTCACACACACGAGGCATGGTGATGCGCATACTTCAAATTCTAGCGTTGAGGTGGCACAGACAGGAAGATTTCTGGGACAGGAGGACTACTAGTCAGCCTAACCTAATAGGTGAGTTTCAGGCCAATGAGAGACCTGACAATACTAACCAAGGTTGCCTTCTGACCTACAAACATAAACATAAATACACACGTGCATACACATACACACACATTTAAAAAAGAAATTAAGATTAAAGATAATGGGTACATCTTTAAGGGAAGGAAGAAAGTCTAACCCTTCATGGCAACTAGAGATGCAGAACATTGCCCAAAGGATCAGAAGAAAAGGTGAGATCAGATGAGAGTTGAAAGAACCGGTGAAGGTGGCCACCAGTCTATTCCAAAGTGAGTGACACTGCGCAGGCTTATGCCATGGCATCAGGAGCCTGTGGGCTTTCTTCCTTTTAGGAGTTATGTATTTACCCCATGCAGGAGTGGACACTGGCTGTCTCCTAAAGCTCCGTAAGGCAAACTTTTATTTTGAGTCTATGTAAAGTAGCTGGTTCTAACAGTTACTTCCTACTCTACTCTACTCTAGTTCCTACAAAACCCTCTACCCTATGAATGTACTAACCAGCCCAAAAACCCATCAGATCTCCTTGCCTATGATGCTTTGTAAAGTTCAAATCTCTGGCTTTGACCCTTGGAAGTTTAGAAGCACGGAGAACAGTTTTAGCTCTCTAATCAGTCTTTCCATGTCTGGTTCCACCCTGAGCCTAGTAAGATCCTTTACATCATCTTAATTCCCCCCTGACTGTGAACTGAGCCTTCTGAAAGAACTCACTGTGACAAAAGATACTCCTATCACCCAGGAAATCACAGGAAGTTGGGAGTTCTGTGACAGAAACAGGGGACAAGAAGTTCCAAATAGATATATTATAATAGTGGCTTCTGGGATATGTTTCAAGACTCTTATATTCCTGAACCATAGATGAAGAGTGTATATGACACGGACATGCTATAGAAAGATGATTTACATCAGTGGGTACTGCATACAGCACGGACACACTGGAGAAGAATGGTTTGTGTTGATGAGCGGTATGTACAGCATGGATACTCAGTAGGGTGCATGTCTAGTTCAGAGAAGAGTGAGCTGGCATAAGATCTCATCACACTGCTCAGAATGGTATAGAATTTTAATCTTGTGAATTATTTACTTCTGGAATTTTTCATTTAACATCTACAGTAGACCAAAAAATGACTGAAGAATTATAGAAAACAAAACTATGGATAAAGATGGGTTATTGTATACCACACTGATCCAAAAAAAATGAAGAAACAATGAACACAGACTGTTCTGTACTAAAGGCTCTGGAGCTAGTAATACATAGCAATGTTAACTGCACATCTTAATCAAGGCTGAGGCCCTCACAGCAGCTCTTAAATTATTTCCTTCCCCAAGAAATCACTCAAAGTACTGAATATTAAAAACAGAAAGAAAAAAAAAACATCCCAGATACCACAAAGTGCACTTAGCAGCTATCAATCACATTATCTCCTCATCTAATGTGATTTTTCTATCTTTTAAAATATAAACGGCTTTGGCTATTTAAAAAAAAACTATCCACCCTCCTAAATTACCCTTTTATTTGTTTTTAACAATTAAACAAATAGGAACAAAAACGAAACAGTAACTGGATGGGGAGAACCGGGTGAGCAGAGATGGGAAGCTATACCTGAAACCCAAGCCAACAGAACCCAAGTTGGTCCATCTTACCCGGCGCATCTCTGAATAGAACCACATGCTATCGGCTCCAGCCCCCTCACTTCTTAGTCATTCACTCACGAATGTCACCTGTAATTATTAGGTACAGGGAGGAAATCACTCAACAAGCCTAGAAGAGCCTCACCCTCACGTGCCTACAGATTAGAAGTCAAGGAGATAAACTGGATGGCTTAATTAATTCATCCCTCAAATAATTATTTCATTTTCAATAACCTTTGAACCTCCGCTATGCAGAATCTGAGGGCCATCTTGGAGACAGGCCAGAACTGGCATTCTGGGGGCTGACTTCTGGTGGGAGGTAAGCAGATAAACGATGATCTCAGAACGATAATTGCTGAGGACTACGCAACAGGAAGTTGTGCAGACACGGGAGGGTGTGGGCATCACTGAGGAAGGGTGATGGGAATGACCTATGACCCTAGGCAATTTGCCTGGGCTGGTAGCTCCTGCCCCAGCCCTGTCTAGGCCTCCTTGCTCTGACCGCTCCCGTGGCGGGGCAGTAGTCACTGCTTGGTGGATGGGTAGCCTGTCCCACCAAGGGTCACGACCTCTGGGCTGGCAAGAACTGGCAAGACGCTGATTGCAACCCCATCACTGTTTACACTGAAGAGGCAGAATTGACCTTGTAAGACAACATCACAAAAGTGTGCTCTGATAAACGCCGCCAGGCTCAGCCACCTCCAAAGAAAAGAGTATAACATTTCAGGAACCCGCCAAACGCAAAACGTCCCGCTGACAAAGCCCGTGCATGCGCAGTACGTCGCCAGCCAGCCGGCCGCGGCGCTATCCAGCTCTGCGCAGGCCCACTGAGCTCTCACGACGGCGGGCCTTGGTTGCGCCGAGCGCGAGGGGCGGGGCCTGGTTGCGCTGCGCCGAGAAGGCGGGATCTGACTGCGCCAAGGGGCGGGGCCTAACCCGGCTTGGCTGGGCCGCGGGAAGGCACTTCCGGACGTCCTCGCGCCAGGCCCGACGGCGCCTGCGCGCTGCCAGGCCTGCCGGCCGGGACGGGACGGGGCGGGGCCGGCGAAGTTCTGTGCCTCACTGTCCCCGGACACTGCGGGACACCGGGCTGGCGGCTGGCAGTATGAAGATCTGGACTTCGGAGCACGTCTTTGAGTGAGTGTGGGTGAGGCGACCGCCTCCGGCGCCCTCGGGGAGCTTCCTGGCGTCGGGTGCGCACGACAAACGGGGCTGAGCCCCTGACCCGGAGACCTCCAAGGTCACGACCCCAACCCGAACTAGGGCCTCATTGACCCTGGGCCTGCTCCAAGTCCCCAGCCCTCCCGCCACTGACAGAAGACAGGAGCCGGCCGTCGAGCCTGACCCGGAAGTGATTCCCGGGGTCGCAGAGCACTAGGCCCGCCGGCCTCGTGGTTGATTGGGGTGTCTTGAGCTCCAACGGCTTCATGGTATCCTGGAGTAGCGTGACGAAACCCCGACGGGCTCATGGTGGCCTGGAGTGCCCTGACTGATACCCTACAGCTTCATGGTGTCCTGAGGTATTCTGACTGAACCCATGGCACCATGGTGCTCTAGGGTGTCCTGGGGTGTTCAGACTGAGTCCACCCCATGTTATAGACTCCCCATGGGCATCCAGGAAGCCAGCCACCCAGGTGGAATTTCTTCCTGGTGATCTCAGTTCATTCTACCATGATGGCAAACCTTGCTGACAGTCAACCTGGGGAGCAGATCTTGAGATCTGGAGACCAGGACCTGTTCTTCCAGATAATTTGTGACCTTAGTTTATTCCTATGAGCTATGGCAGCAGACCAAATAGCCAGTGCCTGCCATCACGTCCAGTCACACCTTTATGGTTCTTTGAACTTGTAATGGAAAACAGGACCAGAGTCTGTGAGGCATTGAGAATTATACCACAACAGGTTCACATTGCCATACACAAGAACCACAGGCCTATCTACCGAAGTAACTGGTCAACCCCTTGTTCTAGCATTCCTTGCTGACTGACTCATTGTTCTCTATTATAAAATGTCAGTTTGTCATAATTATTGTTGAGTTACCACTTCCAGATAATCTGAGCTCTTGTACTCATTTTGCCTTGCCTTTGTTGCCACACTGTTTTAGTAATATAACTTTGTAGTGTGTTTTAATCTGGGTGTGCCAATTCTAAGAGCAGTTACTGAGGGCAAGTTTAAAAGAAGTTGTGAACATTTTACCCAGTGGATCAGATGCATCTGAGCATCTGGTGTGTCCTAGAAAGGACAGAGCACTAGGACTAAAAGGGAATCTCAACACTTATAACACTTCTGGGACTGTGGGGCTGTAGTCCTCAGACTGTTCTTTAACCACGACACATCCTTTGATGGTCAGTTTTTGACCAAGGGATTCTGCACCCCAGTCGTCTTCTGAATCTGAATGCTTTGGAATTATTGGCAACAAGCCATGTTCTTAGAACTTGTCCCTCCCTTTTGGTCCAAAACAGTCTTCCCTCATCCTGTCTCCTCTCCCACTCCCTCTGTCCTTGGACCCATCTCTCACCTTTCCTACCAGTTTGTGTGTGTGTGTGTGTGCGCGTGTGTGTGTGCGCGCGCGCACGGGCACATTGAAATTTGGTCATTGGCCTTCTTGTCTTACTCTTCATCCATGATCTTAATCCTTTTTTTATTTTTTTGTCACAGTCTTCTAAAACCAGATGAAAGCTCCAGGGCCTGTCTCCTAGAGGATAGATACACAAATAAATGTGGTCCGTGCCCTGGGAGGAGCCCTGACTGCCTTCTCAACAGATAGGCTGAGCCACCCAAGCAAGGTCCCAGCTTATAACACCAGGATCTGATCTCAAGCCAGGACGGTGTTGCATGCCTGAGACAGGAAAATTGCCATGAACTTCTGGCTAGCCTAAATATACAGATATGGTATATGCTGGCCAGCCAAGACTGCATTCTAAGGCAGAGTCTCAGAAAACAGAATGACAAAAATGGAAGTACATTGAGCTTCTCACTTGGCCTCCTGAATTGCAGTCCTGATGTCTCACTACCATTTTCATGGTTCCATCTTGAGAATGTTGCTTTCTCAAGCAGAATCCTAGATCATTCTTCACTAACCCATCTTGGATTTTTTTAGAGCACTCCCTTCTCAAGAAGCGCTTATTAACCAGTCAGTACCAAAGCTGGTTGGTCCATCTGTAGTCTGACCCCACTCCTTTCTATACTAGTTATCTGTGTCCTTGCTTTGTGGAGATGGATTTCAAGCTTTCCCATGGACACAAACCACAGTGCTATTATTTATCTAAAAGCAGAGCAGGTGGGCATTAATCTTTCAATTTTTTTAAAGCACCCAAACTGACAACAACAGCTTGTAAGAAGAAGAAAAAAACTTCAACCCCATTAATTTTCCAGAACCATAGACAACCAGTGACGTGGTTTTTAATATTTTCATTTACTCTGAAATATCATATAAATGAGCCTTAATTTGAATTTAATCTCAAGCCCTATTCCACAGTCAGTGCAGGTATGTAAGCAGAAGCTTCATAAATCTGAACAGCCCCCAAATGGCAGTGATATAGGCCAAGGCCTCTTATTGTCACCGAGGCAACTATCTAAAATGAGAATCAGCCGAGTCCCTCCTTGGTCCATCATCCAGTCAGGAAGCATGGTTAGCTGCCTTCCATACGCTTATCTCTTCCCCCACCCTTCTGAAAATTAATAAACAGCCCAGAGCCGCTATGCCTTATTGTGATTTTCCCTATCTCTGTTCTCCAGGCCAACTGGAAAACATCACTGTTGACCTAGCTCAAACCTCACCAAGGGCACACAACCATGACCACTTGTGTTCCAGCAATTAGTTTTAGCTGCATTAACATAACTATATGAAAAAGACCTTGGCAGACATAGAGCACCAAAGTGGAGTTGAGACACCCTGGCCACGGCTGACTGACCTGTCAAGTCTCATTCCTGTAAATGAGAACACTGTTAACTGAGAGAGGTGGCAATAGTTATCCTGGACTTTGTAAAAAGCAGTGCCTAGGACACACTATACACCCAGCTGCTGGGGACTCAAACCGTGACTCCAGACTGAATGCTCATCATATGCCATATCTCAGAAGTGGCCAGAAAATCCAAGATGGGTTGGATGAAGAGTGACAATTTGCTCCCAGAGGGCAGGTGTGGGCGTGGCTCATTTGAATCAGCATTTGGCCTTTTTCAAGAAAGTAAAGAAGCTGCAAGTTCTCAGCCACCAGGGTGATGAGCAGGCGCTCATGCTAAGAGAGATCATTAGAGCCTCAGCATTTCCTATTGAGTGACCTTTGCAGAGCAGAAGCCAGACTTAGAAGAAAACAGTGGATAATGGTCAAAGGAACTAGTGTTATTTATCATATTGATAAGGAAGATGCTTAATCAAAAATAGATAGCGTGGTCTTAATTCTTATCACGGTGCCTGGAGTTCTTATATCTATAGACTTAGTCAGACACAAGAATAAATGGTATGCTGGCATTTTCCCACTTGTTTCGATGACATCATTTTTTTAGTACATTTCATGGAAGTGGATAATGGTAGAAGACTGAGGAAGGACTGTCACCACAGGCATGCTTCTGAAAGGTGCTTTGCTTCATAGGCATCAGATGGGTCATACAGTCTGTTCTGGAGAATACTGAAGTCTGTACACATTTAAAAGTCATCATCACTCAGTCTTCAAAAGCTATTTCCCCAAATAAACTCATTGCTATCAAAAAGCACAATTCGCTGTGATGTAAGAATGGCTTACCTTACCACAGGTTTACATGTTTAGTTTTTGGTTTTGTCTGCAGCCACCCATGGGAAATGGTTACTACAGCTGCAATGCAGAAATACCCAAACCCCATGAACCCGAGTGTGGTTGGTGTTGATGTGCTGGACAGACATGTCGATCACTCTGGAAAGCTGCACAGCCACAGACTACTAAGTACAGAGTGGGGCCTGCCTTCCATCGTGAAGTCTGTAAGTGTACCCTGCCTGGGAAGTGTGCTAGCATGTTCTGCCATGTTTCCATTCAGATCCTTTGAATGATTTTTGCATAGGTTGAAAATGCATTCTATTAAAGGAGTTAGGGGCGGGTGATGAATTAGCAATGCTGTTCAGTCTTCCTAAAGGCTGCAGGATGCTGGCTCTGGAGAAAGCGTTACATCTTGTACTGCTTTGGTTTGAGCCTGAAGCCTCTATTGTAACTGGGTGATATTGGGCTCTTTTAGGTTGTGCACATTAAATGACAAGAATTCTGCTTGGCTTGTTTTTTCACATGTAGGCCACATGTAGGTCCACTACATTTAAGTAGTTGTGTTTCTATGACAAGCGACCAAGCTTGAGTGACTGATGGCACCAGCAAGAAACTAGAATGCCAGTTGGTGGCAATACAGCTGATGTGATTCTTAGACCAAGGTTTCTGCGTTGTGTCTCTGGAAGAGGTTAGTCAGTTCAGAACAGGAAGGAGCCTGCTTTCTACCACAGCAGAGGAGGGTGGGCATGGGACACACCTAGGGAGGGGTACTGGCTATGTATGTATTACGCTCTTCAGCTGTGAGCCCTGCTTTTTTATCTAGATAATGGGGCCTAGGGCTCCTCCTTGGGCTGATTGAGACAGTGGCTGGTCTGGTCAGTGCTGAACTCTGCTAGACATGTTTCCCCAGGTCTTCCAATATCCAGATGTCCATTTCCTGCCCCTGTCATACCTTGGCGAGTATAACATCACAGCCTCAGGGAGCTGGTTACTGATTCCCTCTGGGGAAGGTTCTCAAGCAGAGCGCAGGGTAGTCTTGAATTCCTCTGTATTTGAGTCCAATAGGTTTCAGTTCAACTTAATACATTTGTACCTTGAAGTAAAAGATTGACATGCTTGCCTGGAAGTCTGATTACTAACTATAGTATTGCCCATAGCTTATTGGTGCAGCAAGAACGAAAACATACGTGCAAGAGCATTCTGTAGTTGACCCAGTAAGGAGGACAATGGAGCTCAAGTCCACTAACGTGAGTCCTGCCTGCTTTGTTTTACTTCTTAACTCTTTGACCTTAAATTTCTTTTCTTACAAGTGGAACATGCATGAGTATACAAGCTGTTGAAAGGCAGTACCCAAAAGACAGTACCTGGCTGGGCTTAGTAGCATATGTCTGTAATCCCAGCTGAGGCAAGAAGAAGACCACAAATTCAAAGCCAATACAAAGCAGTGGACTCCAGGCTGCATTCCAGGCTGGTTGGAGCAGAAGAGACTTTCTCTCTCTCTCTCTCTTTTTTTTTTTTTCCTCTTTTCAAAGCTGGGAGAACAGTAGAGCACGTGCCCAGCATGTTCGTGTCCCAAAGTCCAATCCCCTAGCACCACAAAGTCAAAAATCAATAAATATGATAAAAGGGGGAAGGTGCTGCATGGCTGGGCCTGATGCTCACCTTATGCAGCCTCCTCACCGCATGGCCCTGCCTCCATAGGCCGCCACTCAGTGCAGTAAGCTCAGATTCCTGCACAAGGGTAGAAAACATTTCCTAAGTTCTTAGCATTCAGAGTGTTTGGGAAGAGCAACATCAGGAAACCATGTGAGGGGGATCAGAAGACAGCTTGCTGTGGGAGTCAGTTCTTTCCTTCTACCTGGGGTTGTGGGAATAGAACTCAGGTTGGAAGGTTTAAAGGAAACACCTTTCTTTGCCCTCAGAGCCACCTCCCTGCCCAAACAAAAGTTTGATGAGATTTAAATTATATTAAATTATTGTTACCCAGTAATGCCAAGATGGTTTATTTGTTTGTTTATTATGGGTACAGTGTCTGTCTGCATGTATACCTGTATGCCAGAAGAAGGCACCAGATATCATCATAGATGGTTATGAGCCACCATGTAGTTGCTGGGAACTGAGCTCAGCACCTCTGGAAGAGCAGCCAATGCGCTTAACCTCTGAACCATCTCTCCAGCCCCAGGATGGTTTATTTTTAAGATTTTTGTTTTGTGTGTTTAGCAAATAAGATTTGGGGCTGTGTTGGTTTTGGAAATTTTTCTAATCTTGTTTTCCAAAATGGCTTGACTTTTTCCCCACCCTGTAGATCTCATTTACAAATTTGGTCTCAGTAGACGAGAGGCTCACATACAAGCCGCACCCCCAGGACCCAGAGAAGTAAGTAAAGCCAGCTGACTCGGTGAGGCACTTGGCCTTTCTTGGTGGATTGCTCTTTGCAAATCAAACATGAGTCATCTGAAGGTGTGGGTTCTTTTGCCAGAACTGTCCTGACGCAGGAAGCCATCATCACTGTAAAAGGGGTCAGCCTCAGCAGCTACCTTGAAGGACTCATGGCAAGCACCATATCTTCCAATGCTAACAAAGTAAGTGGGTGGCTCAGCATCTCAGTACTCACCACTCGGGTTCAGTGCCTGTAAAGGCTTGTGCTGAATGCACCTGTCCCCTGAGCCGACTGGACTGCTCTGTAAGAAGAGGCAGAGCATTGGGCAGTGATATGTGTAGATTGTGGAGTTCCAGCACACGTCTGTTCACACCCAGCTTTGATAGCAGCCTTGGGGCCTTTCTACTCCTCAACTTCATCCATGAAGTGAGAGAACATGAGATATGGAGCCCAGGCCCCATTGCAGACATGCTTGGATGGTGAACAGCTGTGTGTCTGCTAAAAGTGCTGTTTATTTTGATATGCTCGCCAGTTTTAGATATTTTTACTTCTGATTACCACTATGAAATTATTGGATGCACATGCCACATAGGTGTCTTATATATAAAATAGTGAATTTTTCCCATGCTTCCCTGACTTGTTACTCCATTGAGAAACACCCTCTTGTTAAAACAGTAAGTTAGGAGGAAAGATGCCTGACACATTGTTTCTTTAACATGTTTCATCAACTCATTCCATTTAGGCATATTCCAGATAATGCAGGCAGATGTGCTGTGCCCTCACAAGGCTCAAGAAGGCAGCATCAATCACATTCTGCTAGGAAAGGAAAAGTAAAGGCAGGCATGAGTATTTAGTGAGTGTTTGGTAATTGATGTTTTTGCCAGATGTAAGAGGGAAGGAGTTGGTGCAAGCAGTATCCAGGAAGAACATTCAGTTGGGGGATGGGGGGGGGGTGGAGCTGCACGTGCAAATGCCCTCCAACAGGAAGCATGAAGTGCTCCTTCATTCCTGAAGGAACTGTAGAGCCTCAGGAAGGAAGAGGGTGAATGAGAGTGGGGAGTCAAGGACCAGATCCTAGAGGTGTGTGTGCCATTGGTTTACAGTGTTGATCCAAAAAGAAAAGGGGCTTGACCACTTCAATCATTCCGTCAACGAGACGTCCTGCCACTCAGTTGAACATTCTTCTGAGAACATCTTCTGCATACAAAATAAATGGTTTCTGGACCAAGCCAACTGCTCAAGGCACTTGGTATTTGGTAAATAATAACTGAAAAGAGAAAGAAAGCAAGGACAAGGGAGCTGTCCCTGGGCTTAGTCAGCCTGTAACACTTAGTGTGGTTGCCTTCACTTCAGCAGACCTTGGCTCCTGGTAACAGTAAATGTTTTGCACTTTTCCAGGGCCGAGAAGCAATGGAATGGGTGATACATAAACTGAACGCTGAGATTGAAGAGTTGACAGCATCGGCAAGAGGAAGTATACGGACACCAATGGCGGCAGCGGCAGCGTTGGTAGAAAAATGACAGTGGAAATTGGTGTGCAGCAACAGGGCCCCCAGGACTTTTGAAGCTGACATCATATTTATTTGATATTTAAAAGATACAACTATTTTAAGTAGATTTTTTTTTTAAATGAGCTGGGGGAAAAGCTATGACTTTTGCTCAAAACAAAAGGTTCAGAGCTTCTAAATCAAAGGGATCATCTGAAGGTTGAAGGGCTTAAGAAGACTGACCGGGAAAGTCTTGTGTTCATTCAAACAATTAACAGGCTTGTTTGTTGCTGTTTCCTAAGTACTTAGAAGAAATTGGTGTTGATCTGGAGTCTTAGGTAGAATCTTAAAGCTCCAGATACTGGAACACTACCTGGCTGTGGACCAACCAGAACAGAGCCCAGCCGCCTCACATCCACACAGTTGCCTGCTGCTGTGAAGCAGAACTGCCTGTGTGAGGAACTCACTTTACAAAGAGAAATTGTATAATTTCAGATGACATTAATTTGTATAAAATAACCTGCCCTGCTGGAAACCAGTGCTTGGATTTGTTACTTGAATGATATTTTTGGAGTGAAAATTAGCACTAAGGTAATATATGACTCCAGCAAAAATAGCATTTTATTGTATTAACGGTACTGTATTGATTGGCCAAATTTTGTGACTTAGTAAAGGCATTCCCTTCCTTGAATTTGTACTTTGTGATTTTGCATGCTGTACTGTGGGCTGGTTATGTTAACTGAAAAAATAAAGTCATTACGTGAGTGTCACATCACTCTTAAACAACACTGAGACCAAAGAGCAGCTGTTCACATCCCATAACATTTCACATTTACTTCTAAATTGCTACATGTCAGAATCATGGTTTTGTAATTGCTAAGGCATGATATGACAGGGTTTTTTTTTTTAATATAATTACTTTTTGAGGTAATTATGACCACAAAACGTCTTTTTTACATGAAGAGCGGTCCATCATTTGAGACAGCTCAAATGTCGCCTAAAGGAACCTCCTAGGAGATTGCAGTAGCTGCAAAGAGAGCAGAAAGATTGTCAGTCACTATATGGTGTTTATTTTAATGCACACAGCACTGTCTGGTAACTGATGATTGCCTTTTGCCTTTTATGGGATGGGGCTTCTGGTTGGGTTTTCCTGAGAGGCCAGTTAAGCATGCACGCAAATTTTTAAGTTCCTGCTTTAAAGGTTGCTCAGTTTAAGAATTCTTTGGAGACTTATAAAATCAGGTTGTTTTGTTTTTCCATGAGGAGATACTTTTGACAAGTGGAATAATATTCCAGCCAAACAGAATACTACTAAATCTTGATGGTCAAAGTGTCTGCTGTGGTTTCTAGGAATTATACCTGCTCAGGGTCTGATGCCCTGATGGTTTTTTTGTTTGTTTTTAATTTAAACTTTAAAAAAGTATATACATTTTCACTTTGCAATGTGGTTCCGTCTTAAAAGGCTGCTTAAGTACAAAGGCACAGCCAGCGAAGCTGGGGTGGTCTCAGACCTGCCCCAGCAAGAAAAGTTCCTCTTGGAACTTTGGCTGTCACTGACAAGTTCGAGGAGGCTCCGCCCTCTGCCCACAGCGCCTGGGAAGTTGAACAGGTCGCAGCTGCCTCACTTTCCCAGGTTTCCTCGCGACCGCAGTTACCGGAGGCCGCTCAGCCAATGGACAGGAGCGACCAGCGCTCCTATTGGCTCCCGGCTGTGGCAAGGGCGGGGTGAGGCAGTGACTGGCAGGTCCGCTTATTCCACCCCTTCCGCTACTTAGGGCTGACCTTCCTGTGGCCGGGCCGGGCTGAGGAGACCCTGAAGCGACCAACAGTTCTGTCCGACACGCCCTGCTCAAGACACCATGGTGGCATACTGGCGACAGGCTGGACTCAGGTACGCCCGGGAAGCGTTGGGGAGGCCCGGCCAGCGTCAGCAGGCCGCACGCGACGGCCAAGCCATGCGGCCACCC
This sequence comes from Pachyuromys duprasi, assembly GCA_028658305.1. Lineage (NCBI taxonomy): Eukaryota > Metazoa > Chordata > Mammalia > Rodentia > Muridae > Pachyuromys > Pachyuromys duprasi. The sequence goes on from CM053766.1 coordinate 120,832,682, forward strand.
GCCAAGATGGCGTCACCGTGGACAAGGCACGCCGTCGGGTCATGGGGTCACGGACCCCAAACAGAGGTGGCCCGCTCCTCGCGGGAGGAAGCCTGCAGTACCTGCATGGTCGCTGTGAGGACCACTGGGCTGGTCATGCTGACAACTTGCCTTTCTCATCTGCACAGAGGGAGGGGCGCACAAGCGCGTTTTCAAGTGTGACCCTAGTGACCTTTTCCAGTCGTGATGAAAGGTGAAAGCGGCCTCTTAAACTGGAGAGCTCTGCAAAAGCTCATGTGAGCACTCACCTGTAATGGGAGCCATGGCTTAGGTGTGATGCATGCTTTTCTGGCTCCAGGTAGTAAACCTCATGAGCCCACTGGGTAGAGGGACACCTTCCTGAAGATCATACTGAAGGCCCTGAAGTTCCCAGTGCCCTGACAGTTCAAGCAAAGTTTTATAGATCAAAAGGATGCTAGGTTCACAGTAGATACCACATATTAAACTGTCTCCCATGGCATTCAGTCACCTGCACACCTCATTTTCCTCCTCCTAGTCCCTTCCAGCTCAGGTATTATTTTATTCTGTTGTTTCGAGGTGAATAAGTAACAGAAAGGGTAAAGTCTTTGCTCCTGAGCCCCCTCCCACAAACAAATTCTAAAGCAGGAGAAACGAACAGCCAGCACCCTATCCCTGATTTCAGACAGTGTGAAAAGTGACAACTTTTGGGACAGTAAAGAGTTGACAGGTGAATCCATCTCCCAAACAGGAAGCTTGCCTGTGAACCCCCTTTGCTACAGTTGATGTTGAAAACTTTTAGTTGTGTTTGGAAACCTTGGTTAGGAGGTATTTTCATTGATACACAGGAGGCAAAAATCCAATATTTTCAAGAATGCCTTTAAATAATTGACCATAGAAAGCACTGTTTTAATTCAAAATAGTTTTCCTTCTAAGTATAAATGTACACACACTATGTGTGTGTGTGTGTGTGTGTGTTATGGGATTAAGGTGATTAAAACAACTTAAATACAGAAATGAGCTGGGGAATCATTTGTGTGAGAACTCTTTTTACATTTTGCTCAGTTTCCTTCATTGTGGAATTAAAAAGAAAAAACAACCTTCATTTTAAATTAATATGCTATGAAAAGATACACTACCATGAATTATGATATCCCAGCCAAGCACCAGATAGTCTGGGGGCCACATGTCTCATTGTTTCCTTTGTATAGGTTCTTTTTGGCATCACCCAGTTTTCAATCCTATTTTACCATAGTGAGTAACCAACTAAAATTAAGAGTATGGAAGGAAAGCCAAGGTATCACACCCAATGACCCCACACCGTCTCGCTGTTGGTAACCAGCCTCATATCCTCTCTCACTTTGCTAGCTACATCCGGTTCTCCCAGATCTGTGCGAAAGCAGTGAGAGATGCCCTGAAGACCGAGTTCAAAGCGAACGCTGAGAAGACCTCCGGCAGCAGTATAAAAACCGTGAAAGTGAAGAAGGAGTAGTTGGTGAGTCACAGGCTTGTATAGGAGTCACCTCTTCAAGTTTTTAGAGTTCCATAACCAAAACTCAAAACTTTAGTTTGAGCCTCTGCCTCTTGGCAGTGATGATTGAGCGTGTGCAGGTTGCAGATGTCCCCTGGCATGATGAAAGAGTGCCCTGTACAGCCCTGACAAGCAGAATAATTGGCACATTGATTTTCAGTGCAGGTTAGCAATCCTGAAATAGAGAGCCATCTTATTTTAATTAAACCTGGTTCATTTATCTGCACAAAATCAAATAATTGGGAGGATAAACTTCCCCTTTTGTAATTGCTATTAGAGTTATGTAACGGGTCTGGAGCATGAGAAATGGCAGAACATGCTTTGCATGTTCCCCCACCTCCCACCCCCATAGCTGCTGGTGTCACACGTCACTTCCTCCTGAACATCCAGGGCCCACATTCAGGCAGGGTCTTGATGTTTCAGTAAGCAGGAAGGGCTGCTGACCCTGGACGAGTCTTGTTTAGCTGAATTTGTCAGGTGTTGGGAATGTAAAAAGTTGCAATCTTCTGCCATGACAAGGCAGCTGGTGAAGTCAGACTACAGGTCTCTAGACTGATTTGATCTCCCAGCTACTTTATTTACATTGTTACTTCACAGAGAAGCAAGTTATCAGAGCGATGGTCCTCAGATTTCATTTGCTTCTGCTTACGAAAAGCATCAGGCTTGCAGTAGCATAGCCATGACATTCATGCTCCAAAGCCCATGCTCATGAGCAGTTTGATCTTGAATTAACAAATGTCTTACTATGAACCAGGAGGTGCAGTGGTTTTGAATTGAGCCCCTCTTCTGGGGTCTTTGTGTTTAATCTCAGAATTTAGACTGTAAAACCTGAATTATGTTGGGCTGTGTGCTCTCCACAATGAGCTGAGTGAGGACATCCCATCACCAGCCTGGAGTCACACTGTGTCAGGCGTCAGCTGACTTCTGTGACTTTGTCAGAGCCATAGGGTTGGCTAGGCATGTCTGCAACAGGGAGAACTCTAGCCTGTTGGCATGGGGTAGGGGTCATAGTGCCTGAGGACAAAGCTTTTTCTGTCACAGTGTGCTGTGGGCTGTGCATCCTTGCACAGGCTCATGTCTCCACTGATTTGCTGACACAGTTGTGCTGCAGGGAGATGCAAGTATGTTCTCTTGTTCATGGTGAATGTGAAGAAGACACAGCAAGCTAGCTACTGTTGCATTTTCCTTTTTCTTCCTAGGACCTGACTGAAGCATGAACTGCTGAGTCTTCAAGGCAAAGGCATATGGGTACCCGTTACGGCAGATTGAAATCACCCTCACCTCCTGGGGACAAAACTACCCATCTTGTTGATAAATTGACTATGCCAATAAATTAACCTGGCTCACTCTCTGATGGTTTCTGTTTCTGATTTTTTTTAAATAGAATTTTCCACATAGTAATGTGAGTATGACCATATGAAGCAGGATTTCTTAAAAGGAGAGTAGGGCTTAATATTGAATGACCAGTGGACTACAGGAACCACTGCTTAAATGTATCAAAGGGAATGTTGTTTGTCATGGTAGTAATTGATGGCAGTTTAGCAATATCATGGAGGTTGTGTTGTCCCTAGTCTGAATGGCATTCACATTAAAGCAGTGGCTCTAGGTGGTTCTGATTGGCCGTAACCCAAATTAAAACAATTAGAGCACACATTAGAGGAACAATTTGTATAATTCATCTCGCCTCACACAAACTTTTAGAGAAGAGGCATTACGATAGAATTTAACTAGACAAAATTATTTTCACCTTTTATTAATCTCTATTTTCTGGACGCATTTGGAATGAGGCAGAGCCAGTCAATACCTCGTATCCTGTGTTGATGGCTGAACTGCAATTAAAACCTATGACTCCTAACGACCAGTCTAGCACAGTGATTAGGACAGTCTGATGATGTTTGAGTGGCCATTCAGTTGTTAAATGTTTAGGAACAAAGTGGTTTTGGTTTTTTTGTTTAGTTGGTGTTTGGTTTTGTTTTTTGCCTTTCTTTGAAACGCAGCCACTCTTGGCTGAGTAGAACACTGCAAAGTTGACTAAACACTGACTTTCTGGAGAGCAGAGAGATGTCTAGGACCCTGCTCACTGTGCTGCTTCAGTCCACGTTCTTCATGAGGCTGAAGACAGGAGAAAAATGCCTTTTCCTCGGCTCCTGGGGACAGCTTCCTATCCCCAACACACTTCACATTTGGGTTGTGTTGGATTTTCAGCACAAAAAGGGACTGCTGATTGAATGGGACAGTAGTGGCTCTGAAAGGTTCAAAGCCCTGGTGTCTACCTGGGGCTGCTGTCCTCTCAGGAAGTTGTAGCACTTAGCTCCATAGCACCTTCCCCCAGGTTAGGGTCCCAGGAAGCATCGCCCATGAGCAGCTGACTCGGGGCCATAGGCCACCCTAACACCAATGGGCTACAAGATTTCCAGCTTAGAAAATCACTATTAAAGGAGCACTAGGACATGGATTAAAGTACAAATAAAAGCAAACTTGGCTGTCCATCAAAGATTCTGAGACTCTACCTCTGGTCTAACAAAACCACTGAGTAAACACCCAGATAAAACTGACTCAGGTCCAGCACCTCAGAGTGACACAGGACAACTTGCCAAGTGATGAGGTAACCCAGCCAGATGCTTGTTACTAACTAGTGGTGTCAAACAGAGATGTGCAAAACTAAGGAATCCAGGGAGCTTTGAAATTTCTTGACTCCTGTAGATTTCAGCTACACTGATATCACCATGGCAACCATACCCCTGAAGGGACCAGCTGCGCTTTTAGTCACTTGGTGATTGACTCTACCTGTGCCATATAGAACAGTTAGGAGGTGAGATGCATCCATGTAAGTGGTCAGGCTCATGGAGTCTGAGGAAAAAGATGACTTATTCATTTAAAGTAGAGTTTATTTGCATTTCAGTGATTCTCACAGAAGTCTTCACAGTATTATAAAGCAGGAATTGAAGTCTGTTTCTTGCATGTATGAAATTGCCTTTTTAAGGTTTCCAGTGAAAGTGCAGGTGAGCGTGCAGCTGACTCCTGCAGAGTCATGGGCTGTGAGCCCTGCTAGCATCCGAGAACATTTTTTCCAGCCAAGAGCACAGAGGTACATGTCTCACTTAAGACAGTGCTTCTCAATCCACATGAAAGTGGAAAGTATTTAAAACATTTTTTTCCAATTATATAAACAGGAGCCCCATATCAACAACAGGGCCTGATTTCCTCTAGATATGAATATTAACTATTTCCTCAAGGTGCATATGCAAAGACAGCACCATCCACCTCCAGCTTTATTATTGGTTAGTACCAAACTGAGGCCCAAGAGAGTATCTGGTGACAGAGTACTTGGCTAGCATATCCCAAGGTCCTGGGTTCCATCCCCAGCACCATGGGGGCAAACTAAGATGTGAGAATCCAGTTTCATGCAAATGATTCCCTTGGGAGAGGTCAAATCAGAGCTCCCCTGGATAACTCCAGCAGAGCATGAAGACCCCATGCACCTCAGACCTAGGCAAAATGTAAGAGGCCCCTGTGTGCTCAGTCCTTTTGTGACATGAGATCACAACTGTACAATGCTTAAAGCTGTGTCATCCTGCAAACGTCTGTGGCAACTTCTGCAAATTAATCTGAACTATAAAAGTGCCCTAATGAGACCATGTCCTCTGTCACTAAGGAGGACACCGCGGATTGTGGCTACGTTCCTGCATTCAAATGGTTGCTGAGCATACTGCTGCCCTTTCCAGAGAACTGAGAGGCCGTATAGCAGCTTCAGGGCTGATTACTGAGTGAAGATGAAAAGGGCATCCACAAAATGCTTTTAAGACGAAAACCAAGGACCATCATTAGTGAACAACTGGCATCTAGTTCTAATAAAAATCATAAAACACAGAAATATGTTGAAAGCCAGTTCCTGGGAAACAAAGGTCTGAGGACTGGAATGCTTTGTTTTCGCTGGTCTTTTGGGCAGTGGGAGCCAAGAGGAGTGATGGGGCTGTTCTTGCCTCCCTTTGTCTTGTTCCAGTCAGCCCGTCAAACAGTACATACGGTCTACACAGTGAGGTCATGGAGGCGGACTCACACACTCCTCAGACGCCCAGCTTTGCTGGCTTTGTGAAAAGAGGATTCTGAAGCATCCTAGCTGCCCCAGGTGTTAGATACCACGCTGCTGAAGGACTGAAGAGGGACCATCAGCTGCAAAGGGCTCCTGACAAACTTGCATAGTTCATGTCTAGCCTACAGTTATTGAGAAAGAAATGGTGCTCACTACAGTAAATTAACTTACTATTTTAAAAGGATGAAGGAAAAATGCATTGGCTATGAAGCCCTGGCTGGTAGCTGCGGGCAAAGGCCTTGTTGCTAACAGCCATCACCATCACACACACCACACCACACCCCCTACAGTCCCACCCACCCCTTGGTTGTGCCGAGGTGAGGGCAGACTCCAAGGGCTACAGGCCACCACAGATCTTAGGAGAAACATCTGAAAGTGGCCGCCCTATAGCTTCTCCCACAGCTAAAGCTTATCTCCTGTCTCCGTTTCTGCCTCCTCCTCCCCACCCTCTTCGCTGTCATCCAGCCCTGCTTTGGCATCTTGAAACTGTTGGTACTCGGACACCAAGTCATGGATGTCACTCTCAGCTTCCCCAAATTCGCTTATGTCCATTCCTTCACTTGTATACCAGTGCACAAAAGCTCTCCTTCTGAACATGGCTGAGAAGTGCTCAGAGACCCTGGTGAAGAGCTCTTGGATGGCTGTGTTGTTACCCAGGAAGGTAGCTGCCATGTTCAGCCCCCGAGGCGGGATGTCACAAACAGCCACCTTGACATTGTTGGGAATCCATTCCACGAAGCAGTTGCTGTTCCTTGTCTGAATGGACAGCAGCTGTTGGTCAACTTCCTTAGTGGACATCTTACCCCGGAAGATGCAAGCCACAGTCAGGTATCGGCCACGGCGAGGATCACAGGCAGCCATGATGTTGCGGGCATCAAACATCTGTTGGGTGAGCTCAGCCACTGAGAGGGCTCGGTACTGCTGGCTACCCTGGGCCGTGAGTGGAGCGAAGCCAGGCATGAAGAAGTGAAGGCGAGGAAAGGGTACCATATTCACTGCCAGCTTGCGCAGGTCTGCATTGAGCTGGCCGGGAAAGCGCAGTGAGGTAGTGATCCCACTCATGGTCAAGGACACTAGGTGGTTGAGATCCCCGTAGGTGGGTGTCGTCAGCCTCAGGGTGCGGAAGCAAATGTCGTAGAGCGCCTCGTTGTCGATGCAGAAACAGGCATCGGTGTTCTCAATCAGCTGGTGGATGGACAGCACCGCATTGTAGGGCTCTACCACCGTGTCCGACACCTTGGGGGACGGCATGACGCTAAAGGAGTTTAGGATCCGGTCTGGGTATTCCTCCCTCATCTTGTTCATGAGCAAGGTGCCCATGCCCGAGCCAGTGCCCCCACCCAGAGAGTGCACCATCTGGAAACCCTGCAGGCAGTCGCAGCTCTCGCTCTCCCTCCTCACCACGTCCATGACATTCTCGATCAGCTCTGCTCCCTCTGTGTAGTGGCCCTTGGCCCAGTTGTTACCAGCGCCCGAGTTACCTTATGACCAGGAGAAGCGAGGAAGGGGAAAAGGTAAGGTGAGCGGAGCAGCACCGGAAGGTACGCTCAGCTCTTCCCGGTAGAAGCTTCCGGAGAAACCTACCATGAACAAAACTGTCAGGCTGAAAGAGTGCTCCTATTCTGCTGGATCGGATACTGTCCATCGTCCCGGGTTCCAGGTCCACAAGGATGGCTCGGGGCACGTACTTCTTACCTATGTAGAGTGATAGGAACGAGTCAGCATATGCTTGCTTTTTTAAAAGTTAATGTTTCATCAAATTGGATCCTTGGGATGCTGGTCCAAAAAAAACATGAATATTCTAGAAGGAGGCCTTTGGCAGGTATACATTTTAATATCTATGGTCATATCTGACCTAGCCCACCATGACATGAATTTATAAAAACACCTTTTTAAGATTCTACTTGTTGCTCAGCATGGTGGCGAGTGCTTTTAATCTCAGCACTCAAGGGGAAGAAACAGGTGGATCTCTGTGAGTTTGAGGCCAGCCTGGTTTACAAAGTGAGTCCAGTACAGCCATGGCTACTCAGAGAAACCCTGTCTCAAATAACCAAACAACAAATTTAAAAAACAAAACAAAACAAAAAAAACTTCACTTCTCTCATTGCTGTATGTTTGGGTCATTGTCTCACTAACAACTCCAAGAACATAAATTCTCACCCTTCCTGTGGGAAATGACTGGCTAACATGGGTGATTGTAGAGGAATTTTAATTCAGAACACGGCTGCTCTTGAAAGATCTTTTAGGTCTCTGTGTTCTGGCTGGAATACCAACATGCCTTTAATCCCAGGACTCAGGGGGAAGCAGAATCTCTGAGTTCTAGGCCAGCCTGGTATAGAGCCAGTTTCAGGTAAAGAAAAGCTTACGTCCAGGTGTGGTGTTACATACCTTTAACCCCAGCACTCAGGAGACAGAGGCATGCAGATCTCTGAGTTGTAGTCAGTTCTGTTCAGGCAGTTCAGTGGAGTCAGTGAGCTGAGAGGCAGTGCAGTGGGGGTGAGTTTGTGGCAGTTCAGTTTGTGGAATTCAGAGACAGCTTTACTGGGAGAGTTTTACAGAGAGAGGTTGAAGAGAGAACAAGCTAGACACAAATGGAGACAGAATGAGCCAGAGAATGAATAGGAGCCAGAAGATGAGAACATGTTGTCAAAGTTAGTATGAGGCCAAGCCAAGGAATTCAATCAGAAGCTGAGAGAAGCCAGTTTGAATAGGTCAGCTTGGTGAGGTGCTTTGAGCCAGAACAAATGAGTTGAATCGGCCAGCCAAAGTTCAGAAAGAGCTAGAAAGGGTGAGCTTATTCAGCAGTAAGTCTTGGAGACTGAAAGCATCCTAGGCCTAGATTAGACTGTATGCTGGAAGCCTCCAGGAGTAGGCATAGGTTAGCAGATGGAGGCAGTAAGCCTCTGAGATGATAATTAAATCAGGTGAATTAAAGTTACTTTAATATGTGATTGTATCTCATTCTGCCCTGTACACTAGAGTGGGCCATTTGCTATCCAGACTCTGAAATCCTTTCTGTCTGCCAGATTGGTGTTGGGACTTCATCCTGTCAACACTTAGGTCACTTTCTCTGACCGCTCTGCCCAGATGGTAGGCCAGTGCTAACCCAAGAGCCAGGCCTACCGTAGGCTTCGTTGTAGTAAACACTGATCCTCTCCAACTGAACAGCAGAAGCCCCGCAGTCACTCCCAACACAGTCGATGCCATGTTCTTCCCCAATCACTTCCCAGAACTGTAGGCAGAAAGAGGAAAATCAGTTCAGAGACCCCAAGCTGTCCACACGCACACCACGCCATGTGTGCCCTCTCTTGCATGCACACGCACACTCACACACACATAAAAATAAATAGATGGATGAATAGATGTAGAAAGAAACAAGTCTAGAAAGGGCGAGATGGCACCTGTGGGGTCGTTGGTGCTGTGGGGGCTGCCTAACCCTGTCCAGCATGTCCTCCTAATCCCTTCTCTTCTTGCATCTACTAAGTGACTGTGAAGGCTGTGCTCGATCCAGCTGAACTCCTAAAGCCAAGTGTCAAACACATAAAACATTAAATTGGATTTTGCTATTAACCCTGGTGCGGTACAGCTGGTCCGTTCAGGTGAGGGAACTCAAATTTCATCTTGCCTCAGTCTGAGCTGGAGAGGCACTGATCCCAGGAAATGAAAACAAACTGAATCCTTATTTGATTTCACAATGATATCTCCTTTCACTTTGGGGATTTTTCTTCATGAAATTCTATAACCAGAGTCAGTCTGTACAATTGGACATAATGTGTGTTTTGACCATCTGACACAATCCCAATTCAGAATTATGTACAGCTGTTGTCTTGAAACTCTTTGGAACATTCTATACTTCCAATCATACATACAGTTTTTGTTTGTTTTGTTTTGTTTTGTTTGAGATAGGGTCTTACTATGTAGTTCTGGCTGGCCTGGAACTTACCATGTTGACCAGGCTGGCCTCAAACTCACAGACATCTGCCTGTCTCTGTTTTCTGAGTGCTGGGATTAAAGGAGTGTGCCATCATACCCTGCTGAGTAAAGCATTTTATTACTTTTTAATTCATTCATTTATGTCTACATGTGTGTTTACTAATGTGTGCAAAAACAATCAATGGTAGTAAGTTCTCTCTACCATGTAGGTCCCAAGGATGGAAGTCAGGTCATCAAGCACACCGAACCATCTTGCCAGCCCACGGCATTTATCAACACACATCCCAGGAACTTCCTGGGATGGTCTCATTAGGCCATTCAGAAAATCTCTCATAGCAAAGTGCAATAAAAATACATTCCCTTAAGTCAAAAATCTCCAAGGGTTTTTTCCCAAGCCTACTCTGTAAGTGGTACCTCTGTCCCAGCTGCACCTCTAATAAGAAGGTGCTGTGCTATAATAAGCTTTAAAGAGCAGGAGACTAAGTACAAGGAAGTTCTGAGATGGTGCAGATGAAATGTGTCTCAGCAGTGTTCATGTGTATATAGTCATGAGTGTGTCCACATGTGCCTGTTGGTACACACACACTTGCTTGCACATGCATGTGGAGGCCAGAGGTTGAGGTCTGGTGGTTCTTCAGTCACTCTTCACTTTACTTTTAAAGATGGGGTGTTCATTGAACTGGAGCTCATTGATTATGATCGGAAGATCTGCCTGGCTCTGCCTCCCCAGAGCCTGGGACTACAAACCCGTGACCGCACACCTGGCTCTTGTTGTGGGAGTTTGGGATCGAAACTCAGGTCTCCTGCTTCCACGGCAAGAGCGTTAGCAGTTAGGCCATCTCTTCAGCCTAGAATGTTTTTTAACATTCCTACAGGCCTGCTAAGAAGTCAGTGCTGGGACTGTGATGGCACAATTCTGAAGGGGTGTGGGCTGGGGATCCACTATCCTTCCGGTCACTTCCTCCCCAGGGCCTCTCTCCACCTTATTATCTAAGGTCAGAGCAGTCTCCTTGACCCCTGCCCACCCCACTTCCCTGTTGGTTAGGAAGGTCTGTTTCCTGTACCATATAAGGGTGACTAGTGGTTTTCGGGCTGTGATAATGTTTGCCCCAGGGTTCAAAGACCTATAGTTCAAGGCAACCCAGCACAGAGAAACCTGCACATCTGTGTAAACTGTGCACTGTTCAAGGGGGCTAAGAAATAGAACCAACCTGGCAGTCAGTACCTAAGTGAAGTGTTGGATAAAGGAAATGCAACTATACATGATGTTTTTTGTTTGTTTTCAGCCAAAAAGAAGAACTAAGTCTTGTCATTTTCCAGAAAATGGTGGAAACTGGAGATTATTGCATTAAGAGGACTAAGCTGGTCCCCAAAAGACAAATATCACATGTTTTCTCTCATTTGTGTGTCCTGGAGTTTATATAGTCATATAAAATCATGTATGTATATACATGCAAGATAGAAGTAGATGTGAAACTGGTCAGGAGAATAAACAGGATGATGGGGATTCGGTGTGGAGGAACACACTCAGGATATAACATAGATCTGAATAAAAATGTAAAAGTAGACATAAAATTAGAAAAATTAAAAAGACCCTCAGTTTTTCACAGCGGCATTCCCTAGAGTAGACAGCCAGTGTCAACCCCTGAGTCAAACGCCAAACGCTACGTGGCCCATACACACAACAGGGTGTCACTCAACTCAAAAGGAAGGGGACCCGAACCCCGCTCTTACATGGATCCTCTCAAGGAGTCTGGAAGGGCAGCCATGTGCAAAGAGCTAAAGTAGAGTGGCAGCTGTCAGGGAAGGGGTGAGAGAAGAATGCAGTCGCCTCAACAGGGTAGTTTCCATTTTATAAGTTGAAAGGTGTTTTGTCTTGATGGTGAGTTACACAGTATACCCAATACTACTGAATTTGCATTCAAAAATATGACAAGGAAAATTTCATACAACATGCATTACACCACACCCAAAAGCTTTTTGAATTTGTTTTTCTTTTTAAAGCTTCATAATATTTCTCTGTATGAGTGATGAATAGAATACCCTGTTTATCTATTTGTACATCTGTTGATATTTGGGGTTTCCCTGCTTTTAAAATGTGTTTTTTACATTTGTTTATTTTGTGGGTAGGGGGCACACATTGTGCCATAGCACACAAATGGAGCCCAGAGGGTAGCTTGTAGGAATCAGTTCTCTCTTTTTATCATACGGGTCTTGAGGATCAAACTCAAGTCATAAGGCTCGGCAGAAAGTATCTCTATCCACTGAGCCATCTTGCTGGCCCCTGCTTCCATCTTTTCTCTTTTGGCAGTGATACCAGTTTTCAGTACTGTTAGTGAGACCGCTATGAAGAGACAAAAGTCTTTAATACTGGTATCTTAAAACACATAATTCATACACCGAAAGTAATTTCAAATTAGCACTGAGAGCTCTCTCCATAGGTGCTACAGATCCATTGTTGGTCTTAAAATCAAGAGTGGTGATCCTGGCTTCCAGCACCTGCCTTCCTGGCATTGCCCAGGAAAATAAGTCAAGAGCCTCACTCAGAAGCACAGCAGGAGGGAGAGAGGGTAGAGACAAAACCTCATGTATATACTAGAATGTTGTAATATTTATCTCTGTATTTGCCTTTTTAATTTTCTATTGCGAACTAAGTGTTCTTTGTAGCATAAGCACCCCACTGACCATGGCTTTGAGAACACTGAGGAAAACGGGGCAGAAAGAATGCAAATGGCATCGGGTGGAGAGACGTGCTGGGAAAAGTCTTCTGGACGGGGCATGAATTTGTGGCTACCTGTACCAAATCAAGCCAAGATTCATCAGCAGTCTAGCAGACAGCACCAGCTAGACTCATTAGGTTAAAAAAAAAAAAATGTGTGTGTGTGTGTGTGTGTGTGTGTGAGAGAGAGAGAGAGAGAGAGAGAGAGAGAGAGAGAGAAAGAGAGAGAGAGAGAGAGAGAGAGAGAGAGAGAGAAGATGTATATGCGTGTATAAAATTGTTAAAGAACTGGTTTGGTTTTGGTTTTTTGAGACAGGATTTCTCTGTGCAGCAATGGCTGTGTTGGACTCACTTTGTAGACCAAATCAGCCTCGAACTGACCAAAGAATAAACTGTTAAAGTTTTTTGTTTTGTTTTGTTTCAGGACAGAGTTTCTCTGTGTAACCTTGGCTGTCCTGGACTTTATTTGTAGACCAGGCTGGCCTCAAACTCACAGAGATCTACCTGCCTCTGCCTCCCTGAGTGCTGGGATTAAAGGGATGTGCCACCACGCCTGGCTTAAGAATAAACATTTAAAAGAACATTTGGGAGGTGGAAGACACGACAGTGATTGAGTATTTAAAACAAACAAAACAAAACCTTCCAGGAAGGCTGGTAAGATGGCTCATCAGGGTAAAGGAGTTTGCCACCAGGAAAGGAGCTTGCTGTCCAACCCAATGACCTGAGGGCCCACAATGGAAGGAAACCACCAACTTCCAAATGCAGGCTGGGGCACCATGCCTACACACATACACACCACCACCGCAGACATACATAATCACACACGCAATTATAATAAACACAATTAAAAATTTTTAAAAATTCCCCCAAATCGTCAGAAAACTCCTAAAACAAATGACTGGGTTTAGATGTGGAAAGCTCATTTCCAAACTGCTAAAAGCAAAATGGCTCCTGACCCCATTTACATGTGTAATTACAGGCAAAATTAATATTAATTAACACTCTAACTCTAATGGCTTTGCTAGAAAGGCCTTTTTAAATAAGCCTTCCAGTTAGCAAGTATTTGCAAACCTGAGAGGCCCAGCTTCCTCCCAGGAACCTGGGCATTTGTGGGGTTGGCTGCAAGCTGTGGGTAAATGCTCTGGGTTTTCCTACCTTGGATCCGATCTGGTTGCCACACTGGCCAATCTGAATGTGCACGATTTCCCGCATCCTGGCCTTGAACCCAAGGGTCAGTTAGGTCTCAGAGCCTGGGAGAATCTGGATCACCAGTGTGAGCTGGGCGCAGTTTCTTTCATAGTCCTGGTGGAACCAGCCCACCCAGAAGTTCTCCCAATTGGCCCAATAGCATGTCTGTCTGAGAGTCCCACCCTATGCCTTCCTTGCTTTCCAGTCAGGATAAGAGGGGGTGCTCTCCCCTCTTGAGCTATGCTCAGTCATTTCCTAGATATGACTCGGAATGAGGCTTCCTCTGCATGGAAGGAACCTAGAGCTGGCCCCTCTAACAGACCTAGTGTCAACAGCCTCTGGCCTATGGTACTATCACTGACATCCATGAGTTTTGGGTGACATCCATGGGTTATGGCTGAATGGGGCAGCTGGGACCCACTCCAAAGGGCTTTCCCTATCACCATGTTGCCTATCCATGGCTTGGCTTGCTGTCTTCAACCATGTTGCCTACAGAGCAATTTGGGAGCTGGCCTCCAGCCTTGGAAATGTGGCTGGACAGTTTTCCTTCTTAGATTACAAACTTTAATAAGTAAAACAAGTACCAGTCTGGCACTTGCCAGCAAGCCCAACGATCTGAGTTCAAGCCTTGAAACCCATATAGTGGAGATAGCTAACTCCTCTAGCCTGTCTTCTGACCTCCAAGCATGTGCTGTGGGGCAGATGCAGACAGACAAACACAGTCACACTGGCACACACACACACACACACACACACACACACTAAAATAAAATAAAATAAATGGGAAAAATAGCCAGTACTTATAACAGTAAAATGATTATAACATAAAGCTTTCTTTCAAAGCTGACCAAAGCTGAAAAGGTGACACCGATGTCTTGAGAGTTCAAGGAGTGGGTGTTTCCTGGCTGGGAGAAGGCTCATCACTTACAGGTGAGCACTGCTCCTGCTGAGAACCAGAGCTCCGTGTCTAGCACCCAGGTCAGGCAGCTTGCAGCCACCTGTAACTCTGGTTCCAGCAACTCTAACACCTTCAGCCTCTGAGGGCACCTACACTCACAGGCACACTTACCAAACCCCCCCCCCACTTACACACACACAACACATGCACATATATTCATAATTAAAACAGAATAAATTTTTCAAATCGCCATTAAGAGAAAATAAGCCATCTGTGCTTAAATCCCTGGACAGGATTCCGAGTAGCGCAGAGAACAGGCACTGTGGTGCACATCTATAATCCTAGCACTTGCAAGTGAAAGCAAGAGAATCAGAAGCTCAAGACCATCCTTGGCTATATTGTGAGTTCAAGGCCAGCCTAGTCTACCTGGTCTCATTCTTTTCCAGAGCTTGAACCTCAAAAACCTGATATTGTGACAGGCCAGAGAAGTCATTTCATGGGCTATGGACCCAAGGGAATACAATGCTGGGTTAAGGCTAGAAGTTTATGCTCCTGCTGCCTGCCTACCAGTGACATTGATAGGAACAAACCTGGGCACTCTGTTTCCCCAGGGCCTGTGCAGGGGTTGTGGCCAAGGAATTTTCTTTAGGCACTGAGGGGCTTCCACAGGGAAGTGATTGACGAGTCCAAGACAGGACAATAGCCTCTCCTTCCACAGGAGTTGAGTCAGCCTGTGGAAAGGCCTGGCCTCCAAACCAAAGAGAAGCCCTGGGAGAGACCCTGTCTCCAGAGGGCCAGGTGAAGCACCTAATTCTTCATTCTGTCCAAGGTGCCTGTTTCTGGACCCCAGTCCCAGCAGGATTCCACAGCAGGAGAGCTGCCCTCATGAGAGAACTTGGGGTTGCCAACAAATCCAAATACAGACTGAGAATATCGGATGGAACATCACATGCGCCTTCTGTGCCTTGGCCTTGTCTGTGGTCCATGAGTGACAGGAGACACTCCACAGGGGAGCATACGAAGCTGGCCACTGCCTGTCAGATGCAACCACAGAAGTGACAATGTGAAGGGGGTGCTGAGCAAATTCATCAAGATGACCCTGAGGAGGGGCCTCTCTGCAAAGTCAGTGTAGGCTTTACTTCTGTAGCTTTGGAGCCTTCTTCAGAGATCGGAATGACCACACGAGTCTCAGATGTTCCTGTCCCAAGCACTGACACCCAAGGATAAGGAGAATGTGTAAACTTGGATGGTAGCTCAGCAGAGCTTGCTGTGTGCACAGAGGACCATAGTTCAGATCCCAAGAACTCATAGAAAGTTCAAGGTGGGTGTGGAAACCCACTTGCAGTTCCAGCCTGGGAAGGAAGTGATAGGGAATTCACAGAGTGAGCTGGCTAGCAAGACTAGCTAGACCGCTAAGCTCTGGATTTGGGCTGAGAGACCCTGCCTCGAAGGATAAGATGGAAGAAGAATGGAAAAAGTCTCCTGATAGTACACAGGTACACCCAAACACAGGCATATACCCCACAGGCACATGCACTTCCATATACATATACATGAAAAAGGAAAAAAAAAAGATACACGAAGGTTTGATGTGTCGGTATATACCTGTCAGCCTGTCATTTCGTGAAGCTGAGACAAGAGGATTACCACAAGTTAGAGGCTGACCCTCCTGGCTACATAGCAAAGTTCTGTCTCAAAAGTAATAAATAAGAGCCAGGAAGATGGAGGAGCAGGAAATGATGCCTTCCCCCAGGACTGACAACATGAACTTGATCCCTAGGGCCTCATATGGTAGAAGGAGAGAACCAACTCCCACAAATGGTTTTCTGACTTCTACATGCACTGCACTATGTGCCTGCCCCCCACCCCAACACAAAATCAATCTATAAAATATAAGTGCACACAGAGGGCCAATTCGGAAGCCAGAACAGTCTATAGCCTTGTCTTCCTTCACTCTGATGTTTCCCCTTGCTTTTGGGACCCTGATGTCTCAGAGGCAGCTGCCTTGCCCTCAAAGCCCCTCACATCTTCAGGATTAGAGCTTGGAAGTGTGCCCTGGCTACGGGCAACTCTTTACTAATTACTCAGATGCATGCCGCATCTCCATGCCAGCTAGGGACTGCTGGTCACATGTTGGCTTTGAAGTCCTGAAGTGCCTGATACACAACAGGGCCACAAAAACGTCCAGTAAGTGCTCGACAACAGTTGGGCGAGTTTGTGTAGCCCGGTTCAGAACGGCAGGGTTCCTGAAAGCCCATAATGTGTTCTTTCAGGAGTGTGCCCTTGTAATGGTGGGTAGGGACACAGAGCCCAAGGACACTTTCCTCCACCCCCTGAGAGGTGGTCTAAGTTGAAAGTAGAAAATGTTCCAAGAGACTTGGCCATCAGGCTGAGCTGGGCGGGGGAACGGCCACAGTGAGCTATTGTGGGAAGCCATGTCCATGGTGGCCCTGGCCTCTATGCAAGAAGCCTTGAAAGGGGCCCGTGTGGCTGCACGCTGCCTTGCTGTGTGGACCTCAGCGCTGGCTCCAACGACCCTTTTTGATCTCCCTGTGTTCATTCTTCACTGTATGACCAGGACCCAGTGTGCTTGGGTCCCCCTGGAGCAGCCCTCACTTGAGCACATTCCTCTTGGTCATCTCAGTTTGCTCAGGGAGGGGAAAGCCTGGCTTCCAGATGGGCCCTTAAAAGGCTTTTCTGTTAATGGGGCAGTTGGCAAAAAGAGAGGCCTTGTTTGCTTTGATTCCTGTATCATCAGCAGTGTTTATTCAGTCTCGGCCCAGTGCTCAACTTTGGATGCTGGCTGCAGGGAGGCTGAGGCGGAGGCAGATGCTGGGCAGGAGAGGGCTGGCAGGTCCTCAGGGCTGCCCCTGAGAGGGGCCCATCTTCTTCCTGGCTGAGAATTTCTTCATCTGCAAATATATATATATATATGGATGAACAGTCACAAGGCTCTGAGCAGTTAGCAGTATGACTGATCCCAACACCTCAGAGATGTGTCGAGGATGGGATGCAGCTGTATGAATGGATACTACCTGTAGACGAAGCCTCCTGGCCACCCTTGATGCTCAGGGGAATGGAGCACTGAGTTGTACTGCCAGGGATAGGAATACACACCTAGAACTTGAAAAAAGTGGGTCATTATATCTCGGCCCCTCGCTTAGGAGGGTATCTGTTTTCCTGGGGAAAGAGCTTTTAATTTCCAGTTTGTTATGTGCCAGTCAAGTGGTGAATGTATTTGTCATCCATTTCTCAGACCAACGGAGGCTCCCTGTTCAAGATGCAGGTGAGCATCGTCCCCAGAGAGGACAGTGTCACACTCAGGTCTGAGCCCTTGCCAGTCTGAAAGTGACCCCTTAGCCCTGAACTGTGGTGAGTGATGAAGCGTGGCCCTCTGTGATGAATGACAGAGCCATTCTCTGGCCCCTGGGGAGGAGATGGCAAGGGCAGGTTAGCAATGACTGAGTTCAGGTGCGAAGTTTTAGCCGAAGCTGCTCCCCGGGGCACAGAGGGCAGGAGAGGTGGCTTTCTTTTTAGCATGCAAGGGGGGACACCAAGCAGAAACACTGAGATTCCTAAACAGGGACAGGCAGCCCTTCCCTGAACCACCTTCCCCTGTAGGCTCTCGCAATCAGCAGGCCACAAGAAGATGGCTGTAGCAAGCCTTTTCCTGCATGACTCTGGGGTCTATTATGGGAATGGAACCAAGAAGATAAGAAAACAGCAGTGTCACACTCATGACCCCAATCAGCCGCTTCCAGACTTCCCCCCACCCAGGAGCTGTCCCCGGGGGTCAGATGGAACTCCCTGACTCCCACGTGGAGCACAACAGCACTCAGGGCTCTCATTGATTTCACCCGCCCCTGATCCTCCACTTCGGATGCACTGAAGTTCCTTGAATAACTCAAGAGAAGATTGTTGAATTGCAGTGTTTGCTTATGATTCAGGAGCAGAAATTTTTCCTAATATCTTAGCAAGAAAATGACATCCGAGAGGCCATTATGAGTGACTCAGCGGGTGTGGGCAGCCCCTCTGAAGAGCTGAGCTCTGTTCTCCTGTACCCTGCTTCTTCACATGTCTCTAACTCAAAAAGAAGCTTCCAAGAGGAAAAAGGTCACTTCAAGTGGAGAGGGGCTAGAAGATGTGAATGGTTTTCTAGCTCTGCAAAGGAGCCTTCCATTTTGTTCCCCTGAAGCTCAAATGCCTGCAAGTTGCCCATACCATGCTGGGCTCCTCCTCATTCAGCCTGCAGCCCCAGACAGACCATGAAGAAACCTGGCCACCTCTTGGGTACATTGACACCAGCCTCTTGAGGCAAGGTTTCTCTCACTAACAGACAGAAATGTGTGCACATGTGGCATGCCCCCCCCCACAGCACATGTGTATGTGCACAAATACACGTACCGCATATACACACGCGCATGTACAGACACAAACATGTGCAGGTATGGGGAACTGCACACGAGCGTGCACACATGCTTCCCCGAGCTTCTTCGATTCCGAAGGCAATGGATTTTGAGCCTTCTCATTTGCACTCTCTGTCTCCCAAGGTGTGCAGCTGCTGATAAGCAATGATCTGTGGGGAGAACAGAGATAAGCTCACAGCCGTCCTCACCTGGAGCCAGAACCAAACAAAAATACACAGTTCTTCAAGCCCGGGGTGTGTCTGAGAGAAATGCCCCCTCCCCGAGTCTCAGAAATGATCTATTTACCCAGCAAGTATTATCTGAGGGGCCTTAGAAAAGAACCTGTCCTCCAAGGACATGGAGGTTGACAGGAGCACAGACTTTCTTTCTCTCTGCTGCCAGAAGTAGAGACTCGGGGAGGAAACTGGCTCACCCCCACTTTAGAATGAATAGCCTGGCAGGTCTTTAGACCCTTCCAACCAAGGGTTCAGTCCAAGGTGTGAGAAGGGGAGGGGGAAGCTTCCAATCCGAGATCCTGGAAGCCTTAAGTGCTCACAATATGCTTCCTTCCTCCTTTCTGTATACCTCTCTCCAACAACCCTTCAGCACACATGACATTCAAATTAGCCCCCCTCTGTCCCTGAAGCCTGCATTCTTTCCCATCAGCTACCATGACCCTTTAACCCTTCTCCTGAAACTAGTGACAACCAGGGCATCCTAGTCGGGTTCCTCTGGTTTTGATAACCGCCATGGCCAAAGTTACTTTGGGATGAAAAGAGTTTGTTTCATTATATAGGTTACAGTCTGTTATCAGGGGAACCCCAGGCAGAAACTCAGGTTTCTGAATCTTGAAATTAAAACCATGAAGGAACACCACTGTCTAGTTTGTTTCCAGGCTCATGGTCAGCTCTCTTTTTCATGCAGTACAGGGCCATCTTCCTATGGATGGTGCGTGGTGGACTGGACCTTTCAATATTAATTAGTAATCAAGAAAAAGCCCCATCCATAGACATGCCCCCAGGCTAAGCTGATGGTGCCAATTCCTCAGCTGAGGTTCCCCAATCAAGATCAGCCATCACATGAGGTGGGTGGATCCTTATACTGCTGTTGTGAGATAGGACTAGAAAGTCCTCTGGTGGGCAAATGTGGAAAGGGAAAGAAGAAACCAGGAGAGAGAATGATGGACAGGTCTGGTGGCCTTAGGCCCACATGGGGCAATGGGAAGTGACAGGGGCCTTCCCTGAAGCGGTCTCACTACGCTTCTGAGACGTCCCCACAGTTATCCTCTGCTCTGTCACAGCTGCCAGCTGTTTCCGTATACTGAGGCCTGGACATACACATTCCTCCCTCCAGAGAAGCTGGTGGCTGTGGCCTCATCATTCAATCCTAGCTCATAGGATAAGAAAATGGTTGCAAAAGACGCCAGTCTCTCAGCCTTTCTCTCTTTCCTTTCTCTCTCTTTCTCTCTCTTTCTCTCTCTCTCAGTCTGTGTGTGTGTGTGTGCGCGCGCACACTCGAGTAAATACAGATGTCCATGGAGGTTGTATGCCATCAACCTTGTTTTTTCTGAAACAAGGTTTCTCTTTGGCCATAAACTTGCCAATTTGCCAATTAGGCTGGGCTGATTGACCAGCAAATCCTAGGGATCTGTCTGTCTCAGTCTCCCCAGCACTGGCATTACAAGTAACTGACCACAGTCAGATTTTTGGATTTTTTTGTTTGTTTGTTTGTTTGTTTGTTTGCAGGTTCTGGGCTAGAACTCAAGTCCTTACCCACTGAGCTGTCACCATCTCTAAGCTCATTCTACTTTCTGAGCCTTTTGATACATTTCCTTGGCAGAATGCAAGCTCCTCCTCCCTGGGGCCCTTCCCCCACCCCAACCCCCACTGTGGGGACTGGGCTAAAAACAGAAGCCTGGCACATACTCAGTGCCACCCACCTTTAGAGAGTGAGTGAATTCTATCCCAGGAAAGAGGTGAAGTACCCCTTTGAAAGGCCTCAAGGGCCTCACGTGTCAGTTATACATACATTAGGTGACCAGCTGCAGGCAGCGTGTTCCGGAAATAATGGCCTTGAAACCAACCTTCGGAACGTGACTCCAGGAAGCTACTTCCATGGCAAGCACGTGCCGACAGCAGGCCAGGATATGAAGCAAGATGGTCCTAGGGACAGTGGCAGGGTCTGTGACAAAGCTGAACCACCCAATCAGAAGGCCTTCTCTGCCTGATGTCTGTAACTTAGCACAGGCTTCTGGCCATTGACCACGGGGATGGAAGGGAGGCCTGTGGCTGGTGTGGAGGCCATAGTGCCCTGCAAAACCAGCCTGCTTCTGGAATACTGTCAGCAGCCATCAAAACAGATGCTGTCTCCAGGATGTGGCCCCACTCAGGAATGTGCAATAATAGGAAATGTCTGCAGCTCGCCAGGGTGGGAGCCAGACAATACCACACAAAGGAAGGAGAGAAAAGATCTTGAGGCCACTCTGCTAAACATGAACTCCAGTCCACTCTCCCATTGGGTTAGGGAGGTGGGCTGACCCTGGCCTAACTCAAAAATACGCATGTTGTTCTTTATTAGGACGAGGGGGAAAAAAATCAATCTTATTTTTAGAAATGAATAGTCTTTTGTGTCTGTGGCCTTGGATCATGTGTTTGCCTGGAGACTTTATGGAATATTAAAAAAAATACCTCAGATTCTGATCTGTACCCGGGAGCCTCATCCTAAGTCCTGGTCTCTCTGTAAGTGCCATCTTCCCAAGTGTAAAGCAGGAAAATAGTATGTACCCCTTCCCAGCTGGGAAAGGATGAAGAATCAAAGCAGGACTAAGCTACCAACTCCAGCCACACCTGAAACTGCAATGATTCACGTTCCCTCTAAGAACAGCCCAGGGCACACTGCCAGCTACTCAGGCAAAGAACTGTAGAGTCCTTTCCAGAGACATGCCCAGTTCATGAACACCTGCTTGCCTGTGCCCCAAGCCTGGGTGGCAGAGACACACGTCTGCTCATAAAACAGCTTCTAGAAGCAACACGTGTGAGTAGGGCCTCGGAGGCAGGAAGGTGCAGGCTCTGCCCTCTGAGTGAGCCTCCTTCTTTTCAGGCCCAGATTAGAAGATGAGTCAATATCCACAGCATGACCTCCTTGACACCTGAAGTAGTGATGTCAAAACGGAACACTCCTTTCAGGCTGTGGCTCCATGCTGCCAGGCCAGTGAGGTTGCTTAGGGAGTGGAGGGGGAACAGGGCAGGGCACTGCCACAGGAATGAACTCAGCCCCCAGCGTGTATGGACCAGGGCAGAGGTAGACCATATGTCCCTACTCCTCCCAGGTCCCTTTATCCATGTGCCCTTCAGAGAATCTCTTAGGACCAAGGTCCTTCAGGGACAGCAGCACACACAGAAAGACTTGTGGGAAGGGTTCCCCTTTAGTATGGACTTAGAAAATGATAAGGGGGGTGGGGGATGGAGACCTTAAAGCAGGATGGTTACACATTACTCAAGTAGCACTAAGCTTCAAGGTGAAGAGCCCTTAGTGCTGTGCTGAGTCTGACCCGTCACGAGGGTCTGAAATAACAACACAGTGTGAGTCACGAGCCCCATCTCCTTCTTGGCTTGAAAATCTTGGACTCCCTCCCCTTCTCTCTAACCTACCTCTCTTCTCATCACCTCCCAAGTTAGGGCAACTCCAATGGGCTTCAACTCAGTCATCCTGGACACTGTCTACCTTGCTAGCCTGTAATGTTGTAGCTCCTACCCCCACCCCTTTCAGCAGCATTTAGTGAGATTCATCACATAAATGCTACCTTGTGACAAGGGCTTGTAGAGCAAGACTATGCCTATTAGCTTCTATGACCTTCTGCAAACCAGGCAGATGACACTAAGGTCATCATATCTGCTATGTAATTTTCTGGGCCAAGGAAAAGTGAACCCTCCCAAGCTTGTGGCTCTACATGACTGTGGGGTCACATGTCCTCACGGCAGGCCCTTCATATCTAAACAGCTTCTTAGTGC
Source organism: Pachyuromys duprasi (assembly GCA_028658305.1). Lineage (NCBI taxonomy): Eukaryota > Metazoa > Chordata > Mammalia > Rodentia > Muridae > Pachyuromys > Pachyuromys duprasi. The sequence continues at coordinate 120,855,457 of CM053766.1, forward strand.
AGTGGATTTGCTGTGAGGATGCCAGAGCTTGCTCCCAGCACCCCAGGGCTGCTAATACCATGTGACCAGAAGAGCCGATAAACTGAGGGTATATTTGTACAGCATCGTGATGCCTGTAAACCAACATGAAACGTGGATATTCAGTCTGGGGCCTGCCTGCCTGCCTGCCTGCCTGCTGACTCCAGAACAATTGTATCATCTTGGAATGTGCAGGTGGACTTTGCACTATCAAGACCCTGGAGGGTGGTGACAATGTCTGTTAATCACAGACAAAGTGTTTTCGGTGTCTTTCTTTCTTTCTTTCTTTCTTTCTTTCTTTCTTTCTTTCTTTCTTTCTTTCTTTCTTTCCTTTTAATTAATTAGTTCAGAGGTTGAGAGCACAGCCTGCCCTTTTAGAAGAGCAAAGATGGGTTCTCAGTACCCACCTCTCTTGGCTCACAGCATCTTGTAACTACAGCTCTATGGTGTTGGGCATGCTTGTCTGGCCTCCAAGGACACCTGAGGAAGACTTTAATTCAGAACATGGCTGCTCTGGCAAGAGATCAGATTCAAAGACCTTCTATGTCTGTGTGATATGACTGGAATAGAGATATACCTTTAATTCCAGGAGACAGAGGCAAGCCTATATCTGAGTTCAAGGCCAGCCTGGTAGAGAGCAAGTTTCAGGTAAAGAAAAGCTTAGGTTCAGGCATGGTGGTACACACTTTTAATCCCAGCACTCAAGAGACAGAGGGATGCAGATCTTCGTTCTACCTAGTCAGTTCTATGCAGGCAGTTCAGTGGAGTCAGTGAATTGAGAGGCAGTGCAGTGGAGTTGAGTTTGTGGCAGTTCAGTTGGTGGACTTCATACTCAGTTTTACTGGTAGAGTTTTACAGAGACAGGTTGAAGAGAGAACAAGCTAGACAGAACAAACCAAAGAATGAGAAGGCCCGAGAAGAGTAGAAGATAAGTTAGTATGAGGCCAAGCAGAGAAATTCAGTCAGAAGCTGAGAGAAGTCAATTTGAATCAGTCAGCTTGGAGAGGAGCTTTGAGCCAGAAGAGCTGAGTTGAACCAGCCAGCCAGAGTTCAGCAAGAACTAGAAAGAGTGGGTTTATTCAGCAGTAAGTGTCAGAGGCTGAAAACACTCTAGGCGTAGATTGGTTTGTATGGAGGCTAGAAGCTTACAGGACTAGGCAGACAGAGGCAGTAAGCCTCCGAGATGACAATTAGTTCAGGCGAATAAAAGTTACTTCAAGTGGTATCTGTTCTCACAAGCACATATAACACATAGAAACACACAAATTATTCAAAATACATCTTTTTTAAAAAATTTAAATTCATTTACTCATTATTTTTGCCAAGGATTGAACTCGAGCACGCTAAGTACTTAATGTCCTCTTGAACATTACTAGCCTCTGTTGTTTTCCTCAGAGGCAACAATCCCTCTCCACTTCAGGAGACCTAACCTGTATGACATCATAGAGTCATCAAGACCAACTTTCTACTTCCTGTGAATCTGGGGTCTCCTTCTGTCTTGGAAGGAAAAGAGAGCTGATATGGAATCCATGTGGGAGATAGCATTTCCTCCTCCTTCCCTCAGAGTGGAGGGTGGCAGGGCTCTAAAGTCAATGCATGGTTATCAACAGGGAGAATTGGCTTAGGGAGCTCAGACTGGAGTGTTTCTGGAGTGCTCTGGGTCTTGAGTGGCCTCATTCATATCATCCTAGAACTGCTCACAGAAGAGAAGGGTTGTCATGACTCCCTAAGATGAAAGATCTCAACAAACAGACCTCAGCATTCACACCTTGCCTCAGTGATCACTTTACAGGGACAGGGACCAAAACTCCCACTTTGTTAAGGGGAGCCGGGAGTTTGCCTCTGAGGCCTTGTTCTGCTCTGACAGGAGGCATCCAACAGGCTTCTGAGTCCTGCTGGAATTCTGGGTGATCTGGAAAGACAGGTAGCAAGGCAGGCATTGTGATTTCTGACTGCCACTATGCACAGGCAGAGACCATAGCCTGCCTGGCCGCTGTGCACTGGGAACCTCACACCCACCACCTGGAGAGACCCTGAGATAAAAGCCTAGGGAATTGTTCTTACAAAAGAGGAGATGATTCACAAGGCACAGGAGGAAGGGGAAATTCTTTGATTGTGAAACCCAGGCTGGCCGGTTCCCACTTCTTTCTCGGTTCCTCATCTTGGAAGAGTCTCGTTAACAGGGACCCAGAACCCCAGAGACTCACGATGTATGTGCCAAGTGAAAATGTTCTTTAAGAGTGATTCTAGAAGGATCACGCCTTCCTTCTCTGTGAAGTAGAACTGTCTCTTCAGGGAGAGGTTGCGTCTTTTGGGGAATGGGGTTCAGAAAGCCAGGCTAGGGTCCAATGCTGGGGGTGACCCACACCTCATTCTTCTGGCCTCAGGATATCTCTATGTGTTTCTAGGGATGGCCTAGCCTAATGGAACACTGCACCATCACTCTAGAGTAGAGAGACAAAAGTGGCCACAGAAGCCTGCAGAGCCCTACTCTGCTCCAGGATGCCTGGGTCTCTGGAGAGTACGTTTGACAGTTGTGCTCAGTCAGTCCATGCTATCCACAGTGGCTGGTGGCACTAGTTAGATTTGGGGTCTGGTTGTGTGACCTCCTGTAGACTCCAGATTCTGCTGATCCCGCAGATCCCTGGGGAGGCAGATTCTGCCCTAGAGCCTGTTGGGAGGGGCGGGGGCAGGAGCAGAGGGGAAGGCCCCGCCCCCAGGGTGTGTCCAACTTGGGCGCCTCCTAAAGGACCGGGCGGGGCACCCCGAGCGCGTGGATCTGCGGGTCGGGTCAAAGGGTCGAAGGTGCAGCAGGATCCAGGATCCGAGCAGGCCGGGAGCAGAAGAAGCATGGCGTCGTCCGGGTTGGTGCAGCAGCCGCGGCTGCTGCTGCTGATGTTGATTCTGGCTGGTGCGGCACAGGCCAGCCTCTACTTCCGCTCGGGCCAGACCTGCTACCGGCCCCTTCGCGGGTTCCAACTGGCTCAGTTAGGGCGCAGGTGGGCTCGGGGCTGTGCCTAGGGAGGAAGAGGGTCAACTTCTGGGCCAGGCGTGCGCCCCTGACCCCAGGGACCTTGCCTCTCTGTGGCTTATCCTGCCTCCTTGTTAGCACAAATCCCATCCCTTCCTTTTGGGATGACTTTCACATCCGGGGAGCTTTGGTGTTTTGTACATTGGGCAACCCTCTCCTCTATAGACTTGGTTGGTGAGCACTAGGGTATTTCAGAGATGTTTTGTCACCATCAACTTCCAGTATTGCTGGTTCTGCTGGTGGTTCTTCTGGTGATTAAGGACCAAAGCTCTGAAATTTCCAGATTTTGGGAAAGGGAAGATGGCCACAGGAGGACTGACTGGGTCTGTGGCCCTGGCGGGGGAGGGGATGTCCCAGGTGTCCCAAGTTGATTTCCATTGCTGTGACCTCTTCCCAGGACCTACCCTCGGCCATATGAGTACCTGTCCCCATCGGATCTCCCCAAGAACTGGGACTGGCGAAATGTGAACGGTGTCAACTATTGCAGCGTCACCAGGAACCAGCACATCCCACAATACTGTGGTTCCTGCTGGGCCCACGGCAGCACCAGTGCCATGGCAGGTGGGTGCTAAGCCCAGGGCAGGGCCAGTACCCGGCCGGGTAGGTTCCTGCACTTCACCATCCAGGCTGCCTCTAGGTGAGCCGTGAGAGCCACAACCCAGGGCTACTGGGACCCATGACTCTGAACCAGGATTCAGGCTGGGTTTTCCCAGAGTGAATCTGGTTTTCCAGCCAGAGAGAAGTGGCTGTGTCATTCTGGGGTTCTCTCCTGTGGGCCCACTAGGGCCTCTGTGGGACAGGCTTGGCCTGGAAACTGGTTGACAAGTGGCTCCCAGGTACTTCCATCCCCCAGAACTTGTGACTTCAGTCATTGGGGTGGACCCAGTGCTACAAAGTCACTTAGCCGACAGTCTGTTTGTGGGGCAAGGAAGTGAAATGGCTTCTCGACAGCAGTTGGTATTTGGGAGGACTATGTTCCCCGGATTGAAATGGCCACCAGCTCTCTGACTTGAATCTTACTTAGCCCAGCCACCACAGGGACAAGAAGGCGGCTCAGGAGGAAGAGAGACCTATTGAGGTCCATACCGTCAGAGGGCTACTGTGCTTTTCCTTGGTAGAGGAAGCAGGAGCCAGGAAGCGCCAGTCTGTCCGCAGCGTGTTGACTCAGCTTTACCATCCCCATAGCTGATCCCTGGAAACCAGTGGGGAGAGGGCTTTCCTGGCTGGGAGTAGGACTCCAGCAGCGTCCTCTGTCTTGATTTGGTGTTTTGTTTTGTTTTGGCTAGGTCTGCTGTAGGTGGAACCTGTCTTTACTAATGGTAAAATGGCAGTACTCATACCTCCAGGGCTTATGTAGGCCTCTTACCTGCCAGTTGGCTCCTCTTAGTTCTCACAGTAGGAAGCCTCTTGCAGGTCAGAGAGTCCATGGGGAGATGAGTGACAGCTGGGGTTCAGCTCATGAGCTTGGACTCTGTCTTTAGGGTGAGGGGTTCCTGTCTGAGGGCAATCTGTACCCTAGAGTTAGACAGGTGGGTACCTTGTAGAGTCATGCCTGGGGGCTCGGGCATACTGCTGACTTTTCAGAAGGAAGAAAGAAGGTTCTGTGGGGGTGTGTGTGTCAAGGAGTACTTGCCGGGCAGGCAGGGTGTGTGTGTGGGGGGCAGCCATAGAGGATTTGAGCAAAGTCAGGAGCGCTTAGGAACAAGGTGGCAGGGTGGTGTTGGGGAAGTGAGAAGGCCTTCTCAGCAGAGTGCGACGGTGAGATGAGCGTGATGGGGAGCGGAGAAAGTCAGTGGGTCTGTGGCGTGAGGAGGGTGCAGAGTATCTCAGGATAGGGAGTGACAGCTGGAGGCTGCTGGTTTTTAGCTCCTTTTAGATGGGTGCTAGGCCCTACTGAAGTTGCATCTTCCTAGAATGAAATGTCTCCGGGAAAGTGGTTGCTTCACTCTTTCTCCTTAAATCTCTAACGTCTTCATCAGTAATAGCCAAGGCCTTGCTTCCTCTTTCGATGAACAGACATGGGGTGGGGGGACTTCCACAGTGCCCTGGTCATGTGCCAGCAGTACAGTCTGCCTTTCCCCATTTCTTGGTGGTTAAGCAACCAAGCGTCTCTCTCAGACCACCCACCCTCGTCACAAGCGTCATCTTCGTCTCTTCAAAGATCACTTCCAGTAGGCCACCAAGAGCCCCTTGGCCTCACCCATCACTATTCCATTGCCTGCTCCTTTTGGGTGATCTGGAGTCATCCCCACCCCCACCCCCACCCCGTCACGTGCTCTTCTCTATCCTTGAGCCCTCACCTCACTTCCTCTCTACCCCTTGTCATTTCTGAGATTCATGAGTTAGGCTACTCAGGCCTCCTCCCCCTGGGGTGAAGGGAGGCCATCACTGTACCGTAACGTCTGTCTCAGCATCCCTAACTGCCCTCCCTAACTCCTTTGCTTCACCACTTCCCTCACTTCTGAGCTCTGTGTTCCCGGTTGTGACCTTTTCCTAGACTCCCTTTTGCGCCTACCCCCTGACCCGGATCCCTGTTGCCTCTAGCCCCAGACGCTCATCTCCCTGCCCATCGTATCCAGCAGCAAGCCCATCCTTCCCCTGAGGACACTCAGGCCAAAGCTTAGAGTTTATCTGACTCTCACCTTCCTGTTCCCTCTCCAGACTGGTCATAGCCCCTTCAGTTGTTCCATTAGTCCTAGCGCTGGAACTGGGTGGGGTCTTTCTCAACACCCTGGCTCCTGTCTGGTTTCACAAGAGATTCCTAGAATATGACTGCTAAGCCTGAGTCCCATCATATTTCTTTATTTGATACCATCTCAGGACTCCATTAAGACCAGAGCCTGCACAGTCTGGGTCCTCCTTGTCTTCACGAACAGCAGGTGAGGTTTAGTTCCCTCACACTTCTCTCCTTGGATGGTGTCTTAGTTACTTTTCTGTTGCTGTGAAGAGACACCATGACTGGGGCAGCTTATAAAAAAGCAAGCAAGCAAGCATTTAATTGGGGCTTGCTTAGAGTCCCAGAGGATAAGCCCTTGATCATTGTGGTGAAGAGCAAGGCAGCAGACGGTGCTGGAACAGTAGCTGAGAACTTAAATTTGCTCCACAAGCATGAGACAGAGAGACCTGGGCTTGGTGTGGGCTTTTTAAACCTCGGGGCCCAGCCCTGGTGACACACCTCTTCCAGCAATGCCACAACTCCTAATCCTTCCCTAACAGTCCACCAACTAGAAATCAGGCATTCGAGTACCCAAGTCCACGGGAACCGTTCTCATCCAACCCACCGCACATGAACATCTCCCAGGCTGCCCCCAGGTTTTCCCTCAGAACTTCTTGCAGTTCTGTTCTGCTTGCGCACTGTCTTGCCTCTTACGTCATGGTACGGGCCCCACAAAGCAGAGCTTGCCCTCGCTGGCTGGTCTACTGTGCTCAGCACCCAGAAGGTGTGAACAGAAATCTGAGAATGTAAAGGAAGCTGAGGCAGAAAAGGCAGAGTGGAATTGTATAGAGGGGCCATCTCAAGAAACCTGCAAACTCTGAAGCCAGTTGGCTGTAGACATTAAGGCAGGTCTAGAAGACAGCCAGCCCCTGCCAGTGGGCTTCCACTGAGGGCACCAGGAAGGAGAGACCTGAGAAGAGGAAGAAAGGGCTCTCAGCCTTGAGAAACACACTACTGGGATGAAAGCCGAAGTGGCATCCCAGGTGTTTCCAGAAAGATGGGGTGGCTCCTTTGCTGGCAGCTCTCTGAAAAAGGTCATCAGATGAGGACAGACAGAGGGTTTGGGTGGATGGGTGGCATAGAGAGACCTTGACAAGAGTATCTTGAGAGGCCAATGAGAGACATCCAGGCAAGGATGGATCCCTGCCTTACAATGCCGCCAAGAGGGAAGGCGTGGAGCTATTGGGAAAGTCAGGTCTGTGTGCTTGAAGATGCCCCTCCTTGAGTTGCTGGGGATGTAGAGGGAGCCAAGCTGGGGGAAGGAAGATGGGATGGATAAGCCCATGTGCCAGGGCAGCTGGAAGCCTGCTTGTCGTTGGCACAGGAAATACATTCTGGGCACAGGTCTAAATGGTGACAAGATGGGGTGTGCCTTTCAGTTTTCAGTGACAAGCCCTCTGAGGTGATCAAGTGTGTAAGTGCAGGGCATGTGAGGGGTGGTTCTAGAAGGTTCTGTACCGGTTAGATGGCGGCCTTATGGAGCAGGGAAGACTGGGATAGACTATGGGAGATGGCTCAGGTCTGAAGTCCATCAGATGGAAGGAAAATCAAGGTAAGCTGTTGCTTTAAGGGAGTAGTGGATGAGGCTATAGGAGACAGGGCCTCGGTGCATGACTGCTGGTGTGTGTAGAGCTTGAAAGTGAAGAGCAAGATGGCTTTTAAGGATGCAGGTCAGCCATCCCCTGGTGGATTCTGTGACGATCCTAGTTTCTTAGTGTGTGAGCCCAGCACCGTGAGCACTGCATGCTGGTGTCTGACTCCTCTCTGGGACTCATCTGGCTTCTTGGGTGGTGCTTATCCCTGGAGGTGCCCGTGCCAGCCTTCTTCGTGTGGTCTGTGTCTGTTCTGCAGCTTTGTCACACAGGTTTTGTTGCCATCTGTATAGTGCTGCCTTAGTAGGTTTTTCTTGGGACCTCTGGATCTGGCCCTGTCTCATGGTACTTGCAGACAGACACACAGACATTATGGTGCCTGAGGAGGACCAGAGAGGGTCTCTGAAGGCACTGTTGAGCTGAGGCCTTCACCAGTGGAAGGACCAGTGGGCAGAGCCCTGTGGCGTTGGGGGAGTCTGGTGCTGAACAGAGTGCTAACTGTTGCAGATCGCATCAACATCAAGAGGAAAGGTGCATGGCCGTCCACCCTGCTCTCAGTGCAGAACGTCATTGACTGCGGCAATGCTGGCTCCTGTGAAGGGGGCAATGACCTTCCGGTGTGGGAGTATGCCCATAAGCATGGCATCCCTGACGAGACCTGCAACAACTACCAGGCCAAGGACCAAGGTAGGCCCTGCCCATGTCCCCACATTGCTGTACACCTTCTCTGTCTTGTTCCACAGGAGAGTGGCTGAGCCCAAGTCTACCCCACATCTGTCACACTGGCTGGCTGAAGAGGGTTGGGGTGGTGGAGACTGCAGCCCCAGGAAGGGCTGGGTGGTTCCTGGCACCGGCTCCAGGCTTACCTTGGTGTCACCTTGAACCTGGTGGGGGTTAAGGTTAGGGCAATGGAAAGCAGAAGCCCATGGTCCTTGTTGAGTTCAGCATGGAGAGATACCAAAAGAACAGCTCCAAAATGGGATGTAGCTCTGTGGTAGGGTGCTTGCCTACCATACGTGAGAACCTAAAGCTCAACCTACAGTCTTGAAAACAAATGACCAAACAAACAAAGTGGAGCACCACCCTGTAGCCAGGGATTGGATGTGTAGTGTGAGTTCTCCCATCTGGCATTTGGATGGTTTTCTGGGCCTTTTATAAGCAGCTGACGGGAGTGTCCTTTTCCCAGGGTCTGGAGCAGAGAGCAGGTGGCATGGCTGCTCTCTGAGCTGCAGGTTAGCCAGCCCATCTGAAATGTAACCCCAATCTGGTTCCTGCCCCAGCAGCCCTGGACAGAGCAGCCCGGCCCAGAAACCCATGGTTGGCACATTTCTTTTGGGCTGATTTCCTTGGAAACTAAAGGGGAAAACCCTCCCAGACCCAAAATCTCCTTTGTGGCTTTAAGCGTTGATCCTTAGACCTCCCTAAGGGCTGGAACAGGATGCTGAAGGGTACTCAGGAGGTACCTGGAGGGCATTTGGTCGCTCTGCACCAACCTTGTGGATGCTGTCCCCTGCCTACCTTGTGGGCCTTACTTACAGAGAAAGAATTCTCTGGCCTAATTGGGTGAGTCCTTTGTCCTGGATGGGTAAACCCAGCAAGGACTGGGACACCCCCTTCCCCCCCCCCACCACCAGGGGGACAGATGCAGGGTGCAGGGAAGGCAATAGACTGCTTTGTGGAATGTCCCAGGGGCCTTATCCATTCTCCTCCGTTCCTGAACCGGTGTCATCCAGCTGAGGCTAGGCCCCTCTGATCCTCCGCAGACTCACGGGTTCATCAGAGCTGCTGAACAGTCTCCTCTTTGTAGGAACAGATGTGGCCCCAGAGCCACCATGTTCCTGGGGTAGCTCACACTGGACACTGGTGTCTGAGGGACAAAATAAACTCATGATGTAATTCTCAAGGAGTTTCCTGACCCAGGGAAGGATCTGGACAGATGGACAGTTCCGACACAGAGGTCAGCCTCAGGTGTGCCTGGGGCACATCCATTAGCCTGGCTGGCAAGCAGACTTCAGAGGTCCCCCTGACTTCCCAGGACTGGGACACACACCTTCATGCTGACTTAATGTGGGTGCTGAGGATCTGAACTTGGGTCCTCATGCTTGCAACAGCAGGCACTCTACTGACTGATTTCCCAGCCTTTAAGCCCATATATTTTTTTCCATTTTTAAAAAACAAAGTGCATTTATTCAACAATAGTGATACATCTTGGAATTAGAACCTACAGGGTAAAGTAGCAGGTTTCTGAGGGTTTCCAAATTCCCAGCATGTTATTCTTTGAGGTTTGGGTGAAGCAAATCATTATTTCCAGGAATTCTCAGAAATTACAAAATTTCGATTATTCTCAGCAACCTGTAGCAACCTTCGAATTCTGTTAATTGGACAGCCAAATTTTCTGTTTAATGAATACAAGTTTAGTAGTTCCTAAAGGAGAGTTCAATATAAAGCATAATTTACAACTCAGGCAATGGCCCCATGTGAAATCATGCTTGCACACTGCCCATCAAGGGCGCATTCTGTATTTAAAATGTGTGATTCCTCCTTAAAAGAACAAAGGACTTACGTAAAATGGCCTATATATGTGATGTCATTAGTAAGCACTTTGCCCTTTTTTGATTATCCGTTCTTGTTCTCCTCCCCATGTTCCATTATACACACATGTGCATTTGTTTACTTGCATGTGTATGTTATGGGCTAGGATCTACATATGAACATTTTTTTTTGTCTTTCTGAGTTTGGGTCACTTTGCTTATTATATGTGCTAAGCCCATTTATTCTTTCTGCAAACTTTGTGATTTCAATTTTCTTCAGAATACTAGTCCAGTTTATATGTACCAGGATTTCATTATCCATTTGTCCGTTGATGGACAACTAGTTTCATACCAAGTCTTCGCTGCAGTGAATAAAGCAGCAATAAACATGGGCATGCAAGTAACTCGACGGTAGGTTATGAAGTTCTCAGGGTATATGCACAGGGGTGAAGCAGCTGGTTCATGTGGTAGTTCTATTTTTAATTGTTTTGAGGAATTTCCAAACTGATTTCATAGTGGCTCCATGAATTTGCACCCCTGCCTCCCAGCAATGAATAAGGGCTCCTTTTTCCCTAAATCCTCTCCAACTTTTGTGCTCAGATTTATGATGATAGTCATTCTGACTGGGATGAGGTAATTTCTCAAAGTAGCTTTAATTTTCATTTCCTTGATGGCTTGATGACTAGGGATATTGAACATATTTTTTTTCTTCCTTTTTTTGAGACAGGGTCTCACTATGTAACCTTGGTTCTCCTGGAACTTGCTATGTAGACCAGGCCTCAAACTGAGAGAGATCCTCCTACCTCTGTCTCCCAAGTACTGGGATTAAAGATGCACACAACCATACCCAGACCTACTTTTAAATATAGTTTTGGCCATTTTTTAAAAAACTGTTATTATTCAGTGCATGTGATCTTTGTTGATTAGCAATTTTATTTCCTTGATACTTAAATATCTGCGGTTCTTTGTAAATTCTGGATATTAGCCTTGTCTGAAGTGTAGCTGATAAAGATTTTCTCCTGTCCTGTGGGCTGTGTGCTCTGCCAAGTGTTTCTTTGCTGTTCGTTTGTTGTCAGGTGGTCTCATCTGGTATTTGGGGCTAATTCCTGTGCTGTTGGTGTTCCATTTAGAAAGTTCTAGCCCACACATCTAACTTAAGGGGTAGTTCCTATATTTTTGTCTAGAAGTTTGTGTTTCAGGTTTAAAGTTGACGTCTTTGGACCCATTTGAATTGATTTTTGTATAGGATGAAAGGTTCAAATTCAATTTTATTTTTCTTAGAAGGATATCTCATTTTCCCAGCACCATTAGTTGAATAGGCTTTTTTCCAATCTGTGTTTTTGCCTCCTTGGTCTTGAATTAAAGGGGTATAGTTTTGTCAGTTATTCCCAGGTTCTCTATCTGTTCTGTCCATCTGTCTGTCTGTTTCTGTGCTAGCACCAGTCTTTGTCACTATAGCTCTGTAGTGTAATTTGAGGCCAGATATTGTGACACCTCTAGCAATGTTCTTACTCCTTAGGATTGCTTTGGCTATTCCTATAAACCAAATTCTGATTCTTCTCAATCCAAGTAATAAAAGGATGGAGTTCTTTAAATCGAGTATTTTGGCCTAGGGCGCTACAGGGGGGATTCAAAGCGAATACAGTGTAATTAATAAAAAATTACAAAAAAATAAGTATATGGCCTGTTCAATCACTAGCCAGCAGTGGAATGATCTGGTTACATTTTAATAATTTGATTGCACTTGGTTTTCAATTACAACATGCTGTGAGGTCCTCCTCCCTGCCTTTAAGGAAGAGAAGGGCCACTTCAGAGTGCCTACTATGTACTAATCAAAGTTTGTTCTTTCTGTTCTGCCCGGCCTGGGGGAGGCTTTTCATTACTCTTTTGAAGCTGAGAGAAGCGCATAATTAAGCAGCACCTGAGAGCAGGATGGTTTCCGATACCCGCTAATGACTGGAGGGCTAAATTAGAAAAGTGGAAAAGACGGGGCGGGCTTCATTAGTGGGCTAATGAGGAGATGGTGTCATGCTGACTTCTTGTGTTCTAGACTGTGACAAGTTTAACCAGTGTGGGACCTGCACTGAATTCAAAGAGTGCCACACCATCCAGAATTACACCCTCTGGAGAGTGGGTGACTACGGCTCCCTGTCAGGCAGAGAGAAGATGATGGCAGAGATCTACACCAATGGTCCCATCAGGTGAGGGAGAGGACCCCTCAGGTAGTGCTCAGGCCACGTCTGGGTCTGTGCACACACTTATACCTTGTTCGTCCTTCTCACCTGGTCAGTTCGATCCCCTAGCTTGAGCACCTCATAATCTTCTCTGCCTGTAAAGACGTTGGCTTTCTCAGAAGTAAACATCAGCTGTGAGCCAACCTGCCCCAGGGAACATCTGTATAAGCTAGGTAGAGAAGCCCTGGCTGTGCAGAGTCTGGATGTTGACTGGGCCATTGCAACAGGCCTCGGACTACTGCAGTCCAGGTCCCACAACAAGAGCTGATGTGCTTCTTGCCTTGATGACTTTTCACAGCTGCGGGATAATGGCGACAGAGAGGATGGCTAACTACACTGGAGGCATCTATGCTGAGCACCAGGACCAGGCCTTTATCAACCACATCGTTTCGGTAGCTGGATGGGGTGTCAGCAGCGATGGGATCGAGTATTGGATTGTCCGCAATTCCTGGGGTGAACCCTGGGTAAGATAGTTTCCCTTTCTTAAGCCCAGACCAGAGTCCATACCTCTCCTCGGCATGGAGGGCGGGCTGGCTGCAGTGGTCAGCCAGGACACAAGCAGCTTCTGGGGTCTGATCTGAGTTGTGCAGGGCCGCTGCTGCCCTTATGCATCACTGGGTGTTTAGCAGCCCCTGAGGTGCCAGTGGCTCCGCCCAAGCCCCAGCCTGAGCAACCCAGAGTGAACTGAGAAACAGGCAACGCAAACAGGCCAAGTGGTCCTGATGGTGGCAATTGGCTGCCCACCCCTTGGGAAGTTCATCCTTGCTCCTGCTATGTTGTTCAAGAATACTTCTGAGTTGAGTCAAAATTCCAGGGACCAAAACTGCTGGTTTTGGTTTTTAGGACACAGTATTAACTGTTCATCATTTCAGACACAGGAATACCCTGAAATAGGGAGAGATGGACAATGATAAAATGCCAGCCATATTTACTGAATGGCCACAGTTGGGTATTAATAGAGACAGTCACATGTTTTCTTACATTATTTAGGTGACTGCAGAGTGCTCTGGGGCCAAATATTAGCTGACTGTATCACAGAGCTTTGCTGCTCATGTGGTCTTCACCCTCAGGTTCTGCAGGGCTGAGCTGAAGATGGTAGTTAAGGGTGGGGTGTGGGTCTGCAGAACAAAGGTGAGCAGGGGCCATGTCCTAAGGCACTAATATGGAGTTCTTGCTCCCCACAGGGTGAGAAAGGCTGGATGAGACTCGTGACCAGCACCTACAAGGGAGGGACAGGTGCCAGCTACAACCTAGCCATTGAGGAGGCCTGCACATTTGGGGACCCCATTGTTTAGGTAGATGTTTCTGGAAACAACACTGTGGACCATGACAGGAAGGGGATGATTATCTACACTGGACACTGGACAGCTAGAAACAGTGCTGTGGATATGAGGAACAGAGTGTGTACTGCAGAGGCCATCCTGGGGATGGCAAAGGATGAAGCACACCTGCATGGAAGTTCTCTGCCTTCAGGCACCTGGAGAAGACAGCTGTGGGCTAGGACAGTTCAGACTCATCACCGGTTCTGATGTCACCTTGGAATCCATGGGAGGGGGGAAAAGGTCAGACTGCCTAAGGGATGAGTAAAGTATCTGGCTTCACCCAAGCTCTGAGCTTGTGCACTTTATTCACATGGGACAGTACATGAGGACACACTTCCCAGCCCAACATTACTCTTGGAAATTTAAACCAATAACCAACCACCTGGGTCACAATAGAAAACTCACATAAACTCTAAAAGGAGTTCAGGGAAGCGTCCTAGCCTACTACTCAGAGGACCACTGGGTTCCTCCCCAGAGGTGCACACACCTGACTCTGGCATGTGACACATGATGTCAGGACACACTGCAACAAAGAGGGGCTGCCACCCAGGCACTGTGAACACGGTGCTTTTGAGAAAAGCTGCTAGCTCCCTCCTAGTAGACCCCACTTCCCGGAGGGAGGCTGGCTGAGCCTTCTTCACAAAGCAGCTTCGTGAACGAGTCCTCCAGTCCTCCCAAGCCCAGAAGATTTGGCTTCAGCTCTGGATGCTCAATTCACCACGATGAAGTTAGACTTGCAGTGGGCTGTACAGGAACACAGGGTCATTGCATTACTACAGGTGAGGAGCAGGGTGGGCCATCACGCCAGAGGGCTGTTCAGAGGACTTACCAATGAACTCCGTCACAGGGTCGTGCTCACCCTCTGCTTTGATGGTGCCAGCAATGCTGTCATTTTCCAAGATGGGAAGGAAAAGCTGCACAAAATCTGAGGTGTACGGCGGGGCAATGACATCCAGAACCTGGTGAAGAGACCCCAGGGTTACTGTACCTGCTGGCATGGGGCGCAGCACTCAATGGCAGGCAGGGTGAGATGCTCTCCTCAGGGCTTCCCTGGGGACAACCCCAGCCTCCAACTCTAAGGCATAGTGCAGAGAGCATAGCAGGGGTCCCACAGGAGAGGTATCCGATTACCAAAAGCAGAGTTGGGAAATGCACGGATGACATCAAGCCAGAAGGCCTGGGCTAGTGGAAAGAGTGAACAGTGAACCCTACGGTGCTGCTGACCTCAGTGACAAAGTAGCGGATTAGTGAAATGTCAGTGTCCAGCTTCTCCAGACATTTGCGGATGTAACTGACCACAGGAAGTACATAGCCACGGCTCAGCAGGTGGACCATCCTGTCCAGCAGGGTCTTTTTCAACTCGAGCTGTGGAAGAGCAGGGCCAGGGGAGCAGGTCAGAGCTGTGACTCTCCCGCCCCGAGAAGCCCTCGGGCGCAGCTCACCTGCTCCATCACATCTAGCTGGGAGTGCTCAGTCTCAAAAAGCTTAACAAGCAGCTGCAGAACCTGGGGGTGCAGGAGCTGGTGGCAGGTGCTGATCTGTGGAGAGCAGAGGCGTGTCACTGAGGCCCTTGCCAGCTCTCAGCTTACTAGCAGTACACATAGAGAGCACAGGACTGTCATGGCCACCCAAGGTGTCTCTTAATGCCAATGGCGACACCACTTGTCATGTTCTATGCCTTCCTTCCCCTAACCCTTGACCACACACATCAACAGTCAATGAAACTAGGTCCTTGACAGGAAAAGCCTCACTGAGGACACAAAGCACCAGCTCTGAAGAGAGCATCGACTGACACTGATAAAGGTCACAGATGCACCAGCACAAAGGTCCAAGATACACACCTCACAAGTGGCCCTTCAGCCCTCTCACCTCATCCAGCAAGGCCAGGTGAACCGGAGTGTGGTCAGTCTGTAGCTGGAAGTACCTTGGTTCCGACACGGTCCAATCTACCCATTTCAGCACGCCCATCGCCACCACTGGAAACCTTCAGGCAGACAAGGTACAAGTCTTTCTTTGACCAAGAATAGGAAAACAAAGGCCGAAATATGCCAAAGGGTAATCGGGTTGGGATCATGAACCGACCATGTCTGGGGACACAACAGCACCCTCTTCGCTCTGGCCTGCAAGAGTGGCTCATGGTGGAAGTGGTTTGAGGAGACCAGCTCCTCAGAGCAGGGATTTGAGTCTCAGTTCCTTCAAACCACTCCACTTTGCAAAGGAAACAATCATCAACGGAGAGCTTGGTGCCTGGCAGCCTGGTCAAGTTTACCTTCACTTAGTCTACGCTGAGAGTCTGCTGCACAGATTTCTGGCCAGTCACCGAATGGCACTCCTGCCGCCACAGAAGCTTAAAGTTTCCCATGCATATTTAAGAGAGAAAAACCAAGAGTGGGTGCTCTAACCGTGGGGACACGGGGACTTGGCGCTCCCGGGACTGGCTGGGGAATGGACATCACACTCACCTAATGCACTGATAGAGGGTGCTCAGCTCAGCGACCAGCTCAGAGGCCCCCTTGTTCTCATTGCAGCATAGATTGTGGACGGTTTCGATGGCCTTGGACGTGGACTTCAGCTCGTCTTTGCCAATGCTAACCCGCTTATTCTGAAAGCATACAAGCTGGTGAATGATGGTGGGGGTGGCCTTGCTGTAGGGTACCCCAGCATGGCCCCTTCCTCCCCCAAGTCCCTTTCCCTGTCTCCACAGTCAAAAGTCAATTCTGTCCCAGCAGTTGAGGAAAGTTTCATTCCACTAGCCGGTCAGGCACCGTGTCTTTCTCTCTTGTGCAGTGCTGGGTAGGCTCGAGGCTTCTTGCGGCCAAGTCCCCACCATACCTTCTTCCAGGCCTCCACCACACTGGCGGCGTACGCCAGGATGTGGATGTACTTGTGCTTGTGGTCCTGGTTGATCTTGGCCCCGGGCTTGAAGAGTGACTGCATGAACAGGTCCAGGAAGGCTGGCACCCGGATCTAAGAAGAGCACACTTGGGAGTGGGCTGGACGAAGGAGGCCCTGGTTCACCCAGCTGTAGGGCTCTGACAAGGGGAAGCCTGACGGGCAGGATGGAAACTGATAGTTTGGTGGCACAGGATATACCTCTGTGGGGAAACATTTGCCTAGCATATGACAACCCCTGGCTTCAATTCCAGTAGGGCCAGAAAGAAAGGTTGGGAGGAGGGCTTACACCAGGTGCAGCCATGCCTGTAACCACCAGCACTCAGGGAAGCTAGGGCAGAACGGCTGGATGTGTTCGAGACCAGCCTGGGCCTAAGAGTGAGGCCCTGTCTCTGAAAACAGCAATAAAAGCTACTTCATCAAGGATCAGCATGCATGGCCTTGGGAGAGTGAGGGGAACCTGGAGGCCTTCGCAGACCACCTGGTGTAGGGCACCTGGTCTCACTGAAGCACAGGCAGCTTACAAGTTCCACGGGAGGAGGGTCCATGCTGGTGAACATCTTGAACAAGACTGTGATGTCTGCAGGATTCAGGGCTCCCCTGGACAGCATGGCACCAAGCGCCTGGCAGGCCCGGGGGTAGGAGGCAGCCGTGCCCAAGGCCAGGGTGATCTGACTGGCATCATGGCCTCTATTGAAAAACCACACACCATCACTAACAGCTTTCTATTTTCTTTAACTTTTAAGCATGGGACACTGAGCTGGCAGGACCCCTGGGCTTTCCACAGTTCTGTCATTCACTCCTTTTAGCCACAATGAGCTGTGCAAAACCCTGGGATAGCTACAGCCTCCATGAGGGATTCACACGCCCTGCATACCTCAACAGGGAGGACGCAGCAGCAGAAAATGAAGTGCTTTGGACTCCATGAGCAAGCCGGGCACTGGAGACTAGGTCTGGGCTATCTTATTGTCAATGTATCCTAGCACATGTAAGCATAAGTGCACACACCCAGCCCTGGCCTACCAGAGCAATCGCATCCTTAGCAAAAGAGCTGCCAACAAGGCCTGGGCATTAGAAGCTTCACGGGTTTCAGCTCCACAGGATAAGAACTGACCTAGAACTGATTGAGCTGGAGGCTGAGCTGTGGACTGGGGCCTTTCTGGGGAAAGGGAGGGAGGGGCTGGGCAAGCAAAAGCATGTCTCACTTCTCCTGGGCGAAGCGCTGGACTTCCTGGGCGACCCTGCGCACTGCAGAGCCACCCTGTTCCTCCTGGGCCAGCACAGACATCATGGCCTGTGCGAACAGGTACGTGTGCTCCCCATGACACACCATTTTCTAGAAAATTGCAGGGAGACAAAGTTCAGGTCACAGTGTAAAGGCAGACAGGAGCTTCTGGCTGGGGGCTTTCTGACCTGGAGAAGCTTTACAGAGCGGACGCATCTCATGCTCAGAGGCCAGTCCCTTAGCCTGAGACTCTGAGTGACTTACTGCAAACTCAGGGAGATTTTTCTCCAGGTTCTCTTCTCCTCCATCCAAGATGGTGGCCAAAGAGGTCCGAAGCACTCTGGAGAAGACTTCCAACTGCTGACAGGCTGTGGACACACTGGTGATCTCCCCTTGGTACCCCGCATCAGAAATGAGCTGTCACAAAACCCCAAAGCCAAGGCTCAGCACCTGGGGACGCCATCTTTCAGGGCAGTTAGCCAGTCAGCTGTTAGGATGAGTAAGCCAAGCAAGCACTGGTCTTGACCCCCGGCTTCTCCTATGCTTCCTGCTGTGCCATCATCTAGGTAGTTACTCACCCAGACTCACTGTGTCTTCTGGGGCTCGGTGTCTGAAGAGGCAGATAGGCCAGGTCTGCCTAAGGCCCGTTAGCACAGACGAGCAATCTAAACTCCCTTGTGCCCAACACTGAAATAGCCAGTGCTGACCTAAGCATGGACACAAATTCTCTGCTCCCCTTGCTCAGTGTGAGACTGATGAAAGGAAAAGGATGAAAACCCCACCAAGGAGAATTCTGTCAGGAAAACAGCAGAACTGACCTTCTTTTCTCATCTTTCCTGGACTCTAAGACTCTCCCTACCTTCACCGTGAAGTTGAGCATCAGACAGTCAGGATGGGCTTCAGCCAGCTTATAGAACAGGTCTCTCCATGTGGTGTGTGCAATCATCTGCTCAAGCCAAGCTGGAGTCTGCCAATAACAATGGGCAAGGCCAAAGACTGCAGTTAAGCCCTGGAAGTTTGCTGCATAAGCAGTCATTCCAGTTAGGGGAGACCCATGGGTCCCCAGCTCTGGAAGAAGCAGGGCTCGTCTTGGCCATGCAGTCAGCAGAATGGTACACCTCCTGGATGCCCGATCACAACTTTTGAAAAACCTGCCTAACTGGAGAGGGTACAGAAACATGCTTCCCGGAAGACACATGAAAGTCCGATGGAAGCATGTATCCCTTGGAGCCACAGCAAGTACAATTAACCAATCAGCTCATGCTTACCAAGTCCTTAGCAGGAGAGAAAAGGCAACTGAGAAAGCACAGAGGCGTTTCTGCCCCTCACCATGTACAGCACCCATGAAAATGTGTCTCTTGGCTCCCCTGTGTGACTGATGGACTGTGCTACATGGGGGGGGGGGCAGTGCTGCTCCCCACTGCCTGAGGTCAGTGGGGCTTCCACAGCAGATGGTCACTTGAGATGGTCCTGAGGCAAAGCCTGAAAGCTGCAGCACGCTGCGTGACATTTCTATACCTTCTTTCTTCCCTCAGGGCCCGAGCCACAGCCTGGATCCCCAGTCTATACAAGTTCTGCTCCATGGTTTCCTGTGAGCCTAATGCTTATTGTTTCTCGGAAGACCCCCTAGGAGTCTTCTAGGCCCAGACCTAGACCAGGAGCTGGGGAGATGCAATGGCCCTCTCTTGGCCTCAGCAGTTGGCAAAGGCCCTGGGAGGCTCCTCAAGGACAGTGTTCCTCACCTCTCCTTCTTCGGTGAAAATAGAATCTGCTTTCCGAGGGTCAAAGTGCTTGATCAGCAAACTCTTCAAGTGGTTTTCCACGGTCTCCTGCACCTGCACTGGCTCAACACCTGGGAAGGAATGGAAGCTGTACCGTAGCTCCCCCCCCCCCCACCACAGAAACAGCATGGCCAGTCTGTAGTGCCACAGAGCTCTACCCACCACAACAGTGGTGAATATTCTGGACCCTTAGAAATCGTTTTTAGGCCTGTTCAGTGGTAACACCCCAAAAGAAACAACAGTATGGAGTCCATGAGATGTCTACCCTTTCTGCATGGCCAGGAGAGAGACATCTTCAAACTCTCACTCGTCAAAGACAAGAGAGCCAGAGCCAACAGGTGAGGGGCTGGAAAGTACATTCTGCCCTTGTGGAGGGAGCAGGTGCAGCCAGCAGCCACACCATAGGCCAGTCACCCTGACAGCAGTGAGACAGCTGGCTTCCGGACAGTGTTTGAATGACGTAACTGTACCCAATTCAGTGGATTTACAGTAAGGCTCTGTTCTGATCATATTAGCTAAAAGCCATCATCAGAGCCAGTCCTAAATTATCCATCATTTAGTGCTGGCTGTAACAGGCCTCTTGAAAGAAAACACTGAGTGCACACTGTGTAACCCTGTAATTCTATGGTTGGAGAAGCAGCTCAGTGAGAATCCCATTCACAGGCTACCTGCAAACCCAGCAACTGAGTCACAGCTCAGAGCTGAGCACAGAGGGGAGAATGTTCACAAGGCACCACAAATGTATCAGCATTGTGAGGACCCGCAGGTCTCTTGAAGGGTATGAATAGATAGGGAGATTACTTGGTGCTTAAAGTGCTTGCCATGCAAACAGGGGGACCAGAATGTGGGTGCCCTGAACCCATGCATAAACACCAGCTATACACAGTGGCCCACCTGTAATTCAGAAGGCAGAGACAGGGAATCCCAAGAGCAAGCTGGCTAGTGAGACTAGTCATATCAGCAAGCCCAGGGTTTGACTGAGACCCCACTTTAATGAGTAAGGTAATAAAGTAACCCAAGAAGAATCCCAAACGCAGCCTTGGACCTACATACACACACACACAAGCACGCACCTGCACCCACATATATGTACACATACATACATATCCACATGCACACATAACCTAAGTGGTCAGGACAGGGACCACCTCCCAAGCACCTGTCTGAATGAGCCACTCAGCCAGCAGGTTGACAGTCTGGGCCACCGCTGTATAGTTCTCAGACAAGAGCTGGATGACATTTTCTGGAGACCCTCCTGCCTGGAAATACCTAGGAAGAGCAAAAGGGTGGCTTTTATATTGAGTGGACACAGAGGAGCTGGGATGGACAGGAGGGCAGGAGAAAGGCGGGGGTTGGGAAGTGGTGTCAGGTTCTTCTAAGGGGCCAAGGACTCCAGAAGTCTTCCATTCCAAGACCACATTCTTTGTACTACAAAACCCTTCCCAATCACAAGTTGCACACTGCTCCCCCACACCTCTTCAGAGTGTTGAAGATGGAGGGCTCCATGATGTAGTCCCGGGTGGAAAACTTATGCAGACATTCCTGCTGCACCTCGGCATCATCCTCTCCCTCTCCGGAATCATCTTCCTGTTGCTGTGGAAGGCAAGAGCCCAGACAACTTTCCTTAACATAAATGCCCTGCAGTCTTGATTTAGATATGTGCAATGCTGTCCACTTTCAAAGCAATGCACACATGTGATTTCATCCGACGCTGTAACAACCTCAGGATGTGGGCTGGACAAGTGGCAGCTTCAAAGGGGTCAGGAACCACACCAAGCAGGCTGTCTGGCGAGCCCACAGTGGTGTCAGCGCACACTACTCATGGCACCCTCTTTAAACAAAGGCACACATGATGCCACTCCAGTCAGCACTTGTGAGGAATCCCTGAGCCGACCGATGGGAGGGCCAAGAATAACACCTGACATCTGGCTATGGCCACCACCACTGCTACCCCCATGTGCTACCTAACGCTCCCCAACAAAAACTACCAAAGTGATTCTGACAGTGAGAGCCACCTAGTTACACTTAGAAAGTCAACATCAGCCTTGAATCAGCAGGCCTCACTGGATCTGTCCCTACTTCTAACTGGACATGACTGCAGGCTGAACCCACGCAGGCTGCCTGACCTGTTGACAACTGCGTGGTATGGTGGACTGAGTGACTGCAGGCCTGTCTGGCTGCAAAGCTGTTGTCATAACAACAACCAGAAGCTCTGTAACAGTGATTGCACTGAGTCTGGGAACATAGAAAATACAAGATGAGGGGTTTCCATGGAAGGAGGCCAGCCTCCAAGCAACTTACAAAATGGGATAAGGAATAAAAAATAAAAATTAAAAAAAAAGCCAAACTTAGTCCTCTTCCTGTTCTTGTAAATAAAGCTTTATTGAAACATGACCATACTCATTCTCATGTATTATTATCCATGACCACTTTCCCTACTCTGGTTGTTAAGTAGCTATGGCACAGCCCCACACAGCCTAATATATATATATGATGTGGTTCTTTGTAGGAACTTTGCCCCATTGGTCTGGGCTATCTGAAAGCAATGTGCTGGGGGCAGACAGATTCCTCCAACTTCATTCTGATGACCAGAGTGCACTGTCTTAGCCCGCATCTGTAAAGGTGCTTACAGAAGGCTGTGCTTCACCCTGAAGGCCACTCACCTGTCAGCACTGCCAGGCTTCTACCCACCCCAACAATATTTTTGACAGCAAAGCATGCTCACCAGTCTACAACCTCACCTGGATCTGTCTTGACCACTCCAGATTCAAGCATGCAACACTATTCTTTCCACTCAACATTCCAGCAGGATTCCAAACTCTGGAAGTCCAAGTGATCCTGTCTTTTGGCCCACAAAAGGACTCCTCCCATCGTCCACCTGTCACCCACTCAGTTTCTCCTCCCCTCACATTCCTCCCACATCCTGCCCGCAAGACCCCCATTTCATCTCCCACACAAGCGTCCAGTTTGGCTCTTCTTTCCTCTTCCTTTTTTCTTGTATGCTTACTCTAGCAACATTTCCACATGCCTCAATCTATCATCCCCTGAAATCACCTTTCACATCGATGCTACCCTCATTAAGTCACAAATCTGATCTAGCTGCTTAGTTTCCTATTTCCCTAAGGAGGGGCGGGGGTGGGGGAATTCCAAGCTCTAGAGTGACTCTGGCCTGCTTACCTCTGCAGTCTCACCACTGTCATCCCCGTGTGCAACCTGCAGCCCAACTAATCTGTGTGTCTATAAATCAACTGCTCTCAGCTTCCATCATCTGGTCTCACAGCACGACAGGCTCCCTACACATCTTCCTGGCCCCGGACCACAGAAGATGGACGCAGCTCACGCCGTCATCCTCCGGCTCTGCGGACTTTCGCCCCTCCAAGTACAGTCAGGGAACAGAGATAAAGCAAGTGTGTACATAGGGCTAGCCAGTGTTTTCACACTGCACTGTGCCGTTCCCATCTACAAATATGTTGGATCTCATTCATAATTTTGTATCTCAGGGCACCTAAGTTGCTCAGCACTCTCATCAGGGAGAACTCATTAGGGCCAATAGGTGAACCCAAGGTCATTAAGACTGAAATTCAGTGGCGTCTAGGCCAGGTCCTGCCACCCCTAACACTCAACAGGCACAAAACATGGAAAACAACCACCAAGCTAATCCACCATGTACCTTCTTGTGGCCATGTGGTCTACTAATGTGTTCCTGTGTGTCCATTATCAGTGTGTAGGTGTTGGAGGTCAAGGCTGGCTGCCTTCTTCAGTCACTCTCCACCTTAGTGGGCTGTCTGGGGAGCTCCAGGGAGCCCCAGAGCTCCACAGACAAGTGCTGCTGTGTCTGGCCTTTTATATGGGTGCCAGTTCCCCAACCCAGGATGTGATGCTTGTGTGGCAAGCACATTCCTTGCTGAGCTATCTCCCACACCTTACATTTCTCTCATCTGGACCACCTCAGTGACTGGGTGACTTCAGCGGTGACAGGCATAACGGACGCCATTCTGAATTTCCCTTCCTTCCTTTGCTACAGCCCTGGGAAGATTACCGAGTCTTTTTGCCTTTGTATGAGCGACAGTCAATTCAAACAGTAGGTCTCAACCTTCCTAACACTGCAGCCCTTTAATACAGTTCCTCACATTGTGGTGAGCCCCAATTATAAATATTTCTGTTGCTACTTCACAACTGTAACTTGATGTTATGAACTGAAATGATACGCAACCACTGTGAAAGCGTTGGTGGGCACCAAGTTGAGAACTGTGGCTCTAGAGCAATAGAATGAGATATCACACAAAAGCACTTAGCCCTGCATCCTAATTAACTAAATCTGACTCCCATATATCCTCCACAAAATCCCCAAGGGATGTAGGATGCTCTAGCACACAGATGCCCAGTGTCTTAAACAAGCCCTATTGGTCAGGAGCTTTCCTGGAGGCTGCTATCGATGAGTGACAGGCCCTGTTCTACCAACATGGTTTCAGTCCCAGAAACCCCTCTCCTTTTCTGTATGCCCTCACTGCACCGACAGACCCCTTCCCCTGGTACACCTCACTCCATGCTATATTCATTCAAAACTCAACTTGCTTCCTGTAAGAAACAAACAACAACAACAAAAGCAAATTCCCAGGCTACCTGTACACCGCCCAAAAGAACATGGGAGGCTTATGTCAATCATAGTCCTGGACGGGTCTCTGACTTCCTAATCCTGGTGTTTGTTGGGAACCTGTACGGTGCCACTCCATCTCTCATCCCAAACCTTGGGAGCGTCGGGACTGTAAGGATGGATGAAATCACTCAAAAGTGAATAAACAAAGTTTCGTTTGCTCAGCACCAGAGAGTTCTTTTTCTCAGGGATGCTGCTGGAATTTGGAGTTAAGAGTTTTTTCACTCTAGTCCAATTCTCCCTTGGAGTCTGTCCGGCTGCTCGGGCCAGGCTCTTGCCTGGCAGACAAGTCGGCCAGGGAATCACTGGGAATTAGAGTGCAGAGGTTCCCCCAAAGGGCAGGACCGGCCCGAAGCTCTCAGTGCAGTTCCTGGGCCCGCGGTCGGAGGTCGGGGTCAGCAGGACAGCTGTGACCCCAGCGTTCACACCCCCCGTACCCGGGTCTGGCCGGCGCAGGCACCGCGAGGACAGGGCAGAGAACCGGCTTCCTTGAAGGAAGCCTACTGCCCTCTCACCTGGCCGCCGTCTGCCTCTTCGCCCCACTCTGAGGCATTCCCGAAGTAGTCTTCTGCCATAATTGTACTCGGCGCCGGGCCCGCCATATTTGCCGCGCGTCCTCACTGCGCGTGCGCGGGACGCCACAAATGGAAGGGCGCGTGCGTAGTTCTGGGATGTGCTCCGGCCCTCACTAAAGGCTCGGGAGGCGGGGTTAATGGGGGCGTGGCTATATGGGCGTGGCCTACGCTTTAGCCTTGAGGGCACAGGGGAACGCCTTGAAGGATCTCTCAAGAGCAGGACTGGTTGAGTCTCAGAGCTTTTACATCTGCTTAGAAAATTTCCAACAACAACTAAAAATAAATAAATAAGATAAAAGAGAGAAACGAAAAATAAAACTTTTTTTCAACAGTTACTTTTTTTTTTCTTTTTGAGACAGGGTCTCACTCGGAAGTGCAAGCAGGCTTCAACTTGCTATAAAGACCTCAGTGAGCTTAGCTTTGCTTGTCCAGTGCCACTGGGAACTTAGCACCCGTCCATTGAGGAGAGTGTCTAGGGCTCACAGAAATGTTCAGATTTCTTTCACCAGCGGCAAAAAGTAGTCAGTGCAGTGCAGAGCAAAATTTAATATATATTTCCAGTGGAGGAGGCCCTACAAAAGCCATGACTGGACCCTGGAAAGGAGGATGACCCACAGGGGACCTAAGCTGAAGATAACTGGAGAGGATTCCTGGCAGGGAGCCCCAAATAATGACCATGAAAGGCTAACACCGTGGGCTCTGGGTGCTGACAGCGAGGAGAGGCTAGGAAAAAAAAAAGCCCTATAGTACAGACATTGACCACAGTCTGCTAATGAGGTGTTTTGGGATAGTCTTTTATTCCTCCCTTCCTTGCGGAATAACTCCTAAGTGCCTGGACCACTGATAACACCTGAGTCAATAGGGCACACACTGGACGCGATCCTCGCCACAGTGCAATCTACATCCATGGAGGGAACTAGCCTGGAAATAAAGGAACAAAATAATGATAGGTGATGAGGCAAATACCCTGTAATAATAGAGGAGACTTTCCCCAGGTGGTCAGGGTGGGTCTTCCCATTTCAAATAACCCCGTGAAGGAAGTGCCCCACGGAAGTTTATGGCACCTTGCATTTTAGTTGATTCCAGGTCCACCCAGCTGACAACCAGGATTAGCCATCGCAGGCCACTTGCAAGGGTTTAGCCCAATGGTATATTGAAGAATTAGCCACAGAGTTAGCAAGTAGTCAACGAGTATTAGTTATTATAAAAGTTCTCCTGGATTTTGTTTGTTTGTTTAAGAAAAGTGATGGGACAGATGTATCTGTAGAGGAATGTTAATTCAAAATATGGCTGTTCTGGCAAGAGATCACATCCAAAGACCTTCTAGGTCTGGGTGATTCTGCTGGAATACAGACATGCCTTTAATCCAGGAGACAGAGGCAAGTAGATCTGCGTTCAAGGCCAACCAGGTACAGAGCAAGTTTCAAGTAAAGGTGTTTCAAGGTGTTTCTTGACCTAAGAAAATCTTAGGTCAAGGTGTGGTGGTACACGACTTTAATCCCAAACAATGAAAGTAACATCAGTTTGTAGAAGGAAGCAGCCAGGTTTGAAAGTGGTGTCTAATTGAGTGATGAAACAGTGATGAACCAGAGAAAGACTTGACAGAATCGGATACGCCCAACTCTCTTGAGAAGAGAGAGGAAATAGAAGCTACTTATGGGGCAATGCAGAGAGAGGAAACAGTTTTACCAGGACAGTAATAGAGAGTTGCAGAGAGAGAATTCAGGTGAAGATGAAAAAGAGCCAGAAAATAAGAAGACAGGAGATTAGTGCAGATTGCTGGAATTCAGAGGCCCAGAGAAAAGTCACATTGAATAAGTTACCTGGGAGAGGAGTTTGAGCCAGAGCAGCTGAGTTGAACCAGCCAGCCCAGGGCTCAGTAAGAACAAGGGTGAGCTTATTCAACAGTAAATCTCAGAGGCTGAAAACATTCTGGGCCTAGATTAGATTGTATGGAGGCCAGAAGCTTTCAAGACTAGGCCTAGATTATCAGGAGGCAGTGATCCTCCCAGACAACAATTAACCTCAGGAGAATAAAAGCTCCATTTACAGGACAAACACATCTGGAGTCTCTCTAGCCATTTGCTACACCCAAGGAGGACTAATGGAGGGGAATGAGGAGACCAGAGTTCTAGTTGAGAGGCTCTAGGAACAACAGACAAGTGAGGCCTATAACACTGAGGCAAAGTACAGGAAATTTGCCAGCACTGGAGGCAAAGAAGACAAAGCGTGGTGGTGCAGGCTTTAATCCCAGCATGCAGGAGGCAGAGACAGGCAGCTCTCTGTGGGCTCAAGGCCAGCATGGTCTAAACAGTGAGCTCTAGGCCAGCCAGAACTATGTAGAGAGAGACCCTGTCCCAAAGGAGGAAAGGGAGGTGGGGACAGGCAGGGAACAGGGGCTGGTGAGATGCTACCTAGACTTCAAATCTGTACACCCACAGGTGGCCCAGAAGGAGGGTAGATTTCTGCCAGGGATAATGAGGCTGGGGTTGGTGGGTTGGAGGTGACCCTGAGCAGCTGCTTTGTGGGTGGGGAAGGCGGAACTAGATAAGCTCACACAATGAAGGTGTTTCAAGTTCATGAGTGCCCTGCTGTGGGCTTGTTGTGGGCTCATTTTTATTTGTTTTCTGAAGATGTTGGGAATAACAAACGGATGTTAAACTCCTATTACGCCTCTAAGACAAGGATTGCCTATCTCACCTCTTCCTCAACCAAAAGGTGACTTATTAGAAACAGGTTAACCGGGGGCTGGAGAGATGGCTCAGAGGTTAAGAGCACTGGCTGTTCTTCCAGAGGTCCTGAGTTCAATTCCCAGCAACCACATGGTGGCTCACATCCATCTATAATGTGATCTAGTGCCCTTTTCTGGTGTACAGGCCTGCATGCAGGCAGAATACTGTATAAATAATAAATAAATGAATCTTTATAAAAAAAAAAAAAGAAACAGGTTAACCAACAAGCCTGACTTGGGAGCATTATGTCCAGTCTGTATCACTGTTGTTAGAATAATTGATCTCTAGTCTGCGCCCCCTGAGAGACCACTAACCGGTTGTTTTCTGGAAAGACTCACAGAGAATGACTTGCTCCTAAGGTTAATTGTCCGGAGTCCTCCGTTCCCTTGCTTAAGGACTCTGATGGAGTCCCTACATAGAAGAGAGACATTGGCATCATGTGTCCTACTGAAGAAATGTTTAGGGAGGGCCTCCTAGGTGTTCTGAGCTAAGACCTGAACTGGGCACACAGCCTGTCAATCGCTCAGAAGGAGAAGGCAGAAAAGAGAACCTGTCTTTGATGGCAGGGAGGGCAGAAACCTAAAATGGAGGTCATTTAGAAGCTTTTCAGGGAAATGTCGGGATTTAAGTCCTGGAGCTGAGGTCTCAATCAGGAATAGAGGAGAGAAAATACATGTGGACAGCAGGGCCAGTGAGGCGGCCCAGCAGGGAAAGGCTCTGCCTCCATCTTGAGGATGTGGTTTCGATCCTTGGGCCCACATGGTGGAGGGAGAGTAGCAACATTCATGGCTTGTCCTCTTAGCCTTGTCCCAGTAAGTACGTTAAATTTCAATTTTAGTTAAGTTTACAGTAAAAAGAATGCCCAAATGTCAGAGGGGAGGGGAGGAGAGGGGGATGAAGCCTGCAGCACCAGGCTCTCCAGGCTCCCCACTTCTTGTTCCTGCTGTCCACTGAGACTTGAACATAGATCTTCCTTCTGCTTCCTTCTTCTGCTAGGAAATCTCACCCACCCCTTACTTTCCAAACCACTCTGTGTCCTGAACCATCATTTGCATTTTCGGCCCACATCTTCTCAGGTGTCTGGACTTGAGTATTTTAACTAACAAACTTCCTCTCAGCTTCATCGTTGGGGATCCCAGGGACACTGTAGCATCTCTGTGAGAACCCCCAACGCTTGGTTCACCTGAGTGCTCACCCTTTCGGTGGCTACCTCTACAGCCACCAACATCAGAGACTTGCAAGTCACCTCTCATTTCTGTCCCCTTCCATTCCCGTGTAGTCAGAAGGCAAACACTAAGTAGGACCCAGGTAAAGCGTCTCACGTCTGTTCTCACATCTGTCCCTAGGTCTCCATCTTCACTGCCACCTCAGTTCAGGTCTACAGCAGCTCTCCCCTGACTGACTACCATAGCTCAAAATGATGGGGTACCCAGCCCCCTGGCTCTGTCTCCTCTTCTCACCCAAGAAGTTTTTACATGATCCCGAGGATAGCACTACATGAAACAGGTATGTAAGTCAGTTACCCATAGTAAATCATAGATTTATCTTAAAACAGTTCTTTAGGGCCCAGGGATGCAGCTCAGCTGGTAGAATGCTTACCTACTCTAGTTGAAAGCTGGGATTCAACTCCCAGCACGTACACTGGGTGTGGCGACACACACCTGTAATCCCAGCCCTTGGAAGGCAGAGGCAGAAGAAGAAAAAACTCAAAGTCATTCCTGGCAAGCTCAAGGCCAACCTGGATTACATGAGACCCTGCCTCAAAAACAAACACTTCTTTGGTATACATGTAATTTTAGCATTTGTTAAAGATGAAAACAGATTTACATGCTAACAAGGCCTCTGTGCTTAATTTTTTTGCATAAGAAATTAAATCTTGGCTTGATCCTACAGGATGCAGAGTATCTTTAAGTGTTTCCAGAGTTGATTGATATTTTGATTTTATAATTGTCAATGCCAAGAACACCACTTTGCATAAATACATAGTACAAAGAGGCAAAAGTATGTTCAGGGCCATTTCAGGAGTTGTAGTAAATTCTGTCCTAATCCCAACTGGAAAAACCATTTACCTAAGGTGTGTCTGTCTATGTGTGCATTTGTGTGTGTGTTTGTGTGAGAAAGACCCAAGTCAGCAACTTAAGCATCAATTTAGAAAATCAAACACTCTCATATAGTACAGCCCCAAAACATATTAATCTGATACGTTCTGAGGCGTGTTCATAGAAAAATATTTCCTTTGTTTTCCTTAATCAAATGATTACATTTCTATAAGCAGACAGTGAAAACATTACAGTTCCTATCACAATAGTCTCAAACTGGAGTGTGCTGTTACAGGAAGCTTCTGTCTGTGCAGTATATGGTGCGAAAACCCGAAAGGTACTTACTGTGTGTTCAGAGCCAGGGCCAGAGTGATACCACAGGCAGCAATACAGGTGAGCTCTGTGGGAAATGTCTCAGATGCTTTAGACATTAGATTTTGCTTTTGGTGTTTCTGGTCAGTATACACTCAGAAACCTCTTTACTGTTGCTTTATTTTGCATGATGCCCATATTGAGTTATGTGGGCCTCTTGACAGAGAATGACCTAACACAGTTTAAGAAGCTGGCTGCCCAGTCCCAACAGAAACATCTTCAAAACAACCACCCACCTAAGGCTTGGGGAGCATTTCATAAGGGAGAAGAGCAAGAATGTAAGAGCCAGAGGATTAGGGAGTTTGCAGTGAAATTGCATCTCCTTGTAATGTCAGAAGCTACAAGCATGAAGTCTCACCAACATGACTGCCTAAATGTGAGCTAAACAAGGACAACAACAGACATGCCAGCGTGGACAGGAATGGCCTCAACCTCACAAAAAACTACAGGCTTCTAAGAGTGGGAGAAATGGTCTCCCCAGGGAAGTGCACGCCAATTGGTTATCCAATACCAACTGGTGAACCCTGAAAACATACATATAACATTGTACAGACCAAGAAGGATGTATTTATGCCTTTAGAGATATACATATATATATATATATATATATATATATATATATGCCTATACATAAATGCATGTAATAACAAGTAATGAAAAAAAAAAAGAGGCCGTGAGTTTTAAAAAGAGCAAGGAAAATTTGGAGGGAGAAGATGGAAAGGCGAAATGGTGCAATTAAATTGTAACTAGAAAAAATAAAGTAGTTAAAAAGCAGCAGCTGAGCTCTGCTGCTTCCACCCTCCTAAGGCAGCACGGTGGTTCCTGAAGTAGATCTGAGAGACTCCCTGCCCCCTTTCTTCAAGAGGTGGAGCTTAACCTCAGTCACCTTTGTCTGTGCTGAACTTTGAAATTCCTTTTGTTGGAGTAGAACTAAAAAAAGACCTTGGAACACTTGAGCCCTTGATCATATAGAGACATGTGGCCTCCATCTTGGCCACCGTCTCTTGGACTATTTACGTCAGAGGAGGCCAGGTGCAATCATGAGCAGTCTGGCCGAGATGAGTCTGCTCCTAAGAGTGCCCAAGATGAGTCTGCCCACCCAGTCCAAGCTTAGCTGACACCTCATCTACAATTTCATGAGACCTTTAACCCAATGTAGTCCGAATGACTGGGCACACCTGTGAGGGATTTTTTTTTCTTTTTCTTTTTCGAGGAGGAAAGATAAATCTTTGACCCAGATCTTTTGAAGTGGGAAAATCCCCCTTTAATCTGGGCCACACATTCTACAGGCAGCCTAGACAAAGGACAGAGGAAGAAGGAGGCTTTCTTTCTCCCTCTGCCTGCTTGCTCTCACTATTTTGAGCAAGTTGTTCCTTCATCGTAGAGCTCTCTTGTTTGGTATTCTGCTGTGTCATAAAGACCAGCTGAGACATCCAGCCTCACGGACTGAACAACGACTGAATTTTTGTGCCTTCTCTTCTTAGGCAGCCATTGTTGAATTAGCTGAACCACAGCCTGTAAGTCACTCTAATAAATCACCTTTACTTATATTATCCATATATCTAGATTTATATATCTAAATCAAGAGAGGGAGAGAGATTCATTCTATAAGTTCTGATACTTTAAAGAACCCTTACACATCCAGGCTCTGTGACATGTGTGCGCCCATGAACACACATGTATTACGTATGCACAATGCAATGATAATGATATACTTACCATGTTTAGCTACAACAAAAATTGGGGGACGAGACTATAGCTCAGTTATTGAGCACTTGCCTTATACACATGAGCCCAGAAGTTCAAGCCCAGTACTGCAAACAGAGAGACAAAACTCACCAGTGACTTTATGGTCCCATGTGCTGAGTTCACCTCAGTGACTCCTATTTCACTTGGAAGAAACAAACCATTTCTCTGCCTGGCAGAGTGCAAGTGAGGCTGACAAAATCCACCCAGCAAAGACAGCAGTCCTAAGCACTGGGCAAAACTTCCAAAACGTGGCACTTTGGACCTCTAGGGATAGGCCACGGCATCTTACACACAGAGAAGCACTAATTCATCAAAATCACTAAAGGTTAAGCCAGAACATGCGAATCCGGCCAATAAGCCATCAGCTGGCAAAGATGTTTGCCGATCAGGCCTGATGCTTGAGTCTAATCCCTGGGTACCATGTGAGTGTGCAAGGAAAGAGCTGACTCTTCTAAGTTTTCCTCCATCTACAAGCTGTGGTATCACCCTCTCCCCACAATAAAAGTCAAGACAGAGCAGCCATGGTGGCACTGTTGCCTGCCTAGGCTCCTGTTCTTAAAAGCATAGAGGGAATGATGGTCAGAAAGTGGGTTCTCATCAGAGGCAGCAGAGGCTAGAGGCAGAGCAGCGTGTCCTGTTACACTCTGAGGGAAGACACTGTCTTCCAGACACAACCACCAGCATAAATCAAAGCAGAAGGCAGAATAGATAAGTCTGTGGTTAAAAAAAAAAAAAGACAGAAAGGCGGGGGTACTGTAGCGCTCTTTATTAACATCCTCCTTCATTTGGAGTGTTTAGTCCTCTACCTCCCTTCCACTAACCCCCCAACCTTAAGTAGGAGAGAGAAAAGGTTAGTGGGGAGAGGGGTCCCAGACCTCTTTACTTCTCCCGCTATTTAGAGTCAAGGGGTTCTTTTAGGTCTCTATACCAATCTCCGGCTCTATACCATTCTCCCTCATGCTGCTGCCAGGTTCTCTCTGTCTGTTCCAAACCGCTGATGGTTTGTCAAAGCATGTCTCTGGTCTCTCTAAACTGCTGCAGGCCACATGACAAGTCCTAGACCACACCCATCTCCGTGCTGTGGTGGAAAGCTGTTACCAGCTGGCAAAAGCCATGCTCTGCACAACAGTTAACAGGTGTGTACAAACTACAGCCCAAATAAAATCCCACACTTGAAATTAAAACAAAAGCGTATTTACATAACATACAAAGAAACCAAAACTCCCATTACGAGGTGCAGAGTCTGGTCTTACAAGGAAGACAAGACAATTCTTTGGGCTCTAACTTCAATTCACAAGAAGTTGAAGAATACCAGAAATGGCATATATAAATGCCAGACACAACAGCAAGTAAAGCTGGCATCAAGATAGTGCAGGACAAAATGAAATAAATAAAAAAGTTTCACAAAGATTGATCTAGCATTGTTCACTGAGTCAAGGTGTGCAGTTGGAATCCCTAGAGGAGTCACTAATGGGAAAACTGAAACAATAGTTAAAACTCAACAATGAAATCAGTGGTTTGTGGAAACATTTAACAGGAGCTAAAGCAATACAGGAAACAAAAGAGACAAAACAAAGAAAAACAACAAAGACTCAAATGGAAGCATAAAGCCAGTCATACCCGGAATCCTATTAAAAGTGAGTGTAGCAAATACCCGGAAACACAACAATCCAACCTGTTGTCTGTAACGAAAACCGAAAACCCGCAAGGCAAAATCAGACCCCAGGGTGCTGATGGAGATAATGGTACATGCCGTCATGGTAAAAGAGAGAACCCAGTGTGACAAGGTAGACTTGAAGTCACAAGCAACAAATCACAATAATAAACGGGCTCCACACGAGGGACATATGCTGATCGTTAGTGTGTATGAATTCACCAGCCTCTGCGGATGAAGCCAGAGCACGTGGAGCAAGATGGATACAACTGGGCTGAGTGAGACAGTACAGGCCTTTAATCTCAGCACTCACTTCAAATAGTGTGTTCATTTTTATACTGGGAAATTTGTTTTCTTATTAAGATGATAGTTTTTACAATACTATATCCATAAGCTAGTTTGTTTTTGTTTTTAAAACATATGCATGCTTTGCATTTCCTAAAAGCACATGGTGCTCTCTTCTCTTTGTTTAATAGTCTCTCTCAAGAAGTCTGACAAGATGATGAAATCTGAAATTCTTTTACAGGTGTGTGCCCTGCATCACAGCTTATAAAGGTACAGTTTCACTGAGAGTTCCTGGGACTTCTGTAACTTTGGATCTTGTAATGCTATCTGTGATTGGTTTGCATTAATTTTTTTTATTATGGCATAAGATCTGAGTCAGGTATCATATTTCCTCATGAAATGTCTAATTGTCCTGGCATTATTTGTTGGAGAGGCAATCATATCTTCATTGATTTTCCATTGCATCTGTGCCAAAAAAAAAAAAATTGGGCAATTTCTGTGTAATCTTCTCCCACGACTGATTCACCCACCCACCACCCACCCCCTTCCATGCACACACATGCCCATCCATCTATCCACCTGTCCATCTATGCACTCATCTGTCCATCCATCCATCCACTCTTATCTCTAGTCATCCATTCTTACATCTATTCACCCACCCATTCATCCACCCTCCACCCATCCGTCCTTACTTACATCGGTGAGGATTGGTAATTAGTGTTTGAAAATAACTTTTAAGGTCAAGGAATTGAGTCCCCTAACTTTGTTGTGTTTTAGAATTATTTGGGCATTTCTAGTTCTGTGGCATCAACATATCAGTCTGAGAATCAGCTTATTTGATTCTGAAGAAGCTTTTTTAGGATGCTGATTGGCATTATACTGAGCTTACACATTGGTTTTGAGAGACGTACATCTTAATAATTTTGAATATTCTAATCCCTGAATACAGACTATCTCTTCCATGATAACAGACTGAATCTTTGTGACCACAAGTTAGGAAAAATTGTCTAAGTTAAAATACCATGAAAGTAATCCAAAAAAGAGAAATGCAGCTGGGCAGTGGTGGCACACCCCTTTAACCCAGCACTCGGGAGGCAGAGGCAGGTGGTTCACTGTGAGTTCGAGGCCAGCCTAATCTACAGAGCAAGTTCCAGGACAGCCAAGGCTACACAGAGAAACCTTCTCTCAAAAAACCAAAAGGGAAAACCTGTCTGGAAAAAAATGGAAAAATAAAATATAAAATAAAATTAAAATGAGCCAGACACGGTGGCAACATTCCTTTACTCCCAGCACTGGAAAAGCAGAGGTGGGGGAACCTCTGTGAATCTGGAGACAGCCTGTTTTACGTAGTGATTTCCAGACCACTGGGGATATGTAGTAAGAACTTGTTTTTAAAAATAAGTGAAGTACACTTCTTTGAAGAAAAAGAACCACACTGATATTTACACTGTACCATATTGCATTCATGAGTATTTACTGGCTTTCGATTTTATATTTTCAACTGTATATTTCCAGAGTTGTTGGAAATGACACTTCAAAAATGTTATTTATTTTCTGGTTATTTACCATGACTGAAGAGAAATTCGGCTAACTGAAGTTATTTTGCATAATATGACCTTGCCAAATGCACACACCAGTTCTAGAAGCTTCTAAATGGAAACTTCTTAGTGTCTTCTATGTAAACATTCATGTTATCTACGAGTCACAGTTTTTACTGATCACCAGTGTATATGGCAAATGTGTTCTTTATCATTATAACTTAAAATTTTGTCATTTCAGTGTTCTATTATTTTTGCTTTATTACAAATGTCTAAGTTCAACAGTACTATGCTGAACATGAGCAGTAAAGCTTCTATCAAAAAAGACAAAACAACATCTTTGCTTCCCCTTCTCCCCCTATTATGGAGAAAGAACCAACCTGAAGGCCTGGCACAGTAAGCGACATTCCAGGGCCCTTATGTTGATCTTGATTTTAGAAGAAATTCTTAGTTGTCATTTTAACTGCAAAAATAGTTTTTTTGGGGTGTTTTGTTTTGTTTTGCAATTGCCTTTTTGGAGGGTGGAATAGGGGAGTTCCCGTCTATTCCTAATTTGTAGAGAGTTTTGTTTTGTTTATAATGAATTTATGAATGTCTGGTTTCATTAAGTTATCCTTCTTTTCTGTTGAGATGGTCACCTGTCCCTCCCCCATTTCTGATCAATTAAGTTACATTAGTTGATTCTTGAATATTGAACCAATTTTGCATTCCTAACATAACTATCCCAACTTTGACATGGTATTTAAAATTTTTAAATTGCATTTATTTAAATGCGTGTGTATGTATTTGTGTGTGCACATGCACATGAGTGCCAAAGTGTATGAGTAGAAGTCAGAGGAAGAGCATAGGAGAACTGGCTCTCCTTCATCATGAGGGACCCATTGGTGAGTACGAGGGCCATCAGCCTTAGCAGCATCTTTGATGACTCACCCACCTCACCTGCTCGGCATTTTATCCTTTCTAATGGGTTGATGGATCTAATCTGCCAGTGTTTCATTGAACATTTTTGTTGTGTTCAGGAGGGATAATGAGCTGAAAGATTTCTTTTCTTGTAGTGTTTACTTTTTGTCTGACATTTGTGTAATAGCCCCATAAAATAGGCTGAGCATTTCGTTCTCTTTGATTTTCCGGAAGAATTTATAAAATCATTGATTTACTATCTTTCTAATATTCCTATAAGAAGGATTGATGATGTCCTAATACATATTTAATATGACCAATTTCCCATTAAGCATTGTTTTTTTCTGAATCCAATTTCCAGTAAGCTGTTTTTTCTAATTTAATTTTAAAAAATTATCCTTAAATTTATTTATTTATTTATTTATTTATTTATTTATTTATTTATTTAGTGTGTGTGTTGTGTGT
This sequence comes from Pachyuromys duprasi, assembly GCA_028658305.1. Taxonomy (NCBI): domain Eukaryota; kingdom Metazoa; phylum Chordata; class Mammalia; order Rodentia; family Muridae; genus Pachyuromys; species Pachyuromys duprasi. The sequence goes on from CM053766.1 coordinate 120,891,762, forward strand.
ATGTGTGGGCACACACAACACAAACCACAGCACATATGTAGAGACCAGAAGATAACCCTCAAGTTAGTTCTTTCCATCCACCATGCATCCGTGGGTCAAACATAGACTATCAGGCTTGACCAACAGGCTGTAACCACTGAGCATCCCACCAACCTCCAAAACTCAATTGTAAAATAATTACATGAAAACCTGTGAGTTTTTGTTCCTCCTGTGTTTCCTAGAATCATCATGGCAGCTAGTTAGGCCTAGAGGAGGTTTTGTTGTTATTGGGACTTTCAAAACCAGCAGACTGAATTTCCTTGACACACATGTATACGAGTACTTAGCTTATCTATTTTTCTTAAGGAGCTAGGGAAGCTCACGGGTTTCTATAAACTGTCCTATCTTTTCTAATTGGTAGGACATTGCTGCAAATATTTCCTAGTCCGTTAGCATCTTGGATCTCAGGAACAAGGATTTTCATTCCTGATATTATTTACAGCTGTGTTTTCTCTGGACTTGCTAGCCATGCCAGGAGTCTATAGACTTCACCAGTCTTTCCAAGGAACAAGATTTTAGGTTTGGTTATTTTTTGTTGTTGTCGTTTTTTTGTTTTGTTTTGTTTTCTATTGTCAATTTTCTTGAACTCCACTCTATTATTTTCCTCTCTCTTGTTTCTCTTACTGTTTCCACAGTTTAAAAGCTTACAGCTAAAGCCACTGGCTGGATAGCTTCCTAACATAATTTAATGTTCTCAATTTTCCTCTAAGAATTGCTTTTTAGAGGAAAATCTTCACACTTCTTATGGGAGGAAGGGGCACAATGTGCTCCACAGCACACACGCACCCATGAGAAGGTCAGAAGACGACTTTAAGAAATTGGCTCTCGGGCGGTGGTGGCGCACGTCTTCAGTCCCAGCACGTGGGAGGCAGAGGTAGGTGGATCTCTGTGAGTTCAAGGCTAGCCTGGTCTGCAAAGCAAGTCCAGAATAACCAAGGCTGCACAGAGAAACCCTGTCTCGAGAAAAACAAACAAACAAACAAACAAATAAATAAATAAATAAGAAATCAGTTCTCAGGGATTGAACGCAGGCCTTCAGGATGAAAATGGTAAGCGCCTTTACCCACTAAGCCCTCCAGCCCCTGAGCTTTGAAAGAAATCTACAACCACAGACAGCTTATGTGTTCATTTTAATTATTTGAAAATATTCATAATTTCCGAGTAACTTTTCTTTGACTTGTGGTTAGGTTAGGTAGAAATGTGTTAATTTCCAAATAGATACTTACACTTTACAAAACATACCATTGCAAAAATATTCCGAATGTCTAGTGTATGTGGCTGTACTTCCTTTAAACTTGTTGGTGTTTACTTCATTTCCATGAACTTGAAGATTAAGTGCAGATTTTGCTCTTTTTTGTTGTTGTTGTTTTTTGATTTTTTTGTGAAACAGGGCCTTGTAAGTTCCAGCTAAATCACACTCACTCTTTCGCTCAGGCTGACCTTGGCCTCTTTGCTCTCCTGTTTTCACCTCTGAGTCCTAGGGGGACAGGTGTGCACCCTACACCTGACCATATTTCTTGCTTTATCACATAGTATGTGATAAAAACAAACAAACAAAACCAAACAAACAACCCATCTTTGTCTCCTTCCATGAGTCATGTCAGTGAGGTTTTCTGTGTCCTATTAAAAATGTTTCTGCTGATGTGGCTGACTTGTTAGCCCCACCCTCCGGTTAGAGGAGCAGGTGCTCTGGCCAACCTTTCCCCCCTCTTTAGTGTCCTCTGACTGTAAATGACAATTTCCCAAAAGCAGTGGCTTGCAAAACCACCGGGTACTCCCGGCTAGTCGCCCTGGACTTCCAAGGTTCGTCCACAACATGGTCTTATATAATCCCAATGTCTTTGCCGTTAAAAACTTGCCCATGCATAGTACTCCTAAAGCTACAATCTCCCTTTTCCAAGGAAAACAGTGCAAAGTCACGTTCAACTGTAATCCCACCCCGAGCAAGTGCAATTCCCACTGTGCTGCTCATGTCCGGATGCCGCGCCTCCTGAATCCAAAGGCAAGCACTGCGTGAAGAATAAACCGCTCCTAACCCTCTGAAGCTGTCTTGCTGTACAAGAGCCACAGAAATGCCTAAGGGCAGCTGTTACTTCTTTCTTTCACAGTCTACAACATGATTTGTTCAATCTCCTTTGCAATGTCTCATGTTCACCGGGACCAATCTATGTTCCATGCTGAGGAAGGACTTTGAAATCGGGCCAAAAAGGAGAAGGCTACAAATGAAAACATGTCTCTGGGCATCCTCCCCATCAGTTGAGGAAAATGTTCAAAGATGCGAGCCTGAGTCCCAAACAAGGCTCAGCCAGAAAAGCACTTGCTGCTCAAACTGGAGAACATCCCCACAGCCTCTGAAGAAGGCTGGCCTAGTGGCACACACTTGTATTCTTAGTCCTGGGGAAGAGGAGACAGGAGAGCTCTGGGGATCCCTGCCAGCCAGTCCAGCCTACTTGCTGAGTTTCAGACTAGTGAGAGATCTTGACAAGGCAAGGTGGATAGCTCCAGAGGAATGACAAGTGAGCAGTGAGCAAGACAGACATTGCCTCAAATAAAATGTAGCTAAAGACCAATATCCAACCCAAGTTTGTCCTCTCTCCTTCCCTCTCTCTCACACACACATACACACAGTTCTGTTTGCTTTTATCTTCATGCAAATGCCAAGGCTCCCTGACACCTAGAGACACAGAAGGGACACTAAAGGAACCCATCACAAGAAATTAAACAATAGGTCCTGACTTCCTTCTGGTTTAATTTTCTCAATCCAAGCCTCATTTCAGTTGATCTGGACTTAATTTTATGGTCAGAAGAATAGATGGACCACCCATGGCCTTAATTCCTGGGAACTCTCTAGTTAATTAACCATGGTGGAAGCTTTTCTGGGCATTTTACCATTTTTGTGAAACCAAATAAGCTTGCCTGCCTGCTGCCAATCATGATAAGTAAGTGTGCTTTGCTTCTGGCACATGAGGGCCTCTTGGGCCAAGTTACTCACTCTGCACATCTTCACTGAGTTCTGTGATGTGGTCTCCGGTGTCCCAGCATAAAGGATTGCCATCAGAACCCATCTCATAGTCTACCATCTTCCTACAAATCTAACCCTCAAGGCAAAGGGACAGACAGGACAGCCCCAGGATGGCTGGAAGACACACCACGGTGGGGTAGGGGCATGAGTGGGAGCCATGGGGTAGCTCCGGCTTGGCGTTCTTGCCTCCTGACGTCTTTAGATTCTTTTCTCTATCTAATGCCAAAGTGCACCAGGCTTTGCCGTGTCATCTTGCACAGAGCTGCTTTCAATCAACCAGGACAGCAAACTGTGAAGACAGCTGCTCATGCCTCCCACAAGGACATAACCAAGTTAGTAACCATTGCCCCTAGAGAGAAACCCCACTTCTCCCTGAGGATGCCTCCCTCAAAGTCCAGTCTCATTAGCACACCCAAGACCTACGGCCATGTTAGCAGATTCTTCTCTTTCTTGAAGATATAACTGAATTTCCCTTCCCTAACGCGGCTGTCCCTCCAGGGCCTCGGTGAGTGGAAATAGCCAAGCACAGATGAAGCCAGGAGGGTATGGAAGAATGGTTTTCATTCTCTCTTGGGGAGAAGCACCGAGGAGAAGGGGTCTCTGGTCTTCAGATGCTCCATCTTGTCAAGCTCTCTTTCTTCTTCAACCTCTGAAGAAAAACCTGTGTCGGTGGCCGGAAAAAGGGTGGAACGCAAGGTTACCAGGTTAATTAGTGGAATAAGCTGGATTCAGAAAGACAAGTGCCATGAGCTTTCTCTAAAGTGTGAAATCTAGAAGACGGATCCACCACAGTTCACACAACTCACTTGTAGAGCAAATCCACGAGGGTTCAGTTCTCAGTCATCTGAAGCCTACTTGTTTTCAGCTGAGGAAGTTTTTTCTTAATTAAATGTTTTATTTAATATTCAAGTGTGCACATAACATGTTTGGAGCCAGTCTCCCTCTTCACTCGCTCACCTTTAACTCTTCCCCTATGCCAACTTTTTCCTCCAGAGTTCATATCCCTGCCACCCAAACTTCAGTACTCACTGAGACCCCTTGGGTTTGTGTGTGCATGGTGTGGGACCACCTTCTGGAGCCCGGGCAGCATCTCAGGCCCACATTCCTGAAGACAACAGACTGTCCCAGCAACCACAAATTGCCAGTAGCTCCTCAAACAGGATGGGACTTTTTTGTATTATCCCCCTCTGTCTATGCTGCTGTTTTGGCCAATTTGGCCTTGTGCTTGCAGTAATAGCCACTGTGACTATTGTGGTTACAAGGACCAACATCATTGAAAAAAGATGAGCCGTATCCTTCCTATCAAAACAAAACAAAACAAAAGGACCAAAGTAGACTTTTTTGTTGCCTGTCAAGTATAACCACTATGGGTTGTGTTATCAGGGGGCTGAGGGGAGATACAGTGCTTCTTCTGTGAAGAGGTACTAGCTGAGCAAGTGGCTACTGGAGATATCAGCCTTGCAGACCACATCCCAGTAAGATTAAAATGAGGGCTGGGGAGATGGCTCAGTGAGTGACGAGCTCTAACAGTTCAAACATACGGACTTGAGTTCAAATCCCCAGCACTCAGTAAATCCTGGGTGTGGCAGCACATGCCTGTAACACCAGCACCGAGCAGAGAAAAGACAGGGGGATCCTGGGGGACCTACAGGCAGGACAGCAAGGTCCAGATCCAGTTGGAGATGTCTGAAGAAATAAGGTAGAGGAGAGACAGAGGACAAGATCCTAATGTCTGCCTCTGCCTTCCGCATGCACCCATACTGGGCAAGGGCACTACACATATGTGTGCACATGCACACATTACCACATATGTGTACATCACACAGAAACACACACACCTAAAAGGGACAAAGCTCTCCACTGTGAGAATGGGTCTGCAGCATTTATTTGCAAGCCAAGAAAGAATCCTCTTGATATGTTTGAGTCCATGGGAAAATAGTTTATTGCAACAGCCAAATAAATGTATCCAGGGAAAAAAAAAACTTGTTTGAAACTATCAGCACACATTGAGAATGGTGACTAGTCCTTTAAAAATGAGGCCTACTTTGAAGTCCAGCTGTTTGCTTGGATGTCCACACTGACTGAGAGGCGCAGGCTGAGGAATTTGCGTCCATGAATAGTTTGCATGGAACAACAACAGGTGAGGGTATTTTTAAAGAAGCTGAAGAGGGGCCAGGGTTGGGTCTCCACTGGTGATGGACCGGCCCAGCATGTGGGAGCCTGGCTTCGTTTCCCAGTACCACACCCACACTTGAAGACCTGGCATGCTGCTGTCGGAAAACTGAAGAAAGAGAATTTGCTTGAGTCAATAGTATCCTACAAACCTGAAAAAAACATAGGAAGACCCTGATTCAAAGTGAAGAGGAAAAGAATTGAGGAAAACATGAACTAGTTGGACGTGAGCTCTACTAAGATGTGTGACAGCTGATGGCAACCAAACAGGCTTAGCTGAGTGAGCACATAATGTCTTCAGAAATGTAAGGACTTTAAGCCTAAGGGAACTTGTATCATATATCAGTAGTTATTTTCAGGAAAATATTTGAATCATTCGAGTGTGCACTGAGCCAGCACTATTAGCCCTGGGTTTACCCATGTGGATTTAAATCAGCACCACGGTGTTCTGTTCAAACCACGCAAGATGTCTCAACTCATCTTACCATGCAGATCGTGAGGGCTTGTTCTGAAGTTCTATTGAGACGCTTTTAGCTCAGGGAGAAGATCTAAGCTTCTCTAAAAGGGATGGGCCTTCTTATACTCACTACAAATGTTTGGAAATTAGACTTTATTGTGTTCTTAAAGTGCTTGTAATAACCCCAGGCTAACTAGAAAGGCAAATCCACGCTCATATGCAAAACTCATATTGCTTGACTGACAAGTCATTTTAAGGGGTTTTATCCCCATCCCACATCGCTGAAAGTTTAAACGCTGGGCTTGGCAGATCACTCAGCCTGGGAAGTGCCTACGGAGCAAACACGGGGTGCTGCATTCAGAAATGCAGCTCTCACAGAAATAGTTGTAATCCCAGCAGCGGGGACAGGAGGGAACTCGGGGATCATTAGCCAGCCCTCCTAGCCAAACTGATGAGGTTTGGTGAGAAGCTCGGCCTCAAAGCATGCAGGTGGAGAAACTGAGGCACAACACCTGATGTCAGTCAAGAACTTCCACACGCACAAGTGCGCATGCATGTGTTTACATAGACACGTACCCATCCACATGCACAGGCATAAGTAAAACTTAAACACATTTTGAAAAAAAATAAAGTAGGTCTCAGAGAGAAGGCTTGGTGGCCGAAAGCACTTATTTTTCCAGAGGACTGAAGTTTGGATCCAGCCATCCACACGGTGCCTCCTAACCATTCCTAACTTCAGTTCTGGGGGATCCCACACCCTCTTCTGCTCTCTGTGGGAGCCTGTCTTCACTTCTAGTACCATACATTCTATTGAAGACCTGCACATAGTATACATATATGCATAGAGGTAAAACATTCATATGCATAAAATAATAAATTGAATATATGTATATATAATACATACCATATATTGTACATTTATGTATGTGCATATATTTATACAACACATAATACATGTAATATATATACCTATATATACATAACACACATAAATACATATAATTGAACTTGTGTCAGGAAGCTCACCATCACTACACAAATTCCCATAAAATCATCTATGGAGCTCAGACCGAGGGGACAGTGAGTGGTGTTTTTCAGAACCGGATACACAAGAAAAGAGATTTCCATGCTTCAAAACCTAGTTAGCTTGCAACAAAAACATCTCAATCCAATCTGCAACTTCGAGTGATTACTATGTAATGGGATGATGCACTGAAGACAGAGCTGGGGAGAAGACTGTAATGAAAGCATAGGAACACTCCTCAACTGATATATGACAAGAATAAATACACCCCCATGCAAACCATGGTCCGTGGTGTTGGCAGCTGTTACCGGGAAAATGCACTGGCAAAGAAAAACACATCTCAGACCTCACCACACCTTGGACCTCACCACACTTTTTAACTTTAGGGGGAAAAGCAGTTTTCGGGGGTCAGCGAGATGGTTCCAGGGGTAAGGGCATTTTGCTGCAGAAGCCCAGTGACCAAAGTGTAGTCCACAAATCACATAAAGGTGAAGGAGAGAACCAACTCTATACACAGAATCAGGTTTTTGTTTGGTTGGTTTTTTTTTTAGTGAGTGGGTGGCGGTGAGGATGTAGCTCACTTGAGAGTTAGTCCATCATCTGTGAAACCCTGGTTTGGTACCCTTAAAGCTATAGAAAACCAGATATAAGAGGCATAAGCCTGTAATCCCAGAATTTGGGAGGTGGAGGCAAGAGGTTTGGGGGTGCAAGGTTATCCTCAGTGAGACAGCAAAGTCAAGGCCAGCCTAGGCCACATGAAATCTCATCTCATTTTTTTTAAAACAGTTTAAGGCAGTGATGCTAGTGGAATGGCAGGAGGGACTTTTAAAAGATTTCAAAGTTCCCTCCTAAAAGGGAGTCAGCATCCTTAGAATTCTAGAAATTAGCTTTGGGTTGTAGCAATCTGGAGAAGAGATGGCCAGCCTGGCTAAGATCAATGAGATGGCAGCCTGCAGCCTGCTGGAGCCCCATTTCTCTGTGGCGCTCTTGACATCGTGAAGCCAGAAGCACCAGGGAGCAGAGAGGGCAGAACTGCCCAGGAAGCCTTCAGAGCCTGGCTCCAGCCGGAGGCATCCTCCTGCCTCTTGACAGGCTATGTTTGTGTTTACTGGGGACTCCGGAATTTTGAACCTCTCACAGAAGGCTTTTTCCTCCTGGACATTAGAGGCTGGGACACCTCCTGCCTGTGCCAGCCGGCAGCAGCGGGTGCTGGGTGGCTCACCAAAAAGCTTGAAGAACATGTGTTAGTAGCTTCATGGACTTTGAAAAGCACACATTCGGGACCGCGCAGGTGCCCAAGGCCATGCTCTTCAGCTAGAGTGACCTGAGGAGGCTCCACAGTTCTGAGCCTGACTCACCTCTCTGTACGTGATGGAAGTGAAGGCTAAGACTGAGTTGCCGATGGCCAGAGCTATTGAGGGCATGACTCAACAGAAGAACCTAGCCCGCAAGCAGACTGGGATTTTCTGATTACAAGAATGGACCTGACTCTCACGATGAACTGACCACGAAATGGAGGTTCTACAGCTTTTTTGCGGAACACGCAAAGGACCCGAACACTTTGGGGCTGGTGATCTAGCTCAGCTGGTAGAGTGCTTGCGGAGCATGTGAGAGGCTCTGGTTTTGATGCCCAGCACACACGAATCATCCACGTTGTGCAGGCAGGCCTCCATTCCCTCAGAACGGACAGGAGCTCAGTCATCCTTGACTTTGTAGAGAGTTTGGGGCCAGCCTGGGCTACATAAAATCCTACCTCAAAAAGAGAAACAAACAAAAACAAATTAGGCCTTTATCTTAAAAATATATATGATAATCAATTAAAAATTGATCTGAAGCCCCTATGAAAGGGCTAAATTAATCACTTTTTTTGGAGAAAATGTAGATAAAAATTGCTGTGAAATTGGATTAGCCACCAGCATTTTAAGCATGACAGGAAAGTACAATCAGCTACAGAAAAATCATTCAACTGTGCTTCCTAATTAAAAACTCCAGTGCTTCAGAAAGCAGAACCAAGAAAGTGGAAATGCAATGCCCAAAGAGGCACTGACTATCCACTAGTCACACTCCTGGGCAGCATGACGAGGTCTACTGTGCAGGGTAGAAAGAACTGTGAGGATTCAGCAGTGAAAAGACATATGACACGATTTGAAGACAGCCTCGGGGAACAATGGTAGATTAGACAACCAGCCCTTTCACATCTTCATGAATCTGAAATAAAGCAAGAAGTCTGTGGCTGCAGGGGTCCCTGGGTGGCATGAAAAGTAAATGGGAGGTACAGGAGGCAGTGGATGGGCTTCTGGAAGACAGAAAGGTTGATGTCAGGTTGCTAGGAAGAACCACAGACCCTAACATAGAATGCTAAGCAAAACTATAGCAAGGACAGAATACCTCCATGGTGGGAGGCTGGGGAAGTACCTAGGCACATAGACACCTACAAAAGTAAAGCTTAAGGCAGAGCTGGAGACACAGAGAAGCGACACACACACACACACACACACACACACACACACACACACACTGGAGCCTACTCACTGCTGCTCACTGGAGAATCATCTCGGCCAGAAAGATCAGAAGCCCCTGAATTTTCAGATCTCTAAACCTCAAAGGCCTCTATCTCCTCCCCTGACTAAATGAGCAACCACCCAATGAATGGTTTTGGAACTAGGAAACTGATGGTGGCTTGCAGATTCACAGGGTAGGAAGTGCTGGCCATGCTCCAGTGGGAAGCTGAGGCCCAAACCAACAGAGATGCAGCTCAAACCGAGACACAAGTTGCAAGGTAAAATCCACAAGAAACAGGACAAAGCAAGGTAGCATCACTCCTCTAAACCTCATGATTCCTTAGTAACTGAACAAAGAAACTGAAAATGGTTGAAATACCAGGCAAAGAATTTGTAAGTTTAATTTGTAAAAGAAGTGACTTCAAACTGCATTCAAACAAGCAGATAAAATAAGGAAGTCAGTTCAAGACCTGAATGAGAAAGGCAGCAATGTGGATAAGAAATCACCAAAGCAATGAAGATTCTGGGAAAAAAAAGATAAGAAGAAATGTTGGAAACAGCACCATAATAGACTAGATCAAGCAGACCAATGGAGATCAGTAATGGAACACAAGGTTGAAAGAATTTTGCATTCAGGATATAAAAAAGACAAAAAATATCCAAGCATGATCACAACTTTCAAGAACTCTGGAAAAAGGTCAAAAGACCAAATCTGTCAGGTATCACAGTGCATATCTGTAAACCCAGAAATCAAAGATTGATGTAGAAGGACCCCTTAATTTGATACCAGCCTGGGTTACATGGTGTGTTACAAGTCAGCCCAATACATAGCAAGATGGGTCGAGAGAGAGGAAGAGTGGACACAAATATAATGAGTAGGAGGAGCTAAGATACAAACTAAAGACATAAAAAACTTATTCTGTAAAATTTTGGCAGAAAAATGCTCAAATATTAGAGAAAGTAAAGAGAAGAAAGAAGGAAAGAAAGAAAGAGACATCCAAGTGCAAGAGGGGTTTTGAATCCCAGACATAACCAAGTAGGTTGGGAACTTCTCCACATCCCATCATAGTTTACAAGTCCTAATACTACAAAATTAAAAAAAATTGAGAGGGACAAGAGGAAAATGCCAAATTATTTTAAAAGGCAAATTCATCAGAATTATATCAGATCTTTCATCAAAATGCCTCCAAACCAAAGAAAATATAGAAAGATAGGTTTCAAGTAATGAGATTAAATAACTGCCAGCTAAATTGGCTATATTCATCAAAGTTAGCCTTGAAAATTAATGGAGAAATGAAGGTCTTCCAAGACAAGGAAAAACTAATGGAATCCAGCCAGGAAATGAAAGGGACCCCACACAGAGTGGAGGAAGAAAGACAGTTAAAAATGTAAGAGCTCAGGAAAAAAAATAAGTTTTATGAGAGTAAAAGATGAAAGAGAGAGGAAATTATGAATGAATTAATTATGTTTTTCAGTAATCTAGCAAACTCTAAGAGTTAATAAAGGAAAAACAAGAGAGCAAAGAGTGCTGAAATCAGCCAAGGGCTGGTGGGATGGTTAAATAGTTAAGAGCACTGACTGCTCTTCCAGAGTACCCAGGTTTGGTTACCAGTGCCCACATGCCATCTCAAAGTTCCAGGGATCTGGTACCCTCTTTTGGCCTCTGCAGGCTTTGATGTATGTGGCACATAGACATCTATGCAGACAAAACAACAATACACATAAAAAATAAAAGTAAGTTTTAGAAAATCAAGAGAGCAGGGGCTGGAGAAATGGCTCAGTGGCTAAAATCACTGGCTGCTCTTCCATAGGACCTGACTTTGATTTCCAGCACCCACAAAGTGGCTCATAATCCACTATGACTCTCGTTCCAGAGGATCTGACACTCTCTTCTGGCCTTTGCAGGCACCAGACACACAGATGGTGCACATACGTGCATGCAGACAAAATCTTCATGCAGAGAAAAATAAGCAAAAACTGAGAGACATGTTCATAAAACGAGAGCCACAAGGCGGGAGAAGGCATTATACTGAAATCCAGAGGACTGTCTGGGAATATTTTTAAACCTATAGTCCAATAAATTGGAACATATATAGAAGAAATATATATTCTAGACCACAGCTGAATGAAGAGTGGGTAGGCAGAGCCAGACAGACATGTAATAAGCACTGAGGTTAAAGCAATATTCAAGAGTCTCTTGGAAAATAAAGCCATGGGAAATTAACCACTGAAGTCTACCAGAACATTAAATGTAAACCACTCAACTAGTTAGGAAATAGAAAGGGAAGAAATGCATTCTATGAAGCTAGTTACAGTATGCTACCCAAACTGGTTCAGGACACAATAAAAGAAAACCATGAAATCAGTGTGCACAATGAACACAGATACAAAGTTTCTCAATCAAATAATTACAAACAGAATTCAGCAACACAGTAAAAAGATCATACATCATAAGCAAAGTCACTTTTGTTCCTAAGATGGAAGTGTAGCTCCTCATGCACAAGCCAGAAAATATGTTGCCTAAACTGAATCAAGCATAGAAACCTCATAATTGTCACTGTATACATGGGAGAAGCCCTTCACAAAATTCAACATTTCCATGTGATAGAAAGCCCCAAGAAACTAGCAATTAAAAAAAAAATACGACTCAACATAATACAGGCCATGTCTAGCAAACTTATTGCTAACATTATACCAAATAGGGGCATTTCCACTAAATTCAGGAACAAGACAAGGCTGTGTACTCTTTCCTTGTGTTTTCAGTATTGTTTGAGTCCTTAGCCAAAGCAATAAGGCAAGAGAAAAGCATATAAGAGTGACAAATAAAAGGGTAAATCAAATGATTTCTATTTCAGGCATTATCATTTCATACATAGAACATACCAGAAAATGCTTAGGTGTGAGAAGCACTTTCAGCAAAGTAGTGAGGTACAAGCCAGCACACAACAGTAGCTTTTCTATAAACTGACTGTGAACCTGCTGAGAAAGAAACCCCATTCAAAACAGCTTCAAGAAATAGGTAGGACTGAAGCTAACCAAGGATGTGAAGACCTCCACAGACAAACCCCAAAACACTAACAAGGGATACTAAAGAAAATGCTAGAGTTGGGAAACCCTCCACACTCATGAGAATTAACATTGTTTAAATGGCTATATTATTATCAAAAGCAATCTACATATTCAATGCAATCCCCAATAGGATTTCAATGACGTTATTCACAGAGTTGGAAAAAACACCAATATTCATTATATTAAAGGACTAAAGACCCAAGTACCCAATGCAAAACTCAGCAAAAAGAACAAAGCTGGGAGTATTATAATACCCAGTATTGTCAAAATAATATAATATCATAATCAAATTACAGTACCAAGCCTTAGTAACAAAACCAGCGTGGTACTAGATGAAAGCAGGCACAGTGGCCAATGGAACAACACAGGGTCCAGAAATAAACCCATTCAGCTGCAGCCAGCCGATTCTTGGCAAAAGTACCAAAAAGAATACATTGGAGAAAAGACAGATTCTACAACATATGGTGCTTCAGAAACTGGATACCCACACATTAAGGAGTAAGACTAGAGGCTTATCTCTCACCTTGTACAAAGCTTAAATTAAAATGGATCAAAAAACAAACAAAAAAACAAACAAAAAAACCAAACCCTGACTATAATACCTGAAACTTGGCACAGCTAGAACAAAACAAGGAGAACACTTCAAGATATAGGTACAGGAAACAACTTTCTGATTAGCTCAAGGAAACAGCAAGACTGACGGCTGGGATCATATCAAACTACACGCTTCCACACAGAAAGAAGAGACAGTCACCAAGGGAAAATCTCCACCACGTGTGATGCGGTGAAAGGGTTGTTGCTCTGAATAAGTACAAAGTCCAAAAACAGCACTAAGGAACAAATAAATGGGGGACTGAATTGAACAGCCACTTCTCGGAATACGTAAGACCCAATGAAGACCTGAAAAGTCTTCAGTAACCTCAGTCATGAAGGAAACACAAATCAAACTGCACTGAGTTTCTTCCTCTCCATAGCCAAAATGGCCGCCTTCAAGAAAGCTAGGAACCCGAGGCTGGAGAGATGGCTAGATTCCATCCCCAGCACTCATTGGCTGCTCACAACCATCTGCAATGCCACTGCCAGGGAGTTTTACACACTCTCTGGCCTCTGCCCATGGTGCACAGATACACATGCAGACAAGCACACAAAATAAATAACATCTCCACCTCCTCCCCCACCCCCCCCACAAAAATACCTAGCATTCAGCAAGCACGCTGGGATATCATTTAGCCATAAAAAAAAAAAAAGTTCTGACCTTTACAGGAAACTGGGTGGGACTGGAGATTACCGAGTTAGGTCAAATAAGCCAATCTCAGAAAGACAAATACTACATGTTTTCTTTCATATGGAGTCAAGTGTTCTTTTAGAAACACATAAAGTCAAATAGTGAGTGTTTGGATTGAGAAGGGTACCAGCAGGAGAGCGGACAGGGATAGAAACAGGTATAGGGGCAAAGATCATGGAAACACACTGTAGACAGTAATATAAATCTAAGGATTTATTTCACTGCATCACTGAGGGACGCCAGGAGAGCAGCTCAAGGTTGGAACCTGGAGGCGGGAACTGAAGCAGAAGTCAGGCCTTGCTCCCTGTGGATTCCTTAGTCTGCTTTCTTACAACACAAGACTACCAACCTGCGGGCGGCACCATGCACACTGGCCCGCCCACGTCAAGCACTAACCAAGAAAATGTTCTTCAGACTTGCCTACAGGCCAGTCTGATTGTAGCAGTTCCCCAAACGGAAGCCCTGTTTCCCAGATAATTTTGTTGTCTGTTGACAAGAAATGAATCCGGAACACAGCAGCGCCTCCTAAACCAGGCATGGCTGTAATCCCAGCACGAGGAAGACAGAGATGGGAAAATCAGGAGCTGGAGATCAGCCACTCGGAGTTTGATGATGGCCATGTTTAAGAAGCACAGTGAAACAAACAGCAAAATATAGGTGCTCAGGGACTAGGTGTGCCACTTAATGGTGGGTGAGGAGCTTTCCTAGCATGTGCCAGATCCGTTTGGTCCCCATATCCACAAAAAGACAAGAGATGAACACATATTTCTTCAGTTTACACACCACACACACACACACGGATGAACGCCACGCAAACACAATCATACACATACACCATAACAAACAGAAAAACAGATGTTTAAGATCACCCATCACTATGGAAATATAAATGAAGATTTCAGTGATACATCACTTCATCCACACAAATGGCTACGACAGAAAGCAAGTATTTACTGAGTGTGGAAGTCCCTGAGCTCCACAGCTTTGCTGGGGGAGTATCTAACCAGACAGCTACTTTGGAAAATATACTTGTCAGTTCCTCAAACGGTAAACACGGGGCTGGAGAGATGGCTTAGCAGGTAAGAGCACTGACTGCCCTATGAGGGGAACCAGGTTCAATTCCTAGCACCCACATGACACAGAATCCCTCCCAACCCTCTACAAACACAGATATATATGCAGGTGGTGCACAAACATACATACAGGCAAGCACCCACACACATTAAACAAGAAAATAAGTAAAAAATTAGAATGTTAAATGCATTACCACGAACAAGAAGTTCCTCCTCTGGGCACACACATTTCTACCCAAAAACATGTACATGAACTTCAGAACAGCATTCTATGTGAGATAGCCAAGGAGCAGAACCAACTCAGATGTTTGTTCAGTTGATGAGTACGTTAAAAATGAGACATCAGTAGAGCAGAATAGCATTGCCTACAAAGATCCAGAGCTAACCTGTGCTGTGCCAGGCACAAGTTTCAGGCTCGAGTGTACAGTGAAAGGAACATGACCGAGGACACATGTTGTATGACTATACAAAACCAGTGGATGTTTAAGTCTGCAAGCCAAACAGACATGTTGTGTAATCATGAAACACGAGACATGTTGTATGTGTCTGCAGAACAGACTATGTTGTATGGTTCTGCAAATCCAGAAGACATGTTGTATGCATGTACAATACAAATAGACGTTTTGAATGAGTTCGTGACACAGACACATAGAAGCACACTGAATGAGTTTACAGTGCAATCAGACGTGTTGTGTGAGTATACAGTACAGATTTACATGTGTGCATCTGCAACACAACTATATACCTTGCCTTGGTCCGTAACAAAAATATACATGTTATATGAGTCTACATGTCAACCAGAAATGTTATGATACAAAAGGCATGTTATACTGTTTTACATATAAAAAGATATGTTGGAGAGGTGGTGGTGTGTGCCTTTAATCCCAGCACTCAGGAGGCAGAGGCAGGCTAATCTCTGTGAGTGTGAGGACAGCCTGGTCAGTTCCAGGACAGCCAGGGCTACACACAGTGATACCCTGTCTCAAAAGACCAGAAAAATAAAGAAGCACACATAAATAAACAAACAAATAAAGCCAGGTTGCAGAAGTCTGCAAAGTAAATAAATATGTAGCATAATTCTCCAATACCAGAAGCTATGTTGTATGTGTACAACACAGATAAACATGTTGTGTGAGTCTACAATGCAAATACACTTGTTACATGACTCTATGTACGAAAGAGACATGTTCCATGAACTGGAAAATCACAGAAATGTGTTGGATGAGCCTGTACCACAAATAACATATGCTGCGTAGTTTGTATTTCTTTGTAAACATTTTGTTTGTAATGGAGCTGGGGACGCAGACTCTGACATGTCTATTTGCATTGTAGACTTACACAACATCCCTGTTTTGACTTTAGAGTCATGCACCACGTGTGTTTGTAATGTGGACTCATACATGCTGACGTGTGTTACAGACTCTTAAGGCACATCTTATTTTGAAGATGTTTATTTGTATTGTAGACTCACACACATGTCTGTTTTTTACTGTAGACTCATGTAACACATCTCTGCACTGTAGACTCATGCAGCTCCTCCACTGGTATTTTGAACTAATGTAACAAGTCTGTTTGTACTGTGAACTCATACATCACGTTTGTATTGCAGATGCATACAACATGGCTGTAATGGAGATTCAAATTATATAAGTTTGTGCTGCAAACTTATAGAATATGATTGTGTTGTAGAATAATACAACATGGCTTATTTTTGCTAGCAAGTCATAAAATTATCAGTTTTTATTGGAGGTTCATTAAATGTGTGTTTGTATAAACACTTAGGATGTGTCTGTATGTGTCGCAGCCTTACAGCATGTCTTTCAACATTACAGACATGTAACAAATAAATGTGTTACATGAGTCTTCAAAATAAGATGTACCTTAAGAGTCTGCAACACAAGTCAGTATGTATGAGTCCACATTACAAACACACATGTTCATGACTCTAAAGTCGAAACAGGTATGGGTATGTGAGTCTACAATGCACATGTTGGAGTCTGCTTTCCCAGCTCTATTACAAACATTTAAACTTTTTACAAAGAAAGACAAACAAGTAAAATTTCCCCTTCATTTCCCTCAAAACAGTAATTCTTTTTTTGTATTTAAAGTGTTTTCATGCAGTATGTTTTGATTATGGTCTTTGCCCTTCCTAACTTTTCCCAGATCCTCTCCAGGTTCCTATATGCCAATGTCATATTCTTTCTCTCTCTCTCTCTCTCAAACAAACAGAATGGAAAAGAAAAAAACACATACACACAAGCAATAACAACAACAGCAAAACCCCAATAAAATTTTTTTTTAAAAGCCAGATCAAAACAAAACACATGGAGTCCATCTTTGTTGGCCAACTCCTGGGCATGGGGCTTTCCAAGGAGTGTGGTTGAAATACTCTATTGGAGAAAACCAATTATCCTGCAAGATATGCTGGTCCAATAGTGGCATAAATATCTTGAGAATAACTAACCACGTAAGGCTCATTCTATGTGAGAAAACCCACACCTGATACTGCTGAAGTGGCCAAGAACTTGAGACTAGATAGGTCCTGGGGCCCTTGAAAAAAGCCCACTTTATTATTTTGCTAAATGAACATAGCAATAAAATGACTGCTAAGGACATATGATTATATCCATAGATCAGCGCATCAGTGGACTCAGAGGCAATCACAATAACCAGAGAAACTGCTTACAGCAGATGGTGATTAACCCATAGATCTACAACTGGACAATGTGCAGAAAGTGAGAGATTTTGGAGCAGCCGGCCCTAATTTATCAAACCCATCCCCTCACATTAGGGGTTATATGGCAGAGAAATGAGTACAGAAAAGCCAGAGGGGATGGATGATTTCAAGGAAACAGTGTCTTCCAGACACAATAGGACTGATGCACACATGAACTCACGGACGCCATAGCAGCACACACAACATCCATACAAGTTCAAAGAAGAATGCCAGCAAAGAAAAGGGGAAGTAGACATGAAGTCCTACCCCTAACCAAGAAGCTATTTACAACTCTACCTTCTGGGAAATGGAAGACTCATTATTATTATTATTATTACTATTATTATTATTATTAGTTGTTGTTGTTGTTGTTGTTAAGTGTTTTATAATAAAGTTTAAAACTAGAAAATAAAATACAGACATGTTGTAAGTCAGCAGCAAAACTGTATGTAAGTCTACAATACCAATAAGACATAGTGTGTGAGACTGTAACACAAAGATACATTGTGTGACTCTGCAGCATCAATAGACAGCTTTTGTGAGTCTGCCGTACAAGCAGCTGTTATAGAGTCTGTTCCAAAAATAGACATGTTGTATGAGTCATCAATAAGGACATGTTGTATGGGTCTGCAATACTGACAGACATGTCAGTTGAGACTGTAACATGAATATACCTGTTCCATGACTCTACAATACAAACAGATTTGCTATATTAGTCCACAATATGAATAGACCTGTTGGAGGAATCTACAACATAAGCAGACACATTATTTTTTTTTTTTTAGTTTGCATCAAAAGTAAGACATTTTTGTGTGGTTCTGAAACACAAATAGGCAAACTGTATTTGTGTTCCCTTAATTTTTGCGCCAATTTTTGTTATTTCTTCAGATCTACTGGATTTGAGTATGTCTTGTCTTTGTTTTTCCAAACTCTTGAGTTACATAATTAAGTTGTTTATTTGTGCTCTTTCTGATTTTTTAAATGTAGCCTTCAAAAATTACTGTCTTAAGATAACTTTTAGAGTACCCCAAAAGTTTTGGTATCTTGTGTTTTCATATTTTCCTTTGGCCCATTAATCACTCAAGAGTGTGTGTGTGTGTGTGTGTAAGAGAGAGAGAGGGAAAGACAGAGAGAGAGTTTTAATTCATGAATTTATATGATTCCTAGAGATTATTTTGTTATTGATTTCAAGATTAATTTTGCTTTATGGTCAGATAGGATATGTGTAGTCATTTTAGTTGTTCTGTATTTGTTGAGATTTGTTTCTTGTTCCGATATATGATCTATTTTAGAGAAAAGAATGGACAAAACAACATAATGAATCTTTAAGGTGTTTATTTTAGAAGTTAAACAAGATTGACAGACCCTTATCAAAACTGATCAAAAGACAGAGGAGACCCAAACTAACAACAATTAATGACCAACAGGAAAACATTATAACAAGCACCAAAGAAATTCAGAATATGGTAAGGGAATACTTTAAAACCCATACTCCATTCAGTTGTAAAATCTAAAATAAGTGAATGATACATCTGAACCATCAATATTAAACCACAAAGACATCAATAACTTAAGCAGATCCATAACAACAAAGGAAGTTGGAACTATAATGAAAACTGTTGCAAAACCAAAAACACAGCAACAAACCAGGCCCAGATTGGCGCACAGCAGAATTCTGTTAGACTTTCAAAGAAGAACTACAATCAATAGTCTCAAGTTATATTTTTAAAGAAAAATAGACAGAAGGCACACGTTCAAACTCCTTCTACAAATTCACTATTACTCTAATATTAAAGTTAGGTAAAGAGACATCAAGAAAAGAACAGAACTGTAGACCAATATCCTCAATGAAGATAAATGGGAAAATTCTTAATAACTCATTGAAATTGAAAACAGACTGAATACAAATATATATATATTTGTATTATGTCTATTATACATACATATTTGATCCACCATGACCAAATTGGCTTTCTCCTGGAGATGCAGGGATTTTTCAATCTACTTAAGTTGATAAATATCATAAATATTACAAAACAACATAAAACCAAAATCATATCTTCCCAGTAAATATAGAGAAGGCCTCTGACAAAATCAAACATGCCTTCATAATAAAATTTCTAGAGAGAGTAGGGCCGGAGGAAACATTTCTCAGCATAATAAAGGCTGTACATGACAAACCCACAGCCAATAGCATCCTAAATAGAGAAAAACTCAAAGCCATCCCACTAAAATTATATACAAGGCAGGTCTGTCTACTGTACTCACTCCTTTTCAGTAGAAGTAAAATTAACCCTAAATGCAGATAATATACTATGATATAAAAGAGAAGCCAGAAATTATACCAGAAAACTTCTAGAAATAATTAACAGTTTCAGCAGGATAGCAGGACACAAAAATCATCCTAGAAAAATCAATATCCTTTCTATACAACAGTGACCAAGACACTAAAGAGATTAGGAAAACACTCCCATTCATAAAAGCCTCAGAACAACAACAACAAAACCAAAAAACATAAGCATAGCCAAGGAGGTTAGAGACCTCTACAGTAAAGACTTTAAATGAGGAAGGCACTAGAAGATGGGAAGACCTCCTATGTTCACAGGTAGGTAGAATTAACATTGTGAAAATAACCATCCTGCCAAAAGCAATGTGTGGATTCAGTGCAATTCAAATCAAAATCTTCATGACATTCTTTACACAAATATTTAAAAACCCCTAAAATGCATATGGAAGCATAAGGGACTCCAGATAGCAACCTAAGCCAAAAGAATGATACATTTCAAGATTTATGTCAGAGCTATAGTAATAAAAATATCACGTTACTGACACACACACACACACAAAATAGAAGATCCAAACTTGAGAGTACATAACTACAGCCATTTGATACTTGACAAAGATGCCAAAAATACACATGGGAGGAAGTACAGCATAGCATCTTCAACAAGTGGTGCTAGGAAAATGAGATGTCCACACAGAAGGGTGAAATGTCCATGTGCTTGTATAGAAATCAAGCCAGATGGACCGAATACCTCAATGTGAAACACAAAACAGTGAAACTGTAGAAGAAAATGCAAGCATTACCTTGTAGGATCCAGATGCAGGAAAAGAGTTTGTGAATAGGATGACATGCACTCAGGGAGTAAGATCAAGAATTGGCAAATGGTACCTCATAAAACTAAAAGCTTCTGTTCCGAAAAAGGAAGCACACGATTGAAGAGGAAGCCTACTGAGTGGGGAAGATTCTTGCCGGTTGTGCATCTGGATAAAAGACTGATAGCCAGAATATCCAAAGAACTCAAAAAGTGAACAGTTAAGAGAACAACTGTTCCACTTAAAAATATCCTACAGATCTGACCAGAGTTTCCAAGGAATAAATTAAAACAGCTAAGAGCTTTTAACTCCAGCACTCAAAAGGCAGAGACAGGAGGATCACTGTGAGTTCAAGGCCATCCCAGCTCTACATATCAAGTTTCAGGACAGACAGGACTACAGAGAGAGACCATGTTTCAAATAAGTAGCCAAGAAATATGTTTTTTTTTTTTTATGTGCAGGATTCTGAGCAATCTGAGAAAAGCAAGCTGAAGCTACTTTGAGGTTTCACCTTTTCCCAATCAGAAGAGCTAAGACCAAGAAAACAACAGACAACAAATAAACGCTGGTGTGAATGCAGGGAAAGGAGAATCTCATTAACTGCGATGGGACTGCAAACTGACGCAGCCACTTGGGAAGTCGTTGTGCAGAAGTCGCCAAAAGTTAAAAATAGGGCCACCATATGATCCAGCCATACAACTCCTGGGCATATACCCAAAGGACTCTACATCCTACTATAGAGACACTTGCTCAACCCTGATCATTGCTACTTTATTCGCATTAACTAAGAAATGGATGTTCACTTGCTGGTGACTGGATAACAACAGCGTGGTGCATATGCATGATGGAATTCTATTCAGCTGCAAAAGAAAAAAGAAATCATGAAATTTGCAAGCAAAAGGAAGGAGCAGGAAAATACACGGAGTGAAGTCACAGGGACCCAGGTAGACCAAACACTGCTCTTTCTCTCTTACTTGGGAATCCTAGCTCCAACAACCTGAAGTAACCACAGAAGGTACGACAGTAGAAAGAAACAGTGAGGGAGAGGGTCTCCAGGGAAGGAGATAGAGACAGCAGCGCTGTGAGGCTCAAAGCAGTGGAATGAGGTTAAATTTCTAATTGGGAGGGACAATACAGAGGGAGAGAAAGGAAGGAAGGATAAATAACACCTGATGTTTGAAAATCCATAAGGAAACATGCATGTACATGTAGATCTGGTTTAAAGGGAATTACGCCACATGTGGTAATTATTCTTCACCTAAGAGCAATACACTGACAAAAGCCTAGTGCGAGGCAGGGCAAATTTCCCTTCTCATTGTTGGTCATCAAGGCCCAAGAGACTCCCCAAACAGTATGAGCCATTGTCACTGCCTTTGGTTGCCCCCTCAAAAACTTGAAGGTAAGACCGTCTTTCTGAAGAAACACATTGCAGACTTGAGACTTGAAGGAATTGAGCAGGGCTGGCCTGAAAGCACCCTCCCTTGAGGACCTAATCTCACATTCTCAGCAGGTGCTGTGCCAGCGGCCAGGGGAGGAAAGCAATCAACATTCCCGCTCAGCCGGAAAGCCTGCAGACCGCAAGGATGACTGGCCTGGCAAGGTGTCTTCAGTGGTGCAGTGTGTGGTGGCGTTTAAATCGCAGGGGTAACCAACAGCTATATGATTGGACATAAGCCTGCTTAATAGAAGGGGATTCATGCATAGTACTATAAACCTGGCCAATTACCCCTGACTTGAGAAGACATAGATTTTATATCTAAAATGCCATTTTCCTATATCAATATTGTTTCTAATTATATCCTAAATACTACTCTTCTTTTAAAAGATTCATTTCATTTTTAGTCGTGTGTGTGTGTGTGTGTGTGTGTGTGTGTGTGTGCGTGCATTACATCTGTGGATGCCTGAAGAATCTAGAGGCATCAGATCCCTTGGAGCTGGACTTACAGGTTGTTGTGAGCAGCCTGGGGTGGTGGGAGGAATTGAATTGAGGTTCTCTGGAAGGACAACACCTGTTTGAAACCACTGATCCATCCAGGAGCTCTCCAGTCACTATATACTTACACCCCCAGGTAAATGTAGCTTTCACTCTCATCAGAGGATTTTTCATTTTGTACCAAACTGAGATCCACAACTAGTCAAAACACAAAGAGTAAGTAACTGTGAGATGCCCACCCCCACATGGTATATGCACAGAGCGATCTCTATATTTAAGGCTCAGGGAGTAATCAGAAGTAATCAGAGTTTTCAGTATCAGAATAATACAATAGTGATTACAGAAGAAGAAATCAAGGAATCAAAAAGGAACTGAGCCCAGTGGTGTACACCTTTAATCCCAGCACGTGGGAGCCAAAGGCTGGGGCATCTCTGTGACTTTGATGCCATCTTGGTCTATACATGGAATTCCAGGATAGCCAGAGCTACATAGTGAGACCCTATTTTGGAAAAACTGAAAAATAAAAAAAGAGAAATCAAAGTCGGGGGAGGGGGCACGGAAGGTGTTGGAGGTGGGAGAAGGAAGGAGGAATACAGAACTCATGTATGACATTCTTTTGAAAAGTTTAAAGTTAAGTACAAAAGCAAATGTAAATACAAAATCACCAAATGGACTTAGTAGATTGTGTGTATGTGTGAATAATAAAGTAGAGGCCATGAATTTGAAAGTGAGTTGGGGGCATGAGAACAGTTAGGAAGACGATTGAGTCAGAAACACAATTAAGACATGTTGGTGTCTGCAATTCAAACAAACCTGATGTATTAGTCGACAACACAGGAGAAATGTTAACCACAGACAGACATGTGGTATGAGTCCACATTATAAAAACACATGTTATACGAATCTGTAACAAAAACATACATGTTATATGATTCTTCAATAAAAAGACACATAACATAAATATACATACAAATAAGACATGCCGTGTAAGACTGGAACAAAAACATACATGTTGTAGAAAAACATACATGTTGTAGGTCTAAAACACAGATAGACATGTCATATTAGTGTGCAGTAGAGACAGATACATTGTTGAGTCTCCAGCAGAGACAGACATGTGTGAGTTCTCACACATGTATGTGCATATAAGATTTTCAATTAATAAAAAAAAACAAATAAAATTTAAAAATCCAGAATGGCTGTTAAAAAAGACTTTGATGTGAGACTTGAGACTACAAATAGCCAAGGGAGGCATGAGATCAAATCCTAGCCATCCGTAAAACCTAAGGACCAGAGCAAGGCTAGCTTGGCAAGACATCCCTGATGGTACAATACTGGCCATTTTACCTTGGGGTTAAGTAACAGCTATTTAATTGGCCTAAAGGCCCACTTAATAGGAGGGGATTCACAGCTGCTTTATAAACCTAGCCAACTACCTATGGCTGGAGAGGGCACAGGAACGAGACAAGAGCCTCCCTTTGCTGTCTTTTGGAATCAATGTAGCTTTCAACTATATTCTAAATACCCATGTCTATGCCCAGGTAACTGTAGCTCCTATCCCTCATCAAAGAAGTTTCTTTTTGCATGAGATGGAGATCTACAACTGGTCAAATGCAGAGAATAAGTGACTGTGGGTTATCCAGGCCCAGTAGATCTACACGGTAGCTCTGCCCATAAGTCTCAGAGGACGTTATGGAAGAAGAGGTAAAAAGATTCCAAGAACCAGAGGTCATGGAGAACCACAGCTTCTGTGTAGCAAAGGATACCATCATTGCGAAAAGGGGCTTCCCTTTTTCATTCCTAGGGAATGGAAAAACTCTTTATCGGCATGTGATGAGGGTTAGTATCTTGAATACACATGGAACTAAAACAACTGAACATCAAGAAAACAAACAACACAATTTTAAAATGGTGTGTGGGACTAAACAGAATTCTTAAAAGATAAAATACAAATGGCTGATTCTCAACATAATTAGTCTTCAGGAAATTGCAATTTAAAACTACCCTGAGACTTTACCTGACCTCAGTCAGGCTGGGGAAAACATGAATCAAAAACCAATGACAGCAAGTGCTGGTATGAATTTGGGGAAAGGAAAACACTTATTCTCAGTTGGAAGGAATGCCAACTGATGAAAATCAGTGTGGAGGTTCTCCAAAAAGCTAGAAATAGTTCTACCACATGATCTAGTTATATCACTTTTTGGGCATATTACCAAAGAACTCTCTATCCTGCTGTAGAGATACTTGCTCATCTGTGTTCATTGCTGCTGTATTCACAATAGCCAGGAAGTGGAAACAGCCTAGATGCCCCTCAACTGATAAATGGATTAAATAAATAAATAAAACCCATGTATATGCACAATGGAATATTATTCAGCTGTTATAAAAATTATGAAATCAAAAGGGATAGAAACAATCACAGTGAGTGAGGTAACACGGGCCCGGAGAGGTGGACATTGCCTGATTTCTCAAATCTGCTTGGATGTTAGCTTTGGATCTGCAGATGTGTGTCAGGAAATTAGCAATGGGCGGGGGGTTGCTCTCAAGGGAAATGTAAAGGAGAATAATGGCACAGGAAGGGTTAACTAAAGTAGAGGGTAGATGTGCAGGACAGAGAAGGTAATTCAAGGAGTGCTAACTAGTACAAAAGAAAAAGAAGCTCTTGAAAGTGTTACACAGAAACCTACTACTGCAGAAGCTTCCTAACACACACACAAACACACGCGCACACATGCTTAAACGGAGTAACCTCATAATGGCCAGTAGCACCAGTAGACCCCATAAGCTGTCAAATGAAAAGTCCAGTGCCCAAAATGGATTACCTCTTTCGAAATTGCTGGCAAGTGAGGTCTCACAGACCGCCCCCCCCCAACATCATAGGTTATTGCCAATGACTCTGGCTACCCTCCAGAACTTGAAGGTAAGACCCTACTGCTGAAGACACCATGTACATGAGTCAGGACATGGAGACTGGTACTGATTTGGAAGCTTTATCCAGACTGGGCAGCTATCATAGCGCTGAAAGATGTTAGGCACATTTCATGGGAAGAAAAGTAACCACCAGCCTTACTGAGCTGTGAAGTCTGCAAGCTACAGTAGTGACTGGCCTGGCAAGACATGCCCACAGGTGCAATATTGGCATGGACATCATGGAGTTACCACTTTCTGACTGGATTTCAGGCCTGCTCCACATGATAAAACCAATACCTGGCACTGTCACTGGGGACCAGAACCTGTGAATGAGTTATGGGCCTGGGTGGAGAACCCACTGCTGTTATTCTGCCGAATGAACACAATATTAAACTGACTCCTAATAATGCATCATTAAACCTGGAGGTTTAGTTGAACCTCTCAACTACTCAGAAAGGCTTCTTTTTGCAATAGACTACTATTAATGGAGACCCACAATTATTCAAAGTGCAGAGGCCAATAGACGCAGAATGCTCAGCCCTGGGGGTGGGGGACATCTTTATCGAGCTCCTTCTTCTAAAGATTCGAGGATAGCGTGGAAGATGGGGACAGAAAGATCATTAATGCTAGCGGTAGTGAATGAGCATAGCGAAGTTTTCCAGATGTGGTAGAGAGTTGCAACAGTTGTGACATCACAAACCCTGCACAAGTTCAAGCCAGACAAAATACCAGCAAAGGATGGGGAGGAGGGTACAGCATCCACAGCTGAAAAACTGTTGGCATTCAACAGTCGCTGGGAGAGGGAGAGTCAGTTTTCTTTCTAAGGCTGTGTTGTGGCTCCTGGTAGCTTTTCGACACTCTAGTGGAAGGCCACACATCCAAGAGCATATGGGATGCACAAATTGGACTTGATGGGTTTGTGTGTGTGTGTGTGTGTGTATAAAGTTTAGTGGATAAAGAAAAAGAATGTGGATCTTGGAGGAGTTGGGAGTGAATACAATCAAATACATTGAATGACACTCCCAAAAAACTAATTATAAAATAAGGAAAGCACACACACCCTTTGGAATGCATGAGGGGAGGGAGAGAACCCCCTTGAGTCCTCAATACAAAGAAAGATATTGAGTGAGTCTACAATGCAATAAGGCACGTTGTTTGTATAAGTCTGCACTGCAAACTGAAATGTTATGAGAGTCTGAAATATAAGACAACACAGACAGACATGGTGCATGAATCTGTGTCACAAACAGACATGTTGTGTGAGACTGAAAAATAAGATATATTGTATGTGTTCTCCACACATAAGGAGCAGTGTGCAAGTCTGCTGAAACAATAGTCATGTTTGTTTGTGAGTCTTCAACACAGAGAGACACCTTGGGACAGGTTGGAATACAGGCAGGCTTGATGTTTGAGTCTGCAATACAAACAGTTTGCATGAAGAACCACACAATGAAGCAAGTTGTATGAGTCCACAATATGAACAGACATGACCTACAAGTCTGCCTTATTAACAAACATGTAGTGACTTCATACATGACACAGACATGTTACATGAATGTGCAGTACAAGGAGAAAGTAGAGCTTGAAATATAGACATGTAACATGAGTCTATAATACAAACGTGCATGTTCTATCACTCTATGATACAAATATGTTATATAAACTGCATTACACATAGTTTGTATGAGCCTGCGATGCAGACATGTTGTCTTAGCCTGCATTAGAAACAGACATGATGAATATACCTACAAAACAGACTGTGTGCCGTGAGTTCAGAATACAAACAAACATGTTAAATGAGCCCACGATGCACACGGGCATGCTGTATTAGCCTGCCATATAAACAGGTTGTGTGAGTTTTCAATACAACAGACATCTTACATGAATCTGCATACAAATAGATGTGATATGTGAGAATATAATGTAAATGGACATGTGTATGAGCTCACAATAGAGAATCACATTGTGTCAGTCTGTAATACAGTTTATGTGAGGCTGAAAACAGTCTGTAATACAAATGGACATACTGTATGACTCCACAATACAAATGGGCATGTTGTCTATATCTACAATACAAACACGCTTGTCATATAAATTCACAGTGCAAACACACATGTTGCATGAATCACAATACACACAGTCATGTTGTATGAGCTTGCATACAAACATGCATGCTGTGAAGGAATGCAATAGAAGCAGACCTATTATATGAATTTGCCATGCAAATATGTTACCTTAAGTCTTCAATACAGTCAGTTTATATGAGTATAAAATACAGACATGTTGTTTGGGTCCAAAGTACAAAGAGACATGCATGTTGTAGGAATCTTCAATGCAAATGGACATGTAGTATGAGTCCAAAATGTAAAAACACATGCTTTGTGAAGCTATAATACAAGCAAACAGTTTGTATGAGACTTCAATACAAACATGTTGTATGAGCTTATGATACAAACATACATATTCTATGTCCCTGCAATAAAAATAGAAACATTGTATGAGGCAACAGTACAAATACACATGTTGTATAAATCAGCAATACGAAACGACACAAACATTTTCATGAATATTCAGCACAAACAACAAATAATATGAGCATACGACAAAAGCAGAAATATTGTAGGATTCTAGAACACAAACTTCCATGTTGTATGACTCTGTAATAAGTTATGCAATACAAGCAGGCATGTTGTATGAATCTGTTACATTATCAGACATGGTCTGTGAATTCACATTACAAACACACATACTGTATGAACTGTATAATACAGACGTTTCATAAGTCTACAAAACAAACTCAAAAGCAATGTCTACAATGTAAACACGTATGAGCTGACAATGTATATAAACACACAGGTTGTATGAGTTCACAACACAAATAGAAATGTTGTATGATTTAACGATAGAAGCAGACAAATTGCGTGTGTCTAAAATACAAATAGTTTGTATGAATTTGAATTAAAAAATATGTTGTTTGAGACTACAATACAATTAGATATGTAACACAGACAGGTGTTATGTGGCCGTAATAACAAACAGACAGGTTTAATGTTTCTGATGTACAAACAAAGGATGTATGAGTCTGAACACAACTACACTATATGAGTCTGCACACAAACAGACATGTATGAATCCACGATATTAACCAACATTTTACATGAGTTTGAAATAACAATAGACAACCGTATGAGTATGCTATGCAAGAGACATGCTATGTGAATCTGCCACACACACCTATATGATGTACGAGTCTGCAACAGAAACAGGCATGTGCCATGAGTCCACAATACAAACAGACATACTACATGAGGCTGAAGCAGAGGCAGAAATGTCCTGAGTCTCTAATCCCAACTGACATGCCATGATGATTCCATGATACAAGCAAAATGGTTGTATGAGCCCCCAATACCAACTGAGATGTTGTGGGACTCTACTCCGGACAGTTTGTCTGAGCTAGCCATACAAACGGATGTTGCATAAGTCCACAATATAAAAAGGTGTCTTAAGACTCTCCTGTAAAAACAGGCATGTTGCATGTGTTCATACTACAGACACACATGTATATTTTCCAATACAAAGTGCAGGCTACAGGAGATCACAGTGAGAATACATATATGTTGTAAGTTCACAGTATGAGCAGACACTCTACAAAATCACTCTACAATAAAAACAAACGAGTCCTATGATTATATATTATAAAAATATATGTTGTATGACTCCACAATACAGACATGCTGTATGTATCTGCAATGTAACCAAATGGTATGACACTACCATACAAGCACATATGTTATATGTATCCACAATAAAACATGTTGTGTGAGTCTATAATACAAATATGATGCATGAGCCCAAACTACAAAAAAAATACAGGCTGTATCATCACATAATAAGAGATGTTATATAAGTTAACAACACAACAAACAGGCATGTTCTATGAATCTGCAATGCTGTCTGTATGAGCATGAAATACAGATATGTTGTTTGAGCCTGCCATATAAACATGTTGTATGAGCCTGCAATGAAAAATAAACAAGTTGTATGAGCCTTAGACAGACCTAAATGTTCTATGAACCTGCAATACAAGCAGGTATTTGAGGCCAGGATAGAAACACATGTGTTGTATTAACCCACAATTGGCACAGACAGCTTATATCAGTCTGTAATATGAACAGACATGCCATATGAATCTGCACTGTGCTTGTTTCGGCAGCACATATACTTTAAAAACATTGGAATGATTCAGAATCTGCATTACAGTTTTTATGAGCCAGCAATACCAACAGATATATTTTATAAATCCATAATATGTATGAGTCTACAATTAAAAACAGACATGTTGTATGACTCCACAAGGGAAACACGCATGTTGTAGGAGTTCACAATACAAATCATGTATTTCATGAGTCTACAAAAAAGACATGTTGTGTAAGTCTATAATGCAAAACCACATTTTTTATCATTCTGCAATAAAAACAGACATGCGTCTATAACACAAACAGACATGTTGTATTAGCTTGAAAGACACAGATAGGTTGCGTAAACTTGCAATACAAACAGACATGCTGTATGAGACCACAGTAAAAACACAAATGCTCTCTGTGTCTACAATACAAATAAACATCCTATGAGTTCACGATGCAAACACACGTTGTGTAAGTCTGCAATTCAAACAGACATACAGAGTGAGACTACCACACAGACAAGCATATTGTGTGATCCTGCAATTCACACAAACACCGTTATAAATCTGTAAGGAAAAACTCATATGTGTGTGAGTCCACAGTGCAAACACCCAAGTTCTGTAAGTCTGCAGTAAACACAGATTTTTATAAGCTGACCTTACAAACAGCTGAAATGAACCTGGAATACAGAGACTTTGTATGAGTTCATAATAACAAGCATTCAAGTTATATGTAACCAAAATACAAACATACACATTGTATGGTCTTGAAATACAGGTATGTTATATGAACATCTAATACTAATGGAGAAGATATGTGGGCCCACAATAATTCCAGACATGTTGTTGAGGCCTATAATATAAATAGACAAGTTGTATGAGTATATATTACACAAACAGGTTTCATGAGCCTGCAATACAAACACACATGCCGTGTGAATCCATAATAAAAACAGATCTGTTGTTCAAACCGGACATACAAATGACAGTTTGTATGAGATCACAATATAGACACACATCTGGTGTGAGTCCATGATACAAGCAGAGATGTTGTATGAGTTGACAACACAGACGTGTTCTATTAGCCTACCATCCAAACAGCGTGTCTGAGCCTGCAATACCGGCAATAAGCTGTTTGCATCTGCCATACAAACAGAAAGGTTGCATGAGCCTGCAATATAAACAGAGAGGCTGTGTGAGTCTGCATTGTAAACACACATGTTGAATGAGCCTACAATAACATAAACTGAAAGGTTATATGAGCCTGAAATATGAACAGACACATAGTATGAACCTGCAATACAGATGTGTTGTATGAGGCCATGAGACCGTTTCTATGAGCTGCCAACAGACAGGTTGCATGAGCCTACAACCTAAGCACGTGTTCTATGAGTCTGCAAATAGAAAGGGTTTTTGGAAGCCACAGTAAAAACACGCATGCCCTATGAATCTGCAAAGTGAACAGATATGTTCTATGAGGCCCCAATGCATTCAGATATATTTTGTTTATCAGTATGCAATACAAACAGATACGCTGTGAGTGTAAAATGCAAACAGACATGTTGTATGAGCCTGTAACAAAAACATATACACTGTATGGATCCACAATAAAAGCAGGCATGTTGTATGAACCTGGAATTCAAACAGACATGTTGTATGAGAAATTCAAACAGACAAATGAACACATACATTGTGTGAATGCACCACACAAATACACATATTGGAATGAGATATATCTTGTTGAGTTGTTGGCCAACGGGCATCCCGTACATGACTACCACCCCAAATCACATGCTATTGCCAAATCTATTAGTTACTTTCTGCAACCTGATGATAAGGCCCTATGCTCAAGACAAAACTTACTTATAACACCAAATATGGAAAAACCAAACTGGCCAACTGGAAGCTTTACCCATACTGACCAGTGTTGACGACACTCGTAGATAGTTGGCATCCTACTGGAGAATGAAAGCCATCACCAATATCTGCCAACTGCGACCTACAACAGTAAACTATCTGCAAGACACACCAGCACAATAGTGACATCATTGGCATGGGAGTAACTAACCCCCTTTTTAAAGGCTCATTCTATGAGGAGGAACCCAGACCTGACACTGCTATGTCCAAGAACCTGAAACTAGATAAGGTCATGGGCCTAAGGGAAAATCTACTCCTATCACTCTGCTAATGAAGCACCACAATAAGATGAATCCTAGTGCATACGGCTACACCCACACAGCAAGGGGTGTGTCACTCATCCCTCTTCAGGGAACTTCGTTCTTGCAGTAGATGGGAATTATCAAAGAGACCTAAAACTGGACAGTGTGCAGAGAGTGAGAGGCCTTGGAGCACTGAACCCTTCCCCTCAAGGCTCGGCTATCTCTGTGGAAGAGGAGGCAGAACGGTGGAGCCAGGGGTGGTGGATGACTCCAAAGAAGCATCATCTTCCAGACACAACAGGACTGACACGCATATGACCTCACAGAGACTGTGACAACGCACACCAGACCCGCACAGGTTCAAGCCCAACAAAATGCCCACCAGCCGGAGAAGGGAGAGTGGACACAAAGCCCCACCCCTAACCAAGAAGCTATTCACAAAGGGTGGCTACTGGAAAAGGGAAAATCCGTTTTCTCCAATCAAGAGTCCCACTCCAGGGCGGGACCCTGCCAAGGAGAAGGTGACCAACACAAAACAGAATTGGTGTGCGTTTGTGTGTGTTATATGCTTTTTGTTTCATTCATTTTTTCATTATTGATTTTCTTTTTCTTTCTCAGTTTGTGTGCTTTGATTTTTATTTTTGTTTTCTTTGTCTTTTTCTGGTTTCAGGATGGGGACAGACAGAGAAAGGCAGAGGTGGGAAGCGGAGAACGTGAAATCGGGTGGGTAGGGAGTTGGGGAGTACCTGGAGGAGAAAAAAAATATGATCAAAATACACTGTATAGAAATTTTAAATAAAAAAATTAGCTGTACATGTTGAATGAGTGTAAACACAGACATGTTTGATTCCACAATACAAGCACCAAGTGTTTCTACAACACAAAAATACATGAATTCACAGTGCAAATACATATTTTATATGAATCCACAAAACAGAGATGTTTTGTGAATCTGTTGTACAAACATGAAGAGCCTCCACACAAACAGAAATAACACATGAGTCCACAACAGAAGCACAGAATTTGTGCCATTCTGCAGCACAAGCAGACATGTATGAACCTGCAATTGAAACATCATGTTGCACAATCTATAAGAAGGATGGACAAAGTCTATAAGTAATGTCTATAAACAGGCATGTTGTATGAGTCCATAATACAAACATACATGTTGTATCTGTCTCCATGAGTCAACAACACAAACACACATGATGTATAAGCTAATGATACAAGTATACATGTGGTTTGAGGCCACAAAGCAAACATATATGTTGTATCAGTCTGAAATATAAAGAGAAAAGTTGTGTAACCTTCTCTCTGATTTCAACCAACACCTTGTCTGAGTCTGGAATATAAAATGAAAAGATGCAAGAGACTATACATATTGTATGAGACCACAAAGCAAACACACATGTCATATATCCTATAATATTAAGTAAATGCGGTATGAGTTCATAGTGCATGTTGGATTTCACACCATTCTACAATACAAACAGACATGTTGTATGAGCCTGCAATAGAAACAGACATGTTGTATGGATCTAGAATGTAAAAAATAAAAAAACACATTGTTTGAGTTCACCATACAAAGACAGTGCAAGACTGCATGAGTCCATAGTAAAACCAAACATGTTGTATATGGCCACGTTACAAAAACACATGATGTACAAGTCAAGAATACAAAGACATGTTGTATGTTTCCACAAACCTCTACAGACATGTTGTATGAATCTGCATACAAACACATACAATACAAAGATATTGTATGTCTTTCACAAAAACAGACATGCTATATGAATTTATAGTATTATAGACATATTGTATAAAATTACTATGCAAACTCCTATGTTGTGTAGGTTGATAATACAGAGAGGTATGATTCTATAATAAAAATAGATACATACAATACAGCCATGATAGAAATACATATGTTGCTTGAGTCTGCAATTTAAAGGCAGTTTTTGTCATTCTGTAATAAAATAAATGTTGTATGTATAAAGTATACATGTTGTATGAATCTGGAATATAGACAGGATATATGAGTCTGCAATACAGACATGTTGTATGCATCTGCAATATAAATGGACAGTTTGTAAGAAACCACATGTTATATGGATCCACAATACAAAGAAACAGGTTGTATTGTGTTTTGATAACAAAAACAGTTCTGTAGTATGAGTCCACAATACCACCCAAAATATTTACTGGACATGCTGGAGCACGCCTTTAATCCCAGCACTCAGAAGGCAGAGACAGATGGATCTCTGAGTTAGAGCCCAGCATGGCTACACAGTGAGTTCCAGGCCAGCCAGTGCTACATAGTGCCGCTCTGTTTCAAAAACAAAACAAAACAAACAAAAACAAATGGACAGACAGACATGTTTAATGAGCCTGCAATACAAGCATACATGTTGGATGAGTCCACAATACAAAGATACATGTGTGAATCCAAAATAAAAATAGATGTGTTGTATGGATCTGAAATAGAAAAAGACAGGTTGTATGAGTCAGAGAAATACAGACAGGTTGTACAAGCCTACAAAACAAAAAACAAAAACAAAAACAAACCAAACAAACACATGTCTATGAGTGCACAATACCAACAAACATGTCTTCAATATAGATAGGCATGAGCTAGGAGTCTTCAGTGCACACATAGAATTTATTACTCCACGATACCAACAGACATGTAGGACAAGCCTTTGATATAATCATGTAATATGAAGCCACAATGCACAAAAGCAGTTTTATGAGCCTTTGATATGATGGGTTCTATGAAACCACAGTACGAACACGCATGATGTATAAATCCACGGAGCAAACAGACATGTTCTGTGAGAGCACAATCCACACAGACATTTTGTATGCATAATCAAAACTTTCAGGGAATTAGCATGAGACTGCACTACAAACAGAAATGTACTATGTGTCTAAAATATAGACAGGCAAGTTGTTTAAAAACAGACATGTTGTTTGAATCTCTGTTCAAAAAGAGGGTTCCTGTGAAACCGAAACAGCTACGTTGTATTACTCCACAATAGAAAGAGATGTGCTTTACCATTCAGCAACACAAACAGATCTGTATGTGAGTCCATGAAACAACCGGCAGAGGTGTATTAGTTTAAATTACAGGCAGACACATAGCATGAGTCTGCGGTGCCAAGATATAGGTTATATGATTCTACAGTGCTAATCGACTGTTGTGTGAGCTCATAAGTCACAGACATGTTGTAACACTCTGCCACACCAAGAAGATGTATGATCCTGCAATGGAACAGACATGAGTCTATAATACAGCAGACATACTATATAAGACCGCAATACAAACACACAACTGTCAAGTCAACTAGCACATCTTTTGCCTCACCTTTTTTCCCCTGTGTGATGTGGTGTGTATGTGTGCCTGTCTGTCTGTCTGCCTGTATAGTCCAGAGGCCTACATCCAGTGTCTTCCTCAGTCACTCTCCGTCTTATTTTTCGAGACGGGGTCTTTCAGTGACAGCAGAACTTGTTGATTCACAAGGCCAGTGAGCTCCCGGGATCCTCCTGTTTCTGCTTCTCCAGTGCTGGGATTGTAGGCACACTGCATGCAGCTTCCTACGTGAATGATGGGACCTAAACTGAGGTGCTCATGCTAGCTTGACCAGCATGCACACTGAGGTGCCCTTGTAGCAGAATTTAGGCCTGCAGAATGGTGTAACTGCCGTGTAACTTTCCGGCATTGTGAAAGCCGTATCCAAAATTCATTCTTCTCATCCAACTAAAAATTTGTTTCTCTGCATCCCCCTACTCTTCATCCCTGGTAACCACGGTTCCACGCTCCGTTTTTCTGAGCTCCACTTTAAATTCCACACATGAGTGAGCACATGTGGCCCCTTGCCTGCCGGTGCTTGGTGTATTTCACATAAAATGCGGCTCCTCCCTTCATCCAGGCTACTGCGCATGACAGGAAGCCATCCCTCAAGGGTGGGTAGCACTCCCTCATGTCTGTGTAACCACATTTTCCTTATCTTTATATTTTTCTTTAGCCAGTCACCAGCTTGAGTGACACTTCGGTTTGACCCTCCTGCTTAAATTTTACGACCAGGACAGTGACACACGTGGCACGTAAACACATCATTAACCTACTGACTTAATTCCCTGTGGTTAGGTACTCAAGGGTGTATATACTTATTTTCACTTTTTTAAAACATTTAAAAATTTGTACATGTATGGTCGTTTTGCCTGCATTTGTGCCTGGGCACCAAGTGTATGTACCTGGTGCCCACGGGGGCCAGATAGATCCCCTGAGATTAGAATTAAGGACAGTTGTGAACTGTGGGTGCTGGGAATCAAAGTGGGGATCCCCGGAAGAGCCAGAGCTCTTAGTTGCTGAGCCATCTCTGCAGCCTGTCTCCATTTTATTTTATTTATTTATTTTTGTTAAGGAGCTCCATGCTGTTTGCCAGAATGACCATGCTGACTGACATCCCCGTCAACCGCGAGGCATGCCTTCCCATCCCCGCCACCTTTCATCATTCCGATGCCCGACATCAGAAAGTTCAGTCTCTCCCTGGGTTTTGATTGACTTTTGTCAACAACACTTTCCAAGTATCTACCCACCACTTGCTCATGTCCATCCAGGAGGCGCCTATTAGGGTCTATGGCCCATTTTTAAACTGGATTATTTCTGGTTTGGGCTGGACTGTTGGAGTCGCTTGTAGTTTCATCAGATATGAGGGGTTGGACATGCTCTGTGAACTGCAGCTGTCTTCATTCTGCTGATTCCTCCGCCGTGAGGAGAGCTTCTGCCTTGCTGGACTCCCATGTCCTTTTTCCCCCCATCTGGCTTGAGAGTTTTAGGTTAACACGTACAGCCTCTGTCTTTAGACCGAGGCCACGGAGTTGGCCCCTACATTTTCATCGATGAAGTCCACATTGACTTGATCTTTAGAGGTGATCCGAAGTGAGGGCTGTTTGCTTTTTATGTGGAGATCTGTTCTCCACCTGAACACTGAGCTCTAATTCTTTGCGTAGACAACACTATTCCGTAAGCAAGCCATCCTCTGCATCCGGGGACACTTCGTCATCTTTGTTTAAGATCAACTAATCACCATGAAAGACTTGCTTTCTGGGCCCACATGTTCATTCTTACAGCGGCGCTCTAATGTGGTCCACGTGCCCATTCTTTTTTTCTTTTTTTTCTTTTTCTTAAGGTTTATTTATTATTTATATGGCATTCTGCCTGCACACCAGATCTCACTATAGCTGGCTATGAGCCACCGTGTGGTTGCTGGGCATTGAACTCGGGACCTTTGGAAGAACAGTGAGTGTTCTTAACCTCCAAGCCATCTCTCCCCACGTGTCCATTCTCACAGCGGCGCTTTTACCGCCATTTCTATTAGGAAAGTTTTGTTGCTGATCTGATGCTGAAGTAAGCTCACATGACGCCTCCAGCTCTGACCGTCCTGTTCTTTTTGCTTTGAGGGTTTTGTGTGGTTCTGCATGAATTTTAGGATTGTTTTGTCTGTCTCCCAAAGGTCATGGGATTTTGGTAGGGCTTGTACAGGATCTCTCCATCACTTTGGATGGAACAGGTAACTTAGATTTTTTTTTCAAACCATGAACAAAGGCTATTTTTCCATCTGTGCCATTACATTTATTTCATCAATATTTTATAGTTGGGGATGTATAGGTCTTCCAGTTTTTAATTATGTAAGTTCTTGAGTATCGGATTCTTTTTTGGTTGCTGCAGTAAATAGATTTGTTTCCTTTTTCACATATTTTACTGAAAATTCTTTCATTACATTTATTTACTTGTTTGTGTGGCTGGGGTAGAGGACATGAGTGAGCCATAGCATGTACATTGAGGTCAGAGGACAACTTGTAGAACCACGTGTTCCAGGTCTTATTTTCTTTCCTATCAGACCCATCTTCAGCTGCGAACTCTGGAAGCACACAGAGGCTGAACCTGTACATTT
>CM053766.1:120938227-121039882 GCA_028658305.1 Pachyuromys duprasi
ATTAAGGGGTCAGGCTCTGGTGAGCCAAAGATTAGGTTCCACCCACCTATGGCAACTCCCGCTCATAGCCCTGGGACCCGCCCTTCCTCCATCTTGGAGGCCCCGCCCAATTGGTGCATAGACCAAGGCCCACCAGGGACACCAGGGCCCACTCGCCGCAAAACAAAAAGTGACACCATGCTTTGCTCACATTTAATTTTTATTTTGATTTTTTAATGCTGCACAACACAATATTCATTTCATTTTGTTTTTCATTTATTTCATTTATTTCTTTATTTCTGTTTGTTGCTGCTTTTATTTTACTTACTGAAAGAGAGAGGGAACTTTTGTGGCCTATTTCTTTTTCTTTTTCGTCTGTAGGCCGCCTTAAGCTTACTAAATTTGGAACATCTAAGCAAGCTGAAGGGAAGAGGGTTTTTTTTTCAGAATCACTCGGGGAAGAGGAAAGGTTGCGTTGTTAATCATGCCCTATGGTGGGTGATCAACTGCTTGTACAATTACGTTTCACTCTTAATTAATTGTGCTTAAGGCTGAATTAAATTTGGGTGTTCCCTTCTTAGAGCAGCTCGTATTGGCGGAGATGCATGCGCTGGATGATGTCGCGACAGTCGTTGAAGACACGGCGGATGTTCTCAGTGTCCACGGCGCAGGTAAAGTGAGGGTAGCAGTAGTGGCGCCCATCTCCACTAGCAGTGCTGATTCTCTGCGGGCAGAAGAAGAGACTCGGTCAGCAACCCTCTCCAGGAACCCCTCACCCCACCGCCGAGGACGAGGAGAATGGGAGGCCTGGATGGTGCAATCTCCAGATCCAGCACCGACTGGATAAAACCCATGAAGAAAAGGGATTACAGACAAGCTCTACTCACCAGAAACTCATCCCGAATGAAGTACTTGGCCCGGGTCACGCGTGGGTCCTCTCCGGGCTCGGGAGTCGCTGCAAAAACAACAGACAGATATTATTAATCGTGCTAATTAGTTTAGAAGAACTAGCCTATCATGGTAGCCTACCATTCCCAATACTCTTGACTTCTACTAATGAAAATCAGGGAAAGTTTCCGGCTTCCCTTGTAGCCGGAGGGGGTAGGAACTCTTTTTTTTTTTTTTTGGCCACACCTTTTGCCCGAGAGCCACCCGACCGAACCAGGGCAGAGAGAACAATGAACGTACCGTCCTCAGGAGTAGTGTAGCGAGCGAACTCTGGAAAGTAGTCCTCAATCTTTGATTTCCCAGCGAGGACCTTCTCAGCAAGCAGGTCTTGCTTGTTGAGGAAGAGGATCACAGAGATGGTGCGCAGCCATCTGAGGAGAGAGGGGCGGGGTGAGTGAGGGCTGGGGCCGGGGCCAGCCATGCAGGGCGAGACCCGGCAGGGAGATGCCACACACCTGTTGTTCCAGATGCTCTTGAAGAGGTTCAGAGCCTCCTGCAGGCGGTTGGTCTGGTTGTCCTCCCGAATGACCATGTTGTAGCTGCTGCTCGCCACCACGAAGATGATGGCGGTGACGTCATTGAAGCACTGGATCCACTTGCGGCGTTCGTCGCGCTGGCCGCCCACATCGAACATGCTGGAAGGGGAGAAACATGGCGGTCACCCTGCGCCCACCGCGACACAGGCCCGAGGGGCGGGACTCGACCACCGTTCACTTACTGGAAGTTGACTTTGTCCACCTGGAACTTGGTCTCAAAGATTCCAGAGGTCAGGACGCGGCAGCGGAGCAGGTCCTAGAACAAAGACGGGGGTCAGTGGTTCTCACCCCTAACTGCCCCGAGAGCCAGTAATACCACAGCCACGCACGGCCTTGAGGCCAGGGGCACATGCATACCTGGTCGCTTGGCACATAGTCGGCCTGCTTGATCACATCAATCTTGTCCAGGAAGCTTGGAAGGAAAGCAAACGTGGTGGTCAGGGTGTGCACCGAGTGTGTCCCCACACGGCAAATGGCAGACACACAGAAACGAGAGATAGCAGGCGTTGGCGGCCCTAAGGGTGCACAAGGCCTGCGTTCCCAGACAAACCAGAACTGGCCCTCCCTCTCTACTTTGGAAGAATCTCATTGGCTAAGGAGAACCCAGCCAACAAAAGCTGTGGGCACAAAGGGGCCCTTCTAGCTCTCACCACGCTGAACAGGAAGTGGACACAGAGTTCCCTTCCTATCTACTGGGTCTGTGAAATAGAACATTCCAGATATCAAACTTTTAGAAGAAAAGAAAAAGAAATGTATTTGGCTGGTGTTGCTCGACTATGAACACAGTATAAAACTTTTGCAAGACTCGGATAATACAAGTAAAAAGGTAATGCTAACACTAGCTTGGAAGGGGGACTGCTGCAGGGGACCGGGTTGGGAACTGTTTTAAAGTAATCAGAAGAGAAAATCACAAAGGAGCAGGGTCTATTTAAAGAAAGGCCCCAAAGTTTTGGGGTTCTTTTTTTTTTCTTTTTTCCGCCTTCCCCTTCCTTTTTACCAGTTCCGATAGTCTGGCTTAGAGGACGCACTGACTGGCCCAATCAATCTTACGTTACAGCACAGGGCCAGAAATAGCTCCCCAGCTACCCTGGCCTCCAGCATGTTGCTGTGGCAACAGAACCACAATTCTATAAATAGATCCTTAGCACCAAATCTTGTGAGAAGACATCTGGAGTGGGGCCAGCCAAACTGCGGCTCAACAAACACGAACCTGGCGACTTAAGAAGCCAGCTCGGGCCCAGCGCCTGCCCTCCGCCAGAAAGGCAGTTAAACATATTGGGAGGGAGTACTGTACACTCGGGCTGGGCGGGGGCATCTCACACAACTTTAAAAGTTGTTCTCTTTTCCTTGCAAGTTTCCTCAAAACTGTGCGCCGCTGGTGCACGTGGTACTGTTTTCAGAAGTACAGTGTACTGCTTTCTGCAGTAATGAGAAAAAGCTTTGAGAGCAGCATGGCCCCAAAGAAGCCGGCTCAGTCAGTGTTAAAGAAACTGCCCCCAGCAATTCACCGCAGGGCGGCTGAGCCTCCTCAGCTTGCATCTGTACTTAACTCCTGAATTGGATCCAAAATACAAACCACAAACAATTCCAGGATTTCCATTTGTTTTGTGTTTCTATAATTAGTGTTTCCAGCTTTTCGTACAAACTTTTGAGAAAAATCAGGAACTTTGTTGGAGGAGGAGTGGGGGCTGGGGCCGGTGGGGACTGCTTTTCAGTTCCTTGAAAGAACACATAACTCTGTATATTAAACCATGACGTGACTATATATGTAGCCCGCACTGGCAGTAACCAAAGGAAGTCCCTGTGGGAGATCAGGCCTAGGAAATGGTCCTCCTTGCCTGTCATGCAGCTGAGGTGCCTTAGCAGGCACTAGCCAATAAAAATGTCTCTGTGTGCTT
The DNA here is from genome assembly GCA_028658305.1 of Pachyuromys duprasi. Classification (NCBI taxonomy): domain Eukaryota; kingdom Metazoa; phylum Chordata; class Mammalia; order Rodentia; family Muridae; genus Pachyuromys; species Pachyuromys duprasi. Next base: position 120,941,589 of record CM053766.1, read on the forward strand.
CGTAAGTGGTGGGGGGGGGGCACTGTGTGCTTGCTGCACTGTGTGTGCCCCTAAATGTTACAGTTACCATTAGGTTCACCGTGCACAGCTCTTTACTCCGAGTACTTATTGCCTCGCTGTAGCTGTTATATTAATTGCTTCTGTAAAACAATCAGTGTGCTATCAGTGCAATTAAGAGCTTTATAGCACAAATGAATCAGACTAGAACTTTCTGACTGCTGGCCGATTTGTAGCTTCCCTGCTCCTATGTTTGTGTCTGTTATGGTGTGTGTCTAGGGAGGGAGAGTAACAGACAGACAGACAGAGAGAGCCAGCAGCTACTTACTACTGGGCACAGTCGATCAGCTGGTACTCGTTGGAGCGCTCATAGCAGGCACGGACCCCCTCATCCTCCCACAGAGCCTTGGCATGCTCATAGAACTCCTGCGAGAGAACCCAGGAAAGGTTGGTGGTTGAAATACACTCACAGACACCAACAGGGAGCCCTGCCCCTGGAACGCTGAGGCCAAAGTTCGCTACATGAGCCCAAGTGTGGGCCCCTTTGTGAATCAATGCTTGGGAAAAGGCTGGAGGTCTTGTTAGATATCCAGAAATCTGTGTAATTAATTGGCATGTTTTCATCTTTGGAGCAATGATAGTCTTAGGTAGCTGCTTCTATTATTTGGGGGAGGGGTAGGAGCAAGTACAAAATGGGGTTAACTTTCTTCCCCAAAATTATGTATGTAACAGGAATGTGTACTGTCTTGTGTTAGGAACATAGGCCAAGGCTAGCAATATTGTCCAGATACCAGAGTACCAGATGTCAGTGGCATCAGATGCACTTTGGGTAGGCTGCCATTTTATCTTCCATTGAGAGACACAGTCATAGAGCTGTGTTTCCCGCTTCATTTGTTTTTTTAAAATCAACAGCTACTTAAAAAAATTACCTACCTATACTAATTTCCTTTGTAAATTTGTAGCCAAAACTCATTTAAGGTATACAAATCCTGACAAAAGTCTAATAAAGGGGCAGCAATAACTATAGACAAGTCTCTTCTGGCATTAAAATCTTTTTCCCCATGAAGGGTTAAAATGTACATGCTTGACAGGGGGCAGTTCTACCCTCTCTTAAAGTAGCTTTTAGGAAGCCAAGAGACCCTTGTCAAGAAGGTCATACTTTCAGGCAAAGGGCCGAAGAGGACGCTCTTATTTCTGCAATGTTCTATTTTGTAATATATGCTTGGATCTCAACACTGGAAAGGTGCATATCTGCACTAGGCTGAATTAACTGGACAATTAACACGGACAGTTGTGTGTCATGTATAACATGGTTTTGTCTGTCCTTGTGTGTATGAGGGAATAAGTTTGCTTGCCTTAGGTCAGACTTTCCACCATAAACATTTAACATTATTGCTGAAGTGTGATGTTTACTTGTGATGCAATTATGCTGGGGATGGAAGTTTGCTCATCTCTTCTGGACAAAGCCCTACTCGTGTCTTTATCATCTTTTAGTATTAAGCACATGCTTAGAATCAGTTCATGTATTCACATGGCAGTATGTGTGTGCTCATGTCTTGACCTGGTGCAAGTTGACCCCTCATGTTCCCACTGGGCCTTGCTACTGCTCAGGTGAGAGGGGTAGGGAAAACCAGGGGTGGGGCGTGGCTTACAGGTGGGAAATCAAAGTTCGGCACGTTCATCACGCTCAGAATGTAGTCCACTCTGAACTGGTTCTCAGGGTTGGCCAGCTCCACAGGGGGCACCAGGTTGCTCATGGCGGCCACGATGGTCTGAAAATGGTTTAGCAAAGCGATCAGGGGGCAGCACCATGGGAAAAGGGGGTTACTAAAAGTTAGAGCAAGGAGCTAGGCACATACTTCAATGGCCTCCTTCAGGTTGTTTTTGATGTCCTGCACTTTGGTGGCCTTCTCACTACAGTGGGATTGGAAAGAAAAAAGAAAATCATATTGCATCCTGCCCACCAGGGTGTTGCCTTCATTGAGACACATCCACTAAAAAGCATAGTATTCTGTTCTCCAAGAGATTACGGGCTTAGATATGTAGAGGTTGGAGGCACCCAAATCAAACTATATTATAATTTTCCAAGCATGTCCTGAGGACAGGCCTGATAGGGACAGATCAGTGACGTGGCATCGAGATCTTGATTGACTGTACCAGAAACTGCTTCCTGAGTGGGAGTGGCTCCTACTTGATTAGCATACTAGGGGTGGTATAGGGGTGGGTTAGGGCATGCCGGACTTGGGGTTCAGTAGGTGGTAAGGGGACCCAGAGGTGACAAGGGTTTATTATGGATGTCAGGGCTTTCCATTCCCATATATTTATTTATAGATCTATCATTTATTTAAATGGCTGCACCTGTCCCAGAGAGACGGTGTGTGTGGGTACTTTGGCTTAACTGTGTTAATATATATGGGTTCCCAGTTGTGAGGAGGAGTCCTGGTCCCCACATTCCTGGTGGGCATGAGGTTCATGTCTACTGGGGGAGGTGGTGGCTAGGTGTTCTCTGGCTTATTTTAGCCAGCCTACGGAATAACCTATGTGGTCTTCCTGGGAAGATTTTATGCGGTCAGAGTCACTGATCCCACAGGTAAAGGCCCCCAACTTCTGGTTATGGGGGTGGGTTGCCCAGATGGAATGCTAATTTATGGAGGTTATAGTGGTTCAAGACACTGTAGGAGACAGCCTCTATGCCAGGCCCAGCCAGAGGGACTCATGGGCTTGTCTTCAGTGGACCACCTTGCTTGGAGCAGACTTCATACTGTCTAGTCTGAGCCATGTGTTCTGCATGGTTAGTGGGAAATTAGAAGGCCAGTATACAGAGCACTCACACAGTGGCATAGAACAGGACCTGGAAGGGAATAGGCTCTATCTTTCTGATGGAGAAACTGAGGCAGAGGACTGGAGGTAGTAGTGAAAAGGACAGAAGTGCTTCATGATTAAAGTCACAAGATGTTAAAACACCTCCCACCTTGCCTTGGAACAAAGTAGACAATTAAAGATACAAAGATAGGGACCAGTGCCTACTACAGCCAGGAGGAGCGGTAGGTGGGCCTCAGGTGGTGATCTGGGGGCCATGTGCAAATGCCTCCCAATAGGTAGGATAAAGACCTGGGGGCCATGTGCATGTCTGCCCATGTCTTGGAAGCCTACACACCAATGCGGTGTGGACCTGGGGGTCATGTGATGCCCATCAATGGGATGGGGGTCGGGAGTCACGTGCATGTCTGCCAACAGTGGGGTCCTGGGTGGAGAGGGACCTGGGGGTCACATGCATGTCCCCCAGTGGGATACAGACATGGGTGTGTGTGCATGCCCACAATGTGTGTGTGTGTGTGGGGGGGGTCTTGGGGTCATGTGTGTAACTGCCAGGGTGCAGGCCTGGGGTGTGTGCATGCCCTCCCAATGGGGTGGGGGTCTGGAAGTCAAGTGCATACCCATCAATGAGTTGCAAATCTGGGGGTCATGTGCATGTTTGCCAATGGGGTGAGGATTCTGGGGGTCCCATGTGCATACCTGCCAATGGGGTGCAGACCTGGGGGTCATATGCATGCTTTCCAATGGGGTGGGGGTCTGGGGAGTCATGTGCATACCCGCCAATAGGGTGCAGACCTGGGGGTCAGGGAACTTATGTGCACACCCGCTAATGGTGGCAGACCTGGGGGTCATGTGCATGCCTGCCAATGGTGTGGGGGCCTGAGTGGGTCTCGTACATGCCTGCCAGTAGAGTGGGTATATTGGGGTCCTATGTATGCCCACCAGTAGAACCACACCCAACGTTGTAACCGCTGATATTTGAATAGGGCTCTCTTTCCACATGGGTTTGTGTATTTGGGCAGTGGGCCCTGTATTCTGAATGATCTCACCATACACTTTCCTTAGGGTCCATCTCTTAGGTAGCCCCTAGACACTGCTCCTCCTCAGTAGGTGAGGGCCTACAAGGTTTAGAGGCTGGGGATGCTCTCCTCAACAGGAGGGGAGGGCCTGAGGCTAAGGTACCAGGATTTTGACATTGGGAGAATCAGAGCCCCACCCCGGCAGGAAGAGGGCAAGCTGTCCCTCTCTCTCCACATTGGTAACCAAAACCCACCACCCAGAGCAGGAAAAGGAGGCAAGAGGAAACCCCAAGGCCCCTTGGTCACTGCAGAGGAGGAGGAGCTGTCTAGGGCTAGGGGCGGGGCAAACTCAGGATGTGGGTGTTGTACACACCTGAAAGCTGCCTGGGGCCCTCAGGCTCTTAAAGCTCTACCACCCAGTATTTAGAGACAGGGCGTTCCCACCCCTCAGAGGGACTGGTTTTGTTAGAGCAGGAGAGAGGCAGTGCACACCTGAAGTTCAGTTTTTGGTGTTAGGCTCTGGACTAGCTGCAGAGATGTCAGAGAAGAGAAGGATGTGTTTGATACTCTCTCTGGAGTTCACATAGGAACCTCCCTTCTCCTCCCCTCCCCTGAGGCAAATCTATTCCCAGGTTTTTGTTTGTTTTTTAAAGGGGGGGGGGCGCTTCCTGCCTTTGGTACTGAGTCCCAGATGTCTGGTTTTAAGGCCCCACAACCGAAAAAAAATAGGGACATCTGGGTGTTAACTACTCTAGTCGACATACAGGTAGAAGGAAGCATTTCCCCTGGGAAGATTCCTCATCCACTTTGATATTTTGTTCTAAGTAGTAGTATGATAATTGGAAAGCTTCCAGTCTTAAAATACAGATATTCTGAGAACGTGTTCAGTATTCATCTACGTATGTGAATAGGTGTGGGAGTGTATCCAGTATAAAACAGCTAAAATAGAAAATCTAAAATCTAATTTGGGTGTGTAGTACTAAAACAAAACCTCTCCATTGAAGAGATTACTATGTGGAGGGAGCTGTCACACCGGGGGCTGGCAGGTTTTTCCTCATTTGTAATGCCGCTTAATGAATTTAACGTTGATTGTGAAATTCAGAGAAACTTCCTTAGATGTCTCTGAACAAAGGCATGTGCCAGTTCCAACATTCTAACTGACTTGAGAGTTGGGGCTGGAGGGATCTATAGGACCCTTTCCCCCCCACCCCCACCCCATACCCCAGAAGTGTAAGGCAGATTAGTGGGGTTAGCATTTTTAGTAGGTCCTGCCCCCTCTCCTGTTAAGTGGCGGGGGAAGGCTATGTGGTATCCCTCCTCCGCTTCCACACCCTATTCTGTGTGTGTGAGAGAGAAAGACAGACAAAAGAGCAGACGGAAGAGAGACTCAAGATACAGGGATTGCTGAAACATGCAGAGAAGTTTTATTTATCAGGAATGTTAATACTTATTTTTACTTGTAGAGTAGAGTCATAGGAAGAAAGACGTGCAGGTAAGGTATTAGTAGGGTTGAAAAGTTTAGCACAACACACAATATAGAGTAGGCTCTCTCAGTAGGGGCTTGCCACACTTTCCCAGATGCCAACTTTTGGTACAGCACATTATCAATATATCGATGCCTTTTTCTGATTGCTGTTCTACCGTACTGTTGCCAATTAAGGATTTCATTTCATCCTTCTGTTTTCACTTATGCCTAAAGGTTTAGGTAATAGGTAGGGACCCCTCCCCCTCCCCCAGACAACAGAATAGTATTCTTATTAGTAGTTTCCTAAGACCGGGCAATTTCAGCATGCAAATTGGGGTAACTGGGATAGGACATAGCGAAGAAGATGGAGGACTGCAGCCATCATCTAGTAGGGGTAATATATTCTAAAAGAAACAGATGAACAAACATGTGTCAGTCGCTCTGTTCCCGACCCCATGTCCTTTGACCCTCCCATGCCCGGTCTCAGAAGCCATTTCTTTTTGATGTCCTAGGCTAGAAGCTGCTCTAATGAATTGACATGAGAAACAGCCACGCCATCCTGCATGCTGAGTGAGCAAATGGAGCTGGATAGAGGCCTGGCATGCGTGTGCATGTGTGTGCAGGCATGAGATGGTTGTGGGGATGAGAAAGCAAAATAATAAACAATGGTAATGAGTGGGGTGCCGTCACAAATGCTCTTGCTTATTGGTTAGTGTAAAGTGCCTTGCATTAAAATTTTAGAAGTAATTTTTAAGGCCAGGGGTGTCAAGACAGTTGTCAATTGCCTGCCGAATTGAGTACCACGGCATTAGGCATATCCCCTCCCCCCCAAGATAAACTAGGCAGTAATGCACATTTTTAATTGAGGAAATAAATTATTTTTCCACAGAAGTCTGAAATTTTAAAGCCAGATTGACCACTATGTGGACGGAATTCGGTAGTTTTGAAATGCAAGTAGTTGGCTTAAATGGAGAACTGGGGGAAGTAAGGACAGTATGGGAAACCACTGATTCTTAAAAATCTTAAATTTTCATCAGAAGCCGAAATGGCTAACTTTCCCCCAGCTGCATCTAGTTATCCTTTGGGCCCAAAATATTTCTGTTTTGCACTTTACTTGTTTACATGTCATTTGCAAATGCACACCAAGATGGCTGATGGCCCTGAGATGATTTCTATTTTGTTCCCCAGTCTGTATCCTCAGTTTCCCACTATGATCTTCATGTTTGTTTTGTTTGTTAGAAGAGTTTTCTGTTTTTGAATGTGCCTACCCATCGCTGTTGCTCCTTGCAGCCTGCGGGTCCTCTTCGCCGCCCCTTTTAAAGAGAGATTGAAAGCTCACCTATCTGCAAGGCACCGTAATTCATACACACCCCACACAGCCTCTGCACCTCTAACCAGGCAGGTCAGAGCAGCCTGCCAGTCCTCAGCACCGTCCTCCCGGTTAATTCTTAGGTTTCTTTTCTGGCTAACTGGGAATGTCTACTGAGACTCCAGGCCTTCCTTACTGCATTAGAAGGGCCCTCAGGAGACTCAGGCTGGAGACAGGAGGGACAGATAATTATTTTCCTGCTTTCACTAAATGCACATGCACCAGGGAGCAGAGACACCAGCTTCTCACGTAACTCTTGAGAACAGGGTAGTCAGTCTTCTCCGTGTCCTTTCCAGGCCCACAAAATCACAAATGGGACATTCCTGTTTCTGATTTCCTGGTGCAGAATGACCAGGAAGTAACTTTTCTGTAATGGTGGGAGTTATGTATGGGACATTGACACTCTGCTTTTTGATCAATTAGCTCAAGCAATGTTAATTTTTTTTTTCAGACTTCAGGAAATGAGCTCTGAGTTACGAAAATTCTACATTTGCCCTCTGTATTTCTGAAGGTCAAATAAATATTATGTTATACTTTCTTGAAAAATGTAGGCGGGCCACAGACAGCTAAGGAACATTTAAAGGCTCAGTAGGCCCGACCTGAAGGTCAGGTTTCCATATAGGAATTTCTCCTCAAGCTAGAACAGCATTTACTACAATACCACAGTGATAGAACCTTTGAGGCTTAGTTGGACCAGGTCAAAATAAGGAGTCCAGCCCCCCATGGAGGCCCTGAACATCCCTTTCACAGGCTAAATTTAACATCTTGGGGATCCATAAAAAAGGCAAACTGGGAATGTTTCTTCCTCTTCCAGAGAGAAAATAGAAACAAGACGCTCTGGTTTAGAACTGTCTACTACAATAACACTTAGGGAGAATTGCTGGCTTGCTTGTTTAAATAATATTTCAGGGAAATTTGTAAAGTAATAACTCTTCAAGGATGACTTTGTGTCCATCCGACTCAGGTGAAACAATGGCTGTTGCACCTTTTAAAAATGCAAGCCTTGTCCAGCTCTCATTAAAATATTTAAATATTTTAAGGGGCATGGCCATATTATTTTTGCTTCACTAGCCTCATATTAAAGAACCCTTCACACCTGGGGTTGGGTGTTTTCACATTCTGTTTGTTGACTGACAGGTGCCAATCTCCTTGCTTAGGCTTTTGGAGAGAGGCATATCGGGAATCAAGAATTCCAGAATTGGTTTCTGATAATAGGTGACGATGACTTATGTAATAGATTATAGGTACATAATAGTAACTGAGTTAACCCTAAAATCAGTGAGCTAGACCCCTCCCCTTCCGCATATTAAATAATCTTTGAATTTTTGGCTGTAATTTAGGGAGCACATGAACCCCAACCCTTTGCATGGATGATGTCATCTTTTTAAAAACTCAGCTTGGTCAATCTAATGAATTCTAGAAGTTTCCACTAAGAACAGCTTATGGCATCCCGAAAGGTGCTGTTCAATTTTGTCTCCCCAGCACTTAATGCGTGGCAGAGGACAGAGGCAGGGCCCCTCCCCAGGGGTAGTTAAAATACAACCAAAGGGCAGACTTCCAACTTAATCAGGGCGAAGAAAGGGGACTGCTGACCAGCTAGTTACTGCTAACTAGTGCCTGGGAGTGCTTCTAGAAGAGCTTAACCAGGGAAAGCAGAGCCCTGAGAGAAATGGGGGAGGGGGGCAGAAAAGGCAAATTGCCTAATTTATAGCTTCCTCAGTTTGCATTCTTCATGGGAGGCAGAACTCCATATTTGCCACTATCCTCTCTTTTTAAGAAAAACCTGTTCTCACTGCAGTATTGTATCGCCATTATCATATTAAACCAGGAAGGTCATTTCAAAGGCAAAACACCCCCTGGATTGGCCAGAAGTAGCTAACTCCCTGTCTTTCCATCATTTTCTTTTCAATTGTTTACGAAGGAGTTATTGATCTTTTTTTTTTTTTAATTAGAGAAACAATTATTTGCCTCTCACATTAATTCTAAAGCAGAGAGGGACTCAGAAGCTTAGAGCTTGTCGGCATGGGCCACGGAATCCAAGTTTTAAGTGAAAATGTAACTGAAATGATATTTTCCTGTTGGTACAAAACCCTGTATCAGTTCAACTCCAATGTAACCCGAAGGGTGGTGGTGGGTGGGGACCTCCTGTGCTGGCCAGCTCTGGCAGGACACGGGGTGGCCAAGACCCCACCGGCCATGTTGGAGCCGCACTGCAGCAGGCGAAGCTGCGGCAGAGGACCTGGCTCAGAGACGCTGTCACCCGGCCAAGTGCTGTTCACTGTCCTCTGCAACCAGGCACCATTTTCCAGCGCGAGGGGCCGCTTTGGGTGGACACCGGTGCTTTTACTGTTATTCCTATTTGTTGCACCAAAGGTTGAGAAGTGGGTGGCAGTGCACCCATCAGCTCTTTTCCTGGGCTGTCTAATATGTAAATTAGAAAAAATAATTAGTGGCAATTAGCAGCTGTGCTTCCTAGAGGTTAGTATACACACTCCTTCCAAAGTCCTACCATCTCCTACAGGCCAAGTACATGCCATTCCTGCTGAGGGCCCTGCACGGGTTTGACACTTACTCTCCGTTAAACCCGTTAACATGCAGGATCCTCATCTGCTTCACAATGGTGCTTTTGCCAGACTCTCCAGCACCTGAGGAAGGAAAGTGAGGCTTGGGTTAAGAATCGGGTTTTGACACACTTCCGCCAGGACGACGTGGCCTTGACAGGTAGCAGGAGGAGCTCACAACAGACTCACAGACACCAACCGTGTCCTCCTTCACGTGACGACGACACAGTGAAAAACCAAAGCCATGTCCAACAAAGTGTCTTCCTGAGGTATTTCACCTTAGAGCAACAAGCAGGAATTCAAGGGCTCTGCTGTTCTTAAATAGGGTTTCTTTTTGTTTGTTTTTTGTTTTTTTGTTTTGTTTGTCTTGCGGGGTTTTAAAAACCATAAGGCGATGAAGGGATGACGTAATCACCACTGGAGGGGTGAAGATTAAGTTAAAACTGTAAACTTAATGTTGAAATGTGGTCAAAGGTATACAGAAAAAAATGCAGTAGCCGCCTAATTTCCTGTTTGTTGGAAGTTTTATGGTTAAAATACCAAGGAATGGCAGACAATGCCTAGACACTGCAGTCCCCCCCTCATCACGTCCTGCTGCAGCAGCGCCTCCCTCCCAACACTAGATGCAGCTGCTCACTAGCATGCTTCAAGTCCACCCCTGGCACCTCAGGGTTACATTGTAGTCACTTATTCACTCCCTTTCCCCCTGAAAAAGGAATCTTTCTAAAGATACATTTTTCTCTGGATACAACTACCATGTTGCAGAGGGAAATGGAAGACCATCAATTATCTGTCAGCAGCAGCAAAAACCAAAAACAAAAACAAGAACACATTATCAAACATGGCACTTGAGACCATCAACATGAAATATCAACAGTTGAATTATATGACCCCCACCCCCACCCATTTCCATTAAGTTAGAGGGAGGACAACTATTCTGCAAATCTACTGTCCAGTAAGGATTTCCTATCTGAATGGCTTTTCCCCCTCCTCTCACAAAAATCTGAATGTTAAACACAACAAAACCTTTCTCTTTTTAATTACATTGTTTTTGCTCTTGTGCCTAGATAGCAAGCCTTCCCCCCTACTACCCTTTACCTTCCCACAAGACTATAATCAATACCTATAAGTTAAAACTGGTTTCCACAGAAGCATTGATTTCAAATCAAAAGCCATCCTAATGAGCTAAATTCTCATAAATTAAATACAAAAGGCAATACTGGAAGGTTTCCATGAAGAGGGCACACAGCGCTAATCATTAGCCCCAGGACAAGCTCAGAAGTGTGGACAGCTGTGACTCCTGTGTTTCATAGACAGAATTAGATCTGTGCCTCAGTTTACATCTTTGTTAGAATAAAAAACTGAGCTGAAAATAACTGTCAGGGTTTTTTGTGGTTCTGTAATTTACTTAATTTACATGCTATAAGTTAAAATGGGTTAAAGAAAAGGGGGTTGGGGGCTTTAGGTTTCCTTTGTGTGGAATTATTTCATTTCAAGAAAAAAAAAATGTTGCCTATGGCCAGGGCAACAATTTCTGTGCCAAAGGTCATCAATTAATTGTGGCACAATGTGGCCATGTAGACTAGAGACCTGGAAAGAGGCAGGGTGGGCTCAGAACCACAGTCTCAAATAAGTGGGGACATTCGAAGTCTCTGTAAACACATACAAAAAAAAAAGGTTAGAAATTTAATGTATCAGTAATCATACTGGACTTATGTCAGCATTCATATTAAGGAAGAACGCACCATACAGAAGATTCTAGACATTTCCAGGTGTGTACTTTGAAATCAAAGTGTATACATTTTAACACTTACGGCATAATTATGTTTTTACAAGTTCTAGATTCTACATATGTATCTTCTAATTACTGAAATCACAAGCGCACCAACACCAAAGAGATTATTTTCACTTATTACTAATTTTCTGCTTTACTAAATACGGCCCAAGAAGAACAAAGACTTGACCCCATCCAAAAAGATCAAACCAAACACCACCACAGATTAAAACAGCCTTCAACATTTTATTTTTGATAAACTATTTGTTGAAATGTGACTGTGTTCCTAGCAAATTTACAGATTTATTCAGCTAGCTAAAGCACTAAGAAGTGGAAAGCTTCCACTCTAATGTTGTGTAATGTCTTCATGGTCACTTCAACTCTGTGTGCGTGTTTGTGGGTCTGCAGCCCCCCACCCCAGCATCCTAAAAGAAAAAAAAGGAGAGGCAATCTTTTAGGTTTGGGATTCCCCCTCTCCTTTCTTTCCTTTTTTGCCAAGAAGGGAAAGCCATAGTGAAAAAAAGAGAAGAAAAACCAAATGTCATTTGACAAACAACTAATTAATGTCTTGTCACCAACTTCCACCCTGAGTCTTCTCAGAGCGCTCAGTGCCCCCCCCCGCCCACCTTGAAAAAAAAGGGCAAAAATGTTAAAAACGCCATTTCGAAACCCAGAAGCCATTTACAGACAAATGTCATTTTCCAGTTTTATCTTATTTATGAGTCTTTTAAAGACAGGTTTTTATTTCATTTTTTTACTTGTGTTTTCACTCTCAAAGAGGCCGACTAACAGGAAAATGTGTGTGTGTGCGCGCGCGCGCGCGTGCCTGTGTGTGTGTGTGCATGCGCGTGTGTTAATTGTTGCTCGGGTGAGGGTACAGCTGAAGCTGCTACCATTTAATGGTCTTCTTTGCTTTTCAGAAAGGCCCGCAAGTATGGGGGGGGGGGGGAAGGTCACACTGTAAAATGACGTGTCACTTGGCTTCTTTGGGCACTTTGCGTTACTTTTTGTTTTTTAATTTTTATTTTTTGATCTTATTTTATTTGATTCTCCTTCTCTTCCTTCCACGGCCTGGCCAGGCCCAGGACACGTCTGCTGTGCGCACAGTCGGTCCTGCCCGAATCGCCCCGAGTCGCGCCCAGAGTCCGCCACGCTCCCTCCTTCCCGGCCCCCCCACTTCGGCGCCACGACTTGCCTGCGCCCCCTCCCCCCTCTGCACCACCTTTACCGCCCTGTCCTTTCCGAGGGGCTGATGTCACTCGCCCCCCCAACCCCGGTGGCTACCTCTCTTGCCTGAGCCTTCCTAGCCAAGGCCTGAGTCCCCCCTGTTGCCCTTGTCTCTCTAAACTGGACCCCTCCCAATAAATTGCACACCCCAGTGAGGCGGGTCCCCCTCCCGGGGCCCGCCAGCCTGTTTCCTGTCCCCGGCCCTACTCTGTCGCAGTCAGAGGGGCCCAGGAGTCTCCCCTCCCCCCTCCCGTCACGCACCCCGGCCCCTGGCACCATGTAGGCCTCATACAGACTAGGAGCTGGAAGGGAGGGGGGGGGATGGACGCTAAGGGGACGAGACTGAGCCAGGGGGACCCACGCCCTGTTTGGAGCCCCCGCCCGGCCGAATTTCCCCCAGGGGTCCCCCTGACGGCCTCGCCCCCCGCACGCACAGGGCCCAGCGAGGCCAAAGGGCCCTAGAGCGAGCTCCAGGGCGAGGGGCGGGCTCGGCGCGCGCGGCCTTGCGGGGCGCCCCGCAGGGCTCCCGGGCCGGGCCGGCGCCCCCCGCCCCGCCCTTACCCAGCAGCAGCAGGCGGTGCGTGGCCCGGTAGACCTGCTTGTCCTTCTGCAGCTGCTTCTCGATCTTTTTGTTGGCCTCGCGCTGCGCCTTCTCCTCGTTGCGCTGGTCCTCGGTCTTACTGTTGCCGAGGCAGCCCATGGCGGCGACGGGGCGCGGCCGGGCTGCGGGGCGGCGGGGACGGGGCGGGCGGCCTCGGGCGGGCCGGGAAAGCGGGGAACAGAGGGAGGGTGGCGGCTCGGACTAAGGCAAGCGCGCGGCTCTCCGCCCCTCGCTCCGGGGCCGAGGCGGAGCAGAGCAGGAGCCGCGGGAGCTGCTGCCGCCGCCGCCGCCGCCGCCGTTCTTATTGCCTCGGCCCGGGCCCGCCGCCCCGACCCAAAAGCGCCACGGCGGGCGGGGGAGCGGGGGGAGGCGGAGGCGAAGGCGGCAAGGGGGGTGGAAAGAGGAGGAGGAGGAGGAGGAGGGCCGCGGCTGGGAGGGCGGGCGCGGGCGCAGGGAGGCGGTGCCCGGAGGCCGGGCAGGGGTCCCTGCACCCAAGTCTAGCCCGGGCCCGTGGACACAGCGGGGTCGCCTCCTCGCCCCGCCCGCGGTTTGGGGCCGGGGCCTGGCCGCTCAGCGGGGGGAGAGGAGGCGGCCCCGCGGTGGTGACGACCCCTCGCACGATGCCAGCGCTCCACCCCCCGGGCCGGGCGGCCCCCTATCCCCCTCCTCCTGCTGCAAGGCGGGCGGGCGCCGCCAAGGGGCCGGGGTGGGCGGAAAGGGAGGGAGCGCGGGCCCGGACTTAGGAAAATTTCGAAAAGGAGAGAGAGAGAGGAGAGAGAGAGACACTGAGAGAGCCAGAAAGCAGGGAGTGTGCAGAAAAGCAAGGAGAGCACGAAGCTAAAGGACAAGAGCAACTGAAAAGGAAAAATGTGTCCACACACAAGCACTAATAAAGATCCACACTACACAGCAATGGTGGTGGAGGTGGAAGGTGGTGGTGGTGGTGGATGTGGATGTGAATGTGGATGTGGATGTGGATGGTGGTGAAGGGGGTGGGGGGTCTGACTAGATGAGCCGCTCATCGCGCCCCCGGCGCCCCGTGCCCCTGGCCCGGGAGCGCCCACGGCCTCTGCGCTTGCCACGGCCACTCAGGAAGGAGAAGAAGGCGCAGCCCAGGAACACTCGGAAGCAGCAGGTCGCCCCGAACACGAAGCCACAGCCACGGCCCTGCTCTGTGCGCCGCTGCAGCAGGAAGTTGAGCACCCACGAGGGGCTGCGCACGGAGAACACCAGGAACACCACAAGGGGCATGTGCGTGCTCAGCGCTCCGGCCTTGGCGGGCCCGGGCCTCCACACGACGCCTCCAACACGAGGAGGCGCGTAGTAGGCGTCGTCTTCATCGCCCGAGTCAGTGTCCCATTCGGCCCAGGCCCTACTGGCGCCCCCGACGGCGGCGCCCCCGCCGAGCCCGGCGGCGCCCTCCGTGGCGCCCCCGCCTCCGGCGCCGGCGCCGACAGCGGCGCCGGCGGCGACCCCGTGGCCGCGGGCCCCTGGCTGGGCTTCTGGCACATTCTTCTTCTTCTTCTTCAGCATCTTCTCCAACTTCTTCCTCTCCTTCTCTCTCTTCTTCTCCTCTTTTTTCCTCTGCTCCAGCAACTTCTTCTCCAGCTTCTTGCGCTCTTTTTCGGTCAGCAACTTTTCGCGCGGCACATCGCGCCCGGCGTTCCCGGAGCCCTTGACGGACTTGGGGAGCTTCATGGGGTCCCCGTTCTTCTGCGGGGCCACCGGCTCGGCCAGCGCCGCAGCCGCCACGGCAGCTTCGGCAGCCACTTCGGCGGCAGCCGCGGCCGTCTTCCTCTCGCTCTCGGCCGCCCGGGCTTTGAGCTTCTTGGCCATCTTCAGCATGGTGACCCGGCCACCTCGGGGAGCTTGGTTCACGCCTGGCCCGGGCCGTCTGCTTGCCCCCGGCGTCGGGCTTCCCGGCTCCTGTGCGCCCCGTGTCGGGGGCTCGCTGAGGGTCTCTGCTGTGCTCTTCTGGGGCCACCAAAGCGCGGCTTTCCCGGGCTTCGGAAGGGGCTGCTGGACAGGCTGCCTAAGAGTTAGCGTCAAAAAGGATGAGCAAACACAAAAAGGGGAAAGCGAGAACAAATGCAAAAGCACCCAACAACAGCGAGAAACTAAAACGCACCAAGAAATGCCCAACAACTCAAAAAGGAAAAAGAAAATAATAAAGAAAGGAAAAAATAACACAGGAGAAAGAAAAGTGCAAAGGTGCAGATGACAAGAGTTTGCTATTACCCTTAGGTGCTCCTTGGGTTAGCTCTTGGGGACGCCAATGGAGAAGAGAAAAGAGAAAAGAGAGAGAATTGGAGGGTGCCCTGGGGGAGTGAGGCAGGGCAGCAGCGCCAGGCGCCCCTGCCCTGTCCCGGCTCTTGCCCGGTGCTCCTGCCCGTGCCCGGGCACCTCGCACTTGGGCGGGAAACCCCCGCGCTCCCAGACTTACATGTGAGTGAGGCGCACTCACACGCAAGGCAGTGCCTGCCTCTCTGCCCGCCGCCGCGCCCCAAAGCCGGGTTCGCTCCAGCCGGTGCCGCAGCCCCGCGCCCGAGAGCAGGGAGCTAGCAGGACCAGCCACCTGACGCAGCCCGCTCCGCGGTGCCGACGCGACTGAGCGTCCCCGCCGCGGAGCGGCTTTTTCTAACCCGCCTGATGACGCCCCAGCCTCTTCATAGGACGGACCCATAAGCAATGGTCCCTATAAAGCGAAGGGGTAGCGTGAAAAATCGGACCACCGGGGACGAGCCAAAATGGGCTGCGCCACGGGTGGGGGGCAAGGGGCCCATACGGCGGTGCCTTTGGTTAGGGTGGGGGGCGCGGGGAGCCATCTGGAGGGGGGTACGGGCGAGCCCAAGACGGTGGGCACCCGACCCCGCCTCCAGAACCTGCCTCCCAATTTTCCGTGTAGTGGTGTAGCCCTGGGCAGCGTGCAAACTATGCGACGACGGCGCCGGTGCTTACCCATGCTGTGCGCCTCCTTACCTCGGCTTCCCAGATAGCGCACGCGGGCACGGCGGCACACCCCTCCCACCCCGCGGCGCGTGCCCGTGGAGATGGGTGGCGGCGAGCTAATTAACCCCGATACCCCGTACGGGGGTTCGGATCTCCTCACGAGCAATATTATAAATCTATATCCATATACACTACTAGCATGGCTAGAAGAAGCAGGCGAGTCGACCGCCCGGGAGAAGAGCCACGGAGCTGCTGGATGACAGTTCTGCACACGGAGTACTCCTAGGTGGGAGAGGCAGTTGCCTCGCTCGGGCGCCATGCGGGACTCTAGAATCAAGGGGAGAAAGTACTTTACTGAACATGAACTTTTTGGAGAAATGTTTCAAAACCCACTGGTATCGGGGGGCCCCACTCCCTGGCCCCCCGCACCAGGACATGGTAGAGAGCACCCGGCTAAGCGAAAGGGCAGGGACATAAAATTTTGAACCGCTTTTCTCGAGCGGGCATGAGTTTCTGCCATCGGGGTCTACTTGGATACAATTCATTCATTCATTCAAATAACTGGCCACAACCACCTTGTGCCTAGGTGAGTGGACCGAGCAAAGGGTCAGACTAAGACATGGCACCTTCCCTGAATGGGACAAGGCGACAGTAGACCCAGAACTGGCGAGTAATCACACTCTCTTTCTGCCTTCCTTTCACTTTTGAACACAGTGCGCAAAACTTGGGATGCCTGGGAGAAGGAAATAGAAACTCTACCTCTGCATACAAACACACCCCAGGGACCTCAAGGGGGAAAGGGTGAGTGGCTTCAATAAATTATGTGGATGGCTCTGTCTTTAAAAAGAGGAGGATACTGTTGACCACTCAATAGTTTTCGGGTCCTCCTTTCTGCAAAGTCTGTCCAACTCAAAGTCAGAAAGGGTGTGGCATAGAAAGCTACAACACGCCATTTTTCTTGTTCTCTGTTGGTACACCTCTACCTCCATTATACACTTATTTTTTTCTTTAATGGATTTGAAAGAACTACAGAACACGACGGAAAGCAACCAAGGATCTGTTGGAATTAAGAGCAGGAAGCTCAAGCTAACAAATGGGCCTTTGCTGGCTGCCTCGGGCCTAGTCTCCTCAAAGTTACTTCTTATCCACAGCTGATTGTGGCCTCTCTTCAATGCAACATACACTTTAAAAAAAAATAACAAAAAAACTCAAAGCAACTACTGTCCTGGGGTGACTTTTTTTTTTTTTTAATCTAACCAGAGGGGATGAAAAACATTTAACTGCTATCTGGTTGTGCCTGAGTGAAACTGAGTTCTCAACCCTCAGCCTGCTCGGTAAGTGGTGACCTGAAGCCAGCGGCTACCTTTATGCTTCTTCACATAGTCAACAAAAACACCTTCATTGAATTTGATTCATCTGTCATTTGTGAAATTAAAGACTTGGAAGAGAGAGGACCTGGCCAGAAATTTCTGTTCCGCTCCAATTGTTCAAAAGCTTCTTCCTTCCTGCTTCCAGTATGCTGAAGCACAGATACATTGTATTTAAAAGGTAAGAGGTGACCAGGAGCCTGCGTAACCTCCATGCTTATACAGTGACTCCACAATCGTACAGTGAGTATAATGAAGAGTCTCTGGGCCTTTTCCTAGTAGATAAATATCACGCCCAATCTTTAAAAAGAGCGAACTGTCTGATGGTCTGATGGCACACAGTGGCACATGTTAAAGGCAAGGCACAATTGGGACTATTGTCCTAGAAACGTGTAACACAAGGTCAAGGTTTTCTCCAACTCCTAACTTAGCCATTCTTGGGGAAAAAAAAAACTGTTAAGATTTGCCTATATCTTGTTATGACTAACCAGGAATCCACAAACAAAGCATTTACTTTGTAAATAAATGGCAGCAGGTGGAATCAAGGGTTTACAGGTAAGCAAAGGACACTAAGGGCTCTGAAACACAAGCTGGTTTGTGGTCTGTTCAGCTTTCTGTTTTCACTTGACACAAAGTGAAAGAAGAGATTCTGTTTAATTGGTGAGCTGACACCATCTGTGGTTTCGGCCTTGCATCAACCTCCCCAAGCCCTCAACGCTATGGATATGTTTTGTTTTTCAAAAGTCTTCCAGAGTTGGATCTCACCATGTAGAACTTGTGAGTTGCCAATTGATTTTAATAGATTGCCCTGCAATTTTCAGCACTTGAGTTTATACTTTGAAAGTAAAGCAAATGAATTAACATAATTCCTGGAACACTGTGCACTAGAAGGTGTTCCAGTGTTGTCATTAGGTTCAAGGACACATGGACATTATAAAAACCTTAACACTCCGGAGTGAGGCCATAAAATATGCTGGCAGAGAGGATATAGGCTACTCCCTGGCTTGTGCCAAAGACAGAAAGTTGAGATAATAATTCCTAACCTGACTTCCAGCTGACCACCCACCTTACAGAATGGTTTAGCACCATTTCTTTCAAATAGCTCTTTTTTTTTTTTCCTTTTTTCCTTTTCCCTTCATAATGGCTGGACTTTGAATTCTGCAGCCTTGCAAGCATTGTATTTATAGATGGGAATTTGTGTTCCTCTGCCCTTCTGTATCTTCCTCTCTGAGTAAGGATGCCTCATCTGCTTTCAGAAGCATTGCTATAGGTTAGAATCTTTGGAATATTATTATTACTTAATGATGTAACTGAGTTGTTGGACCTTTCATTAGTTCTCCTGGGCCTTTCATTAGTTGGGGTCATTGTAAGCTACTTTCCAAGAGCCTAGAGAAAACACAATTATAATATTATTTTAATAGCCCAGGAAACAATAACTAGGCTTCCACTGAATCAGAAACCTTAGCTGTAAGGCTTTAATAATAGTACTTAGTGATGCATTCTGTCTTCAAAGCACATTCTGCACTTTAATTAGCCAGATGACTGGAACTGTTGTTGGAGATAAACGTTACTTGAGGCTTCAGCCATATTGGAGATGAAAGCAGGTATTGTAAAAAGCTCCTTTAGTCCTGGCTAATCTCCATAAGAAGGCTCTAATACTTACGACTGCAGAGTTCTTAAACATCCAATGCCATTACCACCTGTGGCATTTTTTTTTTTTTACCCTTTTCTTGTCATATCCACTGGTTAGTATTTCAACTACAAAGTAACTCCAAGTCTGCATTCTATATTAAACATGATATTTAAATGCCATTTCATAAGTTCTAAGTCAACTACTAAAGAATGAACTAACTACATGAGCCTTTGAAATTTCCCTATTTAGTATCCATCAGCTAATCCTCAGATAATGTAACATTAAGTCACTCTAACTCAAACAAAATGAAGAGGTGCACTGGCCAATGTGTTGGGACCCAATTTCTTGAGCCTCTGGTTTTGAGATGGCAGTCTACATTTAAAACCATAGCTCAGAATAAGAGGACAACTGAGATTTTTTGTAGCTGTTGTTGACTTTCTGTGCCACCTGTAAGAGGAACTTCAAGGTCTCCACCACAGAAGCCTAATACCCCAGGTCAGCAGCAGTGCCTTCTCACAGCCTCTCTATGGTCTGTAAAATAGGGGACCAGAAGGGGATCATGGGCGCTCTCTTCCCTTAACTTAGCTCTAAGCAGTGCACTGATTCTCCATGGTGGAACAATTTAGACAGCAAGAGGAAAAAGAAAAAAGATCCATAAGAAAGATCTCAGCAACATAATTGTGATGGAACCAACAGTGAAGTGCAGGAGGAAGAGAGGGTCAGCCCCATTTAGCAGAGGCACACCATCATCAACACAACACACAGGCACCAGCCTAGCAGAGAGCAACGATTACATGAAAGAATATCAAAGAATTCTCCCAGCTAACAGCAGGAAAGCTAATTTTCCTAAAACAAAGCATCCTTCACTTCCTTCAGGTGGGAGGGAGGAGGAGGAGCTGCATGAAAACTAAGGTAATGGGAGAAGTTCTAAATTACAACCAACGTTTAACCTGGCCTTGAAGACAGAAACTCACTGGGGGTGGGAAATGATGCAGGAGGCTAGTTAGACACAGACTAGTTTCCAGCTGACCTCATGCTAGTTGACAAGACTCTTTACTTAGGTTAGAAAACAAAGACTGTAATCCCAGAAACTATAATCCCAAATTATAATCCCAAAAACTATAATCCCAGAACTCAGAAAGAGGTGCTCTTTGAGTTGGAGGCCAGTCTGGGCTACAGGGTAATACCACATTTCAACAAAATACACAAAAATACCCTCTCCCAAATTTTTACACTTTCCTGAGCAGGCAACAGATATTTTGTAGCAGAATGTGACTTTGTGGGCATACATTTACATCTTTGTTTTTTCTGACCAAAATGTGTTTTCAAATAGTGCGATGATTCAACTAGTTTTATTATGGGACAACTGAGATTCTAATGGGAGCCAGAGGTCCTTCACTTTCCACCGTTTTCTCTTTGTCTGCTGTTAGGAAACCCCAAATTAAGTTATCCGTATGACATAACTACACGTTTAATTCATTTACAGGTGTATCCACCTTTTCTTCCTTTTGTGTTTGCTCACACATGTTGAAATTGGAAAATGTATAATTATTATCTAGCTCCACCTATTTCCTCCAGGGCATAAAATGCACAGTCTCTCCATCGAGGAAGGCTGCTCAGTCCTGTCTGTCCCTGGCTTTGGTCTCAGCTACATTCTCAGATTACAACTCCTTTTGTGCTAATTACACCCCCAAATTGAAAGAATGTCACTGACTTTACAAAGAACACAAAGCAGACTGGTTTTAAAAACTAAATATAGTCACTTTCTTTCAGAGCTTCAGGTGGCTTCTGATGCTTGTATTAGCTGTGTAGACGCCAATGTCTTCACTAAGACCCAGGCTGAAAGACTTGTTCCTCTACAGGGGGTATGTTAAAAATGTGTGTAGCTTGTGGAAAACATTTACATAAAATGATAGGTAAATTAAAATTTGCTCAGGATGGTTGTAGTCTCACGGAAAGAAAGAAATGGAAGCCCCAACTTTTGAAAGTTGGGGCTTTGTGCCTGTGCTATGCAGGTGAAAGTACAAATGAAAAGAAGAAAAATACTAACTTATCCTTCTGGAAGCCTTCAGCTGCAGCTGCAATGGAGAGGGGGACAGCTGCACCTTTAGCCCCTGCTCCTCACTGTGTAAGAAATGGCCTCTTAAGATAGAGGTGGTGGCTCATACCTCAAATCCCAGCACTCTAGAATCTGCCACAGGGATTGCCATGAGTGAAATGCCAGCCTAAACCACAGAGTGAGACTCTATTCCCCCCAAAAAATAAAAATAAAAAAGACTTATCGAAGATGGAATTAATATTGTCCCTATCAGCCAAACAAATAAAGGATCCCAAGAAAACCCCTAAGGGTTAATAGGAGAATACTACCAACATGAAATGGTTTATTTTTCCTAAGGATCAGTAAATTGCTAGCTAATGCTGAAAGAATGCTACAGCTGTGACCTGTAGCTTGGCTACTAGCTGAAGTGACAGGTGTAACCCATCGCCCTCCCAGACTGGCTGAAATTGCAAGGCTAACTCAGATCTTACCCCCCTAATTAACCGATACCAACGTTATATCCAGCTAGGAAAGAGCATCTCACACAGCAGGCCACGTGTTCTCAGACTTCAACATTTCAACAACAATGTCAGCCTTGGGGGAGAGTAGAGCTGAGGTTCCCTAATCACAGATGGAGAAATCGAAAGGCCCCTGCCCTGTTGAGGAAGGTGGGAGGAAACAGCCTGCCTGGTGCTCAGCTGAGGGAGCTCAGAACTCTAGGAAACACATCACCAGAACCGGTATTATTGAAGGCGGTGGCACCAAGCTAGCCATCCGATGGTGAACTTTAACACACTAACCCAGCCTGTTTTTCATCACTAGGTTACAGTGACCTAACACTAAGAAATAAAGACTGGAAAAGTGTCCCTTCAGCTATAGAGGAGGCCAGTACCTTGTGAGAAAGCAGCATTCACCTGATGGTCTTAACAACAGAAAAAATGGGGTAGGTGGGACCTTAGAGCAAGCCCTGGGGTTCTGGTATGATGGCAACTGCTGGTGAGAGGGAGACCCTGAGATGTTAAGGAGCAGCCTAAGCCAAGGGCAAGAAGATGAGTAGGTTTGATGAGTCAAGACAGGCCTGCTTTGGCCCCTTGTGCTCAGAGCGAAGGCCCTGGACTGCCTTTGGTCAAGATTGTAGAGCCATATAGTAAGGGTGATTGAAAACTCAGCTGAGATCAAGAGATATTCAGTCCTCTCGTTGAATAGACAACCTGTATACTTCTGGCAATTTAAGAGCACACCAACGTCTACAAACCTACCTGACCCTTAACTAAAGCTATTTAATCCAAGCATGTAGGAAGTTCCTGGAACATTTAAAGTTAATTGTCACCTTGCAAAGATGATGTTCTTAAATTATCTTTACACTTAAATTTCTATCAGTGAGGTAGATTAAAAGTAAAAACCAAAAAATAAAAAAAGTAGGTGAGTATGATCCCTCAACAAGCTTAATACTATGTAATTCACAACTATACCTTCATATTTCACCTGCTTTCTCTGTTCTTTTGGTTTTTTTTTTAAATCTGCTTTTTCTTTAAAATAATTTATTTAATTTTATCTTATGTGCATTAGTGTGAAGGTGTCAGATCCCTTGGAACTGGAGTTACAGCCAGTTATAAGCTGCCATGTGAGTACTGGGAATTGAACCCTGGTCCTTTGGAAAAGCAGATGGTGCTCTTAACCACTGAGCCATCTCCCCAGCCCCATCTTTCTCTGTTCTTAAATTTATTAAATATCATTCCCTCAATTTTGTAAAACTTTCATGCCCTCTAGATTGATTGAGAGGTACAGATGGCAGAGAGAGAGAGAAGCTTTGGTAGTGGTGGTGAGAGACTTCAACAAATATTTCATTTCTAAAATGGATACAAAAGAGGCTATGACAAGAAAAAATAAAGACTTGGCTCTTCTAAAATGAGAAGACTAAGAAAGTATACCTGGGTAGAGGGCAGAAATGATAGATGGAAGGAAGGAAGAAAGGGAGGAAGGAAGGGGAAGAGAAAAGGAAAGAAAAACAAGCTAGCTAGCAGCAGCTTGTAAGCTCCTGGGATATTCCTGAAGTCTTGCTTAGCCTTTGTCCCAGGACCTGCCAGTTCTGGCACAGCTTCCAGCACCATTTGCTTGCTTTCAGCAACAAGACACTGATTTCAGAGACTCATTATTAGAATCCTGAGGTCTCTATTTCACAGGGTGACTGAAAACCTAAGTCATCAACTCTTGACCTTTTTGTTTTTTTCTACTCAAAACTTGGTGAACTGCTAAAAGCACATGCTATGAGGACTGAGACTGTTAAAAATACAAGGTCAAAGCTGGACTAGAGGTGTCTGGTCACACCTGGGGGCTCTGCCTGGGTTGTACCCCGAAGGGAAAACAAAGAAGATGGATCAGGAGTTGTATCTGGGGGGTGATGTCTCCATTGACCCTTGGCTGAGGTGTTCGCAAACAGAGCTAGACTCAACTACAAAGGGACCTTTCCTCTCTCCCACCTGCTGAGCTTTTTACTGCCCTCAGGAAACAGGAGCGGCATGCCAGCTTAGACCGGCTAAATTGTCTATGTAGATGAGAGAAAGAGAGAGATTTGATTATCTCATCTCAGTTTTGGTGTCTATGAGATAAAAAATGGGGAAGAGGATCAATTTGTCCCAAACTAAAAATCATAGAGATTTTTTTCTTTTTTGATTAAAAACCCTTCTCATTGTTATCTTTATTTTTATTTTTATTTTTTCATGAACTGGATCGAGCTGGTTGCTACCTAAGACAAAGCAAGGCTGAACGGCTTTTGCTTCCTCTAAATCTAAGATGGCTGCAGTCACTACACAGACAGCCCTTGACTCTCATGCTGTTGCTGCTGCTGCTGCTGCTACTGGGAGCCTAGCCGATCCACTCTCCCAGCCCACCTGCCTATAGGGAGCAGGCTGCTTTCTCATCCCCATCTTCTTTCTCTCTGCAGCAGTCTTCAAATGGCTACCCAGAAAAGGGAAGAGACTCCCACGTCTGGTTCATGTGTAAGCTCCTTTCCTTGGCTGCCTTGGTGGTCAGAGATCTGTTTCCTAAAAATTAAGTCTCCTTACAGCATGCGGGGTATGTGGGGGTGACATCGGGGCAGGTGGTGGCTGATCAGCACAAATATTCAGGCAGACTGATTTCATCTGGGGAAGACATCCGGATGAGTTTTCACAATTTATCTTCCAACCAGATTGATAGGATGTATTAGTGTCAAGACGACAAAAACTCAAGTCAGAAAGGTCACCGGAACAGGACAGGGGTGGACAATGAAGGGCACAGGGATGGCAGCAAGTACTACATATTTCTGGCAAGGAAAACCTGGTATTTTTTTGTTTTTAAGTTGTGCCAAACGACTCAAAATTCACTAGAGCAGAGCTACACAGATGAAAGGAAAGACAGCTTTAAGGTTGTTCCATCCACAGTGGTTTGCTGCGGCAGCGGCGAGGATAGGAACAGCAGCCCTCCTTTAGCCCAGTGCTCTATCAAATGTAAATGAAGAACTGTCTAATCTCTGACAACATTACTTCTGACATGAGGAATGAAACCAGTCTTTCAGACAGCATTAGAATCCCATGACCTCCGTGTTTCTAAAAAACCTCCGTGCTTTCCTTTTCAAAAGTATCTGCTTATTGCTAAAAAGGGGGACAAAATTCCAATTCTTTCCTTATTCTGACACTGAAATGCCAACTCTCTCACACAGGTTTTGTTTTGTTTTATTTTTGACCCCTAAGCTGGGTATACCTTTATACCTCAGCTATCTGTTTTTTGTTTTTGTTTTTTTTTTCCTCCTCCAAGTAACAATCATTCTAAACTGAAATATCTAAGCAGGCAGAACAATCAATTAGGATCCTGTCCTCCTTATCTTTCTCCTGGCTCCCCAAATATTGCTTTACAAGTAGAAAGGGGAAAAAACAAAATAGGGTCTATCTATTATATTTTTCAAGTGTTTTCCCTAGCACAGGTCCTCTAAAATCCAAGAAATTGCCATGCATCTCTGTGGCAGGCAGAATCGTCCTGCATGCTGTGGAAAACAAATTCCCTGCTTGGACTTGCCTCAGCTAGGGCTGGGAGGGGGGAGCTCAGTTGTTCTCCGTGAGGCAGGCTCTTCGTCCCTGCAGTGCCCCTAAAGACCCCAAGGTTCCCTCCTCCCAGAGGATGCTGCATATGTGGCGGTCTGCTTGTTAAGCCTCTGGGCACAGAAAACAAAGTGGTTTTATTTGTGAGTGCTGGTAATTCACCTACCACAAAGCCCTAAGTCCTAGCCCGTTCATTGTCAGCTGCCGGCTAATGATCATCAGAATCACCAGTGTATGTTAGCAGTATGTCAACTGGGGGAGGGGAGTAAGGGGCCCAGGCAAAAAGAAAAAAAAATCACAAATTGTTTGGAAGACATGACTGTATAGTGTTCGTCCTGGAGTCAGGTGGGAGATGAAGCATAACGATTAGTTTTAGATTCAAGGCTGGGGTCCATCTCAGAAGCGACATCACTTCTAGCAGACATTGTGTGTGTAATGATTACACAAAGGCAGCTGAAATGAGTGGCTCAGACCCTGTCTTCTACTGTCTGCCTCACAAGCAGACTATACTTCATGTTGCATGCTACAACCGAGCCCTAAAGCAAGGGGATAGAGAGACAGGGCAAAACGAGGCACCTTGCATGTTTTTATGCGTGTGCATGCGTGTGTGCACTCGTCCCTGCATGTCTGCCTGTTTCATCCCCAGGGCTCTCATAGCTAACCTTGGACGTGTGCATTTTCCTTTTTTTTTTTTTCTCTCTTACTTTCTTATTCCCAGAAGCCAAAGCTCTTTCCATCTCTAAGAAATCATTTAGAATTCACTTTTATTTCTTTTCTGGACATGCCAGAGTGCTTTGGGGAGCTTCAAGCAAGCCAAGTAAGTGTTTGCTTGAGATCAGAGGAGGATTAGAGATGAGCCCAGAGGTGGGAAGGAAAATGAGGACCTTCCTAGTTCTTGCTTGACATGAACACGGGCTCAGCGCCTAAGCCTCCAGCTCCTTCCCAACCTATAGCGGGACCTTTGCTTGCAGTGATGCCCGTTTCTGAGCCTGCTGGCTCTGTGAATCTCCAGTTCTAAGGCCCTTGCATGTCCACCGGAATAGCATATCTGACCTAGCATAATTTTCAACAGGGGGTGTTTGTCAGACCACTTGAAAAGCCTCCCAACCACCAGAGGTAAGCACCAGCCAGGACTGGCCTGAGGGCTAAAATCCCACCTCGTCCTAGAGAGAGAAAGGGGTTTATCTTTGCCCTTTGGTTTCTTTTACAATCCCCCTGGTAAAATAGAACAAGATGGTGAGGACTTGGCTCGGGGGTTCATGGATTGTAGGGAGGGGCTGAGATCCCCTCATCTAGAGCATCTGTCACTCAGAGGTGACAGCTGCCTGCTCTCTGTACCCCAGAAGCCCCTGTCCCTTTCAGATCGTTTCCCTCCCCTACTCTGTAAAAAACTGAACACATCTTGTTCTTTCATCATAATTAAAGAGCTGTCAGGGAAATGGCATGGCTGATTTTTTTCGCTGCTGCTATAGTGAACCTCCTCACGACTCCTTCCCTTTCTCTCATTTGCTAAAGTGGTCCTTTCTCTGCCTGAAATCAGCCCCTTTGGGGATGGAAATTTTAGCTGGAAGCAGAGAGCTCTAAGCAAAATCCTAACCTTGATAGGGTGGGGAGAAAAATCTGTTTTGAGCCAGGCTGTGTTTGCAGCAAGGTACCTACGAGGCTGTTTTTTCATGGTGGGGAATAGTGGTTGCGGCCATCTCTGGCTTTGTATACCAGTCATTGTCAGGATCTACAATTTAACAAAACTCAGACTCTGATTCTCCCTGTTGTCTTAGCTAAGGGGCAAGAGGAAGCTATTTAGAAGGAAGTACAGAAGTTTGATCAGGGAAGATAAAATCCAAAAGCCTTTAATGCTTGAAGGGAAAGCATGAGTGTGCGTGTGCTATTGTTACCGGCTTTCCTGCCGCAGGCTTGCAATAAAGCTGTAACTTACACGCATAATTAATCACCTTGTTCCTAGCTGAGTGTCACCCAGCTGCAGGGAGGGTCATTTCTATGTGTTGTAGACACTGAGCTACTGAAGGGTCTTTCTGCAATAATGCCTCATCTTGTGACAGTGTTATTCTCACTTTATTAAGCATCACAGAGCTTCAATGCAATGCACATTATAGAGAGGTAATATTTTAAAAAGAAACAAAAAAACAAACAAACAAAAAACAAAAGAACCTTACCCCTGAGGGATGCTGAGTTCTCTCTGGTACTAAAATCTGACATATATTCAAACACACATTTTGGGTGGGATTCATTATATTCATCTTAGCCTTCAACTACTTATACTTTAAAGAGACTCACATGTCAGGGGCTTTCAAAATTAGCTAATTTCTGTTTCCTAAGTATCGTGCATCTTGGAAAGGCCCCCTTTAAAGTTACACTAGGGGGCTTAATTGGCAGGCTTCCGGGTTTCTAGAGGGCATGCTAGTATCCAGCAAGTCAGAATGGGCAGTCCAGGCCTCCTTCAGCTGAGTCAATGCTTATTAATGCACCTCTGGGCAACTCCAGGCTAAGGTGTGCAATCAACCTGTGCCACTAAGTAGCAAGTTCTCCTCTGGTCATAACCACACAGCCAGAAGGCTGGTCGTGAAGTGTGCCAACAGCAAGGTTGTTCTGTGGCTCTTTTCCTGGTTCAGCCTTCTCCTTTCTTGTTCTCTTCTCCATTCCTGGCACCTTCCATTTCTTGTTTAAAGAAAACAAAGTGACCAGACTACCAGTGCTGTTGCCCTAGAGGTATGGGGAGGGGGGTATGGTGGTCTCCACATCCTGGGATCACAGGGGAAGCCAGTTTGTTGTAATAGAGGTTGCTAGGTTACTCACAGTACTGAGCAGAGAGAATAGGAGTAAGGAAAACAAGTGATGATGGCCCAAATTGCCCTCCTTGTTCTCCTCACTGCCCCTGTCTTAGTGCTAGGGACCTCATTATTAAAAATGTGACTCTTTTTTCATTTTGGCCTCACAGAACTCTTTATTACAATGCAAATGTCCCTTAAGAGTAACCTTAAAAGCCTTTGGCAGCTAATGGGATTAACTGAACAGAACACAGCCACCTGCAGGCCTGTAAGGAGGCCTGGGCCAAATACCCAGCTCTCAAATTCACGGTGAGCTCATCCCTGCACACTCAGAACTAGAGACTAAGCATCCTTATTATGGTTCGTTTTGAAGGGTGGGTATTGTAAGGGAGAAATAAAAGGTTAGAATTCTATAAACATTATTTAATTTTGTTTATTATTAAAAAACTGAAGAATTCCTTCAGTTCGGTCTTCCACAAAACCAAAACAAATCAAAAACCTCAACTGTATATGTATACATGTATGTTTTAAAGATGCGTATTAATGTGTATGTAACCTACCTAGACTGAACTTTAGAGATGTACAGATTAAGATATACTATTCCCAGGGAAATATGTAGGTAACCTACAAGTATTTGCAAAAGAAAAGCTGGAAATAAATTCTAGATTATTTTTTTCATTTTACAGAATTAGTGACAGTATTTGACTGCAGACTTTCTGTTTTAGGGAACAGGAAAAAGAGGGCTGAAGTCCAGGTTCTAAGATGGAGGGCAAGCCAGAATCTAAAATGGTGGATCAGAGCTAAGATGGAGGGCAGGCCAGGATCTAAAATGGTGGATCAGAGCTAAGATGAAGGGCAGGCCAGGATCTAAAATAGTGGATCAGAACTAAGATGGAGGGCAGGCCAGGATCTAAAATGGTGGATCAGAACTAAGATAGAGGGCAGGCCAGGATCTAAAATGGTGGATCAGAGCTAAGATGGAGGGCAGGCCAAGATCTAAAATGGTGGATCAGAACTAAGATGGAGGGGAAGGCCAAGATCTAAAATGGTGGATCAGAGCTAAGATGGAGGGCAAACCAGGATCTAAAATGGTGGATCAGAGCTAAGATGGAGGGCAGGCCAGGGTCTAAAATGGTGGATCAGAACTAAGATGGAGGGCACAAGCTTGTGACCAGTGGGAATCTCTAGCATGCAATTCTAACTACAAATCATAACTATCTCCCCATCTTACTAGCTAAACAGCAGTCCTAACACACATAGAATATTTTAAGGTTGAGTGGAAGATGTCCACTTCCTGTGACTATTTTCAGTCCCAGGACCATCAGGAGAGCAACCATGTCTTGGACCTTTGGCTTCCCCATAGGGAAGGGCACATATCAAGCTTTTAGTATATCTATTGAGTAGACTGACTGACTGAATGAATGAATGAATGAATGAATAAAAATGCCCAAATCAAGGCAGACTCACCGACCCAGGAAGGACTCATCCTCTTGAGAGGTGTGGTAGACAGGTGGGCAGCTACTGCGTGCATAGTGAGGCTACTAGATGAGCAGAAAGGAAACAAGAACATTTGACACACAAGTTGATCAGAGATTTGGGGACAACTTATCAGTGAGGGAAAATGGGCTCATGAGTATAGCAATCCAGATAGTTTCCCATGTTCTTTGCCAAGGTGAACATAATCTACATATGAGTAAACCTAAGTTCTGCCAATGGTCAAAAATGTGAAAAATTAACTTGTGACAACTGTTTTCATTTGGAATTATGCTAGAGTGACTTCCATTCCTAAATCAGGCTAAATTTTATGCTAAATTTCTATTCAGCACTTTCCAACAATCTTTCTTTTTCTTTCCTAAAGAACCAGTGTGACACCCCCCAACTCCAGTGATTCCAAAATGTCACAGAAGGCTCATTGTATGAGCATACTTGTGGTGAGTTCCTTCTCGTGGCTATTAG
This sequence comes from Pachyuromys duprasi, assembly GCA_028658305.1. Taxonomy (NCBI): domain Eukaryota; kingdom Metazoa; phylum Chordata; class Mammalia; order Rodentia; family Muridae; genus Pachyuromys; species Pachyuromys duprasi. Next base: position 120,971,224 of record CM053766.1, read on the forward strand.
AACAGCAATTGTGTGCTACCCCCAACTCCATGCCGTTTTGCTAAGTCTCAAAGCAATACAAATTCAGCTCAAATCAATTAGCAACACATTTCTAACTCTTGGCACTTCTTCGGGGGGGAGGGAAGTGTCAATTTTTTTTTCCTGGTGGGGGAATCACCAGGGTTGGTCTGGGAGCCCCTTCCTCAATGTGGTTGTGCTTCAATCAAAGAACCAAATATGGAAGAACAGAGCTGTAGCACAAGCAACTGGGACAAAATTTGAGTAGGTTTTGTTTGTTTGTTTGTTTTCTAACTTGACCTAGTGAATAAAGCACAGGACACAGAGAGGCAGCTGACAGAGTATTTTCCTCCCTATAGTCAGGAAGCTGATGCTCTGTACTCTTGACTTATGTGCCCTGACCCCAGAGCTAAGCCATCAATCTTGTCCCCTGTCTCCTCTGGCTTAAGGTACCCCCCTTCCCCTTACTTTTCCGTACTGGATAGAATTATCTTCCTCTCAACTAAAGGTACCCAGGAGAATAAACGTTGTTTTTCAAAGCAGGGTGGTAAAGTGGAAGAAAGGAAGGAAGGGAGGAAGGAAGGGGAAAAAAAGATAGAAAACAATGCCTATATGGGACCTGGCTGGAGCCAAATTCTTGAGGACATTAACCTGCAAAACTCTCCGGATTTCCTTGATTTCTGAAATGTACACTTAATGTACAAAGTGCTCACTTTTAACCTTAGGATTGTCCTGGCTTTGTTCTGGATAATTATTGAATCAAAAGACTCACAAAGAGAGGATGGGTTGTTTTCTGTTTTGTTTTTCTGCTTCTGACAGAAAGGTCCATGGTGTGCCAGACTGCTTAAAACAAAACAGAACAAAACCACTAAAGCAGGTGAAACATGTGGAAACACTTGGAAAATCAGGCTGTGGCGGGAGGGGTAATTCTAACTTCAAAATTAAACAAAATCATATGGATTCAGGTAAGAAACTTTGAAGAAAGCAAATGGGGTCTGCTTGGAAAGAGAAGTCAGTGGTCAGACCTGAGAGGGCCCTGATGGCTCCATCCAGGATCAACCACCAGCCTTCTGTTTGCTGCTTTCCTAAGCAGGTCCTGAAGTCTGGCCACTGTGCTGAACCTTCCACTCTCTCCTCCTCCTCCATTAAGTCAGCCAGCTCTCTGGTGGGCTCAACCCCAGCTCACTATCAGCTGTCCATCCCTGCTTGGGAAGCTACCATTACCTGAAACCTGATCTCTTCCAAGACTAGAAGTTTCCACAGGGCAGGGCCTTTGTCTGGAGTTTAGCATTAAACTTGGCAAAGGCAATCCTCCTATTTTCTTTCTTCTATCCCTTGCTTTGACATTGGTTTTCTTATTTCATCTCTGCACTACTCTCTCCCTCTGTACCCCTCTCTCCTTTCCCTCCCACTCCTCCAACAATAAAACAAACCAGCTAAGGGGATTGATCTTAGCATACAAGTGGTTCTCGAGGACCCTGGGACTTCAACAGCTCAGAAAAGAGAGAAAGAGAATTGAGGAGGGGAGAGGAATCCAGATTCCTTTCCCCCTTCCCTACCCAAGTGAAAAGGCTAAATTAAGTCAAGGGTCTATGGAGAGATGACAGAATGTGGGAACTGGATTCTGTGTGCATGCTTGGGATAGGAGAAGCCAAATTAAAAAACAAAACAAAAACCCTGCAAATCATGGTTAATAAATACTTAACTAGCTACACATCTGGGTGAGAAGCCAGAGATAAGAAAATCAGAGCAGGATAAGGGGAAGGACTGGGGGCTGTATGTGTGTGTATAATCTTATAAAGTCATTTCAACAATAAACATAACTCCTAAAAGAAAAGAGGCCAGGCTAAGTGTACAGTGTGGTTTTTCAGTCCTGTGGGAAGTGAAAGTGGACATTTTGTCTCCAAGAGACATTAGGGGCTCTAGGAGGGTGTGGTCCCTGATAAGAAGAGGTTTTGGGTGTTTGGAGTGGGGTTGAGGAAGAAACACATCAAATATAAAACTTATGTCCCCTCTCCAAAGCACAGAGTGTCTCCAATAGCATTCAAACTAAGCACCCAGGGGCCCAAGACAAGATGGCATCCCACCCCAAGGACACCCTTGAAATGTGGGGTTGTTTTCTGTTTGGTTTTTCTACTTTCAATCTAAAGAGTTCTATCAGTTCCCATATTTGCAAGCAGACACAGCTCTTCTGAGCTCTTTGCTGACCTCTGGTGGGTAGGTTCACTGTTGCTGGATTAGGCTGCTCACCTGTACCCCCATCTCCTGTAAGACCTGGGGGGAGTGTGAATAGCTCACTGCCAACCTTGGAGGTCACATCTCAGAAACCCTGAAATAGGGGGTAAAGGACGGAGAAAGGCCCCTTAAAATCTCCAGGAAAAACAGAACAAAAACCAAAAGACAAAATGAAACAAAACGTGGGCAAGAGGGAGGGATGCTATAGCAAAGTTTGAAAAAAAAAATTTTTTTTTGGAATAGCAGAGTAGGGGGAAATGTTTGCCTGAACTAATATTTTTTTTTTAACTTTGTTCCTCTGACTATTACATTTTAGAAGAGGAGGAGACATGTCAGAATGGAATTCTGAGGCTGGCCTTAGTGGAAGAGAGGTAAGTTCCCAGCCAAGTTTGTGGCCCTGCCTAGGAAGTCCATGTGGCCTTCCTCAGTGGCTGTGGAGAAGACAGGGCAGTAGGACCTGGGTAAGTGAAAAGACACTGTCCTTGGAACCAAAGGACCTAGTCCTGCATTGTTCTACAGTGTCCAAAATGTCCTCTCCTCCAGGGAGGCTCTTTGGATTTCTCCTAGAAGTCTTATATCTGTGTCTCTCTCACAGTCCTCAGCTGGGTGAAAAAGGCTAAACTTTTGAACTGCTGCTCAGTGGCTTCCAGGTATGGGGAGCTGGAAACGATTAGTCTTTTGTCAAAGGAAAAAGGATGGCCCTAAGATGTTTTTCCTACACCAGTTGGCATTTTGGTGAGGGTACATTCAAAGGTGTGTGTGTGAGAGAGAGAGAGAGAGATTAGTGGGGGAAGGAGAGGGTCCTGACAAATGTCTTCTACCTAAAACTTCTAAGAGAAGTAAAATATTCTAAAATGAGAAACATACCCCTCCTCCTTTTCCCACAGAGACAAAAGGATGTACCCAGCGTCTCAGAATTGCTCCTGGAAGAATGAGGGGCAGCTGTGCTCAAGAGCTCAGAGCCTGGGAACTGGGAGCTGCCAGGTTGCCCCCTACTGTGTTTATCTTTCTGACCTGCTAAGGTCTACAAAGCCCCCCAAGTGGGGTTATTCATCACCAGATATTAATTGCTGAAATGAAACCTCAAAAAATACATATGTTCTTAGGCCAGGGGAGGGTCTGAGTCCCTGGGAAGGCAGCTGAAGGGAGGGGGTCCACAATGTTGTCTGCAGCAGGCGCAGGCGCGAATTTTCTGCAGCCAGGCTCTCTCTATTGTAAAATCGGAGCGCCATCTGCCAGCCAGTTCTGAACAGCCTTGCTTTGTTAAGTTTTTTTCTACTCCCTAACCCTAAATAGTGTGCTTTCTCCTTTATTTTCTTTAAAACATATGTGTATTTTATAAATTCTGGCTCAGAAATGTCCTCCCTATGCAAAAGACCCTACTTGTCAAAACAATCTGCAAATGAAAAGAAAAATAAAACAAGAAAAAGAGAGAGAGAGAATGGGAAGAGAGCAAACAGATAAAAATTCCTCAGGAGCTTGTTTCCTTCCTCAGTTTCTGAGCTGGGATGCAAATGAGCAAAGCCCCCTTCCTCTACTTAAGGCAGCCATGCTGGTCCCGGTCCTGGTCCCTCCTTCCTGAAGACCCCTCCCCGCTGGGAGCCACCTCAACAGGTGATCTCCCAGGAGTGCAGTGTGAAGGCGTTTGCTTCCTGTCACTCTGAGTCTTAGGGTGAGCCTCAGCTACAGCAATTTTAGATTTGTCTGCCAAACAAGTTGAACATCTTCTCTAGATGTTCCTGCCCTAAAACCCCACTCTGTGAATACCTGAAATACACTGAGGTGGATCTGGGGGGACACGGAAAGTTTCTGACTTCCTCTTAAACAACTCATCAAATCTGCTCCCTCTTTGACCATGGCAGAACCTCAGGTAAACTTGAAGACTTGTCAGTACTTCAAGGCTTCATTGTTAGCCTTTTATGGGCATCACTTGGAAAGTACATGGAACCCTAAAATCAAGTGCTATAATCAATCAAGGTCCCTGGAAAAGCCCCATGCTTAAGCCAGTGCTCTCTCCATTTTCCTAGGACCTTCTTGGAAAGTTGGGGCCTCTCTGTCCACCCCTCCCCCATTATCAGACTGTCTTCTCCACTGAGGCAACATGGGGAAGATGACAACATAGAGTCTCATTGGGAACATTTCCATATTCCCCCATTAGAAAGTGGGGTCCCTCCTAAGTGTCCGTCTTAAATCGTCAGTTGCATATCTGTTTGGCAAAACAAAATGACCTCCTAATGGCTAAAACGAAAGAAACCGAAGTCACATGAATGCTAAATTATAAATAGCCCAGAGCTTTCTGGCTACCCAAGTTTAAAAAAAATTTTTCCCCTAACGTCTGGCATTGGATTTTGGGTTCTGCCTTGAGTCTTCTAAGCATTTCCTTGGAAAGATGTTATACTTGGTCCCAGGCAAAATCTCAAAATCAACATTCTGAGGGTTTTTTTTTTTTCCCTGAGTAATTTCTAGGATTGGGCAGTGCGAAGTTTTCCTAGTTAGGGGCACTTCGCTAATGGAACCTGGAACACTCAGCAAGCCTGCAAGAAGCTTTCACTTCAAATGTTACTTCCCACCTCACCCGTACGGCCAGCATCTAACCACTCAAACCTAGCCTGTTTTTACTGATTCACCATAATCTTTACCCTCACAACTAACTTGAGGGATGATAATCTTAAATTCTTTAAGAGGGGTGTCTTTGTTTTGGGGAAGTTACAAGCTTTGGGGAGGACGGTTCAGGATAAGCAGGGCATGAAACCCTGGATTCATCCCCAGAAGCCAAAGGAGAGAGAAGGTAAGGTGCAAGTTGGTGAGTTGGGCCAATTAAAGTAACAACTGAGCCTCGTTCTGATGGATAGAAATGGGGATAAACGCTGCCTTTAGGTGGGGACAAATCCACCCTTTTATTAAAGCCCAAACTATACTTTTGACCAGAAAATGTCTTTGGTCAGTTCCTTCCATTGGCACCACTGGCTCCATTCTGAAGGGCTTCCTCAGTGTACTGATTCCGCTTTCCCTGTTACCACACAAAGGTGTCAGGCCACCTTTCCATGAGGAGGTGAATGTCTTTGGAGTCCATATCCTGGCTGGTGTATATTGTCTAATTCAAGGCTCTTTTAGTATCTGTGAGCACATGGAAGGTGCAGGAGCCCCCCTTGTTGTCTTTATGTCCCTTCTACAATAACAGAGTTTACTAGTCCATATGAGGCAGGGAACACAGGCTAACACGATGCCAATTAATGCAACCTAATGAACCCAAGGTGCAATCATTAAGGGTTAAAAATCTATGTGTGCCCTAATATGGGCTGCCCGCTGATTACCTCAATATTGACTTATCAGAGCCCTGGACCAATACATTGTTTATTTGCCTGAAATATTTTCCTCTTCTCTCCAATTTAGGGCCGTCTGGGGGTCACTCTCGGAGATCTGTGGGACTTGCTTCTACCCAAAAATGCACACCACCAAGATTAGTGTGCACACTGCTGACTGGTTAGTAGAAGGGACAACTTCTCTTCAAAAGACTCATCTGTAGGTGACAAGTTAGACCATGTGTGACATCTAGCTTTCCCAGGACTACAGATGAATAATGTCTGGGCAGCAGCTCTCACTTGGTGGTGACTAGAGAGATTTGGGTTGCCGTACTTCTGCGTGGGGAGGCGGTGACGGTAGTAGAATGTTGTGCACGTAGCAGCGAGGTGTGTGTACATGTGTGTAATGACCGTAGTGGTAGTAGAAGGGGGTTGTATGTGTGTCTAATGTGTTCTGACGTCTGTTGTTTTTAGTAGTAGCAGTTGGTGTGTGTGTGTGTGTGTGTGTGTGTGTGTGTTGACAGGAGCTGGGCATCTGTGTGTGACAGTGATGGTACTAGGATGTTGGGCTGGTAGCAGTGGGGGGGGTGTATATGTGTAGCGACAGATGACGGTGGTCATGGTTGTGAGTGTATAAAGTGTGCTGATGTCTGTTCTGTTTAGTAGCAGTTGTAGTTGTGTGTGTGTTGATAGGAGTCATCTGTGTGTGATGGTGATGGTAGTAGGATGTTGGGCTGGTAGCAGTGGGGGGTTTGTATATGTGTGTTTTTGTGTTTGTGTGTGCCCGTGTGCATGTGTGGTGGGGCATATGTGTGTGCATGTGTGTGTGGTGGGGCATGTGTGTGTATGATATCAGATACTAAAGGTGCTGGAAACATCCTACGGTGCATAAAAGAGGTCCTAGCCCCTAACAGATTTAGCTTGGAAGACCCTCTGTTAATAGGTCCCCTTTAAATATTCCTAAAATCGTATTGCACAGCCAAAAACAGTAAGTCACAGCTTAAAATATGACTAATGTGGGTCTGACTAAACTTCAGGAGCCCCTATGGGCCTCATCTTTGGGGTGGGGGGCAGTAAGAAGGTAAAGCAGGACCCTTTACCACCTCGCTGGCTTTCCCTGTTGTCTCTCGCTGAAGTGTAGAACCCTTTTTTCTGCCTTATACTGTCTCACCATCTAGTGGCCACCTGAAATATCAACCCATGTTTACTGTCTCCGGGCTTTTCTAAAGCCCACCGCTGAAAAACTCTTATTTGAGGGGCCAGTGGGCAGGAGGCCCTGCATGACACATGTGATTTTACTGATAAAGCTTTCTAAGTATAAACGAGGCCCAGTAGAGCCATTCAGAGTGCAACTGCAAGGAATTAAGACGTACACTTCCCACACACGCTAAAAACAACAATAGCACCAACAGAGAACAAATTAAAGGATTAATCACAAATCAACTTTTCTTTTCCTAAGAAGTAGCCCTTTGAGCTTCGGTCTTAGCCTTTGGGCACACAGGGATGGCCACAGGCTGAAGAGAGTGCTGTTGGAGAGCATGAGTTCGAAGGCTCCCAGGCACCTATGCTCTTCCCCAGTGACACCATCTACTCTTGACACTTTATCCTTTAGGGAGTGAGGAGAAACCGGTTTTTGGTGTCTACTTTTACTGCTTTAGAAGCTGGGGTTCAGGCCTGAGGAATGGGTCTCTGAAGCTCAGGGGCCTCAAGATGGCTACCAGGTAAGTTACAGGACACTTGCCCTTTTTTCCTTTGCAGCCCTGGGGTCCTGGACTCATCTCAGTGCCTAGCTTCGGGTTTTGTGTGTCATTGTGACCATTACTGTTGACATTTGTTTTAAGAGAATCCAGTCTTGGACTTACCTGGGTGCAGGTTACCTGTAAGAATGTCATTAGAGTTGTTTACATTAGTGACCAGTTTGACATGAGGCAAACTGCTCACATAGGAGAGAGGAGAGAGGTAGTGAGAACTTTTGACAGAAGGGACAAACAAAGGGCCAGCAACTCAGAAGAGGGGCTCCAACTGGCCAAGCTGGCGTCCTGTCAGGTCACATTTCCCTAGCAGTGATAGCGAGCAAACTCGACTGCAACACCCTGAGAAGGTAGGTGCAGAAGCTTTTCCCTCTCCATTACCAAAGAACAATTAGATGAAGTTTCGAGTACTTGCTCTGTTCCCCCACACAAAATGTGTGTGACAGTGTCAGAAACACCGACTAACACTCACAGTAAATTTTAAATCAGACAATAACTTATATTACTTTTATACCTCTCTCCTCGTCCCAAGCTAAATCATTAAAACTTTAGTAAGATCCATTGTTTGAGCTTCGTGGGTGGGACCCTTCAGGTCAAAGTATTCCTGAGCTCTCCCAAGTCACTCTGTAATGCAGTTTGGGATTTTACCTCTAAGTATAACAGAAGCACACTTCCTTAGTTTTCGTTCCTCTGTCACAGATCACTTGCCTGCTGTTCTTCCTTGGTTACTGCTTCTGGTGTGGCACATGCAAAATACTTCCAATAACTCTAACTTCAAAGGTGTGTGTCTCATGTCAGAGACCAAAGCATCTGAGTCCCCTCAAGCCTGTGATGGTTGGCAATAATTGAAAAGTTAACATGGGGTAGGGGGTGGGGGGAAGTCCTTACCTCTTCTTGTGGTCTTTTCCTCTTCCACTGCCACCAGCTTGGCTGCCTCATCCGTGATCTGGTTGTTGGAAGGGAAACTAAAAACACTTTGTTTTGCAGGTAAATGGCCACACTCAGACCCCCCCCCAGCTAAGTAACAATACTGAATTAATTTTTATATAGGTAGCTAATAACAGGAAGGGGGAAGGGGGAATAAGCAAGAGTGACAGATGATATTTGTTCAGGATGGAAAAAAAAGTGACCCTCAGGCTTTTTCTTCTTCTTCTGCCAAATTACCATATAATATTAAATTTGGCAAGGTGTCATTTGTCTATTGTTTAAGTTCGCTTGTGTTTACAAACCCTGTACAAAGAGTGAACTATGAAAGGTAGAAGCCAGAAGCATAGGATGCCTAGGGTTTAAGAGTCTCTTATAGAGAATATACAAGAAGTAAAACTTCATTTGGAATAGGGAAAGAGAAGAAAAGAAGTTATAAACTCAACCTTTGGGAAATCTCACATGTGAAACACATTAGACTCATAGCCAATAAAAAGCTTCGTCCAGGATCTGGCTCTCCTCTTAAGGAATGAAGAAGGAAAAAACGTCCTCCTCTTTGACTCTTCTGGCAGCTTGCATCCAAGACAAGTATCCTAGAGCTGTCCAAAGGCCCCAAAGAGTGTTCTGAAATTCCAAAAGGAAAGCTATCTTCTTCTATCACAGGTCAGGGGTCCATAGGTCAGCGCAGGAATGTGCTGGTGACAAAGGGTGCATTGCATCCAGGGTACTAAGGAACTCAAGGTAGGTGTTGCTGGGATGCTACAGATGGCAACTATGACTGTCCAGTACTTACTCTCTCCTCTCTTTGCCCCTGTTGTTTCTGTTTGGAAAACTTCTACTACTCTTTCTGTGAGATTTTATTTTAAAATAGGCAAGAAAGCATACTAATTTTAATTGCATTAAATCCATGGGAGGCAGAAAGGGGCATTTAACCTGTGTCACAGGTTAAAAAAAAAAAGTTCAGAAAACTAATTTCTATTTGTTATTTGTGCCATCTCCTTAGAAGAAGCATTTGAAAAGCTATCATTTTTGCTAGGAAGGGGATGAGCACATTTTATTTGAAGGGATAATTGATTCTAAAAAAGAAAGGGGTATGCTTAGAGTTGAGAGTTTCAATTTTAATCAGTTAGGCTATCTTCTCTTTAATTTTTTTAAAATACAACTTTCCTGCATTAAAAGAAAACAATAAATGCTTTTCAAAATTATGCCTGAATTCTTGATAAATGAAAAAGAATGGGACTCAGCTGTGCACTAAAAATAAGTATTTCATTAAAAAGACCAGGAAGAGAAAAATTGTTTGGGGCTTTGTAATCCTTTAGCCAGAAATCTGTATACTCTAGCATTGCCCATTCAGGAATATGTACACAAAAGCAATTGCATTGCATTGTTATTACTAATTAGTATTAATTATACATAATTAATTATCATTAATAGCAATTATTGATCATTATTAATTAACTAATAATAATTGTTATTGGTGTTGATGTTGTTACAAGCTTGAGCTCTGCTAAAGAAAACTATTGGGAGATTTTTTATTTTTTTCAGAAAAGGTATTAAGGAAAACCTACATTATTAAAAAAAGAAAAGAAAAGGAAAAAAAAGTTGTTATAGCTTGTGTGTGTGTGTGTGTGTGTGTGTGTGTGTGTGTGGTGGGGGGAGGATAAAGTGAAGCAAACGTGGATATGAAGCCTCACAGAAATGGTTTCCCCAAAATGGGCAGCTTCCATTTCATGTTCGCTTGATAGACATTTACAGTCAGCGATCTGTCAGGGGCTGGCTGGAATTCAGAAAGCAGCAGATTCTTAGACACCTGTCATTTAGCAAGGGATTTTAAGATCACAGAGAACACTCACAACAATCATGCTATCAGCTCGGAGAAAGCCATATCGAATGTTTCTCATGGGCTTGATGAGCGCTGGTACCTCAAATTTAGAGGCCTGGGTCCTTCACATACTTACCTCGCAACCCTTGAGGAAAAAAAAAAGTCCCTAGCATTTAATGTCTGTGATCTGAGTGGATATGCTTATGGAATGGGGTGTTGTCGTTCTTCTGTTGCCCAGAACTGCTTCAAAGATTTGAGATGAATAGACAGAATATTTTTTTAAAATGCAAAATGCAATGAGAACATGCCACCATTATCATCAGTGGCCACTAACAACATTGAGAGCATTGAGGCTTCGCCACCAATTTCAAGTCAGAAAGGGACATATAGGCTGGGGTGATACCATTCTCTATGCTTCCTACCACGTTCTCAAGGTAGATCATGTCAGCCAGTTAAAAATAAAATCCCCCATTTAGAAAGGAAAATGTTTCTGAGAGAAATTAAAAATCTTTAAAGGGCCTTTGAAAAACATGGATGTTATCAGGAGGTAGGATGCAGAGCTCTCTCTCTGTAAAAATCGGGGGGGGGGGGGGCAGGCAAAAAGCTATGCCCTTCCCACTGCACCAAACAGTTCAGTGGAGACATTTTGAATTTAGAGAGAGAGAAAAAAAAATGGCTGCATTAAAAAAAAAAAAAAAAAGCTTCGGACGCTGAGATGCAGTGCAGTACTTTACCACTTGGCAGCCAAATAAATTACTATAAAATTAATTGTGATGTGCTATATAAATAAGATGTCATTATAGTGATCATATTATACATAGTGATTTACCTAAACAATTGTAATAAAGGCAGGAGATACTAAAAAATTCTGATCCAGTAGCCTTCTTGAGGTTTTAAACCAAGAATAATACCCAAATGAGGTTTTTGAGAAGGAAAAAAAAAAAAAGACTAACCCACAGATTTTAAGGTTAATAGAAACATAGAAACAGTCTGTGATTAATTATGTTAAAAAACCTCAGCTCTCTAGACATTATAGAATTTTTATTAAATTATTATCTTTTTACTTTCCTACCTATCATCTATCTTTAAAAATATTCCCAGCAATATAATGTTTGGGCAATAGAAACAGAGTATGCACACAGAAAAATACTTAAAAAAAAAAGCAACAGATGAATCTACATATGACAGATGTTAAAGGATGGTCATTTGATCTGCATTTTCAGGGGTCAGAAGGCATAGATATCTTGCTTACCATAATAGGGCTAGACAGTTAGTAAAAAGTCTCATAAATTTAAGTAAATCCTTTCCTACTATTTCTCTTCCTCCCCAATCAATAACAGGGACCCAGATACAATCCCTCTCTTGTTTCTTCAGCAAAATGAAGCCAGCCCAGTGAGAAACTGCAGCCTGTTTTGACAGACAGCACTGCTGCAGTCTCTCGAAGCAGGGACGGCCGTCATACAGGCTCAGGCAAGGCCTAGGCCAAGGCTCAGCAGCCTGCCTTCTGGGTAATGCTGCATCCAAAAGAGCATCATGACTGATATCTAGAAAATGCAGGCAGGCCAGTACCAGGGTACCCCAACAAATGTGCTTTTGGTTTTGGTTAATTACCCCCTCTAGGAAAAAAAAAAAGTCTAAGGGAAACAAGGAAATCATCTACTATTCTAAAAGAAGCTGGCCCCAGACATGGAGTTCGTGGCATAGAGCTGCATTAATAGACAACGTAAGACTCTAGCTCCTTCTCCCTGCACTGCGGATGGGGGCTAGAAAGAAGACCCAAGCAGTGGTACTTGAGGAAAATGGCTTGGAAAAGCTTTGATTCTCAAATGAGACAACCGAGGCCACAGAATGGAAGGGACACATCCAGTCTGCCAGCCGGCATTCAGATGTGCACAGTCATTTGGGCCTTCTATCTGCAGACGTTTGTACCATGCCCCTCCAGCCCCCAACTCACAGGTCAGCTCCCCAGAGTATGGAAATGGCCCTGCACTGAAACCAGAGCCTTGTCACGTAAGTTGCTACGCTGTTCATGTAGCAGGAACATTTGAAATTTACAGCTACGTCCCTTTTCTATGTGTCTGGTTCAGTGATAGCAGTATTTCCCCAGGTAGACATAAATAAAATGACCATCCTTCTAAAATCATGATTTGTGGGAGGCACATCACAACAGCACAGTCATGTCATCAATGTCTTTAATAAACACGATCACAGATTATCAAATGTCCAACAGACAGACGTAGCACAGCCCCAGAAACTGTGATCCTGAGATCCCTTGACAGATCTTAGAGAATAAAATAAATTAATTGTGGAGATTCACTCGTGAAGATTTTCTTTAAGCCACAGATCCAGACCATTGTTAATTGCTGTTTTGATTAATCTGGCAAGAAGAATGAATGCCTCAGGTTGGAGAGAAGTATGAGGGGTGAGGGGCTCTGGCTGTGAAATGAGGGGAGGGGCTGTAGGGGAGGGGGAGGACGTGGAGAGCTGGGGAGTGGGTTGAACAGGGGAGGGGGGAAGATGGGGACCTCCAAAGGTGCCCATCTGGCTGGCATAACATTCCTTTCATCCTAAAATCTTTATTTTTTTCATCCCATACTGATTTACAGAAGATCTTACCTTCGATCTTCCTTCCCCCAGCTAAAGCTGCTTGAAAAAAACTAATATGCAAACATTTACAGAGTTCACAAGTAATATTTCCAGCTTCCCATGCATTGTCTACGCATTCAGTATGCACTTGGAGTATTTATTTTTTTATTTTAATTATAATTAAAATACAAAGGGGATATTGCACTCCCAACCTTCCTAAGCCAGGCCCCTCCTACCACAGGCTTTAAAAATGTAAGTGATTGGCTTACCTAGGGCTCTTCGCTAAGAAGAAAATTATTTTTTATATGTATATATATGTTTTATTTATTTAAATCAAGCCACGCCCACCCCCATGAAACTAACCCTGTGTTTTGAATGTGGCCTTGCCAACAGAGCTAAATACCCCCCCTTCCTCCCTCTCTCCTCCCCCCCAGGTGGGCCCAATGTGTGTGCGTGTATGTGCAGAATACAAAATACAGACGTTGCGAACAACCCCAAAGCCCCAGATACCTGAGTGTCTGGTTTTTCAACCGTTAAGGCGGGAGGGTTTGACGTGAGGGTTTGAAGTGAGGAAATGCTTAACGCAAAGGGAAAAAGAGAGAGAAACATACAGGGAAAAAGGTTATGGAGGCCCGCGGCTGCGGCCCCACTCCCCCCAGCCAACAGCCCAGCAGATTACCCAGGATGCCCCGCCACCTTTTCTTGCGCGTTTTCCCTCTGCTCGCTGCAGAGAGTCCGCGCACAGGTTTTTACAGAGTGTGCCAATACGGAAAGTTTTGCTCGCGCCATGGCGCAAATCACAAGACAGCCCATTTTAGAGTACAAATACACAATCGGCGGGTACACTGAAGGTGCCAGGGATGGAAACTGGGACACACTGAGCATGTCATGCACAGGCGAACACAGAAAATGGACACCAACACACACCAACAACAAGCTGTCTGAGTCGAAGCAGCCGTGCCAGGCGAGGCGGGGGCGCGCACCCCGATGGCCCTAGCCCACCGCGGTCACGAACAATTAAGCCGGGGGAGCCCCGAAGGGCCCACCCCAGCAGTTCCTGGCTCACCTCACGCCCCCGCCTGTCCAGCCTAGGATCGCTGGCGCTGGCGCTGGCCTCCGGCCGGTAACGACCCTCAGTGTCGCTCGGCACCACTTTTCTCCCTAAAGGGCATATACTTCGGCCACCCGAACCCTCGAAAAATCCCCTCTTCCCCCCCGACCCCCAGGGCATAATTGGGGTCCCTCCCTGGAACTTCTAACAGGGTATCCGGACCCCTCCGCCCACGGGCAAGGCCCAAGCCCCACCGGAAGGCCCTGCCACCCCCTCCCCGGGTGCCCGGGGAGGCCCTACTGCCCAGGGGAAGAAGCTGCGTCGTTACCTAGAAGCAGCAGGCGGTGGGTACACATGTAGTCCATCTTCTCCTCCTCCAGTTGCTTGTCGATGAGCTTGCTGCGTTTCTTATCTGCGCGCTTCTGCTCTCGCATCTGAATGGCTTCTTTGCGCATCTGTTTGCGCCTCGCTTCCATGAGCTCCTGGGCCCTCCTGGGGCTGAGGGATCGTGATCGGGTGCTCTCGGATTGACCGAAGCAGCTTCCGAAGGTTCTGGCGAAGAACTTGCGGACTGGGTTGCTACCGACCGAGTGGCTCCGGGGCAGGCCCGGGCGGCGGTTGCGTCGCAGGAGCCACTGGAAGCAGCCGGTGGCCCCTTCTTCCGACTCATCGCTGGAGGAGTCGATCTCGCAGATGACGGACGACGCCTCCTCGTACCTGCAGCAGCTTCGGCCACGTTCGTACTTGTCAGGCCAGGCACTCGGCCTCGGAGCAGGCCGCGGAGTAGGCGGCTCAGCAACCTGGATCTCGGGGCTGGGGGGTCTAAGATGGGCTCGGCTTGGGGCGGCAGAGGCTGACCGGCCGGCAATGACTGCCCGGGCAGCAGAGGCTGCCCGGGCGGCGGCAGCTGCGCGGGCAGGGAGGGATGCCTGGGCGGCGGGAGTAGCAGAGAGTGACCTGGGTCCCCAGACCAGAGGACCTGCATAGGCTGCCCTAGCGGCAGCTGCCCTAGCGGAGGCTGGCATCGCTGGGGCGCCAGGGACTGCCCCGGCAGCCGGATGGGCTCTGGCAGTGGGGATGGGCCGGGGAGCGGGCTCCGGAGGGGCGACGGGGGCAGCCCGGGCGGCAGGCTCTGCCGGGGTGGCAGAGACTGCCGCGGCCGCGGGCTCCACCTGGGTGACGACGGGAGCTGCCCCGGAGGCAGGCTCGGCCTTGGTGGCAGGGACTGCCTCGGAGGCTGGCTCGGCGGCGGCTGGCTCTCCGGCGCCTTCGGGCTCGGCAGGGGTGGCTGGGGCGACGGCTGGGGCTGTACCTCCTTCAGGCTCTGCTCGGATGGCAGGGGCTGCTCCGACTTCTTCAGGATCGGTAGGGAGATCCGCGGGTGCCGCTGGGGCTGGAGGAGCTCCGCCGGCGTCAGGTTCGGTAGCGACGGCTTGGGTAGCTGGGGCTGGTCCGGCATCCATGGCTTCGGACTGCGTGGAGCCTCCGTCCGCTGGCTCCGGAGAGGGGACTTTTTCTTCCACCGCGGCTGCGGTGGCAGGGCTTCCTTCCATCTCGGCTGCTTCTCGCTCAACTGGGGGTCTCTCTGCGCGCTCGCTCTTATCTGGGGCTCCGGAGACTTCGATGGGCGGGCCATCACTTGCGATTGGGGGGCCGTCCATATTGACAGCGGTGTCGTCGCCGACCCCGCTGGAGGCTCTGCCAATCTCAAGCAGGGGTCTGGAGATCTCCAACGGGGGGCTGTCGCTGGCGAAGTTGGGCGCAGCTCTGACAGCCTCGCTGAATGGTCTGCCAATGGCGCCTTGGACCCAGAGGGGAGGCGCGCTCTCGGCGGGAGCGAGACAGAGCGCACTCGGGACCGCGGCTGTCGGGAACTCGCCGCCAGCGCCGATCTGTGGGATGACTCGCGGGAGCCCTGGGGGTGGGCTATCGCTCCCGAATTCTTCTCCGTCCAACCCGAACGGCACGGATTCTTCAGGTGGAGGGCTGTAGTCGTCTCGGAGGCCAGTGATTTCAGATCTGAGGTTCCTGGGCTCCGCGGCAAATTCTCTCCTGGCCCCTTCTTCCGGACCTCCTGGAGCAAGGTCCGGGACGTGCAGGGGAGGCGGGGGCCGGTCTCCCCGGGCAGGCTCATTGAACTCAAATGGCATAGCTTCTTCCGGTGGGGGGCTGTAGGCTCCCAGGCTCGGGTTCGCACCACTGGGGGTCCCGGGCTCCAAAAGCGCTGGATTGATGGTTTTGAGGCCTGACGGGGTCCCAGATGTTCGAGGCTGCCCCAGGGTGGGCCAGAAATCTCCCAGGCTGGGCTGTTGGGTGTCAAATGGCATGGCTTCCTCCGGAGGTGGGCTGTAGTCTCTGCCCACTCGGACTTCCTCGAAGGCCTGACCGAGGCCCTGGAGGTCAGATCTGGAGACCCCAGGGGGTCCAGCGACCTCAATGCCAGCCTCGTCGGGGATGGGCTCATTGTCACACGGTTCGGTCTCCATTTCTTCGGCTGGGCCAGGCCCAGGACCGGCGGCAGCTGCCCCTGCGGCCTCCAGAGGTTCCTGCTCGGGCTGCTCCCCGACTTCAGGGGGGAGATCGTGTTGTCCTGACATATTACTGCCGTGGAGGCGGTTGCGCATGCCCATAACACGGTGGCGGTTTTTCAAAATAAATTTGGGGCTCCGTAAGACGGAGCACCCAGCCAAACTAGGGTGAAAAAAATTATTTTAAAAAAATTTTTAAATTTTAGCTGGAAAGTTCTCCAGCCTCAGTTTCCAAACTTTGTAAGGATAGGTGCTCAGGGCCTAGGACCCAAGACCACGGCAGAAGCAACTCATTTCTTGCTGGTGGAACCTGGTACCTTCCAACTTACGCTTATCCCTCAAGGCTGCGGTCGGCCAGGCACTTGCGGGACTTTTCTGTTCCCTCTTCTTACTTTGCTCAAGTTTGGCTCCGCCTTCTTGGCATGCCGGAGCGTGCCGATTCGTCTCGAAAATCGTGAGAAAAACTCTTTCTCTGCCGCCAGAGGACGCCGGTCTCAGTCCTGAGCCGTCTCCGGGAGCTGGATCCCTGCGCCAACACGTCCCGACTTTGGGTAAGGGGGCTGGTGAGCGCAGGCCTCACAGGGACGTTCGCCTCCTTCCTCTCCTCTCCCAGACTGACTCTGAGTCTGTCTTCCTCGCTTTTTCCCTGGCCAGAGAGAGCGCGCGAGCTCTCCTGCGTTGCTGGGACACGTGACGCAAGACGTGGGCATTGGTCTGTTAGACTACAGGCGCTGAAATCCTCCCTCCCCATCTGATTCTTCTCGAGAGGAGGAGGGACTGCAGGAGGGCTCTATCACCCCAGATTACCCCAGTATGCGGCGAAACCCTTAACTGAAGACCCCAGACTCAGGCAATCATTCAGCTTTTATTCAGTTCCAAGTCGGGGAAAAGGAGTCTTTAAGATACATGAAAAGCGGTAGAGAAGCATACATGAAAATGCGACAGGTGGTCATGAGCCCACCGGAAGGGTCGTGAGGGGGCGAGGGGGCGAGGGGGCGTGGAGGCGTGGGGTGAGGGTCTGCCGAATGCAAACGCGCAATTTTTTTTAACAATGGTCGGGGGTCGTTTTAATTGTCGTCAATTGGTTGGGGTTTTTTTGGCTATTTGTGGGGGACGGCTCCGGCAAATCCCTTTTCGGTCCCCCCAGCCCCATTATATTTAAAGGGTCTCGGCAGTGGCCTAGCGTAATGCAGTCCGCGCTCGCTCTGTTTAGGTAGTGACGCAGTAAAATTAAGGGTCTCGGAGTGCACTGCGGAAAATCACGCGAAGCCCCTTAGGCGATCCCCTCGGTTACGGCTGCCGTGCAGACAGGGGAGGGAGCCTGGGGCTTCCCGGAAGACCCCTACGTTGGGGGGGGGCGGGGGCTACGTGGGGGGGGCGGGGGTCTTCACCCTTCGGCCTCCCGGGGAAGGGCGTTGAGGGGATTTGGGATGTAGGTGACAGCTCCTTTAGGGTGGTCTAAAAGCCTAGAAAAGCTGATACGCACTTAACCCACCGACCAACGGTGCCGCGGCGGCAAAAGCTGCCGCGACTTCCGGCCGCTGGCGACCGCGGCCGTTTCAGCATTTAGTTCCTCTAACCCTCTCCAGCCACCTTTTCCTTCGGTTGAGAGCACCAGAGAGAAACTACTATACTTTGAAACGCGATAGTCCAGCCAGGCGACCCTCCGCGTGGCCACAAAGCCCACCGCTGGGAGCCAGGCTGGGCGCCCCTTGCAGTGCCGCGGTGGGCTCAGGGCTGCAGGAGATAAACAGCCGCATTGCCCAGTGGGCTCAGTAAACGCGACACAAAATGCCCTAGGTCTGGGCTACGTAGGGGGGATTCCAGGCAGGGGTTTTAGTTTGTGTGGGATTTTTTTTGTTTTGTTTTGTTTTGCCGCTTCCAGAGCTCAGAAAAGCGGCGCGCGCGCGCGTGCACACACACACACACACTGCCGTCATTTTGCCTGCAGGTGATGGCGACGGCGTGAGGCATTGTCTTTTGTTGCCGTGTAGCTAGGCAGTGGGTAGGGGGTTGTCTGGCCTGCAGGACCCTGAGGGGAGAGAAGGTTGAGGCACACGGGGTGGGCTGCGGCAATCGTGCACCAAGCAGATGGCTGTATTGCAGAACACATGCTCGTGTACCGCGGCACGCTCTAATTTTCTGGAGTCTAACATGTCCCTCTTCCACTGCAGGCTCACCACACCACAGCCCCCTTGCCTACAACGTCCACGTGGTCGCTCAGAGTAGAAGAAAGCACAAAAAGCGGACCCCTAGCGAATGCCCGGGACCTCCCGAAGGCGTGACACCTCAGCTCTACGGCGCGACACACTTCATGCCGGACACTTTGAACTTTGGGCCAAAGTTTGGCCAACTACCCCCACGCAAAATGGCGAAAACAATTTGAATACAAACTGAATGGTCCAACTGGATCTCAACCACCATCCCACTCCCCTCCGACCCCAGCGCCAGGTCAGCTATTGGGCTGGGGTCACGCCAATCAAGGATGCCTGGCGAATGAGCAGGGGGCTTCAGACCGGAAACCGGATATGGGTGGGAGGTCCATTAGGGGGCGCCGCGTTGGAACGCCCAAAGAGGTTGTGATTGCTGGGTTGGTGGGAAGCGGTTGGCGGGCGGGTGTATGGCGGCCAGGCCTAGAAGGCCACGGTAAGCCGTGAGTGCCTTGGGGATCAATCTTTTTGATGCCCTAAATCGCCACGGCCAGGTGGGAGGGTCGGGGGTTTCCATGAACCATCCCTTGGGTTCATGATGGCGGTAGGCTAACCCCCTTCACAGAGAGGGCGACCGCTGAAACACCGCGGAGAGAGGCTTTTCTAGGGCCTGGAGGTGATGGGCCAGGCCCATGGAGAGAAAGAGAGAGCGTACTGCTCCGATGCAGACAAGCAGTACAAGATGGACAGTTCATTTCCCAGGGATGCTGAACCCTGCACAAGGTGGAAGGTCAGTAGACGCTGAGGTTGGAAACCCAAGAAGACCGCCACGCGGATTCCTGGGCTCTCCAGGCCTCTCACACCCATTCCCAAAGCACCATTCATCAAAAAAAAAAACGGTGCAGGTTCTCTTTGTTCAGACATTCTAGCATCTGTGGGAAGCCTTTGTTCCACGTTCGTTCTTATATCATGCTTCCCTGGCAGGGAGAAACATCCAGAGCATGCCAGCCTCCTTGCGAAGGAGCAGAACGGCATGGAAATGGAAAAAAAAGAAGGCCTCCAATAGGAGGTGTTGCAAAGACTGGATGGAGAAAATGGCGCCTCGAATGGGTCTCCATAGAAAGATGTCTTGACTATGAATAGAAGGGGCGGGGCAGGGCGGGTACACCTTCACCTAGCTGGAACAAAGAGGCCAACAAAAGGAAGAGTGGGGCCTGGCTGCGTTAACGATCGGACACCTTTGCTTCTGTAGAAGCAGTGGGAAAGAAGGGGGAAAAATGGATGCGCTTTCTGAGGAGTCCATGGATCATCCGGGCTATTTTGGCAGGAAGTGAAGAAGAGGAAATGGATTAGATGGTGAAAGGTGTGTTTTTCTTCCCCCTTTGCGGATGAAGATTTGCGTCCAGTTTTTAGAAAAGGCAGAACCAATATGGAGGGTGGTTCCGATAGAGGGAACAAAGAAAGGGCTTTTCACAAAGAAGCAGCAAGCTGCTGAAGCCCCTAAAGGAGAGATCCAGGCACAATGGGAAAAAATAAAAATAAAAATACTTAAGATGGTTTCCAGAGGTCTCCTGGGAGCTCCTGTGTTAGACGGGTCACAAAAGGCGGAAGAGCCAAAGACTAGTACCTGGTTGTGGACACTAGGAATTGCATTGAGAAGTAAGGGAGGGGCCGGTGTGGAGGTAGAGTTTTTTATTTCAGACATGGCAGATTTGAAAGGAAGATGGACGGTTTGGGAGAGATTTTTACAACCTATTTCTGGGAAGAAAAGGTCTGAAGTTTAAGAGAAGGGTAGAAAGCAAAAATTCAAATTGGCAAATCACCCTTCCTAGGATTTGAGATTACTGAATCAGATAAAATTTCTCCAGTGGAGGGATGTATTTGGTGAGAACAGTTGGAGAGAGAACACAGAAGGTGCCAGATGGAGAAGTGGAAGCAGCCCCTGCCTGCACTATGGCTTCTCAGCCTGTGCACTGGTGACTTGGGCTGGATAATCTCTTTTGCTGTGGTGATTGTCCTGTGTGTGGCAGGATAGGATATGGCTTCCCTGACCTGTACCTACTAGTTGCCAGTAACATCCCTTTAGCTGTAATAATACAAATGCTCTCATGTTTTGTCCAAATATCCTCTGGGGTATAAAAAAAAAATTACCCCCAGTTGAAAAAGCTGAGAAAGAGCCCTTATGTTGACAAAAAATTTCTTTAAAGGTAAATTGATACTAGGAGAACCAGAGCCCCACACTTAATCCTGATTGTCCCCCTGCCCCTGTGCTCTCATTTTCTATATAGTGACTGAGCAAGTCAGTTGGATGGATATGGAGCGAAGTACTGAGGCTCTGCTGTACAGCAGCAGCAAAGCTCACGAGGGCCCTGCAGAGGAGCCAGAGTTTTAGAAGCCGATCAGCATAAAAAATAACTGGATGGCCTGGCCAAAGGACTTGGGGAGCCCAGAATGGTAAGAGCTGGAGGTGATCAAGCATGCAGGTTGACTGGGAGTCACCCTGATGGGTTGGACCGTCTAATGAGCCTGTTTGGATTGTGGATCTTGCTAGCTTAACAGGTGTCGGTTGTGGATGAGAAGGGTCAATGTTGAGTGTTGCCGAGTACCTAGTCTGGAGCCTCACCGTGCTAGGAGAGAGGTTTCCAAGGGTCCCGTTATAACTGTACACTAGCAAAAGCTTTTTATTCCTCGCCTCTTATTTGTGTGTGTATTTAAGTTCCTGTGTGTGCTTGTGTTCATGTGTATGCTTGTGCGTGTGCTCAAGCATGTGTACACCCACGCGAGGTCAGAAGACAACTTATAGGAACTGATTCCACCATGAATCAAGTACCTTTGCCAGCTTATCCATCTCACCAGCTCACTAGCAAAGGATATTAACTGTTTTTCCTATTCTAGTTGACTTTGTAATAGGGGAGGAGGTAAATGTTTAGAGGTATGAGTAAAAACAAGGAAGGCAAGTCGGCTCCAAGGCATGAAGCTACGGTAGAGGAAGTCAAGGCAGGCAGGTGAATGCCCAAAGAAGGCTAAATGGGTGTGAAGGACAAAAGCTAAGCTTGAGGTCTTGACCCCATCATCATGAGTACTGTGTAAGAGCAAAACGCTACAGGGAGACGGCATGTCAATTGGGGAACAGGATTTGTTATATAAGAAAGGAATGGTAAGTATCACTCATGTTTCCACTGGCCCCTGCTTTTCTGAGGAAAGTCAGCCTCTGCTCAGTGCAGTTGGTCCAGATGCCCAAGGGAGAAATATTAGGTGTCCTTTGGAAGTAACAGCAACTGGAAAGGAGTTAGTTGCTGACTCTCCTTCAGTTTCACTATCACCTGAAAAGGCATGGTCCCCCTTCTGTGAGATATGGGCTCCTAGTGCTTGTTTCTAATCAACAATTGTATTTGTACTTTTTTTTAACTGCCAAAAGGCCAAGGACTATTCAGATCTCAAGATATCCAATTTATCCTTGTAGCCACAAAAGCGAAAGCCAAGTAGAAAGGTCCTTTGGGAGGAAGAGAGGGTAGAGTGAGCAAGAGGAACTGAACAGAAGCCAGGAAAAGCAAGACCATTGGCAGTAAGGCTCTTTTTGGTTTGCGGTTTTGGGGAAGGGGCAGCCTGGTGGGAATCCTTCTCTGCACGTAGTTCATATGTATGCTATTAATTTGCAAGCAAAGGAAACAGATACAGAGAAGGAGAAGATAGAAAAAGAATTCAGGCAACCACTAAGTCAGCCTCGCAGTGACAAAGGTTTTCTGAGTGCTTCCCTGAGTAGCAATAAGACTTCGAAGCTGTTCAATTAATTACTGTTCAATTAAGACTGCTGCAGCCGCCACCACCCCCTCCCTGCCATTTCTGCCAGCCTTGGCCAGTGGAGGCAGCAGCAGCTTACTGCTGTCTGCAGAAGGGGCTTGTGTGGCTGGCCTCCTTCGGGCAAATGCTAATTAAAGGAAAGATGACCCCAAAAGATAGAGCAAGATATTGGACTAGGGGCTGGTGCAGGTCTCATGTTAGGGGGTGAAATGATGTTTATGAATACAGCTGGGCAGCTCTGGATGAAAAGCCCTCAGAATTCAGGCCCCTCACTCAGACATATTAGCAATGCTCCATCTCAATGGCTTTCTTTGTGGCGGGGTCACCAGATTGTGCCTTAGCCGATCATGCTTCCGCCACTTGTGCCTGCACATTGTGCTGTGGTTTCCCTGTGCAGAGCAGCTGAGGATGCTACAGAGTCTACTGTGAGAGAAGTGCCTATTCCAGATGAGACAGACAGTACCAGGGAAGGCTGCTAGCAGGGGTGGGGGTGGAAGGAGTGGGGTGGGGGATCCCGGAAGGTGGATTTGGTTTTAGTGGAAAGGCTATTTAAGATTTCTGTAACTCATGGTGGAAATTCTAGGCACCCTGGGGGCTTCTGGGGTCTGAATGCTATTTGAATTTAAGGGGAATGGTATATTTCACCTTCTCATACAACCTCAATTATCCAAAGCAAATTTTCCTAACGAAGTCTAATTGGAACAGCAACATAAGCCAGGACAGTCAGACAGCTCTTGCCTGGAGGAAGGAGAAACCTATTGACTTTGGGTCTGCGCGCCTATCCCTCTCAAGTCTGAGAGGGGGGGAGCCTTAGAGGCTGGCCTTTGTTGAGTCAAAACTCAATGGTTGGGTTTTAAACTGATAAGTAAGCTTATGAATTTGAGGTATCGGTATGAGAACTCCATTTTGTAGATGAAGTTGAAATTCTGAGGCTAGGTCTGTAAGAGACTGTCAGAGAACAGTGACTTCAAAGGTGACTAATCTGAAAGCCTCATTAGCGGCCATCTTTGGCTTTTAAAAACACTCCTCCGAACACTGGGATGATGCCTGCTTCTTGTACCTGGTTTTAACCCCTTTCAGCTTGCCATAGTTGATTGTGCCCTCAACTTTTTTCTTCCTTATCTCTTAAATGCTTTTGCATACCCATAAAATTTGCTGGGCGCCTTCGCACCCCTCCCTTGTAGCGCGTGCCCGGCTGTTTCACATCTAGTTCTTTTATTCTCTAATCCTACCCTTTTTGTTCTACTTGCTTTTCCCCCAAATTACTGCTTCCAACCACCCTGTATTTTTACTACCTTATTTAACCGTGGGGCAGCCACATCCCCTTGCTGATATGTAACATGCTCACCCTAAAATAGGCCCTAGGAAAAAACATCCAGGCTGTGGCCACACTTGAGGCTGGGGAAGCAGTCTCTCCCTCCCCCTCTAGGTCTCCTCGGGTACCCTGTCTCTGCTGGCAGAGCCCTATCAACAGGTGATGTGGCTCTGCATTGCAGGCTCTTGGACTAGGCTGTTTACTATGGAAGGGAGGGGAGGGGGGCCTGCCGCCATAGGGGCTGTCCTGCTTCCTGGCTGGGGAGGGGACTCCCTGTCAGGGAGATTTTGAGAGAAACAAACACTAGTAATATTTGACCAAAATTTTAAATGGCTGAAAAGCACTTAAAACATAAAGCATTTAAAGCATAAAACAAATGTGATGGTAAGTCATTTAATTTGCAAAGCCAATTTTGGCAAGCAGTATTTGCTTTGTTTGCCCCAGGCAATGGAACCAAATTCGACGTGTGTGTGTGTGTGTCTGTGTGTGTGTGTGTCTGTGTGTGTCTGTGTGAACGTGTACCTGAACTTAGCTATTACCAGACCCTGCAACGTATAAGATGATGATACAAGTATTAAAATTGTGTGGAGACAGGGACCACTAAAGAAATGGCTAGAGAAAAGTGCCTGGGAGGGAGTGATAATGAAAAGTGAAAGACTTGGTTTATCCCAACTGTCTCTAAGCCTCAGCAATGACGGAACTACAGTTGGCTATTTCTCATAGCTGTTACCTCCCAGTGAGTACGGGGCTCTGAAAGGTTTGTTCTAGACACTAAGCACAGGGGAAGAATGTAGGAAAAACAACCCCACTGCTCTCAGCACTGCTGGGGGCTCTTAGGAGTGGCCCCCACCCCTCCCCAAGGCCAGGACACGGCGACAGGACATGTGGCACACCTGCCCTTCTAAGTCATTGTGCCACGAGCTGAAAAGCAGATTTAACAAACTAATTAGAGCAACACAAAACTGACTTCTTCACAGTTGGTGCTTTTTATTTAATCAACATTTGAGATTGAGGAATTTCATCAGGGCACAGTCCTTTAACCATAGGATCATTTTGTTCAGGTAGTGCATTTTAAAAGAAACTGAGGCAGAGAGGTATGAGGGAAGCCTGAAGCCACTCACCAAGGGGGGGGGGAGGGGGGAGGGATAGAGGCAGCCTGGGCTAAGCCCATTTCTTTTGCCTTTTGTCTATGGTTTTGTCTGTGGTTCGGTTGCCGTCTGGGTTTGGGAAATAGGCTAATTAGTGCCAAAAACCCCACAGCAGGACATTCCATCCCCCACTGTGGAGGGAGGGATTAAAGGTGCAATTTGAGTTTCCCATCTTGTTACTGCATGTTATGTTAGAGGGAGCTGACATCACTGGCCTCTGTGACTTGGGCCAATATCCTGCTTTCCCTCATACCATGGTCTCTGCTCAGTTTCCTCTGGAGCGTCCTCTTTCAGGGAGAAATTAAGTAAATCATACATTTTTATTTTTTAAAGAACTTTATTCTTACCAGTATAGATGCTTCAAATTCTTGTTAACGGAACCCAGCTGCTAAAATGGAAGCTAGAGTCAAAGGTTGTAAGCAATTCCAGAAGAGAAATGGCGTCGGCCACATAAACAAACAAACACACTGAAAAGTCAGTTCTAGAGTTTACTTCCTCCCATCTCATCTTCTATTTAAGTTTTACTGATTAAACACATACATCTAGGTTTTGCCAGTATAAGGTACTTGAACACTGCCACATAATTTAAATTCACTTATAAGAGCACCCCTCCCCCCTAGAAGGAAGGGAAGTTTTTCCCATTAAGCAAATGATTAATGCATCTAAGAATCCTAAATGTGGCGCAGTTTAACTAGCTTTGCCTCCCCACCCCCACCCCAGCCCACAGGCTTTGGTTTTCCCAGGGTTCATCTCCCTCAGCCAATCTACCTATGTTAAAGGGCAAGCCAGCCCATTCAAATGCTAACCCCAGCTTAGCAGGGTGAGACAAAGGGCCAGTTGGGAATGTTTCAGGACCTGCTAGAAAAGTCTCTGTAAAAGGAAAGTAGCTGAACCACAGTGAGTGAGAGAAATCTCCGTTTCACAAAAACTGGGCATGGGAATATGTGTTTAGCAGAACCTCATGGGGGTGGCGGGTGTTTTCCTAAGGGTGGTACACCTCCATCTGGCCCTCTGGGCTTTTTCACCTGGAGTCAGAGTAGCACTAGGGAGGGGGAGGTACTGCGGGGGAGGGTTGTAGGGGTGGGTAGCTCTGAGCTGCAAGAGCGGCTGCTGTGACTCAGGTAGACGGTGGAAGATTACTGAGAGACAGCAAAACTCGCGTTCCTGTTTGGTTACCCCGTGTATGAGCCTGATTCACCACTCAGACTTGTTGTTGGGTTGTTTTTTTGTTTGGTTTGGTTGGTTGTTTTTTCTTTTCTTTTTTTTCTTTTTTGCACCGCCCCCCTCCCCCCTTCCCCCCTCCCCGTTTCTCTGTAAAGCCTGGAACTTACGTAAACCAGGCTGGCATCCACCCGCCTTTACTGTAATTAAAGGTATGTGCGACCACTTCTGGCTCTAGGCTTCTTTTTAAAAAAAGAGCAACGGAGGTGAGGTGGGGGCTTATTAGGGACTGGAGTCCTTTTAAATTTTTTATTCATCTCAGCATCAGAGCAGCATTCTAACTTAGCTAATGAAAAACCTAACTGCCGAAAATAACCTCTCAGATGACATGCTGAACAGCAGGGCATCTCCACCTGTTAACTAGAAACCTGTTGCTTGGTAAACTCAAACTACTGATGCGTCACTAGACAAAATGGTTAACTAACGTCAAGAAAACGTCACCATCATCGTGTATATTGATGAGAATTTTAACTTCAGAAAGGTACTTAGGCAATTTCACGCTTTCAAACCAAAAGTCCCACCTCCTTTCCGACTGCCCTCCCGTCCTCTACCCATTGCGAACAAATTGTTTCCCGATGTTGACCAACGACGCAATTAGCCGCAGTGCGCACAGCCCACCCTTACTTAACTTCTGGGGGCTATGGCGCCACCCCAGGGAAGAGGGTAGGTCCTGGAAGGAAACTACGTAATGCGTTCCTTCTAGCACCATTCTCCTCTTAGGCGCGCAAGAGCCCAGCTGTCTTTCATTTCAAGCCCTGAAAATGCTTTTCTTAACCAGATTTCCCTAATCATCCCATCAAAATAACTCAGGCCGCCTCAAGACCAAACGTGCATACTTAAAAAAAAAAAGATATTTCCAATAGGTACATTTTTCTAAAGATCAGCCTTTCTACCCAGAGCTGGAGGGGAAAGCATTCCAAGGTGTGCTACGTGCTTGCGGCGCTTTTTGGGACAGATCACAGGTGATCTCCCCTCGGGTTACGGATTCCGAATACAGCCCCACCCAAGCTAAAGATGGCCAAAATGGCTGTAACGCGTCCTTCCTGTCCTCTCCCAGTCCTAAGCGCAGGATCCGACATTTTCCCAGCTTAGGAAAAGTCACGATCTTTGGAGACGCCCTGGAAGGCGTCCAAGTGATAGCCACGACCCCCTTACTCAGCCTATGCCTTGATCTGCTTTACCTTTCTGCCCCAAACCACTTAATAGAGCTCTCATGCCTTCTGTCCTGCCTCTAGGGCCTAGGCGCACGGTCCCCTAGCTCTCCAGACAAGTCGGATCATCCCAACCAGCTGCGCCAAAAGGTTGGCGGTCCCCTGATGTGACCTTGTCAGTGCTGCCAACCCGGGTAGCCCAGAAGGGCACCCCTAAAGGCTCCTGTACCTGCACTGCGTGCCCTCCAAGCACTATTTATTATCAAGAGACGCCTATTTACGCGGGAAGGTTGGCTTTAGGGCGCACTGGAGAGGCGCGCGCGCTCCTTTTTCACGATCTCTGGCCTCCGCGAACCTCCAGAGGTGAGCGGTGTTTGCCAAGACTGCTTGCACGGCGTGGGGGCCACTGGCTGCAGGGTCCTGCGGCCCCAAATTGGCCTTGCCGGGGCCCGATTTCCAGGCTCCCGGGCCGGCTGAGCGCACGTGCGACTTAGGCTGCAGAGTTCTTACCGGATCGCAGCACACTTAGTTTCCGCGCATTGCAACAGTGTATCTACGGCGGAGCAGCTCTCAGATCGTCAAAGTTGGCACGCGCACCTCTCCCCTAGTTAAAGCCAACTACACTGCCGAAAACTAACCTTTCTAGGGGGTGGGGGGGGAACGTAGAAAACAAGCAACTTACCATTGTCGTTTAGGTGTGCGGCTCCAAATTTGGGGCGCGCTCAGATTTCAGCGTCACGCACCGGGTGCCAGCTCGGGACCTCAGGTTGTCTCCAGCAAGGCGCCAGAAAAGCCTCGCCGTCCAACAAACCTTTGGCCTCGCAAGCGCCCCTGGGTGCCCTGGAGAGATTTGAAGAACCCTTTCCCTTTTCCAGGGTTCGTTTGGGGCTGATTAGTGGACACCGCTCCCTTCCCACCTTACCCACCACCTGTCTTTTTCCTCCCAACGTACTGTCTCAGGCTCCCCAGTTTGGTAAGGGCAACTAACCTTTATCCATGAAAACAAGGAGAATCTGGACGGAGTCACCCATTAGTGACGCCGGATGGGGATGGGTCCCCTTCGGCGAGGGGACTCCGGGGACTGGTCGCGGCGGCGGCGGGCGGGCCTCCTGGTCTTGCAGCGGCGGGGCTGCCTCTCCTCCTCCTCCCTGCGCTCCTCTGACTCCTCGGGGTCCCGAGGATCCTCGTCTAAGGGCTCGCGCTGGGGCTCCTCCCCCTCGCTTGCGCTCTCGGGCTCCTGAGTGGTGGGCTGCGCACGACTTGTGGAGGCGTCGGCGCGCTGCAACTTCAGAGCGTGCAGACGCTGGGTGAGAGACTGGTTGAAGGTGGCGCCCCGGGGACCACGCTCGTCTTCGGGCTCGGTCTCAGGCTCAGACGCAGGGGCGGTCTCAGGCTCAGACACAGGCTCGGACTCAAAATCGGACTCAATGTAGGACTCGGACTCGGTCTCCGTCTCGGTCTCGGTCTCCGTCTCGGTCTCGGTCTCGGTTTCCGGCTCGGTCTCGGAGTCGGTCTCGGAGTCGGTCTCGGTCTCGTAGTCGTCCTGCTCAAAGTCTAGGCACTCGGGGCGGGCCAGCGCAGGCCGTGGCACCTCGTGCTCGTGATCAGACTCAGATTCGGGGGACTCGGGGAGTACCTGAGGGACAGCAACAACCGCAGGGGCGGAGCGGTGGTGGGCGTTAAGGAAGCTCCGGCGCTGGGCGGCACGCTGCTGGGCGCGGGCGTTGGAAGTGGCTAGGGCGCGGAGGAGAGCGATGGAGCAGGAGAGCCAGAGGAGAGCGGTGGCTGCCCGGCGGCCGATGGGCGGGCACAGGTCGTTGTAATTATGGCGAGCTCGGCGCCACTGGTGAGCTCGGGACCTGCGATCCATTCTCCTAGGTGCTCAGCGAGAAGCCGACTCACCCTCTGGCTCTGCAGAGAGTGGCCCCGCTGCGCAAGGACAGCTGGAGCCGAAAAGGATGAACCTTATGAAGTGAGAAGCTGGGTCCGGAGACCCCAGTCTCACCTCAGGGCGAAAAGAGGGGATGCGCTTACCTTCCGGCCACTCCGAACTTTCTAAAGCTCCGCACCTCAGCCTCCGTCTGTAAGTAAAAGAAAGGGATAGGTAAAGGAGAGAGAAGGGTTGTCTCCTCCAGGCTCCTCTCGCTAAGTCTCAGACTGTGAGGTCTAAGACTCCGAGAGGTGCCTCCGCCGGTCCTCTCTTCTGGGAGAGGATAGAGGAGACTGAGGAGAGATGGGGCAGTGTGGCCCTATAAAGTTGCGCGGACTTCTGCCGGGCATGTGCAGTAGGGAGGTGGGGGGTGACGCATAGACCGTGGCGCAGACCCTAGTGGGCCGGCAGGTGGCAGGCGGGAACCTTTTTTGAGAAGATTTTGCCAAAGCATCGTGTTGGGGGGGCGGGCGCTGGCGGTTAGCGAGGTCTAGCGAACGAAGCGAGTGAGAAAGCTACAGGTTAGCGGACTTGGGAAGGCAGGTGTAGATTTCCGTAGGGGTTTGTCCCACTCCTCAACTTTCTCTCCATGAGGACAGCCATCAAAGGAATGGAAGCCAACAAGAACGCAAATTTGCAAATAATCAGGAGAATGAGGGTCCGAACATGAATGAGTATTAATGACCTAGCACCAGGCATTCCCCAAGAGCTTGATGGTTTGAGGATTGGAACCTCAAGTAGCCATTAATCATGACAAAGGTGGTTACTTTTGTCAGGTCTGTTAAAGTAACTGTAATTAGAGCAGCTTCCAAAATAGTATACATCCCGTTGACAGACCAGCTCCCCTCCCCAAGAAAGGTCCCCTTAGCTGTAGAGATAGGGGTTTTCAAGCCGTTGGTTAGCACACGGAAGACCATAGGAAGCTGAGAGTATCCAAGAGAAGGCCCTACAAGCGGTATTCTCCGTGTGGCTTTTTAGGGTAGTCATTGAGTACGGACTCTGATACATTTCAGCTGAGGGGGTTCAGCCAACACACTTGTGTCCGCGGCACATGCGGAGCTCTGTTCTAGGTGCTGAAGACAGCAATGAGCCCGAGCAGGTCTTGAATTAGAGAAAGGGTGTTTAGGGGTTAATGTACCTTAACCAGAGCATCAGCTCATTTTTCTAGCATCGGTACTTCATCTGGCTCAAATTCTACATGAGAAAAACAGGTGCATCAACCAGAACATCATGGCTAGGGGGCGGCCAGAGACCACTAGATCGTGGTATTGGACTCGGAAGGCTAAGGTAAAAGACGTGGTCTTGAGCCCTGGAAAACCTGATGGACTCGGTAGGTCCAGGAGGGGATGGATCCCTGTGGGGTGGGAAGTTCTCAGGTTCCACCTGGGTGTGAGCACTGCTCCTGGGGGGTGGGGGCAGGGTTCATTTACCTTGCCTTGCTTGTTAAATACAGAGTGCTTTGCTTTTTTTCTTTGTTTGGTTTGGGGTTTTTGTTTGTCTGTTCTGCCATAGAGACCAGCAGAGCTGTGTTCCTGGGGTGTATGAAGTCCCAGTAGGGTTATTTTACATGGGATGCATGTCACAAGTTGGTCTGGTTTTTTTCCTTGAGTCCATGTGAAGAAACTCAAAAGAAGAGGTGATGCTGCCTTTCCAGACTGCTTCCCCAGGGTTCCTTCCTGGAGGTGGAATTCTCAGTCATGTCTTGAAGCCAGTGCTGGCCATGGGTCACTTGTGCTGCATGAAAGCTTCCATATGCAGAGTCAGGGACTTAGGAAGGTCTCCACCACTGCTCTGGGTGGTCTTTGTGCTGTACCTGTTCATGTGCAGCTTTAAAATGCTGACTGTTCTGACAGAGTGGGGTTGGATTAGCAAAGCCCAAAAGCAGGCATGTGGCAGTAGTCTGGTTATGCCCTGCTGACTCTTAGGGTACTGCTGTGGCTCAGGAGACCTTGCTCAGGGCTGCCTTTCCTCCCTGACTAATGGAGGTTTCTGAGGGGGTCTGACCACTTCCATATACTTACCTTATTTTTTTCAATTAGCACAACTCTGCTGGCAGCATATGGAGCACAAAGACATTGGTCAAGCGAGTTTTAGGGCACATTCAGACAGAAATCAGAACCATGTGGGTGCTGGTAAATGCCCTTTTGATGGAAACTGATGCCAGCTGTCTGCAGTGAGGTGGATTATGGTTTTTTAGTGTATGTAGGAAAGTGCTTCATTTTTCAGGTGGAGTGCTTTATGTCTCTAACAGAGATGGCAGCCCAGAGCCGATTCACTGATACGGCTACACTGAGATTGCCTGCATTATTAAAAAATATGCATTACATAATACACATTTTTGGACTAGGATTCTGCATTAGCAATGCTCTTTCTTTGCAAGATGCATTTTAATCAGCTAACAGACATTTAAGAAAGCATGCATTTTTCAAGCCCCAGTCATATGTACAGTTACAAATTCATTTCAGCATGTGTTCAGCACAGGCTCCAGGAGGAGCAGAGGTTGCACTGAAAGACAGCTCCATCTTGCACTTACTGCTGAGGTTGAGCAAATGGATCTGCACAGACAATGCTCTTTAAAATGCGTTATGTGCATGAAAAAGTGCTGGCTGCAGAGTGAATTTCAAAAGGGACCAAGTGGGTGATGAACAACCTCCGTTGTTATCAGGCTAAGGAACAAGGGGCTCTCTGTCTGCTGGTAAATAAAGTATAGTCATCTATCACCTTAGGGCCCTGCCAGAAGGAGGCTCCTAGACCAGTTGGACAGGAAAGCAGTTTCCAGTTCATTGCAATATTTATACAGTAGGGTTCTTACTTGGATGTATTGTGAAGAAGATTGTCTTGAGCTCATTAAAGGACTGTTCTGTGAAAGAGGCTTTATGAATGAATTTATATAGCTCTTAAGGGCAAGATTAGAACCTATAGGTGCTGTTTAAAGATAGTCTTCAACTCAAGGAGGAATATTCTAGCAATCGGGCCTCTGAAGTGGAGTGGACTCTTCATCAGAAGCTATGCTAGGTCAAAGGACAGATGACCACACACTGGAGAGGTTTCCATGGTGCTTGTGAACTGGCTAGAGCTGAAACTGAAAGATGACTACAGCCCTCTTTAGATGCCATTCCTCCAGGCTGTAGGAGAGGAGGGAAAGGGCTTCGAGCCTTCCACTCTGCTTCTGTTTCAGAAGACTTTGAAGGTGCCACCTCTGTGGCAGGAAGGAGTGTTTAAGTGGTGGTTTTGAGACAACCCGGGTAGCTACAAATGCACCCAGTAGTCTGTTTTGGAGCCCTCTAAGCCAGTAGGCCTCTGAGGTTCTTTGCTCTACGACACTCACTTTCTGAAGCAAAGGCATTAGTCAGGTCCATCTATTAATTACATTGGCCTTCTTTGCCTCCCCTCCTGGAGCTGTCTCGGAAATTACAAATGAAATTGGCTATTTAGCAATCACGAATTGAGTCACTTTTATGACCAAGACACTATTCCTGGCATTGTGGGGAGATCGAAGTAAATAAGGATGAACAATTTCTGCCATCCAACAACACAGATCAATGTGAGATGCCCCCTAATATTAACAGACTACCAGTGGGCATAGAGTAATAAATTCCATCTTAGCAGATGAGCAGGAGAGGTAGGCTGAAACCAGGGTTGGAATCACAGGTAAAATTCTAGTTTCTGAGGCCAATGCTAATTGTTGTTGTCATTTTGTGTTTTAAAACCTAGTCCAACTTTGAGATTTTTAGGGTTGTGTATTTTGGGGGTTTTTGGTTTTTGATTTGTTTGTTTTTCAAACTCATGAGAAGATTGCTCTCGTTCTACCTGCTCCATGTGCAAAGGAATATGCTGGTTGCTCTGGGCAACGTGAGTCTGTAGAAGGCTTGCAAGCTGTTGTCATGTCTTACAGACACCGGCATATTTTCTAAGATGAGATGGGCTTTGCTCTGCCCAGCCAGCGGGCATCATCACTCTTGAACATGTTTTTTTGGACAGTCATTGGAAAGGACTATTTTTGGAGATGGAGAGCTTTTCAAACTTTCCTTTGGCGAGAAATGAATTGAGGGACTTTGAAGTACTCCCCACCCCTCACTGTGGCAATCAGCCAGAAAGGCTTAACCCCACTGGGAATTTGGTACAGGCCCCTCCCTCCTGTTCTCCAAGGGGACTAGGCACAATGCAGGAACATTTGGTTCATCTCTCCAGGGTGCTATTTTGCTGTTACTTGGACTGCACTGATCTCAATTGGCTCTCACCAGTAGAAATGGTCAAAACTCCAAGCTCCTGATTTTGTGATTTAGGGGGAAAGGCCAGCTAAAGCTAAAAGCGAACAATAGGGGGAAAAACATCTTTAGGACGTGTCTAGATTCTGTCCTGACCATCTTTGGGTTTATCTGTGCTGTTCCTGTTGGGAGGAAGATGGAGTCAGAGCTGAATCCATCAACTCTGAGAAGTCTTAGGGGGTTGCCTTTTCTTGCCTTCCCTTCTGTGCAGAGCAACACACACACATGCACACACGCACAACACAGTTTCTTCTATTTTTCCCTCCTCTTAGAATGAATGATTTCTATACTCAGGAGCCAGAGAACTGCCCAGTAGGTCCTCCCCTCACACAAAGCTCCATGCACAGGCCATCCTGAAAAGGGTGTGTCCTTGTTTGGGTTTTGGCCCTGGAGTTTGGACTTCCTGGGCACTGAGCCTTGTTTCGTAGGTCAGAAGTAGGATTTGCCCACTGCCTAGCCTGGAATTAAAATGTTAGCTGAGACATGAGAGTGTTAAGACATCACTTAAGCAGATGCTTCTGGTCTTGGATGTCTTCTGCCCCAGCTTCTACCTGGAGCTGATGTCTTGGGGTAGAAACACTGCTGGTTGCTCTGGACCTGACTGTCCAAAAGGCCTTGGCCCCCAGCTATGCCTTTGTCCGACTTTCCTGAGTACCTCTCTCCCCACCTCCAGCCATCATGGACAGAGAGCCTACTTGCCTGAGGTTCTGACTCATCCTTTAGACCTGGGGGAGGAGAAGCCCTTAGTGGTGTCATGGTTCAGGCTTACACTCATAGAATCCTTTCAGCTTGAGCTCTTCAAACTATGATTAGACCAATTTTATGTGTCTAGTCACCGAGGCTGCAGTAGATTGGGACTCTTTCTATATGTGCAAAGTAAAGTGGAGAATTGAGACAATTATCTTCAGGCAAATGAGCCTGGACTCTGTAATCAGCCTGTCCTGATAACTGGGCAAAATTGGCCTCATGCACAGAGCTTTGCTTTGAGATAAAGAGGATTCTGAGATATTTATTATTTTTTTTCACTTGGCTTTGTTTTTTAAAGGCAGTCTGGACATGGCATCCTGCTCTATGCAGTGCTTGGGCTGTACCCCACCCCCATGGGTTCAGTATACTACCCAGCAGCTGCTTGGTTGTGCATACAGGTATGTGGTCAATTCCAGGCTCTCTTTAACCATCTCTTGCCCTTTTGGTGGACACCTTCCCCCTGTCCATCTTCTGTTTTCCTTTCTCTGCACCACCCTGAGATGTTGAGCCAGGTCACTGGCCTACAGTGCTAAGATGATTTGGTCTCCCAGGGGACCCATGAAGACTTTGCATGGCACACAATGAAGCTCAGAGGACTGAAATGGAGAGCTTCAGTCCAGAAATGGAAACAGTGGTCCCAGCCATCACTATTGTGATTAATAAATCATTAATTGTGGGTTTTTCCTTATGTAGGCAATTGCTTCCCTCCCGGCCCATCCATCATCTGTGATGGAAGGAGGCCTGGATGGGGGTAGAGCTGGATGAATGCTTCAAGTCATGTACTCTCCACTGGGCTCTCGGGGAAGCACTGTTGCATGGGAAGGCCCTGTGGTAGTCACTGGGTGCCCACAGAAAGGTATGACAGCAGGGGGGTGGGCTGTCTGCACAGCCTCCCCTTAACATGCATAATTAGAGAACAACGTGGCCCTCTAACCTCAGGTAGGGTTAGGGTTTGACTGTCATGCTCTAGAAATGAATGGCTTGAGATGGACCTTGGGAAATTGGAATAGGGAAAGCTGTTTTCCCGCTGTGTCAGGAAATCTCCATCTTGTCCCCTTGACATTTTCTGAGGTCTCTCTTATTAAAAAGAAAGCAAGGAGGACTAGAGGAAGATAACATTGTCGTGCGTCTGTCCTATGACTAAGAGGATTTTGAAAGAGGTTTCTGCCCTTCAAGTGTTAACTCATCCTGTGGTCTGCACTTTTCTTACTGTGATGTGCTTTGTCCCTGTTAAGTTTGTTAAACTGTGCTGTCTTCCCTTAGTTGGTTTACAGCCTGGTTTACAGCTGGTCCCCATTGTTTTAGGCTGAGTTTTAAGACCTGCCGGAGCCTGTGCCTTCCTCCTGCACATTGCTCCCTAGCTCTCTGATAGTTTTGCCCGTTTATTTTCCTGTACGGATTTAAAAAACATTTTTATCAAGTTCTGTAATGACCTTGGTGATACTTTGCCTGGAGCTGCATTTGGTCTATAAATTAAATGAGGAGGCTCTGTGGCTCTTCTGCATTTAGTCTTAAGCCTGGAGTCTCGTCTCTTCATTTTTTCAAGTCTTTCCATATTAAGAGTTTGTTTTTTCTTTATACAATTTGAATGTAAAGTGTGGTGTTTGACGCTTGGAGAGATGGCATACATAGTTTTCTCAGGCGTTTGATACTTCTGTCGCTTTGTGAATGGGCTGTCTGTTTTTCATTAGGTTTTCAGGCTGTTTATAACGTGTTTATGGGGTGATATTGATTGCTGTAAAATTTCCTCATACTCTTCCTACTTGTAAAGTTGGCTGGTTGATGAGGCCCCCAGTGGCTTCTGGGCTTCATGGGGATTAGCTCCTCCCGAGTACCCCACACTGGTCTACAGGGGAGTGAGGAAGACAAGGGCAGTACATCTAGTTCTCACATGAAAACTGATTTAGAGAAGGTGCTAACCTTAACTGAGGCTGCGTCATCCTCCTACCTTCTCGTTTGCTTTGTTTATTTTTCAGGAGGACAGAAGATGATTATTAGAAGTTTTGTATGGTGGCGGTATTTGTTTTTAGATATTTTAAAAATACCTAGGAAAAAAATCTTTTAAATCAAACTGAATCCTGCCACTCTCCAAATAATTTAAAGTAGAGCTGATATTAGGACACAAGGCAAGCCGTAACAAATATAGGAAAATGAGGAGAATTCATTGTATTGTGTCTGTTCACAATGTCATACTATAATTTAGGAGGAGAAACTATAAAACATTCGCAAACTCAAGGGACCAAACTGCATACCTCTGACTGATAGACAGGTGAATGATGGGGACCAAAGAGGAAATGAAGAAAGTCTAAGAAGCAAGTGGAAATGAAAACACAGCAAACCCAGTCACCGGCTCACGATGAAGCAGTTTTAAGGGAGTTTGCATCTCTGAGTGCTTCAGTGAGAATAAAAAAGACCAGCTTAGTCTGACTTCAGTCTCCAGCACCCATGAGGTCAAAAGAAAGAACTTAGCTTCCTCAAGTTGTTCTCCGACTTCCGTATGTAGATTTGTATGTATGTATACATACACACACACATTCATGCATGAGTGTGCACACTAAATAAATGTTAAAAAAAACAACAACAACACAGAATTCTAAATAAACAGCACACTGATAGACCTCAGGGCCTTAGATAAACATGAACAGTTAAAAACCAAGATGAGTAACCAAAAGAGACAATTATATCAGGGCAGAAATCAGCAAAATGGGAAATTTTAAATACAAAGAATCAATGAAACAAAGAGCTGGTTCTTTGAAAAGATGAGTAAGATTGTCAGGCCTTTAACCAAACTAAGCAAAAGAAAGGGATAGAAGACCCAGTTAATAAAATTAGACTTGAAAGTTACATTACATGGCTAATTTTGTTAGTTACATTACGGCAGAAGTGAAACGCCTTTCACTCAGCTAGAAAATTTAAAGAGGTTGGTTTTGAATTTTCTTTTTGAATTCAAAAAGAAATTTGAAGTTCTAGTGCGTGTGATTGGCCAATATTAAACCCAGATGAGGCAAATAATTTAGACAAATCTTTAGCAAGTAGTGATGTTGGTGCAGTAATAAAAATAATCGCTTGGCTGAAAAAAAGTTTAGGCCTAGATGGATTTACTGGTGAATTTTACCCTACCTTCATACAAGAACTAAGGACCAATACTTCTCAAACTCTTCCATAAAACAGAAAAGGAAGGAACATTACCAAAGTCTTAAGAAACCAGTATTCTCCAGAGGCCAAGCCAGACACGGACACACACACACTCATACACACAAATTATTGACCAATTTTGCACTGGCATAAAAATGCTTAACAAAATACTTGTAAGGGCCAGTGAGATGGCTCAATGATAAGCCTGCTGCCAAGCCTGAGAACCCACCCATCCATGGATTGGAAGGAAAGAACCGAATCCTAGAAGTTGCTCAGTGAGCCTTCCTTCCGCAGTCACACCTCACAGGTAACACATGGATACATTTTTAAAACTGTCAAAGCAAATTCAAGAAAACATGAAAAAGAGACCTTATCACAATTAGATAGACTTCATACCAGGGAAGCAGGGAGAGTGGATAGTTCAACATACACATTTCTGTACTTGAGTTACCTCACAGAAATATAAGATTCAAAAGATGCAAAAAGGCCTTTTACATACTCCCATCATCCCTTTATAATAAAAGTCCCGAAGAAACTTGGGCTAGAAGAAGCCATTCTTACTTAGCATAGCCAACATTATACTAAGTGGGGAAAATTCCAGGATTTCCATTAAAATCTAGCACAAGATAGGGTTACCCACTGTTTCTGTTCCTTCTTGGTATAGTATGTAAAGTCTTATAAGAACAATGAGACCAGAGGAACAAACAAAAGCATCACTGATAGGAAAGGAAGATGGTTGTTAAGTATTCCTTGCAGATGACTTAACCCATCAGAAAACTCCAAGAACAGCCAACACTGTTAGCACAGTGTCAGGACACAAAGGCGCAAAACTCAAGTACCCTGTGCCTAACGGAACACTGAGGAAGAAGTCAGAAACATCTATTCAGATTCCCTCGGCAACAAAACCAAACCCTTTGTAATGGGCTTTTTTTTTAAGGTAATTTTTGTTTTGTAAGGAATTTGTTTTTCATAATGCCACACAATTCCTTTGACATTTTATCATCCGAAATCTCAAAAATCAGGAACTTCCAGCTGAGTGCCTTCTTGGCCTTTAGAGTTCAGGTCTTTTGTAAATCTGAGCTTCTTTTACTCTAAAATTATTTTTATTTTCTGCTTCTGGATACTTCCAGTTCAGCATTTCTCAACCAGTTGGTTGTGATCCCTTTAGGGGTCAAACGACCCTTTCCCTGGGCTCACTGAAGACCATCAAAAAGCACAGATATTTACAAGACAATTTATAACGGTAGCAACATTCCAGTTAGAAAGAAGTGGCAATGAAAATAATCTTATGTCGGGAGTTCGCCACAAGAAGAACTGTGTTAAAGGGCAGCATTAGGAAGGGTGAGAAGCAGTCCTCGTCAGCTGAATACCATTCAGTTAGGGTACTGGTTTTGGGGGTTTTTGTTTTGTTTTATTTCGGATTTCTTCACCCTTCGTTTATGGCTCACCATGTTTTCAGCAAGTACGTGAGAGAAGGGCAAAGCTTTTTCTCTGTAGTCATTCCCCCCCGAGAGTGGTTGGTGTTGACGATGGGAATAATGGTGCTGATAAAAGGGGTGATACTGATGTGGGAAAGGTGAAAAGAATAAAGAAAAGGAATTCAGTACTCTCAAGCAGAAAGCCGGGTTGTGTCTGCGTGAAGTACAATTCTAATTTTCTTTCAGTTTTGTTGTTTTGAGACAGGACAGGCTGTGGAATACAGAGGACCCAGTATGAGCTTGGGTGGTCTTAAGCTAAAGCAGACCCTGCCTCCCTACTCTGCATGCAGTGGGCATCATGCCACAGAGGGGCGTATTGTAAGGAACTAAAGAGGCCAGAAGGGAACTTCTATTTTCAGAGCACACAGCACAGGGAGCTGCCTTATACTTGGACTTTCCCGGGGATGCTTTCTTGGAAATGTACCCTGTGCGCTTGAGCGGAGACTGAAGGCTGATCATGTGGTGGCAAGGGTGGTGCAGGCAGGCAACAGAGCTGTGTTGAGTGGTGCTCAGTGGTAGGAAGCCCTCATCCTGGTGACCAGGAGGTGCCTAATCAAGTTTGTTTCAGAGCTCTTATGTGGTTTCAAGATTGAGAGGTAAAAGGAAAACCAGAGTTGGTTGTAGCCAAGAGACTTGTGTCTAGAAATATAAAAAAATGGGTGGTGGTAACAGTGTCCTTGGTGACTTAATTAATCAAGTCAGCCACAAAGATTGGGAACAACATGGCCGTGCCAAGAGAGATGATGTGGGTATCCTTCACTGAGCAGGAGAAACAGGGAGGCCTGCTGGTTGTGTGACAGCAGGGCACTACCCCAAATTCCCACATGCTAAGCATCCTTCCGCATTAATACGTGGGATTAGAAGTACTGTTGGGCCCCACAGGAAGAGACATCAGATGATACAAAGATGTCTAAATATGGCCCTTGGTGGAGACAACTGTGAAGTAGAAGAAATCTAGTGCCAAGGAGGCCATCTTAAGAAGTGTCTACTTTATGTCCAACTTGTTGGACTTGCACAGAAGTTCTCAAGCTGGAAAGGAGCAGAGAGATCCAGTCTTAGCCCTCCCTCCTCAGTGTACAAGGAAGGATGCGGGTTGGGAGAGGGTGGGTGGGGCCTCCGAGTCTTGGCAAAGACAGCTTGTAGGCTCAGTCTTTGTAGCCTTAACTGTCTCAAATGTTAATGCACCAAATAAAGAGTCTTCAAGTGGAGATGGGAGGCGAGTCCAGGGCTCAGATGCCAAACCCTCTTGATAGCAGATCTATTTTTTGTCCACAACCAGATGGATGGTTGACAGTTTCACATTCCTTTCTGATCACTTTAGATCTGACATTCCACTGGCTCCTTGTTGAAGAAAGCAGGAGCTAGCAGTGCCCCGGAGGCTAGAAATAGTACCATATCATGCCCCATAGTCAAGCCTGGCCTCGTCCACACAGTAGCCAGAAGGGCTTGGCCAAGGAGAAAGCTGATGTAGTTTCATGACATACCTTTTCAGCTACTTATTTAAAAAGCTGTCCAGCTCCAAAAGCACCAGTTATTACTAAAGCCAGGCACCAGACAGTGGAGTTGAGATGCAAGGAAGGCGAGCCTGCTTTTTCTCAAGGTGTCTGCCCCTTGAACCCATGGCATGCTAGAAGCTCCACCAGGAATATGCGATTGTCTAAATGATATGTACTATCCAATAACTCCACAATACCACACAGAGCTAAGGCTCAAGTCACTTTGTGCCCAGAGTCTCTGTGTGTGGGAGAGGGCTGGGATTGTTTTCCTTGCCTGTGGGACTGGCATGTGACCTTGGTTTAATGACTCTTGCTGATCAGAAAGAGAAGTTGGAAGTCAGCAACCTGTATTTCAGCTTTGCTGTGAAGGGAGAGGCGGGAGGACATGAGGGTCAGGGGATAGCTGGTGTGTTCTGGGGAAGAGAGAGGAATGGCTGCTGTGCTCCATTTTCTTTTCTCTAGTCTTGGAGGTGACTGGACTGTTTGCAAGCCTTGGTGGTGACCCCTGAAAAACTCTTTAACAGCAGTCCTATCATAGGACACACCCTTCCTCCTCTAATGCCACTGAAGCCTGGAGGAGACCTCCTCTTCTAATCCCGGATCTAGGCAGTTGAAGCTGGGAATGGCCACAATTTAAAGAATGCTCTCCAATGTAGAAGTCAAGGTCCCTGCCCTCAGCCCCACCTGCTGTCTCTCCCTTAACATTGCTGAGTTAGTCACAGTGTAAGTAGGGCTACCTTGTAGATGCCATGTAACATTCTGGAGTGTATGGTGGCAATTATAGACTATAATGCTACCTTAGTACTCCTAAGAAAGTTCCTTCTCCCACAGCTCCTTTACTTTCAGCCTTTGGTTTTTTCTTTTGTTAACATTCATTTGTATGGGGTACACACATGAATAGAGCTCTCAGACTCTGGGAATGGAACCTAGGTTATAAAGCTTTTTTAGCAGCAAGTACCCATACTAGCTGAACTGTCTCACCAGCCCCCTCCTGACTTTCAGAGTGTGTGAGCAGTTTAGTCTGCATGGGGTCGGAGGTTGGGAGGGGGCCGGATTCTAGTTCTAGTAAGTTGAATATCAACCAGGAAAAATAACTTGAACCTATTTTCTTTCGTTGGCATTTGCCTCCTAATAATACATGGACAGAAGTCATCGTCTTGAGGAACTTGGCAGTGACATTTGATGTCACTGGACATGTTTACATTGTAGAGGAAGCAGCCTTATCATAAAGAGCTTGGCCTGTGCCCTCAGGCTCCAGCAAGCTGGTTCCCAGACTATTGTGGGCCAGGGCTGGCTCTGCTTCCAGACAGAGTCTCTGTACATGAGTCTCATTGTTTCTAGGATCCTGCTAAGTCCACCCAGGTAGAGGTAAGGCCAGCAAGCCCAGATTTTGCCTGTGACAGCTGCCTGGCACCCTTTCCTCCCCTGGACCCCGTTAAGGTGGGTCCAGAAAGCATGCAGCTCTTGCACAACAGTGACTTTCTGTATCCTCAGTTTGTCATCGTTTCCCTTTCTTGGTTCTTTGGATATGTTGAAGCCACTTTCTTTCTCCTGCAGAGAGCAAATAGGGAACATTCAAGCAGCTTTCCCTCTGCTCCCTGCCCCTGTTCCTTGTGACATGTGCCATTCAACTGGGATGGGCACTGCCTTGGGCCTCAGGAGTTCTCTACAGCTACCCTTTGCATTTGGAGCTCCTTGAAAAGCCTCCATATTGGTCTTTGGCAATTTCTGTCTTTGCTCAGACCAAGTCAACACATCTTCAGTAGCAAGCACCCAGGCAGATTCTGCTGTGCCCTTTTTGGAAGAATGCATGGTGGGGATATTTGGAGTCCACATTATGACAGTTGTCACACTCTGTGTGGAAAGATTTTGTCCCAGCCAGCTGCTAGGCTTCTTTTATTATATTAATAGCAGGGCCGTGGGGCCCACCGGGATTGGAAGCCAAGGAGAAGAGGACAGCTGTGGTGGACATCACACCATGCTCCCGTGTCACAGGCACACAGGTGGCCCACACCTTGTCCTGCCGCTCAAAACGCCCCCAGTCCCCCGCCTGACTTTTCCTTATAGGGACAGGAATGGGCTTGTGTGGGCCATCCATGGGATGAAGGAGCCAAATTAAGACAGCCTGACTGGAAAAGGGTTTGAATGGCCTGAGCCGTAGGTCAGCAAGCAAGTGTGCTAGGAGCCAGGCATGTGGAGCCAAGTAAGGCAGCAGTATCCCAACAACTGAGAGTATTGGATCTTACATGGCAAGAGTAGACAGGTGGTTTTAAGTATCACAGGCCAAATGGCAGCTCAGTTGGCAGCAGGGTGGAGGGAAGGGGTTTGGAGGACACATTTGCTATGCCTAAATATGGGCAAGATTAGGGACTGGGCAATGCCGAGCCTAGGGAAAGAGGGGTCATGAGAATAATGAATAAGCAGGAGGTGTCAGTGAAAAAGGTAAGGAGTATGAACTGGGGTGGAGGTCAGACAGAACTGTGGAAGCCGTAAAAACAGGCTAGAGTGGAAAGCTTCAGCTCATAGGGGCAGTGTGGAGAGAAAGCTTATGGGTTAGGTCCTGTTCTGGTATCAAGAGAAATGAGTGCCAAATTCAGTGCCCTGCTTTCTTCCCT
The DNA here is from genome assembly GCA_028658305.1 of Pachyuromys duprasi. Lineage (NCBI taxonomy): Eukaryota > Metazoa > Chordata > Mammalia > Rodentia > Muridae > Pachyuromys > Pachyuromys duprasi. Next base: position 121,013,875 of record CM053766.1, read on the forward strand.
AGGGCTCAAGGCAAGGAGCTGAGTAGGTCCAGAATTAGACACACCAAGCCCTGGGCCTTAGAAAGGAGTGCCAAACAGTAGCCCTGGGAATGAGTAGCAAATTTTAATTCCCACCATGGTATGATAGGAGCTAGAAGCCACCCTCCAGTCCTAGTCCTATCTGGATACATGATACTGTCACCACACATTTTCTTCTTCCGTTCTTTGTCTGAATCGCAATAGCTCATTCACTAGTGTTTAGATACTAGGTTTTACCAAAATCTTCAGATGTTTTAACTTATGACATAAAGGCACCTCTGGTCTTCTGGGTCCACATATGGCCATGGGCAAGAGGTGGCCGCCTCCTGTTGGTCAGCTGTGGTGCCTGCTGCCACCCAACCATGTCACTCATCTTAAAGAGGGAGCTGGCTTTTGTAGGCATTTGCCCTTTGCCTTTTCTGAAGTGCAGCGCAGCTGTTCTTGTCCCAGGAATTCGGAGCCATCAGAGCTGAGCTATTGGAGCTGTTGGCTGGGCATTTCCCCCCGCCCCCTTTGACTTTGCTATGACATTGGTCTAGGAAGCATAGGCTTGTTCATGAACTCAAGCTGGATCTACAGAAGGGAAGGCCAGGGAAAGGAACAGTGAACTTCTATGGGGGCTTGGGATAGGCTTAACAAGCCAGCATGGCCACCTAGTTCCCTCTTTGTGGTCCCTTAGTAACCTGGCCTGTACCACAGAGTTAGGCAGTTACCATGGCAGCATCTGTGCTCTCTGTCCCTGGGCCTCCCTCCACACCATCTGGGTAGGACCTAGCCTAGCATAGAATTCACCAAGGAGTCCCTGGAATCGGGTTTGCCTCTCTTAGCGTGCGAGCAGACAGGAAGGGATTAAGAATGGAGAAGAGGGCTTGAGTTGGCATCAGATGGCCCCTGCCTTCATCTCTACTCTGATCCCTCTTGTGTTTCCTCCATTTCCTTAGCTGTATAGATTTCTCCCTAGCTCACTCTTGCTTCTTGGGAAAAAATGATAGTGTCATCAGATTGAGGCTTGGATGGTCTCTCTCTGCTGAAGCCTGGGGCATAAGTCCTTTGGACTTAAAGGGTGGCAATGTGTTACCTGCCTACTGTTCTAAGCTCAGTCTTGATAATTCAGAAGCCCTTGTTCTTATTGACCTGTTTGTAGTGTCTGCAGTGTAGAGCCCTAGGCCTCAGGGGACTATATGTTCATTTAATTGACTTATCTTCATAGCAACTTAAAGAGAAGCTTCACTAGAAGAGAGATCCTGACTCGCCCAGGGCCACACGGCTGGGAAGTATCAGAGCCTAGCTTCCCACATAAGAAGTCAGTTGACTTCCAGAGCCCATTTTCCAGCACTGCTCTCTGGTACTGGTTGGAAACTAACAGGCCTTCAGGGAGGGTCCAAGATGATACTTAGACTGAGGTGGTATTGAGGCTATCAGGAACCTGCCCTGCAGCAGACTTGGAGCTTGCTGAGCTTTGAGGTAGAGAGACAGCTGGTGGGTAGGCCACAGGTTGGGATGAGCTGGCTGGGAGCCATCAGGAATCATAAAGAGGGAAGCAGATTACTCCCCACTTACTTGGGTTGGAGTCTACACACTTAAAAGCACTGAGGGTTGTCTATTTGGAGGAGTGGCAGGGAGATGATTTAGTTCAGGTAAGGCCTACCTGGCCCTTGGAGTGGCCATGATACATGCAGGAGGCAAATGGTACTTAATCATGGGTATGTGAGTAGAAGCATAAGGTTGGCTTGGAGCAGATTGAGGTCTGAGCTACCCTATACTGAGGATTTGGGGGGATGTTCACTGAAGTGGTCAAATCAGAGAGAGGCTTTCTCTAAGCCCTCTCTGACAGTATAAAGAGGAGGAACCCTCACACTTATGGGATCTTCAGCTCTTTGCAGGCTCAGCCTATAGCTAGAGCTGGGTCTTTGTAGTCTTCTGAACAGATAAGGCCCTAGGATGAAATAGCCTTGGACAGCCACCCAAAGTGGCAGCAAGATCCCCAAACATCCTCTTTTTCCATAAGCAGCAATGGGCTGGATTGGGTGTTAAACAAGATCTTGAAGGAAACACCTAGTGTAGAGTACCCTCAAGGATGATAGGGTACACTTCCAGTAGCTTCCTCTTGGCACCTCTTAGGTCACCAGCTTACCTTCTTGGCAGTCTGGAGAGTTGAGTGTGCCTCATGGCATTTCTTTGTTTTCTGTTAGGAGGAAAAGGGGGTTTATATGGTTAACACCTGGAGCCACATCTCCAGTCCATGAGGAAGATGGCGGGCTAGCGGACCTCTCCAAGTCAGAGTCTGCATTGAGAGCAGATGTGCAAGGGACTTCACCTTATAATACTGCTGGGACCCTCCACTAAAGCTGTGCTCTTCCTCTGCAGGCTCCAGTGGGGTACAAAGTACCCCAGCCCCTCACCACTGGGTGGTGCGCCTGTGGCGGTGATGCTGACGCACAGAAGTACCCCTTTTCTGAGAGCCACTTAGCGTGGGATTCTTGAGACCTTTCCGTCCTGAGCAGCTCTTGGGCCTGACACCATCCCCAGCTGTTCAGCCATGTCATGTGTGGGTGTCTGGGTACGTTGTCCATAGTGGTGATTGGTATAGAGATGGGTGTCCATCAAGTGTGCAGTTCCATGATGGACCATATTGGTTCTTTGGTTTCTGGTCTTTGCTCTGCTGGACCAGCTGGAGCACCATGGCTCTGTTCTCTTTCTTTGCTCAAACAAAGGCTTTCAGAAAGGCTTCATCTTTTCTGACCTAAGGAATCAAATCTCTAGACTTGATTTCTTGTCCTCAGAGCTTGCCTAGCTGAGGGCTCTGAAGAAGTGGATTCTGGGAAGATGATTTGCCTACGGTCATGGACACAGGCCTTGGAAGATGACTTCCAAGCCTATTTCATTAATGACCTGTATTCCCTCATTAGAAAAGGATCCATATTTCCAAAAACATTGCTCTTATGTCTCACATGGTCAGACAGTAGCCCAAAGATTGCCCATAAATATGTCTTCTGATGGCTGCTTGGCCACTAAGGCAGAGGCATTAAGTTGAAGAGCTTTATAACTATGACCTTAGGAGGCTGTATGTGTCTGTTTTGTTTATGTTGTTAACATTCTCCGCCCCATTTTTTTCTCCACTGTAAGCATCTTTGGCGCTTTCAGCACTGTGTCACCTTTGAAGCCTTACCATTGCTGTGTGTGACATGGGGCCTCGAGAATGCTCTTCTACTTGAGAGCACAACATTTGGTCCTGAAGGAAAGGTTTGCTAAGCAGGAGAACTTGAGGGAAGCTCTTTCTTCTGAGGTAAGAACTGATTTTCACCTTACCCAGACTCCCAGTACCCATGGGGCCTTTGAGTTGGGAAGCAGGTCTTATTAGAACCAAGGGCCAGCAAGGTGGCTCCTTCTCAGGGCCTTGGAATCTACAAGGCTTCTTGGAAAGGGCTTGATTGGGCCACTACCCAAAGCCACCTAGAACAAGAAGGTTTACTGTACCAGATTCTTGCCATACCATGGCCCTCTTTGTGCTACTGCCCATCTGCGAACCCACCGGATGCAGTGGCCATGAAGAAATCTAGACATGAGACAAATGCCCTCTCCTGCCCCTTTCCTGGCAGCATTCAGAGAGTAGCCTTCCGAGCACCCACTAGCCTGTGCCCCATTTACGGATTCCAGGCTTCCCAAGCACCACAGCCAATTGAGGTAGGCTGGGAAGTTCCTGCTATACTTAAAAGAGATAAACAACAGCATCAAGACACAGCAGAAGAGGCCCAGGCCTTTGGCAGAGGAGGGCTGTTCTTCCCTTGTGTTTATGACTGGGAGGAACTAGCCTTCTCTCTGCTTAGGAGTGGGCCAACAGCATCCTCTGATAAGTGCCAGTGTAGACTCCAGCAGAGTGTTTGACACACAGAGTTCATCCTCAAGTTCCCCTCCCCCATTGACATAGCTGGTAGAGATAAAAAGTGCCAGAGATAGGAAGAGATCTGGAAGCCTTTTGAGTACAGGTAGCTGGGAAGTGGGCTTAGACAGCTGGACACCTGTTAATCCAGAAACTGCCATGATGGCCAAGGTCCTGGGTTACTGATTACAAGAGACTCCCTAGGGTCTCAGGGTTGGGGAGACAGAAGCAAAACTGGGAGAGCCCAAGAGGGGATCTCTGTCCCTATGCAAACAGAAGAACATGTGTAGAAGATGACAAAAGGACCTTTCTGGAGGGCCCCCCCTCAATCCTGTTGTGCTCGCTTCAGAGGGTTGGGTGGAGGCTCTCCTGAAGGTGTCTACAGAGCATCATACTGTAAGTAGGCCCTTGTTCGGGAGAATGGATGCTATCTTTGGCCTGATCCCTTGTGGCAACCTCTGCTAGGCTATCCTTTCCCCAGTCAGTGCCCATGCTATGGCCGGGGCCAGGTACCAGAGGCCTGACCCCACAGTCTGCTCTCTTGCTGATAGTATCCTGCTTCCCTGGGCTTGTACCACCTTGTATAGGGTCTTCCTACCCTCCTGCATCCTTCTCTGGGAAACCTCCTGCCACCTACTCCCCTTTTGCTTCCCGGGACCAGAACTTCCCTGATGTGGGTGGTTTGTTTTACTTTTACATCCCCCACACACACTTTTTTTTTTCTTTTCTGCAGGACTAGGATTCAACTCAGGTCTACGTGAGATACTGATCTACACTGGCAGCCCCTTTTTATTTTATATTGAGAAAAGATCTCACTGAGTTGCCCATCCTGGCCTCAAACTTGGAATCCTCAGGCCTTACATTCCTGGGTAACTGCTATTAGAAGCATGAACCTCTGTGCCCAGTCTGGAGTTGTTGGTTTTTCTGTTTTTTGTTTTTTGTTTGTTTCCATTGTTGTTTGTTTTGATAACCACCTCTGTAAGACTGAGCTGGGGTGGGGGTGGGGACCCAAGTACCCAGTTTTATGAGTTATTAATGCCCTGCCTCTCCCATGTATGGTACAGTATCTGCCTAATAAATTTGTGTAGAAAGATTGATGGATGTCATTCTCGTCTGTGCTCTCACACTGCCCAGCTCTGCCTCTAGGCTAAAAAGTGAGTGTGTGGTCCTTTTCACCCTATTCACTTCCTCAGTTTGCTTCTAGCACAGACTTTGCTTGATCTTATTTCTTAATGTCTGTTCCCATTAATTAGGTTAGACTCAGCTGCAATGGAGCTGAAGTATCTTTCATTTAGAATACAGTAAACCCTGAAGGGAGGGATGGGTCTGCAACTGAGAGGATGGATGGATGGATGGATGGATGGATGGATGGATGGATGGATGGATGGATGGATGGATGGGCGGGTAGGTGGGTGAATGGGTAGATGGATGATGGATGGATGGATGAGTAGATGGGTGTGTGGATGGATATGGGTAGATGGATGGATGGGTGGATAAGTAGATGGGTGTGTGGATGGATGGAAGGATGGGTAAGTGGGTGTGTGGGTGGATGGGTAGATGGATGGGTGGGGAAAAAATTGAAGATTCAGGCACAAATAGAGCAGGATAAGTATTAAAGAGTGAATGGCTGTGAAACTCAACTGGGGGATTATTTGTCATCAATCTTGTGAGCAGAAGCCAGCATAAGATCCTCAGGCCTGCAGTTTCTGCTTTCCTAGCACTCCTTTGCACTTTGCTTCTCTTCCTTTTTCATGTCACCTGTCCCTCATCTTGCCACCCTTTTCCTTGTCTGAAGTCACGCAAGGAGATAAGACTCTCCTGGGTGTTTCTAGTCAGGGGAGGATGGTGGAATCGGGAACTGTGAAAATCGCCACAGGAAAGATGCTCTGGGAGAAAGTGGATCTGGACACAGGGCAGCTGCCCTGACTAAGGATCCTTTGGGGTCCTTACCCCTAATCATATGCACCCTAGATCTTTCCTCCTGGACACTGCTCACATGAGGCTGGATTGGGACAGGGACGGGGGGGGGGCTCTTGGTCACCATAGGAAGTGAATCCATCTTGGCTTGCATTCACTAGATACCAGAAGCCACCACCACCACCCAGTCTTGAAAACCCGGAAGCTTTCTAGACCTTGTCCCAAATCCTATTGGGTTCTAATTACCCCAGAGGGCGATCATGGGGTCTATTAGCTGCACTGATTTTTACCTTATTTTTAAATTAATTCAAAGGAAACAAATTGAAATACATTTAATGTGTGGTCTGTTGCCCTCCTTCAACTCCACTTATCTGCTGCCTAGGACAGTTAAAAGTATAAGAACCTGTGATCTAGCAAAGGCCCTGGTGGTGTGAGAGTGTTTATCTTCATTCAGAGACAGATGGACAGAGAATGACTCAGTAGGCATGCACACACGTGGCTGTGGCTCTCCCTATTCCAATGGATACATACACAGTCGCTCCTGGAAGCAATGACAGTGCGTAGATTTTGGTGAAATGGCCATTTGCCAACCAAATGAACCAGCTTCCTGGAGGAAGGAAATGGGTATTACTAAGTGCAGATGTAGCACTCAAAGTTGAAGCTGGTGGGGCTAAAGCCCAACAGTTGTCCAGGATTATAACCCAGCATTTAAATGTCTGAAAGTTTCTGTGAGGCTGAGCTGGAAAAGGTGACTGGTGTCATCCTAGCCACCTACATTCCATCCCTAGATCCCATGTAAAAAAAGACCCAACTCCATAGAGTTGAGCATCAACCTCCACACACACAAAATCCTAATAGTTCAAAGATATTAAATACCCACGAGCCTGTAAGGGGTACAAACCATTGAATAGGCTAAATAGGGAGGGCAACAGGTAATCAAAGTTATTCACGTCGGTCCCATTTCCAGACAGTGACTAAATACTGGTAGTGACACTTGATGACTGGTAAGAGACTGAAGGGCCTTGAGCCCTGTGGAGGAGAAGCCAGGGCCTCAGTGGACAGCACAGATCCTGGGGACCCCTTTTGTACAGCATGTACCCTTAACATGAAGAGACACTACATCAGCCGATGTGACCAAGACCCAAACATCAGACAACAGGCACCAAAGGATGCAAACAGCCAAGAGAACAGAAAGCAAGGATTCTGGAGAGGGCCAAGTGTCCTTTGGAATGAATAGGACCGGGAGGGGCATTAGGTGAAATGAGCCTGTGGTGCACTGCAAAGCAGGCCTCTAGGTGGGCACCTGGCAAGATGAGGAGAAAGAGGAAGGCCGTGGGAAGTGCTCGGAAATCAGAGCCGTTGAAAATCTACATCTCCACATATGTAACAGCCCAACCCTCTCCAGAGCTGAGCAGACAGGCCAGCCAAATAGGGGGTCACCCTTTTGAAGTGAGATGGGCACGGCAGAGAATAATAAAGTGCCTCATGAGGCCTGTTGACTGGTCCACCAGGAGCAAGAACCCCCATGCGCCATGTCAGATGCAGAGGTGAAAACCCCACTGAGCACAGCCACATTCAGGATAAAGCAGGGTTAGCAACTACACTGCCGTGTGTGTGTGTGTGTGTGTGTGTGTGTGTGTGTATGTGTGTGTGCGTGCGCGCGCATGTGTTTGTTTGGTCTGCACAGGTAGCAGCATCTTTATATATAGGTACCTGTGACGCAGCAGCAGATGGTCCCTTACTAGGCAGCTGTGTTTCAGGTAAGACTCTAATGCCTTGATGTGGTGCCATGGGGAAGAAGGCAGTATGGGCCCCCAGTGGACGATAAAGGAGCAGTGTCATGATCCAGGAACCATGGAATACAGTAGGCAAATCAAAAGACTCTTTGATATGTCTGAGCTCTGGGCTTGGCAATGCTGATAGACTGGGACCAGGAGGCTTTATGAATACACATAGGATGTTTTAGGGAAAGGCCTTGGTTGCCTCTAACAGGAGAACCTGTAGGTTCAGAAGGTCAGCCAGGGGCCACCCAGCAGAGCCTGTCCCATCTGAGGACTGTGGGTCTGAGCCTGAGCATTGGCAATGTTTTCCACAAGCTGAAGAAAACCTAGAGCACTTGGCAGAAGGAGCTCAAGAAGGCTCTGTTCATCCCAAATCCCTCCCTGTACTGCCCCAAAATTCTCCACCTTCTTGAAAGGCAACATGTTCGTGTAATCTGAGGTGATTCTGGGCTAACGCCACCCTCTGAGAGACCAAATGTACTCGAGTAAGAGGTGTTGGCACCCACCTACAAATGGAGCCATCTGTGGCCTGTGCCTTCACACCTAGGGAACATCTGTGCCCACAGATCAGCTAAAGGGGAGGAGGAGCCTGTTGCCAAGGACCAGAGGATTCAAGGCAGGGAGAGGGTGAGAGTGAGCTGACCTCCTCCAGAACAGGGTCCTAGGAATGCCGGAGGAGAGAGAAGCCAGGGCCACATTAACATCCTTGTTCCTATATGGTGAGTCACTCTACTCGGCTAGGGCAATCAGCCCACAGGACATATGCCACCCATTGCCATTCCTGTTCTGGGAGCCCAAGGTACAGCAAGGACAAGGTAGACATGGGTCTGTTGTAGAGTTTATATCCTGTAAGTCCTGGCAGAGCAGGTAGAAGGGCCTTCTTAGCCATGTGGGTGGGGCAAGCAGTAGAACATGAGAAGAAGGCCTTGACCCCACAGAAATATCTTCACCCCAAGACTGGATTTTCACTATGCAGCGATGGGGTGAGGCCATGGCATGTTTCTCAGAGTCAAGGGACATGACTCAATCTGCAATCTGGAACATTCTTTGCAGACTGCTAATTGAAGCCAAAGTAGAAACCAGAAAACTCAGCAGGGACTGGTGGAATTGTCCTGGAGAGGTGTCTATCCTTCAGCCACGGGAGGAGGCGACAGGGAGAGAGTAGAATGAGTCCCACAGCCTTGGTGGCTGAGCCCCAATGGTTTGGGGCTGTGACATGCAGAGGGAGAGCAGATGCTATGTTCCAGTTGTGATGTTTAGTCCAAGAGAGGCAAGTCTCCAAGGTAACATGACTGGGGATATGCCCTCCAGCCACCAAGAAGTCCAGGCGCCAGCATGCTTCCTGACACCCAACTTGTATCCCCTCAGCTGTAGCCCCCACCCACAGCAGCCTAATGCCCTTTCTGCATGGGTGGCTCCCTAGAACAAATGCTCGTTTGGTTTTCAGTATAACTCACATCTCACATAATTTCTCAGTTCTGGCTGAGGATGTTCTCTGGGAAGGCTGGAGTGGGGAGGGGTCACTGGAGCAGGGGTGCTGACTCACGGCTTCTCTCCCACACTTGCTGGCTGGCAGCAAAGGAGCCACTGGGCCATCAGGCAGGTAGTTTAATTGATGACTCTTCCAAACCCACTAATGAGAGATGTTCATTTCAGTCCCTAAAGTGGGGGTAGGGTCGGGCTGGGGGTTGTGTATGCTCTAGGAGAGTATGAAAGACTGTGATGCTGAAAATTTTAGAAGTGAAAACACCTACCCCCAATATCTACTGATTCTGGGCAGTCAAGTGAGGTGGTTTCACTACAACTGTGAACAAATTTAGGGACCCAGCCCTCTGGGTGCTGCCAGACAAATGGAGAGATCATCATTGGCCAGATAATCACAGAGGTGTCAGCACAGGAGACCTGGCCGTGGGGGAGACCCTGAAAAGCCCCAGATACTCCAGGACAGAGGGAAAGTGAGGGGCAGGGACAGGAGACAGGCCTTGCAGTTCTTGTGGGAGCATGGTTCAAGAGAGAAGCTGACGTCTTAGGAGGGTGAGGGCGTCATTATGCTATGGACAAGGAAACAGAGGTCAGTGAGAGCAAAGGCCTATTGAGATCACTCTTCAGCTTTGCCCTTAGGGACCAGGAAAGAAATGGTTTCTTTCCATGGGAACCTGAAAGAAAAATGGGTGTTAGGTCACAAGGCTTCCTGGAGCCACCCAAGGATGCAAAGGGGTATGTATGGAAATAGAGGCAGACTGGGAAAGAGGCCAGAAAGATAGGCATCCAGGGCCCCTCTGTTTTCAGCAGCAGCTGAAACCATGGGTTACTTGGGGAAAATCCAATACAATCAGCCTGTGACTCACCTCTCCCATCTCTGCCCGGATCTCCAACAGGTCTCAGAAATTTGTTTTTCTTTTTTTTTTCCCACCCCTGTTTTAAAATATGTGAAGCTCAAAAGACAACAAAGTTTACATGGAAAAACAAAACAGAAAGCCTCAACCCCCTCCCCACTCTAAATCTTAGCCTACAGAACTGAAGCAGCTTTCTTTACTTCTGTTTTCCAAAAGAGGTCAATTAAAACCAAACCTCAAACAAAGAAAAACTGTCACTGAGCTGCCTGGGATGAGAGCCTAAAAAACAAAACAAAACAAAACAAAAAAAACCCCAGGCTCTCTCCTCCCTTCCAAACACCCCGGCCCCCTGGCCACACCAACCCCCTAAGGAAGCACAAAGCCAGGTACCCAAGGGATCTTCCGGATGAAAAATGTTCTTAGGTCCTCCAATCCCTACTGCCCCACCCCAGCACACACACACATCCTGGGATAAGGACTGTCCCAGGCATTTGTTCAGCACGTTCCCAATTTGTAGGCCTGGAAACTGAGGCTCAGGGAAGACAATTTATATACAATTCTTGGCCTCTAATTTTCCATATTGAAATGCAAAGAGTAGCTGGGGCATGGTGGCACACACACACACACACCCTAATCCCAGCCCCTGTGAAGCAGAGGCAAGCAGAATTCTGAGTTCAAGGCCAGGCTAATCCACTTAGTGAGATTAGAGGGAGGGGAAAACAACAACAACAAAAACCAAAAGACCTTTAAAATTTGGAACTTAGACCCCTTTTTGGCTCTTGGATAATTTTGTTCTTCATCCCAGAGAACATGAGGCTAGAGACAGTTTTAGTTGTCACAGCTGGGGCTGGGTATATTCCTGGTTCCCTGGGGCAGAGGTTAAGGAGACTGTTCAACATCTTGCAATGAATAGGACAGACACCCCCCAAAAAACTACCCAGCCAAGATCATCAGTGCTGCTGAGAATGAAGTCACTGACCCCCTCCTTCCCTACCCCCCCGACATCCGCACCCACAACCCCGGACTTCAGGAAAATAAATACAAGCCCATGCCATAGAAAGAGCAAGAAAGATAAGCACCAAGATGTCTACGTTTGTTTATCTCCTGCTGTAAGGACCAGGGTGATTTTTTATGTCTCTTTCTCATGTTTTCCTGTACAGTTTGAATTTTTTAAGAGAGAATGTACATGTATCATTTTTATAATCAGGGAAAAAAAAGGCTGTTTTCATTTTGTAAAAATAAAAAAGGGCTTCAGGACTTATCGATTCTGACCCAGCCCCCTCACTAACTAGCTGTCGGGAACAGCTATCTGGAAAATATGTGCATCTGGAAGGCAGGCACAGCGTCCCTCTCAGTTTATATTATAAGAATATAAAGTAACATTGTCCTGGGAAAGCTCAATGAGCTCAGAGAAGAAAAATTGTTAGGAATCCTGAGATATTGCTCTCTCTCTCTTTCTCTCACTCTCTCATGCATTTCACCCCTGGGATTGTATGTATGTTTTTGTAGCATAGAAATCAAGGAGGTACAGCAAGAGCCCATCTGTATCTGGCTAGCTACCTGGCTAGCGACAGACACAGGACATACTCAAAATCTTTCCTGCCCTCAGCATATGTGGAGTAGATATTCCCACTGCACCAAGGCAGCTATCAGTTCCTGCATAATTTTGATTTGTATCTCAAAGTTGGGTTAGGGCTGGAGTTTTATGCCAGAGAGCCAGTGACTGTTTGGGTGAGATCATTCTTAATTGTAGAGCCCATTCCTGGGTTTTGTTAGATGCTTAGCAGTGTCTTTGGCCTCTTCCCATTAGCTACCAATAGCTCTTCCCAACCCCTACGCCAGCAAGTAGTGAGAAACCTAAAATGTTTCCAGATAAGGGCAAATGTCCTGTGGGGGCACCCAAGGTCACAGCTGGTACAGACCCCTTGGCTCCAGCCTGCCTGGTGTTTCAGGAAAAGAAGAAAGAAAAAGACTTCATGAAGATGACAGCCCCCACATCATCGAGACCCTGAGGCTGCATTCCTGAGTCACTGTCCATGTTTTTCTGTCTTTAAAAAATCTTCCATTTGTGTCTGCCCCCACTCCAACAGCCCTGTACCCAAATGTGAGCCCCCTGGTGGTCTGGGAACCCCTGGAGTCTTCCTGTTAAGCCCCATCAAGGCCTGAGGCTCTGGTTTTTGTTTTTTGTTTTGTTTGTTTGTTGTTTTGTTTTGTTTTGTTTTCTGCAAACAATGGCAGGGCCAACAGAAACCACAGGAAAGAACCCCTGAACACAGAGAAAGAAACCCCTTGTTTTCTGGGATTGCATATAACCACCAACTAATTTCGAGAAGACCAGGAGAGATGCTGTTTGGCCACTTTTCACGACAGAGACTAAATCGGAACAAGAAGATGAACTTTAAATTGAGTAAGATAAAAACCAGTTTGGGAAATTCAATATCTCACCTCTCTTCCTGTCTTTTTAAAAAATCCATAATTCATACAGAACCCAGTCAGGGGGTGTGCAGCTCAAATTGAATTATCCCCCCCCCCCAACTCCCCCTTTCACAGGCTGAGGCCAGAAGAAACATTTTCTTGACGTGGAGAAAATAAAAATCAAATTTTCTGAGCCTGTATCTCCCTGTCTCAACTTCCTTGCCACAGCCCCTCCAGCCCCCTCCATAGGAGCATTATAAACAGGAACTAAACGACCTTTTAAAGCATATGCTGATTACAGTGCTAGGGATTTAACCCTGATGCTGTCCGTAGAAGCTCAGGCGTTGAATATCCAGGTTTATTCATCACAGAGCTGCTGGTAAGAGCAGCAGAAGCCTTGAAACAAGGAAACCATGACCAAGGGCTGGCTCAATAACCCTATCCGCCCCTCCTCCATACAATGGAGTCACGACGCAGGCCAGGAAAAAAAAAAGAAAGAAAGCCCTGAAACTCAGAGGGTAGTGAGTGACAGCAGCCTCTGTTACTGCATTGTTGAAGCAAGGAACAGAGCAATGTTTATAGCGCCTGTCCTGTTGTAGGAGAGGGGAAGAGCACACATTGCAGTGGCTCTTTGTGCCTGTGTGTCCAAGCAGAGGGACAGTGAAAGAGGCTGCAAGCAATCTCCATGCCTTCCCTTTGCATATGTTAATTTGTGTGTGTGTGAGAGAGAGAGGGTGTTGTGTACAAATGCATGCAGGCACATGTGAACGCATGCACCTGGCTGCATACGGAGGCTATCGGCTAACGTCTGTGTCTTCCTTAATTGCCTTCCACCTTAATTTTTGAGAGAATCTCTCATTTAATCTGAAACTCACAGATAGACTAGCTGGCCAGCAAGTTTCCTCCTCCAAGGTGCAGGGATTAGAGAATGCACCCTTGTACCCGGATCCCTTTCTTTCCTAATGTAGGTACTGGGGGTGGGGGTGGGGGCAGTAATCTGAGCTCAGGTCTTCCTTCATGTTTCCTGAAAAGCACTTAACTGACTGAACCTTCTCCCCTGTCCCCTCGTGTGTTGAGTTTTGAACCGCAAATAAAATCCTCAAAATAAAGTCAAGGTATAAAGTTTAATTTCTTAAAAAACAAAACAAGGTAACTGAAACCACTCGGCACTAATTTATTATGAAAACTACGTCACAGCATAGCATAGGCATGATGGATTCCTGAGACACAAACTCAAGCGAGAGTCTTTGTCTCCTGGGAAACCTGGGCCTGCCATCAGCTCCCAGTGTGCTGCGCTGTTGCTGTTGTTTTGAAAGGACCCTTTGCTTTGCTAATGCTCTGTGATGCTTTGGGGGGTCTTCGGAAGAATGAGGTGTCAATACCCTCGAGTAAGCCACCAAAACATATTCCAAAACTCCAGTCCCTTCAACCCCCTGCTTCCTAATGAGAAATGGAGAAGGTTTAGGTGACTGGAGGGTTGTTATGCTAATAAGCACATTACGAATTATTACTATGGAGAATTCCCTATTTGCGGCAAGTGACTCAGATTTTTTCCATTCACAATGGTAGTGTCAAATTTCCTTTTCAAACCATGTATTTAAATAAAGAGAGAACAAAATAAGATGAAGGAAATATTAACTAGGTCTGCAATGGCTGAAAATCAGGGTGTGCAGTTTGGCTCTCATCACCCCCATTTTTCCTAGTAAATGTGCATTGCTTTCAATGTCCTGTCCTTTCGGACTCTCTGAATCAATATGATCAACGGAAGAGAGAAAAATAATGTGCATTTTCAGTAAGCTTTCAGTGACTTGCCAAGCAGCAAATCAGATGTGGGGAAACAGCCTCCCCCAAGTACGAGATGCTCTGTGCTCACTCTGTCCACCTCTGAACAGCGGGGATGACCTTCACTTGCTTTTCCATTTTAAAGCCTATTTTGTGTTCTGTTCTAGAATGTATTGTCCATTCTGTCATGTCAATTACGCCTTAAGTGCTGTGCATCCAAAACTGATCAGGGAGGCCTTGATGAGCTCTGGGGTTTGGCTAGATCCACAGTTGCCTGAAATCCTTTCTCACAGATGTCAGAGAGACCATCAGGATGGGTGAGGGATGGGTGAGAGCCCTCTCCCTAAAGTACTGTGGTCCAAAGGCCAGTTAACACATGAGAGGGTGATATCACTTTGTGGGTACCTCGATGCAAAATGGCCTGTAAAACACCCTGCAGAAGTACATAGGAGGTTTCTCCTAACTGAGGCAAAGAGAGCACCAGAGAGTTTGCAGAGTCAGTGTCACTCAGGAGACTGGTCTTCCAGTCATACCTTTAACTTAACAAATACTCTCAAGTGGCTATGAGGTGGTCCCCTTGTGAGAACTTTTCAATAGACATCTGTCTGCTTGTTCATTTTCCTCTACTGGAAAGCTTGTCTGATCTTTCTTTCCAACAAGCGTCTTAGCTGTAGACCATGAATTGGGAAAGCCAACTCTGGGGAGGCACAGTTCTTGGCTGGTCCATGATCCTTCTAGGATAGAAATGGGCATCCTTTTGAGATTTAAAGATAATCTTGACAATTGTGCTGATAGGTACAAATAAACTTGGGTCCAGGAAGCCGCCTACACCTGCCTGTTACTTAATGCAGGGACCCCAAACCTGTGCTCTGTATGAAGGATGCCATCACCTACCTGGGATTTAAAGGGTGTTCTGGTACTGTCCCTTCCCATTCTTGGAAGGCTCTCCTTCCTAGAGCCATGGTCACAAAGACAGAGGCCAATAGAAACAGGTCTCTGATACAGATTTGAGTCCAGAAGCAGGATCACCTTCAAGACATGATGGGAAGAGTAAAACAACTACAGTTGCCTAAAGGTACAGATGCAGCAAGCTGGGAGTCACGGAGAGTTGAGAGCAGCCTGCACCATTGCTAGTTCTGAATACATGTTCTTTAGAGCAAGTCCAGGGCATACCCAAACTATAGGGCGTTTTAGCATCTCAGCTCCAAGGCGAGAGGGTAGACCTACAAAAGGAGCTACGAAGAGGCTCATGGTAGTGAGTCTCTGCCTTTATGGTCCAGGCATTTAGCTCTAGCCCAAGCTTGCATAGGGAGTGGCTTTGTCTCTACTTTCAGGGACATCATAGACCTTGCCTCTTAGGTGCAGATGGGTAACCCCTCAAGATGGTGGCAAATTCTACCTTCTCTATTTCAGCTCCTATTCCTCAGCCAGCCTAATGGCTGCCTCCAGCCTGTCCCTGTAGCATGCCCAGGAATCTAGCATGAACTCCTGTCCCTGTCTTTCTTTTTATTACAGCACCAAGGTTCATAGCATGTTCACAAATAGCTGTGGTTTATTATCTGTCATTACCTACAATGCAATGAGTTGAACCAGGAGAAATTTTCGTTCTTGATAGTTAAAGACAGTTACATATTGCTCACGTCCTGTTTTTACCTGGTGGGTTCTGCCGGTATGGGGGCTTTCTCTGAGACCCTGTTGAACCAGTGCCTGCCACCAAGTAGGCATTCAACACATGGTATTGAGTGAGTGGACAAAAGCCATGCTGACTCCCTGGACCACCTGCCCCAGAGACAGGATCTGCTCTGGGCAGACACCAGGCCTGAAGAGGCTGCAGTTGCCCAGCTATTCCCCAGCCTGCCCCAGGCACAAGAAAACAACAGCTGTCAACTCAGATTGCTGATCTGCAGGTGGTCTGCTGTGGGGAAGAGGTCTGCAGGGGCTGCAAAGCCATTCCCCCACCCCAAGTCACTTCCTTCAATACTCAGTGGGAACAAGAAACTGTTACCAGCCCTCCCCATGAAGAAAGCAGGCGTGGGTGGAGGGCTGGGAGGCCGGTTCGGCCCAGTTGGCTGTGTGTTCAGAGGGATGACCATTTTATACACCAGTGTCTAATGAAGGTTGCAGGGGAATGTGAATGGAACTGATGAGAGCATAATTACCTAAGCCCAGGCCTTGGAAGCTAAACTGCTTGTGCTAATGGAAATGAGGCTGAGGGAGGGTGGCCAGAA
This sequence comes from Pachyuromys duprasi, assembly GCA_028658305.1. Classification (NCBI taxonomy): domain Eukaryota; kingdom Metazoa; phylum Chordata; class Mammalia; order Rodentia; family Muridae; genus Pachyuromys; species Pachyuromys duprasi. Next base: position 121,030,232 of record CM053766.1, read on the forward strand.
GGAGGGCTGCTTTCATTTGCCTGAATTTGAAGTTTCTGGACTCAGAAACAACGGGGGTGGGGCAGGGATCAGCTAAGGAGCCATCTCAGCCTGTTTTCTGAGTCATCTCTTTCCTTCTTTCTTTAATCTTGAGTGAGGAGTTGGGAAGGATGCAAACCCAGCCATGTATGCTTTCTGCCATAAGAAACCAGGGGGTATAAATTAAAGGAAAGCAGGTCCAGGGTACCTCTTTTCTCTAACCAAGTACGACTACTTCAGCTTAAAAGGGAGCTCAGTGAAGGCCGTGGCCCGGGAGGGGACTGGCAGAAGATGGCTAAAGCCAGTGCTCTGGAGGGCATGGCCAGGCTCTTCTCCCAAAGCCTGCTGCCGGGCAGGGACATTTCACTACCTAGACATCTGTGCCCAGAGCTTTTCAACGGTGCCAGCCTTCTTGGATGCATTCACCTTCTGCTTCTGGCCACCTGGTTTTCCATTGTGGTGAAGCTGCAGAGGGGGATGAGCCTGGAGTCTGGGGAATTCCATCCGTCTAGTCTCTGGCTCTCTCTCCATTTTCTGGAAGCTGGAACAATTGGGGAATATAAGGATTCAACGCAGTGACAGCCAGTGTTAACTGGGGGCTACTGGAACAGGAGGGGCAATAAACTCAAGGCTTTTCTGCAGAGCCCTGTAACACGTTGCGACTGAGCCTGAGACCCGGGGAGAGAAAAGTAAAAAATCTGTGGTTTGCTTCCTTTCAGACGTCAGATTTAGCCTTGAATCTACAAATCACCTGTATAATGCAGTTCATGTGCTAGCTGTGGTGCTTTAGCATATCTGCTAGATGAATTTTGAAAAATACAGTTTCCCAGGCCTTTCCCTAGACTTGCTAGAGTTAAGCCTCCTAGAGCAGGGCTGGGAAGCTGTGTTCTTATTAACGTAGCCCTTCCCTAACCAGCCCTAGAGAAACTGGCCTGAGGATAATTCCAAAATGGAATCTTCACTCAGAAGTCAGATGAGAATTGTAGTGGATGGTGAGGACTGGCTTGATTTGCATGAAGGTAGAGGCCCGAAGTTTTCCTTCACCCTGAGACTTGCTCTCCAAACAACTTGAGGCTGTAATTATACATGCAAAGTGAAAGAGAAGTACCTGGAGAATTCAAGTCAGAAGAAGCGCGTTCCTCTGAAATACCTAGATAATGAAAGAAAAAAAAATATTCATTGCATAAAGTGCTCATTAATTCTCTCCTCTGTGGGGGCAATACAGCTTGAAAGCAGGCGCTTTGATTAATCCAAGCTATATTAATTCCACAGTGCTTTTTTTTTCTCCCTCTGCCTAGATCTTCATATTTCTTTCCTTAAAAAAAATCATAAATAAACTTGTCCTTTTGCAAAAATGCATTTCCAATCTGGCTGGGCAGGACAGCCCTTGCAGTTGGTAAAATCAATTTGGGTGCACCTTTCCTGTTTTTTTTTTTTTTAAAGTACACATTTTGAAATCAGATATATTCTTTCCAGTTCACTGAAAATGCTAATTTTTTTCCTTCATCACATTTCAAAGTTGCATTCTGTATGGCTAAGGAGTCACACCTTACATAATAGCACTTCAGAAGGGCCAGGTAGAGCTTGGCCCCAATCAGGAGGCAAGCTGGGGAAATGGTTAATTTCAAAGTCCGGCATCTGATTGGGGAAAAGGAATCTATAGAATTATTTATTTCCTTTAAAAATAATCTTAAAAATTCAAAACCCTCTCAGGAAGAACAGCAGTCTAATCCTGACTGGTTGATTTTCAAGACCCTCTTAATGAGGTTTCAGCCTCTCTGTCCCGCACTCATCTGTGCATCGTGGAGCCTGGGTCTGTCTCCTTTCTTTTTTCTCCCCTCTGAGTGTTCTCTGTTGGTCCAGTGGAACGTCTATTGTTTGCAGTTTTTCTGTCTCGGATTGTCTATTCTCCAAACCTCAGGTTAGCTTCCCGACAGGCAGCCATAGTCAAACCTTTAGCTTGCTCTCCAAGAAGTGACCCATATCCCATAGAAGACTCCTACTGGTTTTGGCAAAGCCTTCCACCAACTTGTGAATCTTATCACAAAGCAGCCTTTTTGTGACCTAGTGGCCAGACCTAAGAGAGTTCTCACAATCTTTGTTGGGATCAGCACTGAACTCTCCATCATGCTTTGTTTTACAGACCTCATGAAGGAGCTTGCAAGCTAATAGGGGGAAGGGGTCACCGTGAACTATTTTAGAGTGCATCTGGAGCCTTCTTCCCCATTCAAATTATATACTATAATATTATCTTGATGATGTTAAAGAAACAGCTGGGTAGATTTGGGATTGTAGAGACGGATACACAAAATAAAAACAATGAATAGAGAACAATGCTGCTTTTCATTTTAAACCATCAAAAAGAAACTACCTTCTTAGATCAAAGTTCATAAAAAAAATGATTATTTGGATTCCCCGAGAGTAACATGGAGAACAATGACCAAGTGGCATGACTGCAGGAGTGACAGTGTGGCTCTTCTCCAGTCCAGCGTCATCCTAAGGCGTACTTGGATACTCTTGGTTGTCAATTTGACACGCCTAGGCAAAGGTAACCTCATTTGGTGAACTGCCTTTATCAGATTGTCCTGTGGACCTATCTGTGAGGACATTTTCTTGATTCCTAATTGCTACAGGAGGGCCTAGCTCACTGTGGATGGCATCATCCCTAGGCAGGTTGAGACTAGGTTATATAAGAGAAGTAGCTGGACAAGATGAAAGAGAGAGAGAGAGAAAGTCAGAAAGGCAGTTAAACATAAGCCTGGCAAACCAGTAAACATTGGTCCTCCATGGCCTCTGCTTCAGTTCCAATCTCCAGGTTTCTGCCTTAGCGTCCGCCTAAGAGGGACTGCAACCTGTCAGTCAAACAAACCCTTTCCTCTTCCAGTTTCGGTTTTAGTCCATGGTTTATCAGAGCAGCAGAAAGCAAACTGGGACAGAGTTGGATGAGCCAGGTCCTACTCCACTCAGAGCTGTGACTGGGTCTATCAGCCCTGTGAAAGGCTGGTTAGTCTCTTCTTGACTCCTTCTCATGGGTGTCTACCAGGACTATCAGGGCAGGTAGGTACCCAGCCTGGACTGTGTGTGTGTGTGTGTGTGTGCGTGTGGTGTGTGTGTGGTGTGTTAGAGTACTTTATCATTTAGGCCTGCTGGAAGGATACTCCACATCCAGAGTGGCTTCCACTGTGAAGAATACTGTAACCTACCTGACTAGAAAAACAGAGGCAAGTCAGTAAATGGCTCAGGGGTGAATCCATGAAAGCCCAAACTGATGGGCCAATTTTATATCCACCTCCCCCCCCAGAAAACTAAGCCCTCAAGAAACCGACACTCAATTGGCCTGCTGGTGTCAGTGGGACCTGGCATTCGTTTTATCAGTTGCAAGTACTTTGGGTCCTCGAGAATGAAGCCCAGGCCACAACCTTCTGCTATACAGGAGACCTCAGTCATGGTGGTTTGGATGAAAAATGGCTTTCATAGACTTATAGGGAATGGTACTATTAGAAGGTGTGGCCTTGTTGAAGAACATGTGTCACTGGGAATGGACTTTTTTTCTTTAACACTTTGGTTTTTTTAATTTTTATTTATTTATTTTTAAGATTTACTTATTTTATGTATGTGAGTGGTCTGTTTTCATGCACAGCAGAAGAGGGAATCAGATCCCAGTATAGATGGTTGTGAGCTACCTTGTGGTTCCTGAAAATTGAACTCAGGACCTCTGGAAGGGCAGCCAGTGCTCTTAACCACTGAGCCATCTCTCCAGCCCCTGGGGATGGACTGAGGTTTCAGAAGCTTAATCTAGGCCTAAGGTCTCTCTCTTCCCACTGCCTGACAATCCAGATGTAGAACTCCTAGCTCCTTCTCCAATTCTGTGTCTGCCTGTGCCACCATGATGTGAATAGACTACCCTTCTAAAACTGCAAGCCAGCCCCAATTAAATGTCTTCCTTTGTAACAGTTTCCATGGACATGGTGTCTCTTCACAGCAACAGAACACTGACTAAGACACCAGAGAGCTGAAGGTGCAGAGCAAGACTGGCTTTGAAAATGTTAGCAATAAGGATAAGATGTTAGGGGTTGACTTGTATGTTAACCAGAGGCAGTTCTCAGCCCTGTGCCTTCCCTGATAGGAAACAGCAGCCCTCCCTTTTCTCCTAACTTCATGATGAAGGATGGCATTCATGAAAAACCTGCCTCACAGGTCATCCTGGGATGTAGCAGCAGGTGGTGGGCAGTGTTGGGAATGATGAGAGAATCCAGTGGTAAGAAGGTTGGGTCCTGGGGCCTGCACACTGTTGCCCATGGCCCAAGTCCCATCTTTTGGCAAAGAATAATCTTTACATTTTTTAATGGCTGCAAAGAAAAAAATTAAAGGGAGAATATTTTCCTTGATAGGTGGGCTCAGTCATCTATCTATCTATCTATCTATCTATCTATCTATCTACCTACCTACCTACCTACCTATCATCTGTAGACCTGAGTGTAAAATATTTGCTAGCAAGACCTTAGAGAAAATTTAATAAGTTCTGGGTGAAATCTATGGATCAACATTAAGAGATTCTGTGAGATAGGCAGGTTTAGGGTCTTTCCATATGTTCTTTCAATACCGGGCTATCCGAACAGACCCCCGAAAATACAATACATCAAAGACAAGTTATCTTCTAAAGGTCCAAACTAGACAGCTTACATTCTACCATCTGATCAGAATGCTACGAATGTCTCCAGTTTCCCCTTGTCATGGTTCTAGCCTTACTCATGGGTTGAACTCTCTTGAGAGGACTGGGAACCTACTAGCTTTTTTTTAGTCGGGGTTCTCTAGAGTAACAGAACTTACAGAATGAATTTCTCTCTCTCTTTATATATATACACACACACATACATACATACATACATATATATATATATACACACACATATATATACATATATATACACAGATGAAAGAATAAGAGAATACATACTTTCAGGCTGTGGTCCAGCTAATCCAACAATGGCTGACTGTGAGCAGAAAGTCCAAGAATCCAGTCATTTCCTAGTCCATAAGTCTGGGTGCCTCAGCTGGTCTTCGGTATACCCAGGGATCCTGAAAAAGAAGGTTCTAATGCTAATGACAGGCATTGGTTAGCATCAGGATCAAGCAGGCAAACAGCAAAATCTTCCTTCTACCATGTCCTTATATAGGCTTCAAGAGAAGGTTAGGTGACCCAGGTTATGTCTGAATTAAAGGTATTTCTTACTACCTCAAGATCTGAATTAAAATGTGTCTTTCTGCCCTCAAAGATTCAGATTAGAAGTGGATCTTCCTACTTCATATTAAACAAAAGTCCCTCATAGCTGTGCCCTCCATTTTTGGGTTTTAGTTCCAGATATTGTCAAGTTGACAACCAAGAATAGCCATCACAGATTTATTTCTGTTTCCTGCTGAGCTTCTTCACTGATGTTTACACCAGTGATAATTGAGCAAGGAATATGAAGATACATACATTTCTTCTAAACTTACTTTTATGTATTTTAGGGCATTGTGTCTTCTCTGATTACAATAGAATTCATAGCAAAATGGAGACAAAATTTAGAGGATGTGGTTCATTAACGGGCAGCTAGTCACCCTTGACTCCCAGGCGGCTAGGACAACCCACAACCCCACAACCCCAGCTCATTTGCCCATGTTTTGCAGATCAGTTTAGAAAAGACACCTCTTTCCCACTGCCAGACAAAAGCAACTTAAAGAGGAGGGTTTGTTCTGGCTGGTGTCTGCCGGTATAGGCTACCATAGTGGAAAGGCATAGTGGGAAGAGCTTGAGGGAGCTGGTCCCATTGGTCCCCTGTAAAGGAAGTGAAGAGAGATGGGTGATGGTGCTCAGATCTCTTTCTCAGCTCAGGAGATAGTTCTGCCCCCACTCAGGGCAAGTCTTCCCCTCTCATTTAAACCTCTCTGAAAACAACTTTACAGAAACAGCCAGGGATCTTGTCTCCTGGATCTTCAGAATCTTTCCAAAATCTCAATCACTATTTACCAGTACACATCCACACATCCCTTGTCAACATAACACACAAACATGTCACCTTTAAATCAGAACATTTGTTTCTGGTCCTAAAGTCTCAAGTGCATCCTATAATGGAAAAAAAAAGCATTTAGTTCAACTCAAAAAGTTCCCAAAATCTTAACAGTTCCAAAATTGTCAAAAGTTATGTGTAGAGACTCTCCTGAGAGCCAGGGAATCTCTCATATTGTAAGCCCCTGTAAATAAAAAGAATACAAAATGAATATACATTTATTTCTTCTGAGCTTACTTTTATGTATTTTCTGGCATAGTCTCTTCTCTGCTTGCAATAGAAACCATGGGGAAATGAAGACTAAATGAAGCTGGTGTGGGCCATTTTATATATTCTAGTATATGTGGCAAGGAAGAGGAGGAGGCAGACAGTGCAAGAAAAGACTGGGTTAAATCGACATTAGAAGCCAGCTGGGCAAACAACAAATCCTATGGCTCCACACCCTCCATTTAGGGTTCTTAGTGGCATCGTTTATGTGCCAACAGCTTTTGCAGCCCTCTGCCTCCAGCTATGATTGTGTGTGCACACAGCTTCTCTCTTGGGCCAATCCCACCCTGTGCTTGAAGGTGTCCTTGACTCACATCTCCAACATTATGTGCTCTCCACTGTGGTCTGGCATTGCTTTCACAGCTTCAAGCAATATCTTTTCAGGGTCTAGGCAGCTCCCTGGAACCTTGGTGCAAGCCTCCATGTCCCTGTAAACCCTCGCATTTTGGCATGCCTATGATGCCAGAACCAAGAGGAGGTCCCAGTAGAGTCTATCTATCTGAAACCTCATGACCTAGGCTCCTACTGCCAGGCTCTGTTGCCAGCTAAGGTGTGATCTGGCCTCTTCTACTGTAGCTGTAGTGGCCTCTGTGGGCCTTGGTAGCTAAACCTGAGAAAACAGTTCTCCGGCCAGTTGTTTTCGAGCAAGGAGCCTCTTCCACAGCACTTCCAGTACAGGATCTCCTCTTTCAAATGAACTTGAATTTGTAGTAGTTGGAATATTAGATGAGTTTCAGGGTATCTTTACTATTTTTCCCAGTGCTGAGCCCAGCTTTCTCTTTACTGGGAATAACCTCTTTCACAGTCCCAAATTTTTCTGTTGCATCTTGTCTACAGCTTTGAACTCACTCTTTTGCTTTTCAAACAGCACAGTCTCCAGGCTTTCAAATCAGCTTGCTCTCTCCACTGTAAATGTGGATAAGTGAAGCGAGCACCAATTATGCCATAGCCTGAGTGTTGTTCTGTCTTGAAATTTTCTTCATCAAACAAATTCATCCATCACTTTTGAATTCATCCTTGCTCAAAGTTCTCAGAACACAGAAAGCAGGCAGCCATTTGCTTTGCCAGAGTTTTAACACAAACAGCCCATAGACCTGGTACGAACAGAATATTTTCCAGTTCCTCCCTGAAGCCTCCTGGGCCTCTATTGTGTCTATATGTATCTCAGTGTTCTTGTCTTCTAGATTCTCACCAGATAGTCCCATACACTCAGTCTCTAGAGTGTTAGGGCTTCTCTAGCCTGCAGATCTAAGTTCTTCTACAAACCGGTTCTGAAGGGTGACCCCACAGGTTTATCATAACAACCCGTTCCCTTCCTGGTATCAATTTTCTGTATTAGTTATTGAATCAACCAGGGTCCTCCAGAGGAACAAAGCCAATAGGATGAGTGTGCCTGAGCTCGCTTATGCGTGCATGCAAGAGAGAGAGAGAGAGAGACAGAAAGAGTCAGTGTGTGTGCATGAGTCTCTGTGTATGTGTGTGAGAGAGAGATAAAGAGGGGGAAAGAGAGAGGGAGAGTGAGAGAGAAGAAAGGACGAGAGGGAGTGAGAGAGGGGAGAAAGAGAATTAATTTATAAAGTCAGCTTCTGTTGGAACAGTAGCAACACCTGTCTCATACCTCAGAGACTGACAGGCTGAGCCCCTGGAGGCTGATTGGTCCACGAGGCTGCTGCTTCAGCAACCCCAATGTAGCACCAAAACCTCTGAGATTGCCTAGTCGGCTGCTGGTCTTATTCACCGACACAAGCTGGAAATGCTGATTCTGGTACCAGATAAGGGATCAGCAGCAGCAACAATGGGAAATAAAGTCACTGTTTATGGCAAGAGGGAGGGCCGAAGGAGTAAAAGACGCTTCCTCTTCCTTCTGCCATGCCCTTTTCAGCCTGGGCTGCTGCAGAAAGTTGCTGGGTTTGGGGGTGGGTCTTCCCACACCAGTCAAGGCAATCAGGACAATTCTTCAGGTGAGGCTCCCTACTCAGGTGATTCTAATTTGTGGCAAGTTGACAACATTAAAACCAATCATCACAGTTATTGTTCTATTGCTGTGACAGAGTGTACCCGATGGAAGCAACCAAGGGAAGGCCCACAGCTTGAAGGGGTACTGTCATCCATTGTGGGAGGAAAAAATGGGGTAGGGGAGTGAGGTGGGTGTTTACAGTGCGCTCACGGGGAATCCAGTGGCATTTCATTGTTTTTCCTTTTTCTTCAGTCTGGGAACCTGACTGTACAATGGAATGATGCTACAGTGGGTTTTCTACTTAAACCTCTCTCTACACTTTCTTGAAGACACACCCAACTTAAACCTCTCTCTACACTTTCTTGAAGACACACCCAAAGCGTTTTGTTTTTTTAGTCTCTTAGGTAATTCTAAATCCTGTCAAACTGATAATCAAGATGAGCTACTGAGTATAGTACGGATTCTCCTAACACTCAGCTCAGCATTTTGGTGATTTTTTTTTAAATAGCGTCTGGAAAATGCTGGTGAGATAGCTCAGTCTGCAGAGTGCTTGCTTGCTGTGGGCCTTAGCATTCTTCCTGCTGGTGTGACAAGACACTCTGACAAAAGCAACTTAGAGGACAGAGGGTTTGTTTTTTTTTTTAATGTAATTTATTTATTTTTCTATCAATCACAAGTTAGGTACTTTGCATCCCAGGCGTAGCCCCCTCCTTCATTCCCTCCCACTCTCCCCATCCCTCCCTCATCTCCTCCCCGCTCCCTCCAAGTCCACCAATGGGGGGGGGGAGGACCTCCTCCCCTTCCATCTGACCCCAGTTCATCTTGTCTACTCAGGGCTGGCTGCAATGTCCTCCCCTGGGATCTAGCCAGGCTGTTACTCCCTAGAGTGTATGGGGGAGGGTCAAAGAGCCAGCCATCGAGTTCATGACTGAAACAGTCCCTGTTCACCTTTCTAGGATCTTCAGTTGGACACTGAGCTACCATGGGCCCCATCTGAGCGGGGATTCTAGGCCATATCCATACATGGTCCTTGGTTGGAGAAACTGTCTCATAAAAGACCCATGTGCCCTGCTCAGTTTGGTCTTTGTGGAGCTCTTGTTCTCCCCAAGTCTTACTAACTTCCCCTATTTTTATTATTACCTCCCGCCCTCTGTCAAAGGCTTGGTTGTGAGTCTTAATATCTGCTTTGATACCTTGCTATATTGATTCTTTCAGAGGCCCTCTTTGGTATGCTCCTGTCCTGCTGCTTGTTTTCTCTTCCATTCAATGTCCATCCCATTTGTTCATCTAAATGAGCACTGATCATACCAACCTGGGTCCTCTTTCTTGTATATCTTCCCTAGGTGTGTAGATTTTAGC
>CM053766.1:121040382-121144911 GCA_028658305.1 Pachyuromys duprasi
ACAAGTTTGCATCCCCACCAGCAATGGAGGAGGGTTCCTCTTTCTCCACAACCTCTCCAGCATGCGTTGTCACTAGAGTTTTTGATCTTAGCCATTCTGGTGGGTATAAGGTGAAATCTCAGGGTCGTTTTGATTTGCAAGGGAGAGAGGTTTTATCCTGACATCCTGGTGCTGGGGAGGAAGAGACAGGAGTGGAGTCTGCATTAGCCTAGCCTAATCAGTGAGTCCAGGAACCACTGAGAAAACCCTTCAAAGAACAAAGCAGATAGCACCAAAAGGTGACCTCAGGACACAACATGCAAGCATACCTGTAACCCTCCCACTCCCCCCCCCCCGACAAGAGCTTAAAAGTCCTAGTAGTGGCAGTGAGAAGCCTGTTTATTGGGGTGCCTCCATGTCAGTATGATTTCAATGGCTGGTTTCTTCCTCAGGCAGGAATGTCACCACTTGAGTCATGGCACTGTGAGTGATAACAGTGGGATTGGAACCCAAGCACAGGGACACCAAAACTTCTCCTTTAGCTCACATTGCTATCTCCTTAGCAAATGGGGGAAGTGGGGAGCATGGCCCTTGACACAAAAGTATTTCCAGAGTTCAAATAAACTCCCTCAGAAGTCCTAAGTCTCCAAACCAAGAAGACTTCAGGAAACAGCGTACCTACGGACAGTACTGTGTGGCTAGCATATTCCTGACACCTTGGAAACACTCAATAAGAACCTGCTTAATGAATAAGGCTGGCCCTGGGGAGCTGAGCAAGGAGCTTGCCTTCCATCTCAGGGCCAGGCCTGGCGCCCATGCATCATTCATCACTTCCCTTACCAGGCGTGGGCTGGAATACTGAAGCAGTTGGGATGGGGAGGGCTCGCAGATATGCCCCAGGGGACTAGTTGGCAAGGACTGCTTATCCACAGATTGGGGGCTGGGGGTGAGGAGGTAGAGTTCCCAGAAGCAAATAACTTGTCCAAGGTCACAAACCTAGCTCTCCTGAGCCCTGATGAGAAGCTGTCCATCTTGGAAAGAAGAAAAAAAAAAGTAGTCTGTATGAATAATTACCCAAACCACTGGCTCCAGGGTGATTATACACCTGATCACCTTGACGGGATGGAGCCCATCCTTCATCCTGCATCTGCCTCTGTAGGGCTCCCTGTGACAACAGTGGTACCCAGGCCAGGGAGACTTGCGACAGTTTGTAATACACAGACAGGAAGCCTTCAGACAGAAGTGTGAGCCGGCTACAGATGTGGCTAGCCTGGGACCCAGATCCCCCTATCCCCAAAGCATGGGGTACATGCACCCTACTTCTGCTCATCTGCTCGTGTGGAGGATGCGTGACACTCCCACGGCTTTCAAGCCACCCACATACAAATGGAGAGGCTGGGAACACCAGGAACATTTCTGCTGCCCAAAAGCTCACCCCATGGTACCTATCATGTCTCTCTTGACACAAGAAATTTTATTAATGGCTTGCTAATAGCTCATTCTGTTTTGAACTTCACAGATAGCTCTAAGAGAAGACACAGAAGGGTGTCACTAATAGATCATCAGTGACCTCAACTCATTTATTTACTTGTTAAGCCAGGCTGACCTAAAATGACATAAGCCCATTTCGTCAGGGTACGGCCAGGGTACAAACTCTAAAGGTAGTCTCCTCTAGGTTAGTTTTAAAGTGTCTTGCCTGGGAAGATGACTCCGTGGGTAAGGTGTTGAATGTGCAATCATAAGGACCCTGGGAACCCTTAGGATCCTTGTGGAAAGCTGGGCATGGTGGTGTGCATCTGTAGTTCCAGCCTGTGGGAGGTTAAGGCAGGAGGCCCTGTAGAGCCGGCTGACCAACCAGACTGGGAAAACCGATGAGTGCTAGCTTCAGTGAAAAACCCTGTCTTATAGGTAGTTTTCATCTTTTATTTGTCTCAGAGAATGAGGTAGAAAGCAACAGAGGAAGACACCTGGTTTCAGCTCTTGGTCTCCACACACAAATGTGTTCATCTTCATACAACCCAACACATGGACCCCCCTCCCCCACCACTAAACAATTGGCACCTATGTGCCTATGTTTTGAGGCAGTCTTCCAAGTGTTTCTCGTTTGCACAGAAGTTACATTCATGTTCAGATGTTTCTAAGCAAGACCAAGAACCCTACCTTTCTTGATGGATATGGGACAGCTCCTACCCCAAAGAATGACTCTTTCCATAATTCACCCAAATAGGAACCTTATTGCCTGCTATTCCGATGAGCTGGGATCTGTGCTTTCCTGTCCTGCTGGTCCAGGAGCCTCCCCTGGCAGAGCCCCCTAGGTGATATATGACTACACTTTATTTACCGGCAGACAGACAGAGCCCCTTGTTCCTTAGCCTGGTAACAAGCTGAGGTCGTTCATCACTGGCTTGCTCCTTTTTGAAATTCACCGAGCAGCAGGCGTCTCTTTAAACTCATGCACGTAATGCATTTTAAAGAGCGTTTTCTGCACAGATCCATTTGCGCGACCTCGGCTTGGAACACAAGATGGAATGGTGTTTTAGCAAGCACTTCCCTCTGCCCATTTAGAATGCACATCGTGACATGTAAATGTGGCTGGGCCCCATCACTCGGGAAGGGGGACTGTTATTCAACAAGGGCACTGGGTGACAAGTCAGAGCAAGACCTCAGGTGTGTGTCTGTGGAGGGCCCTGATACTACAAGGCAGGGTTCCTGTCCTTCAGGCAGGGCACTAAGGTGAATTATCAGAGAACAAGCCAAGGGGAGGCTGGAGTGTGTGCTGAAAGGTTTTAAGAACTTTGTTTTGGAAGATGGTGGCCAGGTATTGTCTTGCTGCTTCAATCTGAGGTGCTAGATGAAAGATCTGCAGGATGCCTTGGAGGGAGAGCCAGGCTGGGAGGAAGGGTTGGGTCTCTAGAGGCAGAGGTGATGGAAAGCCTGTTCCTGACTGGGGAAAGACGTGGTGATAAGAACGCTTTGGTATGAAGAAAGTAGCTGCCAGGTGGACATGAGCAATTACTGGGCAGGGGAGTGGACTTGGATGTCCTAAAAGCCCTCAGGCCTCCTCTCCCCCAAATCAATCAGGATTTCCCACTATCTTTGGTTTTTCCCTCTTCTTCTTCCAAAGCCTTTGGGATGTACATCAAGTAGAGCTTCACAAGCAAGTTCCTGCCCATGTCCTCAGCCCTTGTCTACCCAATCTTGGGGTGCAGCCATCTACTCCCCTTTTGCCCCCACCTTATCACCCTAGTAGGCTCTGTACAGATCTCCTGTACCTCGGCAGTGTCCCACTGGTCTGCCCCCATACTCTTGTCTGCTCTAGGCTAATCTTTGTGTAGCTGCTAGATCAGTGTTTTTGAGTACATTCACGCCTGTGCATGGGAGCACATTTGCATATGTGTTCGTGTGCACTTGAGCATTGGAAGACAAACTTAGGTGTTAACTTTTAGGTAGTTTCCATCTTTTCTTTGAGACAGGATCTTTCATGGGCCTGAAACTTCAGCAGTTAGGGCTAGGGTAGCTGACTACTGATCTTTGGAGATCTGGCTGTCTTTACCTTCTATCTCTCCACTGATGAGATTACAGACTCATGCCACCACACCTGAATATTTTTTTTTTGCTCCTATGTAGATAGGTGTACGTGCATGTGCACATGTGTGTGCATGTGTGTGGAGGCTACAGGTTGATGTCACCTTCCTTGATTGCCCTCTATTTTATATTTAAGGCAGAGTGCCTTGCTTGAACTTACAGCTCACCAACTCTGTCTAGTCTAGTTAGGCATCTTTCCCCAGCATCTTCTGTCTTTACCTCCTAAATGCTGGGGTTACAGGCAGCCACCATGCCTGCTCATGTTTATGTGAGTCCTGGGGCTCTAAACCAGAGTCATCACGCTGATGAGCCAAATACCTTATGCGCAGAAGCATCCCTCCAGCTGGGCCTGGACTTGTTTCAAGTGTGGAACCTGAGGAGCCCAACTAGGTTCTCCTGCCTGTTGAGACAAGCCCTTGACAGACTAGGTCAGCTCTCCAGTCTGAGACGTTGGTTTTGAGTTACTCTACATCCCCTCTCTAGCTAAACCTTGCCTCTTCGGATGAAGACTAATATGCTTGTGAAGGCCCTCAGCACTTGATGTGACCCTCCTTTTCTATAAGCACACTTCTTGCAGTCAGGGCTCCCGCCCTCTGCCTGCCTTGAATCCCCAGTATTGCACCTTCACTTTCCTGTTACTCAGCCTCATCATTTCTTTTTTTTTTTTCACTCAGTTCTTCACTCTCTCCAGAAAGCCTACCCTAGCCTCTCTAAGGATGCTCTCCATTTCTGTCTTTACCGTGTCTGGGCACAGCCATAATTTTATAATTGTGTGTGAACAGATTTCTAATGCCTGTCTGCTGCCAGGCTGTGTGCAGTGGGGATGCACTGATGTGGGTCACTTTTGCTCATGGCTGCATGTACATGTCACGGGCTCTTGAGCAAATGGCTGCATGGGGTCTGGAAGTAGCTGGGAGTTTTGTTTTTTAACATTGTTTTTATTTATTATTTTGTATGTGTTGGGGGTGGAAAGCGTGTCCCGTAGTGCACACATGGAGGTCAGAGGGTAACTTGTAGGAGTCGATTCTCTCTTTCTACCATGTAATTTTGGGGGGATCAAAATCAGGTTACCAGACTTAGCTGCAGACTCCTTTAACCACTGAATTCTCTCATAGCCTGGCCTGGGAGTTTGAATGCTGAGGTTGGACCATGGTACTACTAAAATCTTCTGATTGTCACCAGGGAGGGGGACCATGTAGGTGATGAAAGAAGATCCTTCAAGAAACAAGGAAGACTAGGTAAGATGAAAAACAGGTGGGAGGCAGCAGGAGTAGCAGAGCCCATGGCAATCCTGGCAAGTTCAAATTCAGGAGGAGGAAGGGAGGGGTGAGATGAAGGAAGGGAGGAAGAGAATGAGAGAGTGAGTCACGGCCACAAGGAAAGACTCAGGATTGAGGCCACACTCCTTGAATGGGCACCCACGTGCCCCAAGTGTCTTCATGCTTTTCATCTTCATGGGCCAGGCTCATCCCAGCTGCTGAGGGTGCCTCCCATCTCTCCCATCCCCCCCCCTAGCCTCCCTCTTCTTCGTTCTTCCTGGTGGGATCTAGTAGGACCTGTGCCTCATGAGGTAGGAGTCCCAGTGACCCCAGAGGAGCAGTCAGCTTCTCTAAGTGAGTCAAAGACCTTTTCAGGGAACAGAAGGGTGGAGGCTCTAAACTCAGTGAACAAAACCCTTCCTCTGTAAGGCAAAGCAGGCATAGGAATCATGGTCTTGGGCCTCTGGAGTGGAGGGCCAACTGGGAACTCTTGCATCTTACCCATGGATGGTGGAACTATGTGAGCTGAGAGCAAGCTGAACCCATTTGGGACCACCAAGATGAATTCTGAGATAAGCCAAGTTATACCCTGTTGTGGAACTTTCCTTAGCGAAGAAAACTCGGAGTGGTGGGGTGAAGAGCATGAGTTTCTGTTCCAGTTTGACAATTTTTAGGTTCATAGTCACTGCGAGAACTAAACCGTTTAAATGCATGAGGTGGGAGCTGCCCTCCAGCCTTCAACATGCACCATCTCATTCCGTTCTCGCAGGATAAAATGAGCCTGCCTCAGAGATTCTACCGCTGCTTTCATTTTGCAGATGAGGGGCTGGAGGACTCAGCACTTAAGTATCTAACCCCATGTCGGGCTGACTTGAAACCTGAGCGATTTATTAACTGCTATAATAGAGCAGAACTTCACACCCCCCAGTCTTGCCAACGCATAGGGCTGAATTGTATGTGGTAGGGGCATCTCTAGCCTCTGCTCATGAGATGGCAGTGGTACCTGTGGTTGAGAATCACTATTCTAGACTTCTCTTTGCAAGGGGGACTGTGATGAGCCAAAAGAAGAGAGACTGGTCCATGTTCCTCTCTGCATCCCCTTGTCCCTGCTGTGAGTCTGAACAGCCTGCATGCTCTGATCACATGCTGTCTTATTGGTTTCCAGCAATTTTCTTTGGATAAGCTGTCATTGCTGACTCCCTGGATGGTAGAGCTGGCGTTGTCATCTCTCTGATGGTCTCTGAGATTTTCAGTGTAGTCTGAGCGCACAGAAGACCCCTCATAACGGCTTCTCGGATAACTGAGTGTCATGGACCATGTTTTAGAAAGATGTCCAATGCCGCATGGGATCCTTCTGAGGAACACCTGTTTTGTTTATTCTGGAAATATCTACTAAGAAGTCTCTGACTGTCAGGCCCTGAATGAGGAAGGGATAGCTCTTCGAGGTCACAACATTGGCTCCTGAGCATTGCAAAGGGCCGTTGTACCCCTACAGGTAACCTCAGGCAAGAGGGAGTAGGCATAGTTTTATGTAAGTGAGGTTGTGGTGGGTGTGTCCCTGGCTGGAGACACATGTATAGTTTCCTAAAGAAGAACTTGGGATCAGACAGAAGATGAGGCCCTATGTGAGATAAGGTCTCAGATCCTTTCCCACTGACATTCAGCCACTTGAACAACCCCTGGCATTGGTTCAGGTTCCCAGCCTGGCGTCCTGGCCTTGCTTGCTGGTCCTCCTCCACCCCCTTTGCTTCTACTTCCTGCTCTGACACAGTGGTGGGTGGGGCCAGAGAGGCTCAGGAGAAAACCACCAGGAGCACATTTGCATTCATCAATGAGGTCACAGGACCAGATCCACAACACACTTCTCTAGATAACCCTAAAGTTCCCCCACACAGGTAGAGGAAGGGAGGGATTGATTTCCAATACCACCCAAATCACCACTCAATAAACAGACAGAGCTTCGAGCCACAGGCCGCCAGCCTCCTCAGTGGGTACACTTCGTGTTCTCAGCTTGCCTTTTCCTGTAGGCTGCTTAGTTAAATCCTCAACCCTCAAATTTGTTCCGGTGCCTCACAAAAACTGGAGTAGATCTTGCTTGAGAATGAGCCTCCGCTTTCTCCAACAAAGCTTTCCTATAGAACAGGGTTTTGAACTGGAGTTATCCTAATTTCAAACTTGCAAGTTACAGCTAGCTCAAACCCTGGCCCCTTTCCTAAAGGACCTGCAGTGTGTTTCATGGAGGCTTCTGCTCCATCTGCAGATACTCTACAGTTGTTCATGGAGAAGGAAGGACTTTGGGCTGCTCTTGAGCACTTATTTAACACAATCTTCCCAGCTCTCTATCCTGGGAAGTTTTGAAGTATTGCTGACTGGGGTTTTCATTCAAACCCAGTCTGTCAGAGAGCAGTGAGAATCTTGTTCTTAAAGTTAACAGCTTCTACCTTCATTTTAGTAAAAGTGTGTGTGCTTCAGGGATCAAAGAAGTCATAGCAGGATGTGGAAAGAGCCTCATGGCTACCTGGGTGAGAAGGTCCAGAGGCAATGGACCTAGGGACCTGTGTCTACAGCACTGATGCTTCTGGCAATCCTATGGGGAGCCCAGGGAGTTGTGTGACCGTCTCAGGTTCCACGTGGAGCCAAGACCAGCGGTGAGAGAGCCCCGGAAAGTGCCCTTCTACTTGGTTCTGTCTACTTGAAGGCACTTCTGCCTTGCTGTCAGCACTTGGAGACTCTGAGAATCTCCAGTGTTTTGGGGTTAGACTTCTGACATCCAGGATAGGGGTAGGCATCCCGGAGCCTATCAGACGCTTCTGCTTTGCTGGGGTCCTAAGACCATAATCAAGCTCACATATCATCTTCAGCTCTCTTCCCTGGATTTGGTTGGTCAGACTGAGTTCCCAGTAAAAGTACATATGTATTCCTGATTGTTCTGAGAATGTTGGGCTTTCTCAGGTCAAAGGAGTCAACCTGTCAAAGCACCCTGAGTGGGTCCAAAGCACATCCATCCACTGCAGCCAAGTGCAGTTCTCAAAAATCACTGTTGATTGGTTATAAGGGGTCAGGCTACCTCGGCCAGTAGGACCCAGGTAAAGGCCTGTTCTTGAGCTCCTGGGCTCCCCGCACTATTACAGACTATGTTGTTTCTTGAAGTAGCTTGTCACGGTGGAGCTGTTTGCTAGGAGTCCGCTGCCTGCTGTTTCGCTGTTAGCATGCATCCTTCAACTTCATTACTTTAATGATCACTTTCTGAAGACCACCAGTTTGCATAATATTCCTATTCAACAGGAAGGCACACCTGACAAGCCCTGCTGTCCCCGGGGTGGCAATCGGAGACTCTGCTAATAGACTCAGCGAATGGGCTCTGCTCTGCAGAGGGAATTAGATTTTCTTCCCATTTGCCGAGTCATCCATTGTAGGCGTTCTTTTGGAGTTGCTGGGGAAGTCAGAACTTTGAGAATCTTTGCGGGGTGCCTTCAGCAGATGAATAACATTTGCCCTCTGTGAAGGTGGCCCCCTGTTTTCTGATTTCTGGAAAACATTCAGGTGTAGGCATATGTTTATGATAGTCTATGTGCTTAAGGATTTATTTTGTTTTTGTTTTTGTTTTTTACTGTTCTGTACTTTAAATTAAGAAGCTGGCTGTGAAACTTGGCTTTTAAAGGTTCCTTAATTTTTTAAAACCAATCACTAATATGGTAGACCATTTTGCAAAATTCTATTTTAAAAGGTAGTATGTAGCCAAATCAATTCAGTTTCTCACTATGAAATATTAAGCAGGAGTCTATAGGCTTCCTAATGCCTGAGTTTTTTTTTTTCAATCAAACTTCACAGTACCCTACCACCACCTGAAAAAGTACACAAAAGTCATGATTTGATTATTGTTTCCTCTAGGGATTGTAAAACAGGCTCTCTCTCTCTCTGTGTGTGTCTCTCTGTCTGTGTGTATGTGTGTGTGTCCCCTCTCTCTCATTTTCTCTCTTTCTCATCATCTTGAGATTTTTGTTTTACCATGCTTTGCCACATCTGAGCTGGTAGCTTGGTGAACCCCAAGAAAGTATGAGGAGGATATTGTGTGATTAGGATCCCCTGGGAATGGGAAGTCACACCTGGGCACAGAGCCTTCTTTCTCTGAGTCTCTGGGCCCCCAAATGATGTGTGGGAAAGCCCATGGCACTCAGTAGACCTGTCTTTTGAAGCCGCCTATGGGGCCAACTCCTCAGATAGGGAAAAGCCTGTGGTTTTGAGAGGCAAATTTGTTTGTCTTCTTTACTCCATGGAGGAGAAGGTTGACAATGTTTGGAGGCCAGGCTGTCTTCCTCATGTTACACGGATATCAGTTCCAGCCATTTTAGTGATGCACCTTCCCCCACCACAGGCAGGTGTATACCTCGGGTCTTTCTTGAGGCTCTTTTGGGAAAATGGCTGTTCTACAGGCCCCACCAGCATTTGAGTCTCACCTTGCTTAGCTGCCATGTCTCAGTTAACCTAGTGTCATGCTCATTCTCTGAAAGACTTCGGCAGAGAATGAATGCCCCTCACTAGGGGGCTGGGAAAACAAATTATGGTGCTATGCAACCATTAAAAAGAATGAGGCAGCTTTATATATACTGATATGGAATAAGCCTTAAGATACATTGTTGAGGAAAGGGACCAAAGAACAGAACACTGTGTATGAGATGTGCTGCTGCTATTTGTTTAAGAAAGAGATATATGTACATACATACCTTTACACGCAAAGTGTTGTCCTTGGAGGTTCACAGAAAAAACCAGCCATGGCGCTTTCCTCAAGGGAGGGAGGGAGTGACTTCTCACAGCTAATCCTTTTGGACTGTTTGAGTTATTTTTTAACTGCGCGCATGCATTATCTATTTAATATAATAAATGAGCCAAATATTAGAAATCTATTAGAGAGTTTGCAGTTTAAATAAATCCAATGGAAAAATTAATACTTTTCTAAGCACAGGCCCGTCTCTCTTCCCTCCTCTACCCCCTCTCCCCACTCAGCTTTAAATAAGAGATAAACTGTGAAGGGAAGTATTTTCAGTTTGATTTCTAGAATCAATTCTGACCTAAGACTATGAGGAAAAATTATACATAATTCTTAACAGTTTAGAATGAACAAAGTCAGACCAAGCCAATCACAAAATGTCTCCTTGGATTCTTAGCCCAGGACCCACTGCAGGTTGAGCCATAGGGACAGAAAATCTCTGGAAGCCCACATGATGCTACCATGATGTTCTGAATATCACTAAGAATCCCAAAGGTTTGGCAAACAATTGTCCATTCTGACAAGTGAATCATGATGGTTAACCTATTCAACTCAGGCTTTGTTTGCCTGTTAGGTCAAGTGCAGGAAAAGAAAGAGCCAACTGTCCCCAGGTACAGAACAGCTCACTTACTGGCCAAGGTAACCAACCACTGCAGTCCTCAGGCTGAATGGATGACTGGGTGGACCTGAAGGCCCTGGGGCAATGCTGCCAATGCGCTTTCCATGACAACTAATTTGCAAATGAACGGTAACGGGGATTTCTAAAGTGTGTTTTGCTTCCTTCTGGGACCAACTCTGAGTGACTGAAAGGCCCACAGTGCCAATCCAGCGTGTCATTCAGACTGATGCGAGCTGTTCGTGACAGAGTCCCTGATCATGACGGCTTCTTCATTAAAAGAACAACAACTGTAGAAATACTTCTCTTGGGTAATGAAAGAGAGTTTTATCCATTTGTGCACCCAGGGTGTCAGCAAACGGTGGCCACTGAGCCTCAAGCAAGCCTTCAGCTTTTGTAGGTAAAGTTGTCTGTGTGGGGGTCACAGATGCCGCCGTGTCACCTGGCAAAAACGGGGTTGGAGAGACCAGTACATGAGGTCACACATATTTACTGTGCCCTTCTAGGAACGGTTCTTTGGTGCCTGGCCTCCAGAGGGGGATAGGGATGTGAACAGATACTCATATATCATCAGGAAAGCACTTTATGTTAATGGGAATACACACATCTCTGGGAGTCCAGCCCTGGCACTGGGAAACAGCATTGAAAAAAAAATGTCTTCCACATTTCAGTGTTCTCTGCTTTCCTCAGGTTTCCTTTGAACGCAGTGGTCTTCATGCTGTTTTACACAGGAAAGCAGAGATAAAAATGTATGCTTGGCCCTTGGCAGTTCACAGTGTGACTACTGCTGCACTGAAGCTTCCTTAGGATGGCTAAGGGAACTTCTAAGGCAGACTCTAGAAATACAGTCTTTCTAGATGGTCACTGAGCTCACAGTGTCAAGCACGGGGGGGATCTGTTGGGAGGGGCGCCAGGGTGGGGTTTGGAGACCACAGGGCAGGTTTTGAGACTTTCCTGTCTTTGAGTTGGGGGAAGGTGAATGGTTGTGAGCACATTAATATGGATTTGTGTGGTGTGTAGAAGCCTGTGTGTGTGTGCTCACTCGAGATTTTGCAGATATTGTATGTGTACAGGTAGGTGTGTGGTTGTGTGTATGTGCAAGTGTATATGTATGCGTGTAGGTATGTATGTGTGTGTTCACTCGTACATACACAGGAGTATGTATGCATGGACATGGAGGTCAGAAGTCAACCTCAGGTGCCATTCCACAGATTCATTCACCTTGTTTTTTGAGACAAGGTCTCAGTGGCCTGGTACCTGCCAAGTAGGCTTGGCTAGCTAGTCAGAGAGCCTAGTGGGCCCAACTGTGTCCTCCTGACAGCGCTGGGATTACAGGTGTGCACTACCACGCCTGGCCTTTTACCTTCCTGTTTTGAGCCTTTCACTCAAGGTCTGTGAGTCACCCTGTGTTCTCTGCTCTCATCAGGAATGGGGAGTAGAACAAGCCCAGGAAGTCCCCAGGCTCCAGCCCTTTCTTGCGGGTTTCTCTGGTGACCCCTGGCTTCAATCCCTGCCCTGTACCATCACCCTCCTTATGCCCGCTGCCTGCCTGAAGCCGGGTGTGTGTGATGGTGCTTTGCAAGATGAAATGTGCCGCACGCTTGCTCTACTCTTCCCACTGTGATCAAGTGGACTCTGTTCCAGATGGGAGCTTTTCTCCATCCCAATAGGAGTGCCTTGGTGGGGAGGCAGGGACCAAGTCAGACCTCCCTAGTGCTTCCCTTAATAGGGCCTTCCTTAAGAGGAGTTGTCGAGTGAACCATTAAATCACAAACGATCTGGAAAAAGCCATTGAGTGCAAACTCTTCTATTTTAAAGACAAAAATTGAGGTCCTGAGTAGGGGAAGCATGAAGGACTCATCTAACAGTCTGCCTTTCATCTATTCATGTATCTAGCCATCCATCCACCCACCCACCCATCCATCCATCTATCCGCCCACCCACCCATCCTTCCTTCACCCACTCACCCATCCATCCTCTACCCACCCATCCATCCATCTATCTACCCATCCATCCATCTATCCACCCATCTGCCCATCCATCTACCCACCCACCCATTCATCCATTATCTACCCATCCATCCATTTGTTCAAATACTGTCCTCAGGATGGACCTTCCAGGAGACCTTACAGAAAGCACACTAAACTGATAGATAAACAGTGCAAATAAAGAGACAACTATAGCTAGAGGTGACAGAAGGAAGAAGAGTAGTAAAGGAATTTAGAGTTTAGGGATAAGATGGCAGACCAGGGAGGTCAGTGAAGCTGAGTATGAAGGGAGATGAGGAAACTGAAGGGTGGGCATTCTAGAAAGAGATGTGGAGGGAGCCCAGTGGCAGAGCAACCTAAGTATCCAGGTCCTCTGGTTTCCAAGCAACTTCCCCTCTGTGCATTATTTTGATGGAGCATATGAGGCAGAAGGAGGGGAGTAGAGCATAATTCTGGGGTGGAGAATTGGCATGGGATGGGAAAGCAGGTGTCTGGCTGTCAGGTCATGCTGCAGAAAGCTTGGAAAAGAGATGTTTCAAGGCCCTGTAATGAGAAGCAGAGCCTTAGTGTCAGGACTACTCAGGCACTGTGTAACAGTTCTTCATTCCTCCATAGTTCACTTGCCCTAGGAGGATTTGAGGACCTGAGACAGCCATGGAGATGACAGAGTTTCAAAGGGTTGGGGAAGAATGATCATGTTTTCAGGGAGTTCCACACAGAGCCACCAATCAACCAGTGGAGGGGGGGTATTGCAGCCTGAGGACTATAGAGAAGATAGAGGCCTAAGGACTTTGGGGTACATTTTGGTCTTTTACAGATGGGGAAATGGGCTCTGTGTGTCATGGTTGTTGAGACAGAGTCTGAAGCTTCTCATTTTCAACTTTAGTCCATTCTGTGATCAGCAGTAATTACCAAGGACGCTGGGGGCTGTTGTTCCTCCCTTCCCCAAGGTATGGCTAGAAAGCAGAGATACCCATTGGCCATGTGTCCTTGGAGCCCATGGAGTTGACAAGGGGGCTTGGAGCAGGGAGGAGGAGCGGTGCCTGCGTGCTGCCTTGTATGAGGTTAGGGATGGCATAATGGCTCATAGTTAGTGGGTACAAACGTATGGGGGTGTCACAGAAGTGTGAACCTCAGGGATCTGCAAATCAGGGAGGACTGGAGGAGATGAAGTGCCCAGCTTGGGCCTGGCACACAGTCGGCACCCACTGGATAAGCTCAGTGCCCCCACCCCTTCCCAAGGAACATTACATTAAGTAATTGCTTTAGTGGCCAAGTTATATATTACCGAGAATGAACCTGGCTCCGACTTATCATTCACTTTTACTGTTTTGCCTAGAGAGGTTTCCGTGGCAGCTCAGAAAGCCAGAAATGAATAAGGAGAGAGGTGACATTAAAGGCAGGCTGTTAGCAGAAGTGAAAATTAAACAACTCAGCCAAAATCGAAGCCTGGTGCTGCCTTGCCTGCACCAATGGGGAGATTAATTGCTCCCTTCTGGGGCTCCGTCCAAGTGCCAGGAGGCTGCAGAAATCTCTGCTCACCTTAACTTTTAACTCAACCCCATAACTTAAGGAATGAAGCTACATATTCTAGAGAGGTCCATGGGACTTGGCAAGTTGCGCTTATTTGACCATTGTTACTGTGGCTAAAGTTGAGGCCCTGTCTTAAGGGTCATCCTTAAGCTGGTGGAACATCTCATGTCAGTAGGACACACTTTAAGGAGTTCAAAGTGACTGGAGAGGCACTACCCCTATGCAAGAAGGAGAGAGGGGAGCCATGACAGGCTGAACTGCTGGTGTCTAGGGGTCCTCTAGCATCTTCCTGGAGTGATCAATACACTTGCAGCATTTCAACCACTTCTATTGCTTATCAGATCTTGCTATGATCTGATGAAGAAGAGATCTCTTGAGTAGAGAACTCTTAGATCCGGAGCGCTCAGATCATATAGAGAAAGAAGCCTGGGCTTCAGACGGTGTTGGCCTTTGAGTTCATTCTCCTGTGAAGAACCTCCCGGAGCAGAGGGCTGTCCATCACAGGACTAAACCAGGCTGAGCTCCAGACGGCAAGGGAAGGGTTGATCTTTTTGGTCAAGGAAAGAAGAAGGTTTATTTGGTATTCACTCTTGAGGAGGCAGGAAAAAGCAAAACTCTCTTTTTTTTTGATGCATTTTCTCAAGATTACAAAAAGGCTTTGTGGTGCCCCTGGGGAGCTGAGGGCTCAGATCTCTCCTGAGTCACCATACTTGCCCTCAGTGACTCACTTCCTGGGAGTTAGGGAGAGCTTGATTGTGAAGCAATTTATTTAAAGAATTGCTAGGCTCTGTTGCTTCCCACTGGACGCCAGCCCTTGTCCCCTGGTTCATAGCAAAAGATGAGCTGGCCATCCGCACCCTCTAACAGAGGCTCTATTTAAGTGTGTTCCCCTGCAACACTGAGGCATTGCATAGAAGGTCCCTGCGCAGCCACAAGAGGAGGGTAGAACAGAGAATCTCTATGAAGCCATGAAAGAAACATCTGCCCAGGACCAGGGGTGGCCATGGGATGTCTGAGGCCCTAAACAGACCTCATACTTCATCTCATATAATTAGTGAGTTTCTTACAAGTGCCCTGAGTCAAGCACACTGGGCCTCCTTGGGCCTAAATATAGTCTAATAAGGTAATCCTTTTCATTTCACTGCCATCTAATCAATATGGAAAAAAAAAGCATATTTATAACCAGCAATTAGGCTTTCAATGTTTCCCTTCACAACAACAGCCCCTAAAACTCTACCCTCAAATCTGGGCTGTCCACACTCTGCAAGTCAAGTCTTCCTGGATACAGGGACAGTCACATTGCACAGCCATGGCACAAAAGCCCACTTGGAACGGACTTTAAATTCACAACACGTATAGTAAGATGCATTTCAGTATTAACTGGCAGTGCTATTAAGTGGAGGCAGCTCAGAAAGGGGGGAGCTCTTGTGTGTGTGGGTGTTGGTATACATATTGTGTTATCAAGCAATATAATCAAGCAAAGTAAATGGACACATTACGATCGGCTTTTTACCCCCCACTTGTCAGGAGTCATAACTGTATGAAGCATTTTCTGCCTCGATCAATTGGAAAATCAATACCTTGGTATTTGTCCAGGGCATCTCTTATAGGAAGAAATGAGAGGAAATGCCTGGGAAATGTTCAGGAAATCATTTAGCCCTCAGAAGGTCGCATCTGAGAGCCATCATTATTCTCCCCAGTGAGGGTGCTCAAATTGGTACTTCCTCTTGAACAGTGGCTGGTTGGGATGGTGAATGGATGGTTGGTTCTACTAAACAAACCATCCCTTTGCTAAGGAGGAGAGGGATATCAGCCCTGTTAATGAGGCTTTCGTTCTGGGTGATGCTGAGTGTTGGGTCTGATTTGTGCGTGGGAGAGACAGCTCATCAGCTTGATCCTCATGACTTTGGATCCTCGAGATGGAAACTTTCAGCAATGATCTCAGTGCAGCCTTCACCAGTATCACACGTGAAGCTGCCACTGACCAGCACCTTGGCCATGTATATGGAGACAGGGGCTAACATCTCATGTCTTCCTCACTCTCTACCTTATTTTCTTTCAGGAAGGATCTCTCTCTCTCTTGCTCTCTTTCTCCCACTCTGAAACTTGAGCTCATCAGTTCATCCTAAATGGCTGGCCAGGAGCCCCAGGGATCCTGACTCTACTCTCTAAGTGCTGGGGTTTGAGCAAAATCGTGGTCAGCAATCTGCATAGGTGCCAGAAATTCAAACAAAGGTCCTTGTGCTTGCCTGGTGGGCTCTTTACCTGCTGAGACATTTCCCCAGGCCTTGGCTTGATATTTTTAACATGGAAAATATACAGCAAAACAATAGTATAAAGGCCCATGTCTCCCTAGCCACCTTCCCATGGTCCCTCCATGGGAGGAAACAACAGATATTTCCAGTGCTCCTGTAAAACAGTCTCTGAATGATACAGATTATTCTAGAAGCATAAAAACAATTCTGAAATCATACCTAAAATATTAACAATTCCCTCATATTCACAGACAGAAGCTGTGTCCAGACATTCCAACTGACTCACAATTTTCAAAGAGTCTGTTGAATTCAGGCTCCAGGGAATGTCTGCTAGTTGCCATGAGTTACTTGGTTCTAAATTTCTTAATCTGTGGATACTTCTCTAGCCTGTAATTTATCGGTTGAAGGGATGTGAGAAGAGGAACGATTTTGGTCTAGATTTTACTAGTTTAAGCTCATGGATTCATTTAAAATGGCAGTGAGCACCCATAATCCTACAACTTAAGAAGCTGAAGTGGGGGCATATTGAGTTCAAGGGCAGCTTGGGCTGTATATAGCAAGACTCTATCTCAAAAGTAAAACAAAACAGAAACAAAAATGACAGGTGATGGTCTGGACCTCTTCTGTCTTTTTATTAGTGAAAGGGCTCCTGTAAAGACAAACTTCCCTTCCCAAGAATTCAATTTCTAATATCCATATTTTCATTATTTATTTATTTTATTTATCGACGAGGTCTCACTATGGATCCCCTGGCAGTTCTGAAACTTACTATGTGGACCAGGCTGTCCTTGAACTCACAGAAATCAGCCTGCCTCTACCTCCCGAATGTTGGAATTAAAGGTACTTGCAACCATACCCAGCTAGGTCTTTTTTTAAAGAGCAAGGCAGATTCTTGACTTGTAGGCTCTCTTGTTTCTTGCGTGGGGACTTTTCAACATGCCCATCTATATCCATACCATTCCCTGTAAACCCATCCACTTTTACTACCTGGGAACTGTGTGTGTGTCTTCATATGTGTGTGGGTGTGTTTGTGTCCATCTGTGTTTGCCCGTGTGTGTCTCAGGGATCCACCTCTGTTTCCCATCATGGTCAAGAGAAGTGAATGCTCCCAGGCTCAGTTTTTGTTGTTGTTGTTGGTGGTGAGGTGTTTTGTTTTTTCGTTTTAATGTGGATTCTTGGCATTGAATTTGGATACATATACAAATACTTCACAGCTGAGCTGTCTCCACAGCCGCTGGCATTTTTCTTTTTTTCTTCAGGCTCTGGCCTTGCTTTGTTTTTAATCTCACCACCAAGAGCCCCATGGGGTATCATGCTCACTGCAGAGAGCAACCCTGCCTCCTCCTCACCTTTCCGTGGACAGACTGCTTCCTGCTCTCTCCCAATTGTCTTTAACAAATTGGGTCTTGTTATTTAACCAATTTGCTAATACATCAAATGGCTGTAATGAATTTCTGGGCTACAATAAGAGTGTCTTATAAAAGCAATAAAGAAAAAAAATTAACAAGCCCAGGGCCCCACCCTCCCCAAAGCCCAGCCACCTTCTTGACCCAGAGGCTGTTCTGTCTCCTGCCTGCTACTAGCTGCTGTAGGTGGGCGCTTGCCTCACATCCTTCATCCACATCTCAGCTGTGTTTTGTGGCCGCCCTCGGTGCCATAGGGCAGCGTGTGGGTTTCTCCTTCGTCACCCATGTCATCTGATTGATTCATTCTCTGAATCTGCAGTGGTGAAAAGCAATTGCCAAGGTCTGATGCGGATGCTGCGATTTCCCGTCTGTCTTAGGACGTGTCAGTATTTCCTGAGCCTTAGGCCCTGCCTCCTGCCTTCTGCAGGGGAACACTCAATACTCTGCCTGCCTGCTGCCTCATGAATTTCGACTGACTTTGAGGCAGACGTACTGGGGGTGTCTTTGAACACAAGCCATGGCTCCTGGGTCTCTCTTTCTTTTTATTTTTTTAAGTAATTTTTTATGTAGTTTTATCTCATGTGTATTGTATGAAGGTGTCAGATTCCCCTGGAACTGGAGGTACAGACAGCTGTGAGCTGCCTTGTGGGTGCTGGGAACTGAACCCAGGTCCTTTGGAAGAACAGGCAGTGCTCCTAACCATTGAGCCATCTCTCCGTCCCTCTTTTAATTTTCTAATGTGTGTGTGTGTGTGTGTGTGTGTGTGTATAGACCAGCGGTTGACACTGGGTATTTTTCTAGATAGTTTTCTGTATGCTGAGGCAGGGTTTCACACTTGAACCTCAAGTTTACAGATTCAGCTAGGCTAGCTAGTTAGCATGCACCACTAATCCCTGTTTCTACCTCCTGAATGCTAGGATTACCGATTAGCTGCCAAGATTGTCTGAGACTTCCATGGGTTCTAGAGATCTGGACTCTGAACCTCATACTTGTGAGGCAAACATGTCACCAAGTGAGCCATCTCCCCCAAACATCATCAGTTCCTTTGAGTAGGAGAAATGCTACAATGAGGAACAATAGACTTCCAGAGTGATGTTCTATGATGCCCAGGACACCTTATTTCAGGGGATAATTCATCACTCTTTCCATAGTCCAAGAACAGAGTCAATCATATCAGTCTGTCCAACCAGGCTTGCCTGGAGAGAAACGTTGGCCTGATTGCACCCTAAATACAAATAAAGGGGAAAGGAGCGGAAAGAATGGTGTCTACCCAGGGACACTCCGATCCCCACACACGTCCCGTCCCACTATGTCTGGCAATCTTATTAGGCTAGTGCAGCCAGATGCCATCCAGAGCCCCTTGATTCAGGTGAAGAAGGCGAGGCTGGTTGTGCTGGTTCCCAGCAGGCTGCAGCTGGGTGTTGTGCTAGTTACAGGACAGGCCACAGATTCTGACCAAGTTAAACATAAAACTCCCTGTCACTCCTCGTTTGGTGCAGTGTGGTTGATGGGCTCGACCGTCATTCTGCCCTCACCCTCTGCTTGCTTGACATCTCCACCTTTCCTCTCTTCCACCTCTTCTTTTACCCACATCTCCCTCTTCTCTCTTGCCTTCCTAGGCTTTCAGAGTCTCTCTCACCTTCATTCCCCCCCCTTTCTTTTTCCCTCTCCTTCTTCTCTTGTCTCCTCCATTTCCCCTGCTCTCACCATTCTCCTTCTCTCTTCTTTTTTTTCACTTTCCCATGCAGTAGTAAGGCTCCTGTGTGTGAGGGTGTGTGCGCCTCATGCACAGACATGCACAGGTACATGCTCCTGTCCTTTCTTGCCCCTTTTCTGTCAAATTCTCTCTGGTTCTTGCTTCTGCTTTTGGGTCTCTTCTTGGAAAGCCATGACCTTACCTTTAAGTATGTGCACAGGCTTCTTTATCCTTTATGGCCTTGCCCAGCCCTCATCTGCCATCTCCCATAGCAGAGAGTTCCTCATCTGGATTTGCCACTTGCATGTCAACCTACCTGATCCCTAGGATTAAACAATGTAAACGGTAATGGCTGATACCTCGAAGCATTTTAAACGCCACTCTGCAGACACAGGGTGTTTACCCAGACTAGCTAGTTGCTGGATTTTCTGAAGCAGCCCTGTTCATCCTTTGGCCTTTAAAAAAAAAAAAAGTCCTCCCCTGACCGTCAGATCATACCCAGCATCTTAGTCAATCCATATAATTTGGAATAAATATTAAGAGAACATAGATTCAAAGATCTTTAAAAAAACAACAAGACAAAGAGAAAATGGCTCCTGCATTTACAGATTACCCCCACACACCTCAAGGGCAGAGACACCTTTAAATCTCAGTAAGTAGTTATATCTCTCTGGCTTTGCCAAGAAGCCCATGCCAAATTGTTAACTGGCAAGTACTGCGGGTATCTGAGTGCCTCCGCACTCCAGGGGGCCGCAGCCGAGGCAGGCAGTAGGGGACTCAGGATGTTCCAAGTGGCATTTTAGCCCTCCTTTCCTGCCAACCTTCCTTCCAACATTTCTCCATTTCATCTTCTTCTAATCAGCCAGATGAGCTCGGTGAAGAAATATAGTGACCAGGCTCCAAGGTCTCTGTCTAATTAAAAAGTGCTTGCGTCGGAGAGAATTTTAATTCCTAAGCATTATTCTGATGGGGTGAAGGGGGTGGGTAGGACTTTCAATAGATGATTTAAAATCCAAAGATTTAGTAAGATACTTAAAAAAAAAAAGGATGGCTGATTTGCAAACAAGATTTGCAAATGTTGTCTTTGAAATAAAGAACCCTGAATTTGGGTTTGGGAGGCAGAGCTAACCCCTCCAACAGTAAACCGTATTCTGTGTGTTCATGCAGGCATGCAAATGTGCTATTTGCATGTGTGTGCCTGAGCACACAGACTCAAGTGTAAGGCCAGAGGTCAACATCCGGTTTCTTCAGGTACTCTCCACCTCTGTGTTAGAGTCTGGATCTCTCGTTGAACGCAGGACTCACTGATTCTGCTAGACTTGCTGGTCAGTGAGCCCCGGGCATTCTCCTGAGTGCTAGGATTATGAGGCTTTCCTTTCCTTCCTTTGTTTGTTCCTTTTTTCCTCTCCCCACCCCCCTCTTAAATAAGAACATGGGAATCTGAATTCAGGTCCTCACGATTTCATGGGAAGTACTTCACTCAGCCATCTCCCCAGGCTCCTCGTTTCTTGTATTTTTTTTAGGAGTTCACCCTTCCCACTTAGTCAGAAAGTAACCATCCACTTAAACTAAGGCTGAGTAACATAGGAATGGGGGAGTTAGGATTGGTATGTGCATCCTTCCTCTACCTTCTGCAGCTCCTGAATCTCTTGCATCTCCTGCATTCCCATGCATTCCGTTGCATGTAAATCCATTTCCTTTTTTTTTTTTTTTTTCCTGAGGCTTGGGAACGTTCAGTTGTTCATTGGCATTTGCTGGAAAGGCCCCACCTTCTGAACTCTAACTGAGGATTTAAGGTTCTTTTCCGGCATCCACACACCATCTTTCTGGACAATGGGCTCTACAGGAAGTTTTAGAAGTGGGGAGCCTCAGTGTTCTTGTTTATTCAGAAACGCCCCTTGGGTCTTTGGGGTCCTTTGCTTTTCCATGTACATTTTGCTGGTTTCTAACTCAGTGGGATGAGAACCTGGAACTTTGCAACAGCCTACAGGGGTACTCAGTACTGTCTTTGAATGCCTGAACCCCACGTGTACCCCAGTCTTGGGGGTGGTGCTCAGAAAAGCAGTGGCAATGGTTCTACTGCTTTGGAGAAACATTTGACAACATATTGGAAATGTTCACTAGATAAACAATCATCCCAGGAATTCCTTTTCCCTTAGGTATTTGTACAGAGAAATAAACATGTCTACAGAAGCCCTGTTTCAAAAATGTGTTGTGGAAGATTTATTGACATCAGCCACAAGCTAAGGATACAGTATCATCGAAATGGTATTTTTTAGCCCTTGCTGCCAAGTCTGTTGACAGTAGTTCAATCCCCAGAAGGAGAAGGATCAACTTCTGTAAGTTGAGCTTTGACCTCCACACACATGCTTTTATTAACACACACACACACACACACACACACACACACACATCAAAATCATCATGGTGAGTGACAGAAGCCAGATATAAAAACATGCATGTCACAAGAATTCATGGAGATGACCTAGAACATGCAAAACAAGCCTATGTTAATAGAAGTCAGAATAGCAACTGACAGGGGTTAAGGTTGGATAATGGACTTAAGAAGAGGAATGAGGGGTGTGGGGAGATGACTCCAGAATTAAGAGCATTTGCTGCTCCTGCAGAGGACCTGGTTCAGTTCTCAACACCCACCCATGGCTGACAACCATCTGAAGCTCCAGCATCTGACACTCTGTTCTGAACTCGGCAGATACCAGGCTCACACATGATACACACACACAGGCACGACACTTATACAGAGAAAAATAAACATCCTTTTTTTTTCAGAAAGAGAGAGATGAATGAGGGAAATTTCCAGAATAAAGGAAATTTTCTGTGTCTTGCCTTGAGAAGCCTTCTTCACAACTACTGGAACATTAAGATGTGGATATGTTTGGCCTGGGGAGATGGCTCAGTCAATAAAGTGCTTGCCTCACAAGCAGGAGCACCTGAGTCTGATCCCCTGCACATGTAAAAAACAAAGCACAAGAATGAATGAACACCTGTAATCCCAGTGCTAAGGAGGCAGGAAGGCCTCCGGGACTTGCTGGCCAACCAGTCAGCTCAGAGATCTTCAAGGCCTTTCCAACAAATACTGTGAACAATGTTCTCAGGTCTCTGAAGAAACTCCTAAACACAAAACCTGAGTCCCAACCTCATGTCCCATCCGTCAAGTAACTGACAGTGGATTGTAGTCTTGGAATCAAGAGCCACCTGTAAATGCCTTTTAGGAAATATCATTCTAGGGGTGGAGCTCAGTTGGCAGACTGCTCGCTCAGCATGCATCCTGGGCTCCAAGCCCTGGTGCCACACAAACTTCATGTTGCTGGCGCACAGCTGTAATCCCAGCTCCCTTGGTAGGAGAATGAGAGGCTCAAAGTAATTTTCAGATACATAGTGAGTTCGAGACCACTCTGGAACACACGAAAGCCTGTCCTAAAAAGAAAAATCTATCACCTCAAGTTGGAACAAGGATTTTTTTTTTTTCGGGAGAGAAAGTTGATAAATTCAATTTTATAGAGAAATAAATAAATTAACAACAAACCCTTTTCTGCTCCTCAAAAACCACTGTTGAGCTCAGAAAAAGGAAAGCCACAGGCAAGGAGAAAATATTTTCAAAACACATGGCTGATAAAGGACTTGTATCCAGAATGTGCACCATCACAGCTTGAATTTCCAGCACTGAGGGAGCTGAGGCAAGAGGATTATGAGTTTGAAGCCAGCCATGCCTATAGAGTGAGCCCCAATCCAAAGAAAAGGGAAGAGCCCAGATCTCCTAAAGCTCAATGAAAACAGCTTAATTTTAAAAATTAAACAAAAGATTTTAATAGATAATAACAAAGATTATAAGGCAATAAGAATATTCTGAAGAGATATTTAACTTCACTAGTCATTAGGGAAGTAAAAATTGAGGTGCATACTTTATTTTCATTTTACTTATTGTCATTCTGTGTGAGGTGTATGCATGCTGTAGGGAGTGGTAACCAACTTTGGGGAGTTGGTTATTTTGGTCTTCTGTAGGATCCAGGAGCAGAGCTCAGGTGCTCAGACTTACATGGCAAACACCTTTATTCACAGACTCATCCCACTGACCCAGGAAATACACAATGACACTTAGGAAAGTAGGCAAAATCAAAACAGCTAGACAAACGTCAACCCTGATAGTTCCAAGTTTGCAAAAGAACAGAGTAACAAGAATGTTTGTTGTCTGCAGTAATGCAAAATGGCAGAACTACACTGAAACAGAGTTTGACAGTTCCTTTAAAAGAAATATACATATACATACATATTAGTATATCTATAGTATGAAATATTACTCAGCAATAAAAATGGAGTGATCTATAAACACGGGCAGCAGTAGACATACTGTGTGATGCCATTATTGTGACAGTAGGAAAGAAGTTACAGCAAAAGTTACTTGGAATTGGGGGGCAGAGATTGGTGTCAAAGGGCCAGGAAACTTTGGACAGGATGGAAATCATCCATATCTGACTGAGGAAAAGAGAGGGAAGAGGCTGGGATGTAGGTGAGACAGGCGCTCCCACTGTGTGGACTCTGGATGAGAGTTCTGACCAGCTGAGACGCAAGAGTTCAGCATGAAGAGAGAGAGAGAGGAGAGAGAGAGAGATTATAGATTATAATGTATATTATATTGGCTTCAAAGGTCCAGGAAACTTTGGACATTTCTTCTGCCTAACCAATACAGCATATATATATATATATATATATATATATATATATATAATGTATATAATATTATGTTCTCTCTCTATATAATATTATATATATGTATATATATATATATATACATACATACTTAATGTGTAAAAGTCCAAGTGTATATGGCCTAGTATAGATCCTCCTTTGTTCCTCCAGACATCTCCTGGGAATCTCAAATGAAACTGTTGACTTTGTGTACAGGGCAGATCTCCTATGTTCCTGAATCCCATGATCTAGACCTTAGCAGTTGCAGTCTTGTCTGGCACCCTCGTGAACCACCCTGCCATCTCAGGGAATAGCTGAGAGAAAGAGAATAGCTTTAGGCCCCACCAAAGTCCCATATATGAGTACTGTAAGGACCAAGAAGTGTGACTTTGTCGGAGAAGACAACACCAAGGCTCTCGAATACTTTCTTTCCCAATGCCCTTCTATCTCTCAGTTCTTATGCTTAACATCTATATTAAGGGCTAAGGATGATAGCTCATGCCTTCAATATCGGCACTGGGAAGGCAGAGGAAGGCAGATTTCTGTGAGTTCCAGGACAGCTAGGGCTACGTAGTTATATCTGTCTCAAACAACAACAACAACATACAAACCTAAGAAACAAGAACCCCCCAAACAAACAAACCCTGTATTAAGCTATCCTTAATAAGTCTCACTTACTTAACACTGCCTAGTCCAGAAATGTTTTTCTGTGTGGAAGTCAAGAACCTGGTTTTACTTGAGTCAAGTTGCCGCAAAGACTCAAGTTACTCCTCAGGGCTGTAGGAAACTGGGAAGTTGTTTCTCTGTCACCAGTGCCACCGCTATCAGCCATGGTGGTGGTGGTGGTTACTAGGCTGTGTGACACTGTTCTCCTAACAAGGGGGGAATTTTGCTATCTGCAAGCTGAAGCTGAAGAAACCTACACCCCAGGCCCTGCCCTGTCAGGAGCCCCTGAGCCTCTGGCATCTCTCTCTGTTTCCTTCTAAGACAGCCCTGGGAGATTTGCCTGGGCTCTACTGAGTGAGGGCTTTGCATTTTATTGCCCCTTTGATCAGCCAGGTCCCATGTAAATGCAGCCAATGTTGCTCAAGGAAACTTTCTGCTCTTTGCTTTGCCTTTTTCAAATTTTTCTTGAAGGACCCGAATTAACACCTTGGGCATCCAATGGTCCCTGGACATCTTACGCTGCAGGGCAGCCACCATCTCTTGAAACCTATGAAATTCTTGGTCCAAGTTTGGTGACTGAAGTTGCAATGGAGGCTCCCTTTTCTCTAGGAGAGTTCTTCTTTCAAGTCTGCTCTTTGTTTTTGGCACCTGACTTAGGTCTTAATAGCCTACTGACAGGAACTGCCAAAGCCAACAGGCACCTTGAAAGCTCTTTCTATAGGAAATGTTTACCAAAGGTGGTGAAATGTAAAGCCATCCTCTGTGTCACTCACGATATAGTCTGTGCTTTCTGAAGCAACTTTTGATGTTAGAGAGCTCTGGACTTACAGGAGAGCAAGAGGTGAAGAGAGGAAGCCCTAAAAACCAAATGCTTTATAGAACAGTTCACAATGGTGCCAGTTGTTCCACAGTCTCTCATTGCCAGAAAACATGCCCCTGGTGTGTTCTAAGGATAGTCCTATATGGCCAGGTGAATTTACTGAGCACTTTAGAGATTAACACATGCAGAGATGTGAAAACTGGGAGGTCAAGCGATCATTTGTTTATCCTCAGTCCTACTGCATGGGTTGACAGGTAGGAAGATCTCCTCAAAGTCAACAAGACAAAAAGGCTGGCTCAATTGGTCTGGAAGAGACTGGACTGATCTCCAGATGCTGGTGCTGAATTCCCTGTCCAGCCTGCAGTTCCCACTGCATGACCCTCCAACCCAGCCAGCCATTAAACTCTCTCTAGCACAAAGGGCTCGTTCTATGCGGGTTCTGAGACCTCAGCCTATCATTCAGAATAGCAGCCCTCGTTGGCCCGAGTCCTCTGAGTGATTGCCTGTCAGATAAACTGGCTTTTACTGTAATGGTGACATTCCTGCCACCCATTCATCTTGCTGCATCTCCATGGGCGGAGATACCAGTGTCCTTCAGCATAATACATCTTAGGGCTTCATTGTCCTAATGGCCAATAGGTCTTCCTTTATGAATAACATCAAGATAGGCAAGAAGGCTTCCAGGAGGATGTGATGACTTTGCAGTTAATACAGTGAGTGGAGCACAAAGACAGTGGTGAACTCTAGGCCATGTAGTTATATAAATATTCAGCTAATCAGCCCCAGACCCAGTCCTTCCAGACACAATCTTCCACGGCCTCTTGGATAAACTTCTTTATGATTGCAGGCAAGCATTCATTTTCTCCTCTGGATGAACAGCCAAATGCATTCTTATGGGTGACTAGCATGCTGGAGAATAATCCAGGAGATAAATGAACATTGATGGTGATAAGGCCAAGCTGGGAGGCATTACAGATGAAGGAATTGCAGATCTCCCATGAACTTCTCTGCTTTAGGTCAGTGCAAGTGCATGTGGAAATGGCTTCTTGCCTCCTCTTGATGGCTTATCCATTCTTCTAGTAGTTTCTAGGGGTGTCAGTTAGCTATGCACCCCCCCCTCAAGACTTCCACTAGCTTAAGTAGTAGGGACTCTGGTATAACTGATGGACAGCTCCCAACTGTATTAGCAAAAAGCTCAAACCCAGAGGAATCGAAAGAGGGACAGTACCAATTCCTACTTCCCTGGTGGTCTTTATTCTCTCTCCCTCATTCTCTCTCTCTGTGTATGAACCCTATGAGCCAACACCTCTAGACAATCTTTCCCATTACCACAAACAGTATCAGGACACTCCTAAAGTGAACCCCCAAAATGAGTAGATAGCTCAGTGAGTAAAGCACTTCTCATACAAGCAGGAGAACCTGAATTTGAATCCTCAGAAACCATGAAAAGCTGGACATGGTCACCCCAGCACTCTCATATTGAGACAGGAGGTGGCAACAAGAGAATCCTGGGAAGCTGAGGGTCATCTTGCCCAATGTATGCAGCTGTGAACAAGAGACTTCACTTCAAACAAAGCAGAAGATGAGGATGGACTCGCAAAGTTGTCCTCTGACCTCTGCACATGGGCTGTTTGTGGCTTGCGTGTGCCCACACTCACACACACACTACTGAGAAAGGAAGAAAAATAAGAAAATTAACTTCAATTTCCTGGTATCCTCAAGGGCCAGTTCCACACCCCAATGTTCCCAGTTGTTCCAAAACTGCTGATTGCAGATATTAGTATTATTATTTTTTGAATCACAATCCAATCAAGGTTCTGCTGCATTTGATTGTCTTGCCTGACTCTTCTCTGAAGGGCCATTGAGAACAGCCTGGACAGCTTGAGAGACACCCGTCCTCCCTCCCCAGAATCCAAGGACAGAGAAGGAAAGGAGAAACACCAGCACACAGCTCTGTCTGAGGAAGGGTGTCAAGTCAAAGGCATCTGGAGCTGTAGGCAGTGGCCCCTGAGCTCTGGAATGTTGCCGTGCCAAGGGCCTCCAAAGCTCAGGTCACTGATCTGCTAATGGCCAGGATCCTGAGGCTGGAAAGGCCACCATGCCACCTGGGTTCTGCCTGACTGGACCTGGACCTAGTTTCCTTCCATGAATGAAGGAAAGGGGAACTGAGTTTCTTTTTCCTCTTGCCTCTGACAGACATTTTGGATTAGGCTCTCTCTTTCTCAGGCTCTGAAAAAAACAAAACAAAACAACAACAACAACAACAAGAACAACAACAAAAAAAAAAACATACGTGCAGACGCATCTCTCATCACTCCCAGATAAGCCGAGATCCCTGCTCAGCGCCGTGGCCGCTGTGAGAAGGTATCTACACATCACAATGAGGTCTTGAGATTGACAGGTCTTGAGCCTGTGGATTACCTGTCCCTGCCTGCATTAAGCCTCTGCTATTTATCGAGGGAAGGGTCAAGCTGCACTAGGCAGGAGTCACCACGGGAAAGTACAGGAGTAGACTGGGGTTCTAGGGAAGGGGTCCTCAACAAAAGGCTTGCCTGCTTGTCTCCCAAGAGGACACAGAGCATTTCAGTAGGAAGCAGGCAGCCATGAGGAGCAAAGAGCACACAGGAAGCACAGCAGCATCTGTCCTGGGTTGCTTGTCCCTTCCACAGAGGGTGGCACATGTCAGGCACAGTGTGAGCCTCTTCTCCTGTCTTCCCTGAAGCCAACCCCACAAATGAGACCTGCAGAGCCCTTTGGAGACTCCAGCCTTTCTGTTGATCTCATAGGGTCCTCCCACCCCTCACATGTTGCCAACCTGGAAGCCATCAAGGCTTTGCTTGGCATTCAGGTACCAGGAGGCTCAGGCTGGTGTGCAGAAGCCTTTAGTCAAAGGATGACAGAACCCCAGTCTACATGATCACAGCCCCTCTCTTCCGCAGATGAAGAGCTTCAGTTCAAAGCTCACCTGCGTGGAGCTAGGCACAGAGCAAGGCTGCCTCCTGAGCCTCTGTGATGCTTTTCTACCTGACACCATTCCCTTTTGAGTTCACCATGCAGTTCTGTCTCTCGGCAGGCCTCTGATTGTGCAGGGCTTCGACACGATGTAGGCAGTGTCAACATAAAACCACAGCTCTCACTTCAAAGGGAATAAGAGATAATTTATTCTGGAGCCAATACAAGTGGCCACGACCCTGGAACACACATTCTGTTTATCTCCAAATGCTATGTTCCAACATGGCAACAGTTTTGTAAAGGTTCTTCTTTTTCTTCTTCTTCTTCTTCTTCTTCTTCTTCTTCTTCTTCTTCTTCTTCTTCTTCTTCTTCTTCTTCTTCTTCTTTTTAATAGTAACAGAACAAGGAAACTCATAAATCGAAGCATACTTCAAATACATCAGAGGATATACTAGCTAGGCAGGTTACAGCAAACTGCAGATGCCTCATCTGTAGGCCTCAGATGCTCTCCATGACATCCTCAGCTTTTGAGCTGATAGAAGCTGGGGTCTGTTTGTACAACCTCAAAGGATTTATCTAATAGTCACAAGGTAGGCAGTGAGTGGTTATTTGGAGGCTGAGATAGCTTAAGATAGGTTCCTGATCCATGTCATTCTAGCTCTCCACAATTGACAGACGTTCCAATCAGTCAATCAGCTCTGTAGACTGTTCAACCCTGGTGCGGTATTTTCTCTCTGGGAATCTCAGTTTATATCACACTTATAAGCACACAAGTACACAAAAGGCTTTTTGGTGAGTGGCATCAATCAACCCCGTGGCAGAGAAGAGCCAAGTATAGTCAGAGTCAAAAGTATTGGCTGAGTTTCTCTTATAATCTACCGCTTAGTTCACCCCAGACCTTACCATGAGTCAGAGGCTTAAGGACCTTTCTGCATAGTCATGCCCCCACCCCAGCCTCAGGCCCTCAGCCTTGTTTAAATGTCTGCTGTCCAGCTTGCCTGACAGCACCTACCAGTGACAAATTCTTTAGCTGATACTAAACTGATCATGGAGCAGCCTTGGGCTGTTTTCTTTAATTGATAGCAGCGAGTCCCTGGAGTTGGGCCTCACAGGGCATGTTAGCACTGTGCCAATGGGAAGGGACAAATTCAATTTCAAGAGAATTATGCCATCCATTTCGTTAGGGCAGACCAATAGCCCAGACTTCAGAAACACTACTGATTCAATTGTGTTTCTTCACACTCAACAACTTCTGACCTGAGGCTCTGGCCCGCCTAGCCAGTCTTCAGGCTGCTGGTGCTGGTCTCCAGCCATATTTTCTGTTCTCTTGCCAATCAGTTGAGTCAACATGGCCTTAATGCTCTGGGGGTCCACTAGTTGGGAGAGAAAAGGACTCCTTTGAGTAGGAAGCCCAGCCTGTCTTGGTAATGCTATATACTTTTCACTGGCAAAATTCACAGAAAGGTTAACTGGATTAAGACAGCTGATTGATGGGTGATTTGTCCACACAGGACACGAAGTTGCTGGAGCACGGATGGAGATGAACCAGGATCTCAACTGGTCACCATAAAACAGTTAGTTGCCTTTTCTTCTTTGGCGTATCTGGAGGAGGGCACATGGTGGGAGCAGAGAACCCTCTTTTTGAAACAGACTCTCTGACTCACCTAGAACTCAGCAAGTAGGCAGGACTAGCTGCCCATGTGCCTCAGGGACTCAGGAACTCAAGAACTCCCTATCTCTCCACCTCCCTAGCATTGATATCACTAACACACACCACCACACATGGCTTTAAAAAAATAAAACAATATAAAATAAACAAACAAAAACCCCCCAGGGATTCTGGAGATTGAATTCAAGTCCTTATGTCTGTATGGCAAACAACTGCTCTCTTTGTTATCAGCCTCTTTGTTATCCTACAAGGATATATCTCTATATCTGTCTAGCTATCCCATTATGTCTATCTATCTATCTATCCATTATCTACTAGCTATCTGTCTATCTATCATCTCTTTATCATCAATCTCTTTATTATCACTATATCTATCATCTATAAGTCATCTCTATCATCTATCTATCTGTCTGCCTCTCTCTCTCTCTCTCTCTCTCTCTACCTACCTACCTACCTCTCACTTTCCAAGTATCTACCACATTCTTATCACTGTTTCTCTGATGCCCCCTTTTCTTTCTTTTTCTTACTTTTGAATTTTGCCAGGAGGAAGAGCCTGAAGCAAGTCTGAGAAAATGCTATGTTTGAAGTGTGGTGTGCTAGCAAGCTAGAAATGTGGGTCAATCAGTGGATGGAGGTGGCAGAAATTGCAGGCTGATTCTTCTGGCCCTGAGAACAAAGGCACAGCTCTTGAGTGTGATGAGAACATGAGTCTCTCCTGGGATGAACCATCACCTGATGGAGCTCTGAGGGGGAGGAGATGATGTTCTGAGCTTTCAAAGCTCTGCTGAGCACCCCCTCCCACACCCCACATGCCTTCTGAGGTCTGAGCCTCTGGCCAAGCCTTTTCTACCCTAGAAGAGCCACCTAATGCTCTGTTCTACCAGGACCACCCTCCATCACCCAGTGTGTCACAGCACATGACCCCCAAGGGGCTCCTAGCAAGCTGTTAGGGGCTACACATGCTACCAGGATCTTACTCTAGACTCTCCTCTTTCCCAGTCCTAATACTCTCCTGAGAATGGATCCAGAAGAGACACATAAAGTGTAACGCAGGGGATAGGCAGGGTATCTCAGAGAGTAAAGTGAAGCGCTCTCAAGGAGCAAGAGTGGACAAGTGGCCAGGGACCACTGTGTCTACCTACATGTTAGAGAGGCTTGGTGCTATTTCTGAAGTCTCTAGACCATAGCCTGAGGGACATATTTCCTGTCCAGATGATTGACAGACCAACTTGGATTTTGATTCTTAAGGGAGGGGGCAAGGATGTCTGGGTTCTTTATCAGAAAACCTCCAGCTAGATAGTAATCTTTTAAAGTTTAAACATTAAAACTTCAGCTGGGTGGTGGTACAAGCTTTAATCTCTGAGTTCAAAGTCACCCTGGTTTACACAGTGAGTTCTGCTGACTATACAAAGAAACTCTGTCTCCAAAAACCAAATAAATAAAGCAAAATAAAAGTTTTAGAAAACATTTATTTATTTACTGAGAGAGTGTGTGTATGTGTGTGTGTACATGGGCATATGGGTGTCTATGAAGCTAGAAGAGGTTGTTGGAAACCCTGGAACTGATGGCAACAGATGATTGTGTGCTACTCCCTGGATGCTGAAACTTGAACTCTGATCCTCAGCAAGAGCAGTGATCTTAACTGCTGAACCATCTCTCCAGCCCCAAGTTTAATTTTTTAAATTTATTACTACTACTACTATTATTATTGTTGTGTGTCAGAGAGAGAGAGAGAGGAGAGAGGAGAGAGAGACAGAGAGAGAGAGAGAGGGAGAGAGAGAGATGGGAGGATGATATGCATGCGGTGACATTTATATGGAGGCCACAGGACAGCTTCGCAGAGTTCAATCTCCCTGCCAGCCTTTAGTGGGTTTCTAAGAAGCTGAACTCAGGTCCCCAGGCATACAGGGCCAGTGTGTTTTACCTGTTGAGTCATCTTATCAGCTCTCTTATGGGATTTAGCTAGCAGACTGTTAATGACCTCCTGGGAAGTTTGGATGCCATGCTTCCTCCCAGGGTTGGAGATATGATTCAGATCCTCTTCAGATGATTAGAGAGAGAGAGAGACAGAGACAGAGACAGAGACAGAGAGGGGCTTTGTTTTGGTTCTTGGTTTTACATGCTACTGCCTAAAATGGCGGAGTCTACCGCCCATGGCCTTCATGCCTGCTGATATCTAACCAGCTCCCTCATGTAGATGACTTCACTGTCCTTTTTAATCTTTACATTGTTTTAATGTGCTTTGGTAAGGAATATCTCATTCACTCAGTGTGTAATCCCAGTATATTATTGGTTAGGGTGAAAACTTAAAATGAGGTTGACCTATAGTCATGTAGGAGATGTAATACACAAAAATCCTGGTGAGCAGATGACCAAGAGTAACAATGGGTTGCTACCAAAGAAAGTCCCAATCCCTCAGTTGTTCAGGCTGTACCAACAGCTCCCCAGCCCACCCGTCATAGACACTGCCCTCATCAAGTCCCCACTTTCAACACACATCATGCCTTCTTAATCAGAAAGAGGCCATTCTACCCTTTCATTCTTACCAGAGACACTTGGACCCTTTGTAACAGGCTCCTGTCCATAGTGGACCACAGGGTGGCTGTTGGGTACAGGGTCCCTTGGGAGTTGAGGCTGAATGGCTTCAGGGAACGAGGCAGGCCCTTAGGCCAACAAAGTGGCCAAGGCATTTTGGCTAGCAGAGGAGGAAATGGCTCTCTCGATTTGTCTTCAATTGTCAGGACAGAAGAAATCAAAGCAAAGCGCAGGGAAATTGGTGCTCTGCAGAGAGCCTGCAGGAGGCCTGCGATTTGGCTGGCAGTGAACACTGCTCGCTCAGAGGATTGCTACAAGATGGGCCTTCTTACAGGCAGAGGTGCTGTTATCCTGGCTCATGGGGGTGACCTGTTCTTCTGGTCTCAAAATGGGGACATTAAACTGATCCCTCTACCACCTCAGGAGCTAACAGAAAATGCATTTCTTCCTCTCAGGACTGAGGGTATAATGGAGGGGCCTTTTTTGTCTGATGCATTCAGAGGGTTTAAATTTGGAATCATGTTTTGAGTTGAAATTTTGAATCCCAGTGGAGGTTGCACAAAGCCCCCTCCCTCGTTCACAAAATGAAAGCCCCCACCCCACCCCTCCAACTCAAGGAGTGCTCTTTCTGAGCTGGCCCTGCTTCTCCGGACATGGCTTCAGCAGTTATTAATTTTAAATGGCGTTTCTGTCTAACCATCAGGAGAGTTCTCAAAAAACATGACTTCCCCAAAGGACCAAGCAGTGCG
Organism: Pachyuromys duprasi; assembly: GCA_028658305.1. Taxonomy (NCBI): domain Eukaryota; kingdom Metazoa; phylum Chordata; class Mammalia; order Rodentia; family Muridae; genus Pachyuromys; species Pachyuromys duprasi. The sequence goes on from CM053766.1 coordinate 121,073,566, forward strand.
AAGTGTGAGGCGCTCCATTTTTTTTTTTTATCAGATCTGCAGTAAATGCATTATTTTTTCTAAAGTTGTTTTCAAATTGTACCAGATTCTCCCTTTGCAGTTGGGCGAGGGGGAGAAAAAGAGCAGCATCTCTTGGGCCCCCCAGCTGCAGAGACAGCGTCTCATGTACCATCGGTATGCAGGGGTGCCATATAGCTTCAGCTTCCTCATTGGCAGACACACTGTCTGAATTAGAGGCAAGGCTGAGTTATGGTGCTTTTAGGAGCAGAGATTCCATTAGGGCTGGTCTCCCACAGCAAAGTCTCTGGAGAATCCCCCTGGGACACAAATGCTTGTCAGATTAAGCGCTGGGCTGAGTTGGTCTTATGTGAAAACAGCGTATTATTTTAAATCGTTGATAAATTTCCTTTTCAGATTTTATGTGAGTTAATTACTTTGCCCAGAGGAATTATTTGTAGGATGGAGGGGAGTTAATAACTGCCCAGTGGCTGATTCTGATGTCTTGAGTGGATGAATATATTTGAGGGCAGCTCCTTCTCCTGACAGCCATTGCCTTGTCTTGGGGAGATGGATGCCAGATCGTGGGTTCCAGCTCTGTCCACATGATCTTAATACAGCAGACAGAGAATGAAGGCGAGATGGTGGTAGTCTTGGGTGACATGTCCTTCCAGTAACTTCAGATAAGTGGGCAGTGGTATGGTGGCCTTATCTGCCAAGAGCAGATCACCTTGCCAGCCCAGAAGCTCAGTGCTGGAGGCCAGTTGGGGTACATTCTTTAGGCAATATCTGTCGGTGGCCACAAAGGATTATGGGAAGGGAGCAGGAATAAGTGGTCCATGCTTACTGCATAAGCCCATCCAGGACTGTTAGAAATAAAAATGATTGGGTTGGAGAGATGGCTTGATATATAAGACTACTTGCTATAAAAGCAAAAAGACCTGACTTCAAACCCCAGCACCCATGTGAAAGCCTGGCATGGCTGCTCATGCCCGTATTACTAGCATTGAGAAGGCAGAGGTAGGTAGACCTTGGGAGCTCAATGACTAGACAGCTAGTCAAGAGGAAAGGGTCTCTGGCATTTTCCCTCTCTCTCTTTCTCTTTCCTAAAAAGAACTAAAAACTTTGGCCTTGGCATGTAGTTCAACAATAGAGTGCTTTCCCAGCATATGGGAAGCCTGGGGTTTGACTCCAAGCACCCTGACAGCAAAAGCAAAAATCAGAAGCAAAAAGCTTAGCTCATGCCCCTTCATGACAGTGGGGTGGCAGGTTCCCACTGTCTGCCATGGGCTGCCTCCTCCACTGCCATAGTAGTGCGTGCGTTCTGGACTTGAAGATCCTGTGGCTAAGGAGGTGCATTGATCGCAAAGGGAAACAGAAGCAGAGGAGTCCAGCATGAAATCTCAGCACTAATCCATCATTTCAATCTAGTTAGAGAGACAGTAACCCTGTCATGACAGTGATTGCTTCTGCTGCCAGATGCGCTGGGAGGAGGCTTCAGTCATGGAAGGATATGCCCAGCAGGAGACTAAGACATCCAGCCTGCCTTTCAGGCTAGCTTGCCCTCCAACTCAGGAAAGAGATTGTGTGTTTTCAAGTGACTCAGGAGGAGGCCGTTACAGCCTCTTTGAGACCAACAGTGAGGAAAAAGAGATACAAGGGGAAAGAGAGGCAGGAACAAAAGGCAATCAACCAGATCCCAAACAGCCTTCCAGACTCGTTCTGTGATTAGAGCTCTGGTACTAAAATGCAAGCGACTAGCACTGGTAACAGGATGTCCCTTGACTCAGAGGTGTGTCCAACCCACACAAGCAGCAGAGGATAGCTACATCGCTGCCCAACACAACATCAAACCTACTTAAAACATCATGACACTCTTTTTGAGTGTTCAAGATTTGTAGATGGCAGTACAGTCAAAAGGTTGCCTGTAAGATGTATCCATCATCAACTTGTGTGCAAAGGGTTCCCTGTCTCTGGGTAGGTTTTGAGAGATGAGAGTCCCAGGGCAGAGTTCTAGCCAGGTTTTCTTAGGCTTCCCTGGGGCTAACTAATGACCAAGAGTTAAGAACTATGTCTTAGACGTCCTGATGCTTAGGGGTGCTTGGTGACCCCGAGGTAGTCACTCATTCCTGAGAAGCAAGCCCCGCTGGTTGAGTGGTGGGGAAAGTGGGTGCAATCTGAGGGCAGAGGTCAGCCAGCATTAGCATGTATGGTTCCCAGTGCTGAGGTCACATGGGAAACCAACCTGGAAATGGTGTTTAGCAGAGATACTGACCAGTCTTTTGACTATTTCAGCCCAAAGGTGTCTGAGGGAACCAGTCGGCTCTCTTCCTTCCCTTCACATGTGTGTTTTGTTAAATTTTTATTATTTAGCCCCCCCCCATCCCCTGTACTGTGCACTGTTGATAGGGACTATTCAGAGAAACATGGAGGGAAGAGAAAGTACATCCTGCATTGTTACTCTCTTCTCCTGTCTTAAGGGATCCACTTTAAAAAAATTATATACATATAAATATAATTGTTAGTTTTGGCAAAGCCAGAAATACTTAAGGCTGACATGAGGAAGGCTGTCTCTCTGTTTTAGTCCTTTATCCCAGGCAGCACTGACTTTTCCCGGAATGAGGAGCGAGAGCATCCAGCAAAATCCCGTTTGGGTTGACTTTGATGTTCAGTGTCTAGATGCAACTTTCAACATCTTTTACATTCGCAAACCATCCCTAAGAGCTTTTCTCTTCTAAAGGAAATTACTTGGAACAAATATGACATCGATTTTCCATCTCCCTTGATTAGTCTCATTCGGTCTGATTTTTATTATTTAAGGCTTACCGACAACGAGAATATACAGTTAGCAATGGTTCTAATTAAATTTTGTGACCTTTAAGAAAGCTAAGGAGGTCCTGGGCCTGCGACGTCTGAAACTGCCAAAGAACAGGACAGGATTTATGGCTCTCACAAGATGCTTGGACAAACAGTGCCCATGTCTGCTCCTGGGATGAAGGCAGGATGAAGGAGAGGTGGGGAGAGATCCCTGGGAGGAAGAGGGGAAACAGCGGTTCTGCTGTGGAGGTGCTGGCGACGTTGGAGTGGAGCCTGTGTGGTCACTTTGATCAACAGATGGTCAAATAAGGAACATTGGCGTCAAGCAGCTTGGGCTTTTGACTAGGTCCTTTAACAACAGTGGGCTATGGGGGGATGATGAGGTCATGGGCACATATAGGACGCACAGAGAGCCTTTCATCGCAGGCCTTGGAGGGAGGGTATGATGAAGGTGGTCTTCACAGTGTGGACAGTAAGGTAGTTGCTGAAGGGGTGATTTGTTAGCCTGAGAGATTGGGAGGCATATGCACTTTTTCCGAGCCTGTTTTCCATAAGGGCTTTGGCTTTGGAACATACTGACTGACCAGAGACAGATAGATAAATATGTGGTCTGTTAAGGGGCCGATTTTTCCTGAGTCAGGCATGAATTTCAGTTAAGCTGAGACCCTGACAGAGAGTAAACATGAGCCAACACAAATTCAAAAGGCTTTCCTCTGTGGGCAGACCTTTCCTAACGTCTGGAAGGAGGATCAGGTGATGCACATTAAAGCCTGCAGTGTACCCCTGGCCCCTCCAAAAATGCCCACAGAGTTAACTATGTTTAGGGTGGACCAAAATTCCCATCAACATACCCACCTCGGACACAGACATCCCTATTGGGATGTAAAAAACATTTACAAAAATGTAAATGGAAAACAGACAGGGTTTCTGATGGATGTCTCTTTTATTTTTCTTTGGTGTGATTCATGAGGCAAGAGGCTGGTAGCTCTAGAAGGCTGAAGTTGGGGCCAAGGCAAAGAATCCAGAGGAGTCCAGCTTATACAGCAACCCTGTGATATCTGAGACAGAAACACTGTAGGAGGACAGGGGCTCCTGAATCAAAACAGGCCCTCTGGCAAGCTCTCCCAGGGACCACAAGGGAAATGCGAGTCATGCACCTCAAACAGAAATCAAGACAAGAATCAGAATTGAGGAAAATGCCCAATGGAAAGAAGCTAATTCCCAACATTGCTTAGCCATGCTCATGCTGTGGACCAACCTCTCGTAGAAAGGGCCATCTTTGGAGGGTCCTGTGGCTTCTTCTTTGGGTTCTTTGTTTCTAAGAAAAAGGCTCTAAGGCTGGAAGGGATTCTGTTGTTTTCAGAATTCTTCTCATGCTGAAAAACTCATCAGGGAGCTTTCTGGCTGTTGCTGACCCCTTGAGTTTGGGAAAGACAGGTGTCTATCCACCCCAAGCCAACAACAATGGCTGCTATGACCCTATGGCTGTTGCTTTCCCAGGGTAGGCTGCCAGAAAGGGATGGTAGTTATGTGGTTTGCTGAAGTGCTCCCCCTTACTATACTGCTGCTGCCTCCAGGATGCGCTGGGGCAACCACCAGACACTCAGTTCTTAGGAAGATCAGGATCCCCTTCCCCTGGGTAGTTCTTCCCCAACACCCACCATTTTGAGGAACTCGCTCTCACTGGCATCAACCTGGGAGATCTTAGGCAAAGTTACCCCTTGTCTCTCCATCTGCAGAGTGGGTAAAAAGGATAAGCATGAGTGATCAGAGACAAAGGGGATGTTCTCTTAGCTGTTTCTGTCTGGGGGTCCGTCTACCTCACCCACAGTTCCCGGGTCAGGCAGGAAATCCGTCCTCAGTGTTTGTTTAGCAGACACTACTACGTACGCACTTCATCTGGGGCTGAAGAATTAACCACAACACAGACACCCATGCACTGTTGGTGGTTCCTCCTCCCGGGCCCTTTCCAGATGGTCAGGCTGGCTTGCTTCTGTTGCTGAAAGCTGGCAGAGAGCTCCTCAATGGTTGGTGCCTTCTCCTTGCAGCTAGCACATCCTGGAGGTGCCTTCTGAGGGCCTGGTTCCCTTGGGTATTGGGACAGGTGGTGCCAGGCAATGCCACTGAGGCCCCGAGTGTACTGAGCAGGGCATGCCAGCACCACAGTGGTCTTTTGAGTAGATGGGTGCCTGTGGTGGCTGACTGTTGGTAAGGCAAGCCATGCAATGGGGAAGGTGGCTTTCACTGATGACAGCAATTTAATTGTTCTATCCCAACAACTTGGAAAGTGACTTTGTGAGCTGACAGATGATTTGTGCTTTGTATTCGCTCCTGGAAGGGCCTGCTGATAACGTCAGTTGTTTCTCCAGCCTCCCACCTTGCCACATATACTTGCCTTCATGCTGACTTGAGCCTCCAGAGAATCCCTCTGCTTGGCTTGGCTTCCTGTGTCCAGAATTCCCAGTTAAGTCTTTGGAATGACAGCAGGAGAACCCCTTCTCACCCTAGTTTTTTTTTTTTCCTCCTGAGACAGGGTTTCAGACAAGGCGGCCCTCTAACTCACAGAGATCTGCCTGCTTCTGCCTCTACCTCTGCCTCCCAAGTGCTGGGATTAAAGACATGTGCCTAACCTGCCCAGCCTGTCCCACTCTTAAGGTAATAAACACCTGAAGTTTTTCTGCAGGAAACAAAGGCCACACTGAGAATATTCTGAGACCAACATCCCCCGCTCTCAGTTGCTTTCGTGGGATAGGCTGCTGCCGCATCCAGATTGCAAAGGGTTACTTGACAGCCATTTGGGGAAGATAGCCCCTTAACTGAAGACAGAGAACAAGGAGGAAGATCAACACAGAAACCTGCAGTTCCTGTCTGGGCCCTAGGGAGGGATGAATGCCTGATGGTAGAACAGGCTGCCCTGAGCCCCAATGAGGCTCCCTGCCTGGGAAAGACCATGGGCATAAAAGACGCCCCATGAAATCTCAGTCTCTCTGAAGGTCAAGGCTGTGTTTTGTGGGCCAAGGACATTTATAGAGCTGTAAAAGGGATCATTTTTGCTAATGCCATGAAATTATATTCGGAGTTGAATAACAGTGGCCTCCGGTAGGTGCCCGAAGTAATTTTCCTGAAGTGCGAAGCCTGGCTTTTAGAGAAGTTGGAGGCGGCCCTGGTGGATGCTGACCACTGGTCCCCTTTTCTATGCAGTTTTAGTCATGGGAGTTGTGACTTTGTGTGACCCTCTAAAAAAATCACCTAGGAGGGATAAATGAAGCAGGCCTCACGCGAACACCTAATTGGAATAGGACGAGTGGGAGGGACACTTGGCGAAAAACCATCCGTCTATTCAGACACCAGGTTGGGTGCTCTCCACACTGCCAGGGCTTGTCTTAGTCCCTGAGGGACAGAAACAAAGAGGACAGTTCTGATGGACAGGAGCCCATGGTGTGATGAAGAGATGTGCTCACAGGAGGGTCATTCCATGCCAGGTGGCAACGAAGGTGTTTCTCAAGTGCTCATCTTCTGCCCAGCGTGGTTCTCAGAAATTGTGTGCAGACTGGCTCGTTTGTGCACGAGTTAGGTAGTTAGGTAGAGCATGCCCATTTTACACAAGAGGAGAGCATGCTTGACCGTGTGTGGACCTGCATGCTTTTACCCCACCCTGTATTCTGCTGGCTGCGTATGGTCATCCACATGTGGTTGATGCAGCTCTGAGTTACCCCACTGTGGGCTCCTAGCACCTTGCAGCATGCTAGACCCCAGAAGAGTGAGTATATGCCCATATTCTGCCAGGGAAGCTTTCACTGGGACCAAGGCTCCACCTTCCTAGCTGTTCCCAAGCCCTAGATGAACATGCAAGCCCTCTTCATCCTCAACAATCTGCTTCTCTTCCACTTTGGAGGTAAAAAGCCATGGTGGAGGACAGATGGTCTCTTCTCTTTACCCCAAGTTGACACCAAGGCCCTTCCTATTTCCTGTTTATGCTCCTCTCCAGTCCTTGAGCTGGCCTGAGAGTCTTCATGGCAGAGACCAGGGTGAGCCTTGAGCCTTGAGCTCCATCATACTTTCAGCCCTGCTGGCCCAGTGCAGACTTCTCACAGGTCCCACTGCCCTGAAGAACAGAGGCAAGCTTTGCCCTACTTCCCTTCCTAGATTCTGTACCTCACCCCTCTGCCTTCCAGACACCACCTTCTCTGTTTTTTCTTTACCGTGTATGTGGAGCTCAGGGACCCAATTTCTACTACTTAGGAATGCTCTGACCACAGCCAATCTCAGAACTCCCCCACCCCCACCCCCCAGCTCTCAGTGTGACTTTTACCTGAGGGTCCCCCCCTCCCAACCCTTACTGCCATCATGGTCTTACTGCAGAGTCCAAGAGCTATTGGCTATCTCTCTTTCTTCAGTCATGTCCAGGCTGCTGCATGTCATAGCTTCTTTGTGGAATACCTCCAGGTTCCCTCTTGTGCCTACAGCCCCAAAACAGTTCCCTGTCCCCACCTGCCTGTAAGTCTGATTTTCTATTCATGTGGATCCCAGCATATCTCACGCCTATACCACCCCTTTAATGACCCTCCAATGGCAGTATCAGTTCTGACTGGATGAATCCAAACCCCCAGCATGGCTAGCACACCCTTGGTGAACTGATCTCCTGTGTTCCTGAAAAAACACAGATGTCACTTGTTCCTGGAATATGCATTCCCCAGGTAGCCCTGCCTGGAGAGATTCTTGATCACCCTGCCTCACCTCTAACCTGTCACAGCTCTGTGGAAAAGTTGGCCCTAGGCAGTGTGCCCTTCTTCAGACATTCTGTAGGCCCCCTTGCCTGGGATCTACTGCAAACAGGGCTTGCTGGATCCCTCCTTAGGTTTCTGCCATTCAGGTCAAGGTCTAGAACATAGCAGATTCTGCAAGTCTGGCAGTAGAGCTGAAGACACCTTCCCATAGTCCTCATTGGTCATGCAGGAATAAATCTCAGCCAGCCCCACTGATTGTGAATTCCAGGTGGGAAGAGTCTGGAATCAAGATTCAAGAGGTTTCTTCCCCCCCCCTTTTTTTTGGTAGAATGCCCTTTGATGTAAATGTAATCGATTGGTCATCAAAGTTTTTTTTTTTTTTTAAATGATGTCTTTGGGGTCTAGGAAGGTCACAGAGATGATACTGCAAAATTGTTGTGGGCCAGCCAGGAAGGGGGAAGGGACAGGCAGAGGAGAGGACATGCTGGGGAGGGAAGAGGTTTCTGCAGCTCTTCAGAGAGAGAGAGACCGAGAGAGCTGACTAAGACAAGCGGCCATGGCGGACACTCTGTCTCCATTCCATCCCACTCATTCAGAGAACCAGGAAGACCCTTGACTCCCAGAGAAGAGCTTCCAAGATGTTGCCAGCCAGTAACTGGTTCCTTAAAAGGCAAGAACACCATGTAACCCAGGTTCAGCACCAGCACTTTCGTTTCTGTGTTTTTTCAGTGTGACAGCCCAAATCGCTCTTCTTGGGTTGGCAAGTTAAGCTAAGAGGTGTTATGCTAGACACTCTGGGAGAGAAAGCAATTGGTTCTCTGAATTTGATTACTTGTTTGAAAATACTTTACTCAATAGAGAAATTGTGAGCGATTGAGCTGTTTTGCAAATCACATATATTTTTTAAATGCATCTAGGGAGTGCCCGTTAAACGGAAAACCTTGTGGCTGAGTGCTCAGAGAAGTGAAAAATTGCTCCCTGTGTAGAGTTTGGAAAAATTGAGGGTGTTTTTTCTTCTTACTATTGGTTTTGCTCAAGGCAGAACTATCCCCGCCCACTCAGGGATGCTGGCTGCTCTTCCTCAGATTCAGGAAAGCCTTTCTTCCCCTCCATTCCCCAGGCACCCTCAGGAGTCTTTGGTGCTTCTACAGGGTTCACTCTGACCCAAATGGCCATGCCTAGTCTACATGTGCTTCTGTCTTTCTCCAAGGTCCACCTCCTGACAGTAGACTGCAGCCACAGACCAACCAGATCCTCTGTCTATCACTGTCTGTCACATGATATTGGGTGGACATTGCCACATGTCCAGAGCTAGAACTGAAGGATGTATTTGGCAGAAGAGACACAGAATACACATTGCCTTCCAACAGAGTGCTAGTTTTCAGCTGTCATAAGGCATGATTAATGGGGCCTCCTTGGTATCTTGCACACAGTAGGCACACAGTAAATGCTTGTGGGCTTATAACAGTGACTTTGGCAATGTATGTTTCTTTAAAAAAAATTGGCATCCCAGACATAACTTACCACTAGTTCTTTCTGATTCCAATACAACATTTGTAAACTTGAAGACAGTTTGTCTACGAAATTAATTAGAGCAAAGGATAAATACAAGCCATTGGGTTCTTTCTCCCATTGCACCATTTTTATAAGACAGGCAGAATGAACTCTGACCTCTCAAGCTGCCACTGCCCCTCCCCAAGAGTTCTGGACAGTGAGGGTGAGCCTCCTGGCTCTGTTCCTCACTTGAGGATCACTAAAAGCAGCCCCAGGGGACAGGCCTTCCTCTGTCTAGTCAGGCTCTCTTTAGGCTCTAAGATTCTGCAGAATCCAGCAAGGACATTTTTTTGGCGGGGGGAAGAGCCCATAGCATTCTGAAGGAAGGAATGCCCATTTAAAAGGCTGTGCTGTGTTTTAAAAGCCTAAGTGGAACTCCTAATCACACAGGAAACAGATCTGTTCTGATTTATTGCTATAGCCAGATGAAATTTGATCTTCCCGAAAGCTTTTCTGGAACACAATCTTTAGTTAATAAACGTGGCCAACACCGAGGGTTGGTTCCATAGAGCCAACTGGCTCTATCTCCATCACTCATCAGAAGCCATCGGAGGCCAGGGCTTGCCCCAGAAGGCAAAAATGTGGGAACCCCAGGGCCTAGATTGTTATGCCTGAGTCCTCAGCTGGAGTTAGAGCCCCTGCCTCCATGCTTGTGAGGAAAGGAAAAGACTATTTGCGGTTTTCTCCCATCTGCACTCACGCAGACATTACTAACCCATCCAACCTCTTTTCCCCCATGAGACCCTTTGACAGCCTTGGGGTCAGCCCCAACTCCTACGGCCCCTGAGTTGTTCTCTGGATGAAACTTATCTTCCCATCTTGCCCTCAGCCTTTGAGGCTCCTGCCACCATCTACAGCGTAGCTTTCAATTCCACACCGCAGGGAGGGTTAGAGGAGAGGCACATACTCCAGAGCCTGAGTCCATCCTTTCTAAACTGACCATTTTGAGAAGGTAACATCAGGCTAGATTCTTAACTATCTGATAAGGGATGCTTCTAAATTAAAACTTACTCAGCTGACCCGCCTCTCAATTCCTACCGACCAACAAACATGTCTTTTGCTTAAAGAGTTGGAGAGTAAAACCAGAAAGCTTTAGGACAATGCTTTCCAAACTTCTAATTTAATAGACAATTAAAGCAAAGGGGCCCAGGTCTAAATCAAAATTTCATATGTGAATTCCACACAAGACTCCACCTACATAGTGAACAGGGGAATGCGTGGGTGTGTGTGCACAAGCTGCACCAGCTGCCAAGATGTGTGTGTGGACACTACTGTCCACCCCCAAGGCCAGGCACCTCTATGCTTTCTTGCCCTTCAGACCTTGTTGCCTGGTTCACGGCTGGCCACAGGTAGCTCCTGAGTGGCCCTCTAAGCATAAAGCCATCTAAAACCCGGCTGAAAAGCTTGTGCTTTTAGAAGTCTGGGAAGCAGGGGTAGCACCCCAAAATAGCATTGGAGCAGCTTGGGTAACATTGGATCATTCTCTCACTTGGCTTGGAAAGCCGTGCTTCTCTACACGTTTGGGAACCTATCAATATTAAAAGGAAGGGAACTCTGAGGGACCTTCCAATGCCAAAGGAAACAATGCCATTTTTTTAAAGCATTTTCAGCATAAAAAGACAATCTCTTAAAATCATTACCTGGCGTCTCGCCTGTAAGGGAGGACAGGGTAGAGAACTGCCTTCACCTGCCTGCCATACATCAAATTGATTTAGTGGGCAACAAACGTCAAGAGAAATTACAAAGACAGCTATTGCTCAAAGAAATTGAAAAAAAAAAAGGTGACCCACCTTCAACAGTGTCATCTGGGGCCAGCTTACGGCTCTGAGACAGTTTCTGGGGTGTTTTTTCATCCCCAGCCTCTGCAGATATCAGTACTTTCTTAAGGAGCATATTAGTAGGGGCTTGACTTCCCTAGGTACCTGGTACTGTGGGGGGTGCAAGGACCCACTGTAGACCTCAAACTTTGCAGGGATTTGACCCATTTGTCTCTCCTTTGTTTCTTCAAGTCACTATCATAGTCAAATATTCTTCATGGTGTAGATTATTTTCCCCCAACAGCACAAAGCAATGTGGTGGCACCAAGTGGAGAAAATCCACCCCCCCTTTTTTCCCTCCTATTGTTGAAGTTGAGGAGGACAGCCACGCTCCTCGCAGTCTCCTTCAGCTGCTTGCCCTGCCTCCCCATGCACCACCATAAAGGTGCACCAACCAAAAACGCCATGGAACCCATTCTATGCTCTGTGATGACACAATTTGCCAGCTCTTCACCATTTTGTGCATGTGTATGCAGTCGTGAGTATGTGTGTCCATGTATGTCCTTGCACATGGAGGTCAGAGGTCAATGTTTCTCAGGACTGTTTCTGATGACAGGGTCTCTCAGTGGCTGGCAGCTTAATGGGCTCTACTGGCTGGCAGGCGAGCCACAGGGATACACCTAGTGCTAGAATTACAAGCATGTGGCACCATGTCTGTTACTTTATGTTAGTTGTGGGAACCATACTGAGGTTTTGTGCTTAACGGGCAAGCTTTTACCAATGGGACCACCCCAGTCCTAGTTTCCACTATTTAATTACAGTGAGAGCAGATTAGACGAGATTAGACAATGTCCCTGTTGTCCAGACAGAGAAACTGAGGATATTCGGCTGCTTCTGGAGCCCCTTCTTTTCCCAAGGACATTAAGTGGCGGAGGCTGATGAACAAATATGACCTTTCTGCTTGGCTCCCTATTTAAATGTGTAGTGGTCTGTTTATCATTACTGTTTTGAATTACCTGAGGGTGTGTAACTTTCTAAACAAAGATGTTTGTTTGGCTCATAGTTCTGGAAATGCAAGGCTGCATTTGGTAATAGGTTTCTTGCTGGCAGCATCCTGAGGTACTACAGGGCCTAGGAAAGCAAGACAGGGAATGTGCAAGTGTGTGTGTGTGTGTGTGTGTGTGTGTTAATTCCCAGAATTTAGTCATGAGGCTCTGCCCTAAATAATCCGTGATCCTCAATTTCCTCCCTCTGAACACTAAACCAAATGAACTGTCCCCTACACTTCACAACTGTAATTACATCGCAAAACAGGATCTCTGAGATTCCAAACCATAGCAGAGCTTTTCCTGTTGTAGTAAAGTTTTAAGTCATCTGGTTTCCACTTTGTCCTCTGCTAAACTTCACAAGCACTGGAACCATGGCTAAATTCCTACCCAGATCATTACAGTGCCCAACTCCAAAGTAAAGACTCTTCTCTCTTCATTTGCTAGCTTTTATGACTGCCTACAAGGCTATCATCTGCAGAATTCCAGACATGGTCCTTTGAGATCAAGGCACTGAAGAGCAAGTCATCCTGAGTCCATATGGCAGAAGTTGAAAATACAGGGTACCAGTCCCTCTTTCCTAACTTTACGGAGGACAGTGGGTACCAGTAGCTGAGGAGTGTGAAGAGTGGTGTATGTGTGTGTGTGTGTGTGTATGCCAGCTAAAGTCACTTCTGGAAGATAGGTCAGGGAAAGGCTTTTCTCATAGTCTTCCTACAGGTCTTCAGAACCCAGGATCCAGGAAGGATGGAACCTAATGGAAAAATTCTTATCCATCCAAATGTTAGTAAGAAAATTCTGAATAAACAACTGGAGAAAGCCAGGAAACTGGTGTGAAAAAATAATGGAGAAAGAAAAATATTGAGGGACAGACCTTCTTATAGGAACAATGCATGAGGGAACTGGGAGGAAGCCGAGCTGTCTCCTTGTTTATGGTGCTGGACTGCTGGTACAGTGGCAGGGACAGCAGAGCCACTTGAAGACCAGGAAGACATGGTCTCCTCAGGGAACTAGTCTGCACAGCCTGGTGCCTGGAGTCAAACCCCAGGCCCTGTCCCAAGAGCACAGTTCTTTTTTCTTTCTTTCTTTCTTTTTTTAAGCTGTGGCATAGGACTGAGCCTGACTCAACTTTGGCATAGGTATTTTTCAGCTTATACTTGATCTCTCCTTTTGTCTGTTGAGTCCTTATGCCCAGCAGCTGTCTTTGCGTCTACATAGCCAACTTCCCTTCCATGTTCCAGTCTTCCCATTTATCCAACCATCCATCATTTCTTGACCCAGCCGCTCTTCCTTTTCTCTTCCTTCTTTGCTTCTTCTATTTATCCATAATCCATACATCCATGCTCGTATCTGTCTACCCATGCAGTCATTCATCCATCCACCACCCAACTGCTCACCTTTCTGTCTTCTCATTTACCCACATTTCCACTTGCCCCTCCTCTTGCCCATCTGTAAGATGACCTATATCTCAGATCATCAGACATGACCACTGTTCTTTCTCATTCCCAGAGCTGTTTTATTTCTTACAGCCACACATGACACTCCTGACTAATGACCACTATTTGTCAGGCAAAGAACGTGATGGTAGAGAACTGGCTTAGTGACTCGTAAGAAGGATTTGAACCTGGTGCTCATTCTGTCACACTATACTCTCCTCAGTCCACATCTGCTTTGTCTGGGGTGAGACCCAAGGTCTGCAGCTGGGCCAGAGAAATGACATTTGGCTGTAGTAGCCGGTTCTCATGGAGATAGACAGCCAGGTATGGACACAAGTTAGCCAACCTTCCCCTGAAGGTCAGTCCCTGAAAACTGCAGTGGCTTCCTTGGTGCTCTGTGTAAATATAGAATATGTATCTTGTCCCCAGCTAACCTGTCAAGCCAGAGGCTCAGATATGGCAGCCTCCCAGGTTTTTCCAACAGTGCTGGAATATGCTTCAAAGAAGGGGCATGAGCTTGCCTCCCGGTCTCCACAGAACCTTGCAGATTGTCCACCACCAACCAGTGCCTCTATGGACACCACCCTTCCAGCTAGGTGCATCTGTCTCCCCTGTGTTGTGGAGGTAATTTTAAAATCGTCATCACCTTCTTGGGGGGTACTTTGGTAAGTCAGAAGCCCAGGCCCACACTTCTGTGACTGCTGAGCTCAGCACTTTCTGCCTGTGAGCCATTGCCCAGGACCCTGGATTCATGAACTGCAGTTTGCCTTGGCTGCTGGGCGGAGGCGGGACGGCCATCAGTTATCCTTAATAACTGGGCAGATGACAGGACAGCGTTGCCCTCGGCATTCTTAATAGCGCAGAGTGGTCACTTGCTCTTTTTAGAAGAGCAGTTCCACCAACTCCATTACCGAAATGGCTCTTGCCTTCCGTGCCCTGTCCAAGATGCTTCAGAGGCATTGTTTTATTGCTTCTCTGAAAAGTGTCTACTAATTAAGGTGAAAGCCGGATACAAAGGGTTGGGGCTGCCATCCAGAGGACCAGTCCTCCACTCGGCTGACTCTGGGGGTCTTTTGGGGGTCTTTCAACAGCTGAATCCTCTCTAGCTGGAGTTCCTGTCTCCTGAGACCTTTGAGCCTGGACCTCCCCCCCCCCCCGAATCAGGACACTTGCCAGTCAGAGTAGAGCAAGGAGAAAAGACATCACTACCTGGGAATAGTCCCAGAACACTGGTCTGTGCACAGTGGCTAGAGAGATGGTGGATGGGACAGAATTCTCTCTAGCAAAAGGTCTTAGGAACAGCCTGTGTCACGGCTTCAGGAATCTGCCAAAGGCAGGCATGGAACTCAAAGGCCTGGGAAAACAATCTAGGAAACAGGATGTGCACAAACCCCAGTCCTAGGAAGAGAGGCCAGGCAGGGTTCAGTGGTGCAGAATGGATAGCTATTATGATGGAGGCAGAGGAGTGTGAGTCAGGAGATATTAGAACAAGCCCTTAAAAGCTAAATTAAAGAAGAGCCTGAAACAAAGCTAGAGAACTAGAGACAGAAAGATAGGGAGAAATAGAAACAGAAAATGCAACCAAAATTTGTGAACAGTTTTGGGAAGCAAGGAGGACCCCCAGAACATGAAAACAAGGGGAATGGAAAACAATGCCTAGACCCAGGTCGATGCTCAGAAACCTGGAACCCACAATAACCAGTGTAATCTGCTATAGCAGGTAAGGGACACAGAGGACAGGAAGACTTTCTGTGACCACATACCAGCCTCAAGTACCAGTCCCTTTCCCAAGCCATTTCCTGACCTCAGTAGAAATACTGAAGCCCCTCCCAAGCTGTGCAGAGAAGCCCAAGGAATGTCTATCAAGCCTCATCAATGCCTGAGTGTGGGTTCTTGTTGATCCCCTGACCACAGGGGGAGGCATCCAGGCCCATTGAAGAGATGTAAAGGTCTCAGCTGTGAAATACTGCCAGGCCACCGGGGTGGGGGGGTATCAACCTGCCACCTGTGCCTGGGTCTCCAAGCCCAGATTTAGAGTGTCTAGAGATGTAAACCTCTCAGACAGATGGCCCTGGGGCCTCAACTAAACTTCTCTCTAGGAAGACCTATGACAGTGGCTTCTCAGCATCACTCCCCAGCTCTGCCTGCTGGACATCTGCCCATTATACATCCTCCATTGTCCTCACTCGAAGGACTTCATGTTTTAATCCTGAATTAGGAGCTAGGCATCTGGGTGTCAGAAGGGGTTGATTTTAGTCCCCACTGCCATGGCTTTGGCTGCATACAGAGCTGAGGGAGGAGAGAGATTTAGGGTCCCCGGATTCTACCTGCAAGTCAGCTTACCCAGGAAAGAATGATTTCACTTTTATTTTATTTTACTTTTATCCCAAATAAGAATTACTCTTGAGAGCTCCACAAGGAGAGCAACAGAACCAAATATCTGGGCACAGGGGTCTTTTTTGAGGCTGATACTCCAACCAAGGACCATTCATGGATATAACCTAGAACTCATGCTCAGATGTAGCCTATGGAGGCTCAATATCCAAGTGGGTCCTAGTAAGGGGAACAGGGACTATCTCTGACATTAACTCAGTGGCTAGCTCTTTGACCATCTCCCCCTGATGGGGAGGCCTCAGAGGAGGTCAATGAAGCCAGTTCTGATGAGACTGGATAAGCTAAGGTCAGATGGAAGGGGAGGAGGACCTCCTCTAACTGTGGACTTGGAGAGGGGCATAGAAGGAGATGAGGGAGGGAGAGTGGGATTGGGAGGGGAGGAGGTAGGGGGCTATAGCTGGTATACAAAGTAAATAAACTGTAATTAATATAAGAAATAAAATTAAAAAGGGAATTATCCTTGAAAAATCACCCCAGTTTCCTACCCTGATCTGCTGAGTCCAGGGAGCTGCATGGTTCTCCAGAAACTTAGGTGTGAGAGCGTGGATATTGCCTTGTGCACTGGGTAGTCAAGAATCCTTAGCCTTTCTGGGTTTCCCAAGAGGATGAACTTCAACTATTTGGTTCTATCCAATCCAGTATCTGAGGAGAGATGTCTCTTTTGATCTATCTGCCTTTCAGACCAAGGGTGGCTTCCCTAAATGGATCCTTGTCTGTTCTTTCTCAGCCTTGCCGGGGGTTGACCATTGATGCAGCTAACTGAGGCCTTCAGGACAACCTCAGATGCCATCCTCAGAAACACGATTTACCGCCTCCAAGGCAGAGTCTCTTGTTGATTCAGAACTCACCAAATAAGCTGAGCTAGCTGGATCAGGAGCCCCAGAGCTCTGCCTTCTCGCATCTGGGATTGTAAGCACCCAACCACACTCATAGTTTCTTGGTGTATTATGAGATTGGGGTTAGAACTTAGGCCCTCATGCTTGTAAGACATACTTGAACCATATCCCCAGGCTGTGGTATATATCCCAACCTATGGCTTCCTTTTTCATTTTATTGATGTTGGCTTGCAAAGCACAGTTTTTAGCTTGATGAATAATGTGGCAATATTTTTTTGTGTATGCATGATTAATGTTTTTGGAATCCTCAGCAAAGGGTGGTGAATTTTTACAAACCAAGAAGTAAAATGTTGCCTCCTGCCTTCATAGGGTAACCCCATGTACCCCCACTTGCTGCTTTCCCAATCCCTGGTCAACTGTCAGCCTTCTCACAGCATAGACTATCTCTACCTGTTTTTAATCAGTCATTCTGTTTTGTTTTGGTTTGAGAGACAGAATACTAGAATAAAGCAAGCAGTATTTGTTTTATTTCCAATTGCATGGTTAGAAAGAACACGATTTTAAAATGGGCTTTCTGGAGGGATAAATAATATGTTACTTCCTCCCAAATATTTTGACATTATGTTAATAGACTTTTGTTTGTTACCGTCTCTTTGTCTGATGATTTATTTTATGTTGTGTTGTGTGTTTTGTTGGGGAGCAATTTTGGAGCTTCAAATGGAGTGTATGATGCGGTAATGATGTTAACTGAAGGCTGAGTAACAGTGCAGGCATCAGGATAACTTTTTATTGAAGCAAAATTTGCATGAAAAATTTACAGATAAGTGTACAGTTTTATGAGTTTTGAGTTATGCAAATAGTCACATAACCACAACTATAATCAAGATAGATAACCTTCCTATTTGCCAGAAGGTCTCTTCCATGCCTCTCCCAGTTCGTGCCTACCAGATCAGGCAGTTCTAATTGTGGCCGCCATACATCAATCTTTCCTGATCTTGAACAGAATATATGTGTAATCATAGAATAGGCACTCATTTGCACAATGCATTTTTGAGATTTGCCTGTATTATTTAACAGACTTGATGAGTGTTCTTTTTATGCTGGATAAACCTCAGTATGAATATATATGATTTATTCATCTTCTGTTAACAGGCATTAGATTGTGCCTGCTCTGTGCACACACGCTCGTTCCTGCTTTTCTCAAATAAACAGCCCATCCTGGAGTTGTTTCATAACAGGAACTAGATGTTTAACTCCCTAAGAACCTTTTCCCAAGTGGCTGAATGTTCTCATGTGAAGAGTTTCAGTTCCGGCTGATATTTGGAAAGCTAGCCATTCACAGGTGTGAAGTGGGAGCTCATTGTGTGGACTATTTGAATTTCCCTGAAGGCAAACAACACTGAAGGATTTCAAATGCACTTGTCTGCTTGTGTGTCTTCTTTTGAGAAGTGTCTATTCAACTCTTCTTCTCTTATTTGTGGCTGGCTATTGAACTGTAGGGTTCTTTAAATATTCTGCATAAGTTTCTTGTTAGGTATGAGAGCTACAAGCCTAACCTGTGGTTGACTTTCTGTGAACACAAGTTTAAAACTTGGTGTCTGACCTGTCAACGTTCCCTTTTTGTGACTAACATGCTAGGGGTCCTCATTAGAAAATTTTTTACCTACATCAAGTTCAAGACAGTCTTCTACTTGCTTTGCCATTCTAGGTTCCCAGGTTGGGTCAATGAGACAACCATCTTAAATTGACCTTTGTGTGTCAACATGAAGTGCAAGTAACTAGTTATTTTATTTTATTTTATCTTTGGTTTTAGAGAAAGGGTTTTTCGGTATAGCTCTGGCCATCCTGGAGTTCCCTCTGTAAACCAGGCTGCCTCAGACTCATAGATATGCACCTGCCTCTCCCTTCCAAGTACTTCCAGCTATAACCGGCAATTTTATAAAACACATTTTCCTAGGGTTTTTTTTCTGCCTTATTTGCTTAAAAATTTTTCTTTCCCCATCTATTCAGCATGGCACTTTTGTGAAAAAAAAAAAGTAGGTTGGCTGCATAGAAGTAAGATGCCCATGGCTTCACCATCCTAACCCACTTATCTGCTTCTGTGATTGTCAACACCACCTGTATTGATGGCCAAGCCCAGTGAGTTCCTGAACCTGGCAGTATGATTTAAAGGAACCTCAGTAGAGGCAGAAAGACTGGGAGCCTGAGGTCAGCCTGATAAGACCCTGTTTCAAAAAGCAAAAGCAAAATGGAAAAAAACACCACAGCCTCCCCCAAACCAAACAAAACCCCCAAGAGAGTTCAACTTGGGAGAACTCACATCTTACCAGCATTGGACACAGAGCATGTGCTTTAGTGTCTCCTGCCAAAGCATTCTGCATTTCCACACTCAGCTTTTGTATATCCTTAAGTATTTTGTCTTTGACGCTGTTATAAAGAAAAATTTTTCAAAATTTCATTTCCTGTTATTTTCTACTAGAATTAAAGTAAGTCAATTTCATACATTTACTTTGTGAACCAAGAGCTTGTTAATCTAGGGAACATTAATTTGGTTACTGATAAGGGACGGGGTCACTCTTGGGCACCCTGGAGAGAGTTCCATGTAAATAGTCACAGTAGCTATAGCTACAAGGAATTTTAGCCTTTCTCTTTTTTTCCTAAGGCTTTTTAAACTATGCGTGTGTGTGTTGCTGTATGTAGGTACTTGAATGTAAATGTTGGTGCCTGTGGAGGCTATGAAGATGGTGTTGGATCCTATGGAGTTGGAGTCATGGGTAGCCATTCAATGTGGGTACTTGGGACTGAACTTGGATTCTTTGCAAGAGCAGTACATGTTCTTAGCCATGGAGTAACCTCTTTATCACTGAACCTTTCTTTTCAATATATATGCTTTTAATTTTTCTTGTCTTACATTAACTAGAATTTCAGCACAGCTATGAATGGGAATGATGTATGAAGAGATTTTTTATTTGATCCTAGTCTTAGGATAAAAGACTCCAGTGTTTGAACAACAGATTTGATACTTAGAATTTTTATCATCTCTTGCCAGATTGAAGATGTTGTTTTCCCATCAAAGTTTGCTGAGAGTTTTGGTCACTAATGCACACTTGAAGCCAAGAGTGATAGATCAAGCCCAGCACTTTTTCTGTCCCTTTTGAAATGGTAATATGGTTTTGCCCATTCACTTTGCTCATAGGTAGCTTGGGGATGTAGCCCAGTTACTGAATGTTTGCCTGGCATGTGCAAAGCCCTGGGCTAGATTCTCAGTGCCTGCAGGTGTGTTGGTGGAACCCATTATCCTAGCATGAGGATCAAAAGTTCAAGGCCATTCTCATATAGTAATTCTGAGGCAAGCCTGGGCTACAGAGACCTGCCTCTAAACAAACACAGTTTTGTTCTTATGGTAAATGAGATCCACTAACTTTAGAGTGCTATTTTTAAAGTCCTCAAGGAGAAAACAATAACATTGTATTGTAACTGCATATTTCACTTGATTCAATTTACTAATGTTGTGCTAGAAATTTTTATGAGAGCAGTTGTTTTTCAATTTTCTTACCATGTCCAGTTTTGGTAGCTAGAGTATACTGATTTTCCAAAATGATCTAGAAATCTAATCTTTGTTCTCTGAGTAAATTTGTCTTAGAGTTTTATCTTTCATTCTTTATGTTTTTGATAATACTCACCAGAAAAACACTTTGGATCCAGAATTCTCTTGTGAGAAAATTCAATAGCAAATTCAATGACTTAAATACATTTTTAATATCTTTTTTAGTGGTGGTAAGTTGTGCATGCCAAAGACTGCTACTCTATTTAAATAGTTGAGTTTCTTGGCATAGAATGTCTCATTATTCTCTTATCTTTTTGGCATCTGAAGGATCTGTAGTAATGTCTCCCCTTTACTTTCTGATATTGGCAACTTGTTGTTTTCTCTATTTTTTCTTGAGTAATCCTGCCAGAAATTGTAAGAGAGAATTATGGTGATATACTTGCCATATAATAAATACCACATGCATAAAATATATGATTTGATAAATGTTGATTGTTTTCATTTTATTCTGTTGCTGTGATAAAAACACTTTTTCTAAAACAAACAAACAAACAAACAACAACAACAAAAAGCATTGAGAAGGAAATGTCTATTTGGCTTATACTTCCAGGTGAACAGTCCATCACTGAGGGAAGTCAGTGTTCAAGCATGAGCTTGATGCAGAAACCATGGAGGAATGCTGCTTTGGGCTTTTTCTCCAGTGGCTCACAGGCTCATGCTTAGCTAGCTTTCTTATATATCCCAGCATGACCTGCCTAGGGATGGTGCTACCCATGGTTGACCTTCTTGCAACAATGAACAATCAGAACAGTGCCCCACAGACATTTCAATAGGTCAATATGATCTAGGCAATTTCTCAATCTAGGTTTTCCTCTCAGATGACTCTAAGCCATATCAAGTTGACAGTTACAACTAACTACAATCCTGATATACTGCAAATGCTGACAGCTGAGAAGCTAATACTGCAATCATGATAATGAGCATTGCTAGTTCCCATAAAACCTTACCACATATCATTAGGGTTTCATTCTTCCTCCTACCAACACCCTATGTCTATTGATTTATTCTCTGGAAGTATGGATTTTCACTTTCCACAAATTTATATGGATAAAATAATATAGTGTATTATTTTATGATCTTTACCTCTCTTCTTTCATGAAGCCTACTGTCTTTGATATTCACCCATATTCTTACATGTACTGTGAGAGGTTTCTTAGTAGTATTATATTGTAAAGAAATAGCAAACTCTGTGACTGGAGAGATCAATGATTAATAGCACACTTCTACCATAGGGCCTGGGTTCAAGTCCCAGAACCCATATGGTGGCTCATAACCACCTGTGTGTGACTCCAGTTCCAGGAGATTCAATACCTTTATCAGCATCTTCAGGTCTCATGCATGCATGTGGTACACAGACATACATACATGTAAAGTACACATAAAATAAAAAATAATAAAATTTAAAAGAAGACATACCATCATTTGCATCTTCATTATCTTAGGATAGGGGTTGTTACAGTCTCCAGGTTTTTTTTTTCCTCAAACAAACAAAACTGTTATTTGTATGTTAGAACTTATATGGCTCATCTCTTGGGCAAATATTAATGTTTTGCAGCAGATTCCCTGGATTTGTGGTGGGTTTTTGTTTAACTTTTATTATATTTTTAAAAATGTGCCTGAGTTTGAGAGCTGAGAGTACATACTCCATGTGTGTCCAGTGTCCCTGGAGGCCAAAAGGGTGTGAGATTCCTTAGAACTGGAGTTAGGGATGGTTTTGAACTGCCATGTGCTTCTGGGAAGTGAACTTAGGTCCTTTGCAAAAACAGCAAATGCTCTTAACTGCTAAGCCATCTCTCCAGCCCCTTGTTTGACTTAAACAACCAGAGATTTCCTTCCAACTGTTTCCAAAGTGATTACAGTTTCAAATTCTCATGAACAATGTGTGAGCATTTTAGTGTCTCCATATTGTCAACAATTGATAGTGAAAAGTGGAATTCTAATATGTGTGTGATGGTGTCATGTTGTAGTTTTAATTTTACAACTGTCTACCAATGAACAATAACATCAGGAAGTTTTTCATCTGTTTATCTGACATCTATTCATGCTTTCCAGTGGCCTACTCAAATATTTAAGCTAAGTTAAAATAGTCTGTTGCTTCATTATTAATAAAAGATAAGAGGCCTTTATAGTGTGAATAAAAAACACTTTTTGGGTCTGAAAGCTGCCTTAGCAGATAGGAGTACTTGTTGTTCTTACAGAGGACCGATTGTTGGGAGCTACACCATGTAACAGCAGCTACAGGGGACCAGTGTATGTACATGCATGCAACAAACATACTTAACAAGCAAATCTGGGTTTTTTTGTTTTGTTTTTGTTGTTTTAGTGCTTTCTCAGTTGTTTGTTTCTCAAATATTTTCTCACAGATTGAGGACTGTTTTAATCTTGTCTTAAATATATATATATATATATATATATATAATTTTATTATGTATTCAATTCATCTTAGTTCAACTTTCTCTAACTCCCCTTCGACCCCCTACTTAGTATACTATCCTTCCAACTTTAGGTCCTCTTTTAAAGAGTGCACTCAGTGTTGCCCATATGCACTTGCCTGTGGGGTATGGGCAACTTACCAGTGGTCACCTCTCAGAGATAGTAACTCTCCCTCGTGTGGCAGCTGCCAACCGTCAATAACTCCCCAGCGGAGGGTGGAGCCTTGGAAACCTCTCCTCCTCTGTGCTGGAATTTAAAATTTTTTACTTTTATTATTTTAAAGTGTGTGTGTGTATGTGTTTGTGTGGATATATGCATGCTGGTGCAGATGCCCATAGAGACCAGAGGCATCAGGTACCTCAGGAGCTGGAATTATAGGTGATTGTAAGTGAGCCACCATGCAATTCCCAAGAACCAAACTTGGGTCCTCTGTGAGACCAGCAAATGCCCTTGATCTCGGCGCCCTTGCTACAGCTCCGTGTTTGGGCTTGTGCAACTAACCACAGTTGCCATGAGTTTGTGTACTTAGCACCCATGTCATCATGGATGATAAAGAACTACATTTAACAGTATTCCTCTCCAGCTTTTACACCTTTTCCACTTCTTCCATGTGGCTCCCTGAGTCTTGGGGTCAAGGGTTGAGGGCTGAGGGTTGAGGGATTCTATGACTGAGCACTCACACTGGTAATTTTCAACATTTTGACCAGATCTGAGTTTCTACATTGACAACTACCCACTGCAAAAAGAAGAGTCTCTAGAGGCCCAAGGTTGAGAGATGTGCAGATCTATGAATGGAGACATAAATATTTAGAAGGCAGATTGACAACATGACCATTTAGCAAAACAATATCAAAAAGTTCTTCCCTAAGGCCCATGACTTCACTAGCCATGGTTTTGAACTGTGTTTGCAATACCAAGCATGAATTCCTTCTGGTGGAGCAGGCCTCAAATCCAACCAAGAGAACAGTTGGTTACTATCAAGAACAGTCTTAGCACAATTACACCAGTGGAGACATCTTGCTGGTAGATTGGTTTTGTCACATGGGGGGTTGGCTGCTGGGTGAGACCATCTCTTTTTCTCCCCCAGCAGCATGGATAGCACCTTGCAGTGCTGTGGAAGCTAGCCACCTGGAAGAGAGTTTCAATGTCAGTTGAAGTTTGTTTCTTTGTGTTCTACTGTCTTCAGCAATATGATCTTACCATCTACTTACAATGGACAACCAAAAGTAATGGCAGTAGTCTATATTGATTTGGGTGCCTATGGGGCTTCCCAAACCAATAATGTAGAGTGAACTGTGTCATGCCTGGCAGTGAGAGTTTTCTTCAAAAATCCACTGTCCTTTGGGAGCAACATTGTTCACCTATGAGAGGGACCTTTGTCCGAGGGACTTTTGTTGTACCTTTAAGTAGCTTAGAAAATTTTGGGATTACATAGTGCTTCCTCATATGCCCTTAATTTTGTCTACCTTACCCTCTATCATTTTTTTCTCTTCAGCCCCTGCTTCTTTCTTTGCTTTAACCATCAGCTCCCAGCATTCTCTGGCCATTTTTTTCACACTACATATATTCTACTCTCCCATTCCTAGATTTTTTTTGCTTGGGTTCCAGGATCATAGTTTTCTGTGGGACTCTTTCATGCACACTTTATGCAGACTAAGATTTCTCCTGCCCCTTCAGTTTTCTTTCTCCATCGCTCAACAACCTACAAGAAACTTCTGCACAGCGTGCTCCCCCACCCCAGCCCACCCCAACCCACCCCAGCCCACCCCAACCCCCACTTTTCATTTCACCTGTAGTCTACTATCCTCTTACTTAAGCTCATCTAAGCTCACTCATTTCTGATTTCCTGGCTTCTACACGTACTCCAGCTAAACATACAAAATAAGATTTGAAGCCAGGGCCTACATGTGTGAAGGGGTTTGTGTTTGGGTAATCTTGCTTGGTATAATTTTTTTTTTTCTGGTTCTATCCATTTACTTGCAAATTTCGTGATTTTGATTTTTCATTTCATCCAAGTGATCCATTTGCAGTTGAATTTTGAGTGGGGCAAGTACTAAAGATCTACCTTCATATTTCTGCATGTCAACATCCAGGTTTCCAGCACTGTTTGCTGACTATGTCCTCTCTCCAATGTGTATGTTTTTGGCATCTTTGTCAAAGATGGGGTGATTGTATCTACCTGAAGTTGTGTCTAGGACCCCTCGTCTTTCTCATCACTTTATGAGCCTGATTTCATATGGGTGCCATGCTATCCCCAGCACTAGGGTGCTGTAGGATGGCTTGAAGTCAGGCTTTTAGATTTCTCCCTCAGTACTCCTCCTGTTCAGGATCTCTCTGGCTGTTCTTGGTCTTTTGTGTTTCCACATAAATTCTGAGATCCTCCCACTCCCGCTGTTTGTGAAGAAAGAACCTGGCATTTAGAGTGGGATGGTATCAAATCTGAAGATTGCTTTATGGAAGGATTGCTATTTTTCACAGTGTTAAATCTTCCAATCCACAAGCATGGGAGATCTTTCTACCTCCTAGAATTTTCCTCAGTTTCTTTATTCACCATCTTATTGTTTTAATTGTAGAGTTCTTTGGAGTTCTTTGGTTAAATTGTGTGTGTGTGCTGTAAGAAAGATTATTTTTCTAATTTTCATTTCATGTTGTTTTTCATTGGTATACAGAAAGGGCATTGACTGTTATAGAAATGTTTGTTTCCTGCCACTTTGCTTCAAGTATATCTCAGCTCTAAAAGCTTTTTTGGTGAACTCCTCAGGTTCTCTTTTGTGTGAAGTTATATAATCTGAAATTACAGAATACTTGAGTTCTTCTTTTTCCTGTTTGTGTCCACCCCCTATTTTTCCCCCTATTGGTATTCTTTTCATGTCCTTTTCTTGTTTTATTGCTCTAAGATTTAAAGCACGATATTGAACAGGGGTGAGAGAGCGGACAGACTTGTCTGTTCCTTAATTAGAATGCTTTGAGGTTTTCTTCATTAAAGATGGTGTTGGTTACAGGTTTGTCATATATAGCCTTTATTAGGTTTTGCTATGGTCCTTTTGTGTCTAGCCTCTCATGCCTCTTATCAGGGAGGGGCACTGGGTTTTGTCAAAGGCCTTTTTTTGTATCTAAGGATGTGATCATATTATTTCTACCTCTGAGTCTATTTATAGGATAGATAACAATGATTGAGTTGATGTATGTTGTATCAATCTTGCATCTCTAGAATAAAGCCACCTTAGTCCTTATGAGGTGATCTTTTTAATGTGATTTTGAATTTGGTTTGTTTGTATTTTATTTAGAATTGTTGTGTTTTTGTTCACCAGGGAGATCAGTCTGCAGTCTTCTCTTTTGCGTGGGGTGTCTTTATCTGGTTTGGGTATCAGGGTGATACCGGCTTCATAAAAAGAGTTCGGATGCTTTTTCCAGTTTCATCTTGTAGAATAATTTAAGTCTTACTGACATCAGGGCTTCTCTGAAACTCTGATAGAGTTCTACAGTGAACCAATGGGGTCCTGTGCTCTCTTTATGTGAGAGACTATTGCTTCTTCAGTCTCATTGCTGGTTACAGATCTGTTTATGTATTTATTTTTGTCTTGGTTTAATTTTGGTATGTTGTATGCATTTATATAGTTATCCATTTCTTTTCAGTTTTCCAATTTAGTATAACAGAGAATTTTGGTGGTTTAGTATGTTTTTTATTGTTGATTATGCTTATTTACTAGTTGTTGTTTTATTTGAGACAGTATCACATTATGTAATCCTGGCTGGCCTGACACTTGCTATGTTGACCATCTTGCCTCAAACTCACCAGAGATCCACCTCCCGCTGCCTCCTGAGTTCTGGGGTTCAAGGTGCACTCACCATTCCTAGCTTGGAACATAGGTTTTTAAGGTATATACTTAGGATATTCTTATTATTTCTCTTCTTCCTTCTTCTGCTCCTCCTCCTCCTCCTTCTTCTATCTGCACTTTTTTAAAATATCTGTAATATTTTCTTAATTTCATGGCATCTGTTGTAATGTTTTCGTTTTCTTCTCTAACTTTATTAACTTGGACTTTCCTTCTTTATTTCATTTAAGCTGGCTAAGGATTTATCAAACTCATTTATCTTTTCAAAGAACCACCTCCTTGTTTCATTGACTCTTTGTATTGTTGTTGTTCATTTGTTTATACTTCACTAATTTTAGCCATAATTTTTGTTGTCTCTTGTCATTCAGTGTGTATGTGTATGTTTAAGGAATAGTATTATTTACCTAAAATTACCTATATATTTAATTTTTAATTATTTCTTTTATTTTTACATTATAATATAATTAATCATCTTCCCTTTCCCTTTCCTTTCTTCAAATCCTCCTCTGTATGCTTCCCTGTTCTCTTTCAAATTCAGAACTTACCAATTGGTTATCCAACACCATATGATCAGTCCTAAAAACACATACACAGAATAACATTATACAAACTCAGCAGGTTGTATTTATGTATTTAAGACCACACACAAACACACACACACACATACCAATGAAAAAGATGCCATCTATAATTTGGAGGTGTTGTTTGGTCTTGTTTTCCCAAGTACACTCAAGTACTTCATCAACATATGAATTTGATCTAAAATCCAGAAGCGACTGGAGAGATGTGTTGTAGACTCTTAAAAGACCACAGACACCAGCCCAGATTACTATACTCAGGAAAACTTTCAGGTACCATATATGGAGAAAATAAGACATTGTATGATAAATTCCAAATTAAATAATATCTTTCTATAAATATAGCTCTACAGAAAATGCTAGAAGGAAAACTCCAAGCCAAGGAGATTAACTGCATCTATGAAACACAGGAAAAGAATAATCTCATACCAGTAAAACCGAAAGAATGGAAGCAAACGTTTGGATACCCATCACTACCCTCACCACCACCAAAATTACAGAAATTAACAATCATTGATATCTCTCAATATCAATGGTCTCAAGTCCCCAGTAAAAAAGACATAGGCAAGAGAATGGATAGGAAAACAGGATTTATTCTTCTGCTGATGACAAAACACACCTCAGTATCAAGTATAGACATTACCTCAGGGTAAAGAGTTGGAAAAAGTTACTCCATATTCCAAACAAGTGGAGTGAAGAAGCACACTGGTGTAGTTATATCTACAAAGTAGAGTTCAAACCAAAATTAATCAAAACAGATACGGAGGGACACTTCATACTCATCAATGGAAAAATCTAAAAAGGTGACATTTCCATTCTTAACATCTAAACCCCAAACATGACAGCACTTACTTTTATAAAAGAAATGCTACTACAGCTTAAATTGCATACTGATCCTCACAAACTGATTGTTAAAAATGTCAATATCCCACTCTCATCAATGGACAGATCATCCAAACAAAAACTGAACAAAAAAATACTGGAACTAACAGACCAAATGGACATAACAGATATTTACACAAAATTTTTCATCCAAACATAAAAAAGATTACTTCTTTTTTCTCAGCACTTCATGGAACTTTTTCCAAAACTGATCACATACTCAGACACAAAGCAAGTCTCAACAGATACAAGGATATTGAAATAACTCCCTGCATTCTATCAGATCATCATACACTAAAACTGGATATCAACATCAGAAACAAAAGAAAGCTTACAAGCTCAAGGAAACAGAAGAATTCTCTACTGAATTTTTAAAAAAAAAAATAGGTCAAGACAGAAATAAACAAAGAAATTAAAGACTCTCTAGAACTCTATGAAAATGAGTACATAACATACCCAGACTTATGGAATACAAATAAAAGTGGTGCTAAAAGGAAAATTCATAATGCTAAGTGCCTACATAAAAAAAGAGAGAGATCTCAACAACCTAACAACACACCCAAAAGCTCTAGAACAAAAAGAAATAAGTACACTCCAGTGGAGGAGATGGCAAGAAATAATCAAACCAAGGGCTTAAGTCAATAAAATCGAAACAAAGAAAACAACACAATGATTCAATGAAACAAAGTTTGGTGTTTTTTTTTTTTGAGAAAATTAATAAGAGGGATAAACCTTTATCCAAAGTAACTAAAAGTCAGAGAGAATATCTAAATTAACAAAATCAGAAACTAAAAGGGGGAACATAACAAGAGACACTGAAGAAATCTGAAAGAATCCTTAGGTCATACTTTAAAAACCTATAGCCCACAAAATTGGAAAATCTCAAAGAAATGAGTAATTTTGTCTATAGGTACCACTCACCAACGTAAATCAAGATCAAACAAACAATTTTAATAGACCTATAACCCCTAGTGAAATAGAAGCAGTCATTAAAAGTCTCCCAATCAGAAAAGCCCACAGCCAGATGGTTTTAGCACAGAATTCTACCAGACTTTCAAAGAAGAATTAATACTAATACTTCTCTAATTATTTCACAAAATAAAAACAGAAACAATACTGCCTGATTCATTTTATAAGATCACAGTTACCCCGATGCCCAAACCAGTTAAAGACTCAACAAAAAAGAGAACTACAGACTAATTTACCTTACTAATGTAAATGCAAAAATACTCAATAAAATTTTTGCAAACTGAATCTAAGCGCACATTATAAAGATCATCCACTATGATCAAGGAGGCTTCCTCCCAGAGATATAGGAATGGTTCAACAAATGAAAATTAATAAATGTAACCCATAATGTAAACAAGCAGAAAGAAATCACACAATCATCTCATTAGATGCTCAAAAAGCCTTTGACAAACTCTAACATTCATAATAAAAATCCTGGAGAGATCAAAGGTACAAGGGACATATATAAACACAATAAAGGCAATATATGGCAAGTTTATAGCCAACATCAAATTAAATTGAGAGAAATTCAAAGCAATTTCACTGAAGTCAGGAACAAAATAAGGCTTCCTATTCTCTCCATATCTATTCAATATAGTACTTGATGTTTTAGCTAAGGTAATAATACAACTGAAGGCGATTAAGGGGATGCAAATTGAAAAAGAAGAACTCAAAGTATGGTTATTTGCAGATTATAGGGAGGTATACATGAGTGACTCTAAAAATTCTACCATGGAACTCCTACAGTTGATCAACACCTTCAGCAAAGTGGCTGGAT
Organism: Pachyuromys duprasi; assembly: GCA_028658305.1. Taxonomy (NCBI): domain Eukaryota; kingdom Metazoa; phylum Chordata; class Mammalia; order Rodentia; family Muridae; genus Pachyuromys; species Pachyuromys duprasi. The sequence goes on from CM053766.1 coordinate 121,103,252, forward strand.
ACTAAATTAAGTTAAAAGAAAAGTCAGTAGCCCTCCTATAGACACATGGCAAATAGACTAAGAAAGAAATCAGAGAAACAACACCTTCACAATAGTCACAAATAATATAAATATCTTGGTGTAACTATAACCAAGCAAGTGAAAGACTTGTATGATAAAAATTGCAAGTCTTTGAAGAAAGAAATTGAAGATATCAGAAGATGCTCTGAATTGGTAGGATTAACACAGCAAAAATAGCCATCTTACCAAAATCAATCTACAGATTCAATGCAATTCCCATCAAAATACCAACACAATTATTTACAGACTTTGAAAGGACAATTCTCAGCTTCATATGGAAAAACAAAAAACCCAGGATAGCTAAAACAATCCTTAACAAAATTAGCTCTGACAGAGGTATCTCCATCCTGTTTTCAAGCTGTACTACAGAGCTATAGTAACAAAAACCACATGGTATTGGCAGAAGAACAGTGATCAATGGAATCAAATCGAAGACCCAGACAAATCCATACACCTATGGACACCTGATTTATGACAAAGAAGCCAAAAATAAACAACAGGAAGATAAAGCATCTTCAACAGTAGGTGATAATCAAACTGGATGTCTGAATGCAGAAGAATGCAAATAGATCTATAGCTATCATCCTGCACAAAACTCAAGTCCAAGTGGTTCAAAGATCTCAACATGAAACTAACTGCGTATGATAAATCTAACAGAGGAGACAGTAGAGAGTAGCCTTGAACTCATTGGCACAGGAAACACTTTCTGAACAGAACACTGATAGGGCAGGCACTAAGACCTGCAATTAATAAATGGGACCTCATGAAACTGAAAAGCTCCTTTAAGGCAAAGGACACTGTCATTTAGTCGAGCAGCAGCCTACAGAGTGAGAAAAAAAATTCTTTTCCAGTTACATATCTGACAAAGGAATAATACCCAAAATATATAAAAAACTAAAGAATCTAGATATCAAAAACGAATAATCCAATTTAAAAACAGGGTACAGATCTAAACAGACAATTCTCAACAGAGGAAACTCAAATGGCTGAAAAGCACTTAAAGAAATGTTCAGCATCCTTAGCCATCAGAGAAATGCAAATCAAATGTACTTTGAGATTCCATCTTACACCTGTCAGAATGGCTAAGATCAAAAACACAACTGACAACTCATGCCGGTGAGGATGTGGATCAAGGAGAGCACTCCTCTATTGCTGGTGGGAGTGCAAACTTGTACAGCCACTATGGAAATCAGCATGATGGTTCCTAGGGAAACTGGGACTCAGTCTACCTCAAGACCCAGCTACAGCACTCTTGGGCATACCGAAAGGGCACGTCATCATACACAAGAATACTTTCTCAACTCTGTTCATTGCACCTTTATTCATAATAGCCAGAAACTTGAAACAACCTAGATGTCCCTCAATGAAAGAATGGACAAAGAAAATGTGCTACATTTACAAAATGAAGTATTACTCAGCTGTTACAAAACAAACAAACAAACAAACAAACAAACATCATCATGAAATGTGCAGGCAAATGGATGCAACCAAAATAAAAAGTTATCCTGAGGGAGGTAACAGAGATCCATAAAGATGAATATGATATATATTCACTTATAAGTGGATACTAGCTGTTCAGTAAAATTTCAATCTGTAACCCCAGAGAGGTTAGATAAAAAGAAGGGTTTCAGGGGAATCCATGAATCTCCATAGGAAGGGGAAATAGATTATGTGGGTGGACTTGGGGTGGGAAGGAGCAGGTGTGTGGGGGGGCGGAGGAAGAGTGTGGGGAGAAACAACTCAAACTGAGGGGCATTGGAGAAACCGTGTGGAAACCCAATACTGTGAAAACTTCCTAGACTCCATCAGGATGACCCTAATGGAGAGTAGTAATGGAGAATATGTAGTACCTTCCTGCACCATCTTTTGTAGCCAGGGAAGACTTCCAGTGGAAGGACTGGGCCACATTTGGCGGAGTTGTGGACAGAAGGGGTTCAATGGGGAGTCCTAAACACCCCAGGCTGATGCTAGGGCAGAGGGTTGCTCTCTAACAACTGGCAGCAGGCCCCCATCTACACAGCGAAATGGTGCCCACATGGAGCCTTTGCCTCCAGGTTTTAGTCTCTTTGGTGCAGGAAGGTACTGCACAGGTTACAGAAAAGAAAAATCTGGACACCAACCCAGCTACAAAACCTTTGACCTATAATCTGTCCCACCTGTAAGATGTGTTGGGGCAATAGTGGCAAAGAATTTATGGGAGTGGCCAGCCAATGTCTGCTTTAACCTGAGAAACACACACACACACAGAGAGAGAGACAGAGAGAGAGAGAGAGAGAGAGAGAGAGAGAGAGAGAGAGAGAGAGAGAGAGAGAGAGAGAGAGAGAGAGAGAGCGCCCATGTCTGACACTGCCTGGATGGCCAGAACTGAAGATTGAATAGCCCAAAGAACTCGGGTAGAACCAAACACTACTGCCAAAACAAGCAAAGAAACAAACGAACAACCACAAAAGCAAACAAATAAAAACCAATGAAATGATTCCTAATGATACTCTGCCATATTCTGCTATATTCTGTCTAGTTGTCATCAGAGAGGCTGCATCTGCCTGTGTATAGGAGCAGGTGCAGAGACACAGGTAGACATTATGTACAGAGAGTGTACATTGGAAGTCTCCATTGGGGTCCCCTTTGGAGTTCTAGGAACCCCAAGGAAGAGGGGATGGAATGATTGTCAGATGTCATGGAGAACACCAGGAGATCATGGACTGCCAAATGAGCTAAGCAGGGCCTGCATGGGCTTGCAGACCGAAGAGGCAAGCAAGGGGTGGGGGGCCCTCATGAGTCTGCAATACATCCTCTGCATGTATGCTATGGCCGTTAGCTTGGTATTTTTGTGAGATTCTTCACAAGTAGACCCCTAACAAGCAGGTGTACCTCTGGCTCTTTTGCCTGTTTTGGGGACTCTTTTTCGACTATTGGGTTACCTTGTCCACCGACAATATGAGGGCTTTTTACCTTATCCTTTGTATTTTGTTTTGTCCTGTTTGATTGTTTTCTTTTGGATGCCTGCTCCTTTCTGAAGCAAAACAGAGGTGTAGTGGATCTGGGGAAGGGGGAGGACCTGGGAGGAGTAGAGAGAGGAGAAATTGTGATCAGGATTATTGTATGAGGGAAGAACCTATTTTCAATTTAAAGAGATATTAATTTGAGATCCCACATCTATACATGTAGGTTTATTATTTATCACTATAATCTGGTCTATATAATCATATGTATGCACATATATATGTATGTATGTATCCTTAGCACTACATACTTTGCCTCCATGGTGTTCCATAGACTTTGTTGCACTGTGTTTATATTTTCATTCAATCTAGAAATTTTTTAATTTCCTACTCAGATTTCTTCTGTGACCCATTTGTCTTGTGTTGTTTCGTTTCCAAGAGTTTGTGTATTTTCTGTAGTTTCAAATGATGTTGACAGCTGGCCTTATTCCATTATGGCCTGATGGAACATAGCATGATATTTAAAATTTCCTGTATTTTCTTTGTGTTCTAACATGTGATCACTGTTTGAGCAAGTTCCATTGGCTATTGAGAAGAATAGGTACTCTCCAGTGTTTGGGTGGAATGCTCTATATGTGTATGTTGGGTCCATCTGATTTATGATGTTCTTCAACTTTCATGTTTCTCTTTTAGTTTTATCCAGATGACCTGTCTATTGGTGAGGGTATTAAATCCATTAGCACTCTATTGGGATTAATCTGTCATTTTGGACCTAGTAGTATTTGTTGGAAATTTGTTGGGTATACCTAAATGATATTCAAAATTGTAAAAATCTTCATTCCTCTCATGAGCATGTAATGACTTTCTTATTTTTCTGACTACTTTTGGTTTGAACTCTAGTTTGTCAGGTATCCGAATAGCTGTTTGATCCTAGTTCTATTTCAAATACCTTTCCAAGTCTTTGACCCTAAGGCCATTATTGAGATTGAGGGCTGTTTCTTGAGTAGATTCTGCTTTCTAATCCAATATGCTTATCTGTGCCTTTTTGTTGGAGAACTGAGATAATCAATATTCAGAGTTATTATTGACATGGGCACATTAATTCTTGTCATTTTGATGATTTGTGGTGATTTCTTAAAGATCTTAAATCAACTATCCTGGTATTGTTGGGATATTCTGGATGAACTCTTGGATGTGTTCTTCTCCTCAGACTGAAGTAAGTACTCAATATTCTCTGTAGAGCTGCCTTAGTGGTCTTCAATTCTTTTCATTTTCTTTTTCTCTCTGTCTGTCTGTCTCTCTTTCTTTCTCACTTTCTTATCATAGAAAGCTTTTATCTTTCCTTCAATTTTGATAGTTTTTCTGGGTTTAATAGTCTGGGTTGATAGTTGTGGGTCTTCAAAACTGGAATAAATCTCTCTAGGCTTTTCTAGCTCTAAAGTTTTTGTTGAATAATCAGTTATTGTGATTGGCCTGCCTTTATAAGTAATTTGACCTTTTTTCTGCTTTCAATATTCTTTCTTTATTCTGTTTTTTTAATGTTTTAACTATATTTCATGTAAGTTTTGTTGCTGTTGTAGTTATTTTTTTCTTTGTTTGGTCCTATTTGGTTTTCTGTGGGCTCCCTGTACTTGGATGTACATCTCTTAGAAATTTTTTTACTCATAATTTCAGTTTGGCTTCTTCTCAGCAAGTCTCTCTTTGTTGAATTTTATTTCAATATCTTGGATTGACTCATACTTTTCTTTAAGCATTTTGCTTTTGTTCTCTTGTGTATTTGTGTCTTCTTTGAGTTGTTTGGACATAGTTACAATTATTCTTTTGAATTCTTTGTCTGGAACTTCTTACAGGTCATTTTCATTAAGGGTCATTATTATGGGATTAGTAATTTGTGGAAGAAAATTGTCTTGTTTTTGTATTTTTTTCTGCTCTGGAATTTGAGTATCTAGGGCTAGCTTGTTGGTTACATTTTCTTTTTTTGTTTGTTTGTTTATTCAAGTCTTATTTCTTTCTCAGTTAAAGCATTCTCCTGAATTTTCAAACACATCTGTTGAAAGAATATTCAGGAGGGAACTATTTCCATAGTAGGGTTGAGATGCCATGGTCTGGTATTTAGGGCTATAGGCTCTATCCTATATCTTCTGCATGTAAGCTACTGTCTGGTACCTGAGGCAGCTTGTCAAGGAGCCTGGAGTATGCTTCTCTGGGGACATGGGCTGGTGGTTCTGCACCTCCAGACCATGAAGGGAAGCTGTAGAGTCCCTGGTATTTAACTTAAAGTTTTGTTAACATTATCTTGTCATCACTTGTTTTATTCTTTTCAAAATTTAAATTTTTAATGAAAAATAAGCATTAGACAGCAATATCTTGTAGCTTAATTTTATTTTTCTATTAATTTTTTGAGCATTTTTTCAAATGCTTATCAATCGACAAAGAAGAAAAAAAAAGCAAGAAAAAATCAGTGTAGGACCATCAAGGTCTATGAGTGCACACTTCCTGGCACTTGTTGCCAAGCCTAATGACCTGAATAAAATCTCCAGAACTGGAATAGTGGAAGAAGAGAATCAACTCTCACAAGTTGTCCTCTGGCCTCCAAATGCATGTCATGGCATGTGTATCCACACAAATACAAACATGTACACAAAATAACTAGATACAAATAAAGGAAATAATCACTATATGTATTGGCTGAGTGTTGTGAAATACAAATGCTATAGGGTGACTGACTAAATTATGTTGACCAACACATGTATCATTACACATACTTATTGTTCCCTTGTGGTGGGAACATTAGAAGTGTACTCTTTTAGCATGTTTGAAAAAATGTATTAATAGCCATAATCATCATGCTCTAAAATGGGCCACTAGAACCAATCCTTCCTATCTTCTGAAACCTTGTATCTTTGACTGACATCTCTCCTTCATTCTCCATACCGCACCATCCTCTGGTGTTAACCATGCTACCCCATACCTCTGGGAGATCAAGTATAATTTTTGTTTATTTACTTATTTTACATTTTTATTTGTTATATATATATAAGCCACGGTGCCTGTTTAGAGGTCAGAAGACAGCTTGCAGGAGCCTTTTCTTCCACCGCATGGGTTCTGATGATTAGACTCAGATCATTCAACATAAATATGTACTATATATGTCCTAGATCTTTATGCATTCAATTTAAAAAAATAAGCAGTACTGGACATAGCTAGCTAGATAGTCCTGCACATAATAACAGTGATTAACTTCAGCATCACATGCTCATCAATAGATCATCACTTTCAAATTTAATGTTCCAGGGAAGAAAAATTTTAACCAAGGCAAATGGAAAGAGTGTTTTAATTTTCCATTAGTTAAAATAGAATTAAGGTGTTTTTAAATCCTATTTATCACTGGAATTCTAAAATAGATTTTTAAAGTCAACCAGCTAATTGCTAAAGTAAGTCATTTTATCTACAATTATTTTAGTGTATGTTGCATAACAGTAATTACAGATTTAAAAGGTGGTTTTATAGTTACAGGAATCTGCCTTTTCTCTAAGGTCTGGAAATAGAAGCAATTCATTATGAGTTTCTACAGGTATTTTTTAAATAGAGAAAATATGTTGAATTTAAAATATGAACAACCCCACCAATCGTCAGTTTTGCTTTGGTAGAATTTAGTGTATGTTTATCATCTATCAGTTGTTTGTAAGGATGTTTATTCTATATGAATGTTATTTCATGGTCATAGGGGAAATTGTAGCTAAACATTTCATTGTCTCCAGTGTGGGAAAGAAGCACAAATCTATTGCTTTGTCTAGCTTATAGCCATTAAATCATTATGTCTACATATATTGCTGTTACTTTTGCTTTCTTTAAAGACCTGATGATGTTTTATGAAGCCACAAAATCCATATATTTTTATTTGGACCTAAATTTGTACTGTCCGGTCATGTGTGTCATTGCTAATTATAGATGTAAAATTAAATTAATTTTTAATTGGAAAAATTCAATAAAAGGATATTCATTTAGAAAAACAAAACAAAACCCCAAAATACTAGCCCTCATTTTATAAGGCCAGTATTACACTAATACCAAACTGTATTAAAATACAACAAGAAAACTATCAGTTTCCTTTACAAATTAGAATATGAAAACCTTCAAAAATATTATCAAACTGAATTAAACATTTCATTCAAACCATTAGGTTCCATGATCAGGTTGGCATTGTCCTACAAATGCAAGGATTGTTCAGCATGTGCAAATCAATGGATATAATACAGCACACAAATAGAATCAAGAACAGAAAGACTTTTGACAAAACTCAACGTTCCTTCATGATAAACCTGTGTTTTAAAACAAACAAACAACCACAAAAACCAACCTGACATTTGGTAGGACATAGTGGCTCACACCTTGAATCCTTGCACTTGGGAAACAGAGGCAGATGCATCTCTGTGACTTGGAGGCCATCCTGGTTTACATAGTGAGTTCCAGAGCAGCCAGAGCTACATAGTGAGAACCTGTCTCATCAGAACAAAACATCCCTCTTCAAACAAAACAAGGAATAGATAGAACAAGACCTTAGGCCTCAATGGATGGCTTCACACCTGTGTGCATGTGGGAATCACTAACTGAACTCAGGGTTATTTACAGCAAAAACGAAAACTCCAAAGAGGTAATGAAGTTGGAAGGGAAATGAGTTGGGGGAACTGATGTGATGGAGGGAGGTAATGGTGCATGGATATGATCAATGTACATTGTGTAAGTGTATGAAGAAAAAGCAGCATGGTGCTGCCTCATGCCTTTAATCTCACTCAGGAGGCAGAGGCAGGCCGATCTCTGAGACCAAGACCAGCCTGGTCTACAGATCGAGTTCCAGGACAGCCAGAGCTACACAGAAAAACCCTGTCTAGAAAATAAAAATAAGGAGGAGGAAGAAGAGAAGGAGGCTCAGATCCTCGGCACTTTGAGGCTCTGTAAGACAGACCTGTAGACAACATTGTACTAAATGAGGGGATTGAAAGCGTCTCCTCTAAAATCAGGAATGAAACATGGTCGGCCACTCTGTCTTCACTTACTTGGTGTAAGTAAAAGCAAGAGAAAGAAGCAGAGTTACATATAGGAAGGATACAAATAGCCCCTTTTTGCAGAAGATGGAATCCCACTGAAATGAATGTACAGAAAATGCTTAGATCTGACAAGCGCTTGAAGCAAAGTTCCAGGATAAAAGATCAAGGTGACAAAATCAGTAGCTTTTTGTATACCAAAACCAATCATGCCGAGAAGGAAGTCAGAAAAATAATCCTATTCATAATGGCCTAAAAGAACAACAAAACAAACCTGGGAGTGAAGCCACCCAAGAGTATGAAAAGACCTCTATAATGAAATGTACGAAACACTGAAAATAAGAGGAGACTGAAAAAAGATGCTAGAAAATGGAGAGAACTCCCACAATTCACAGATTGGCAGAATTGATATTGTGAAAATAATTGTGATCAATGCACTCCCCATCAAATTTCCAAAGACATTTTTCAAAGAATTAGAAAATAAATCTTAAAATTTATATGGAAGCGTGAGAGACCCTAAACATCTCAAACAATTCTGAGCAAAAAAGAATAATTCTGGAGAAATGATTCAATACCTACTTTCAAGCATACTACAGAGCCATAGTGGACACACCCTGCCTCCCACACAGACGTGTAGGCCTGTGGACTAGAAGAGACAACAAAGAATCAGACTTTTAGGCCTCAGCCATCAGACTCTTGAGAAGATGCTACATAAACACTTGGAGAAAAAAAATACAGTCTCTTCAACAAATGGTACAGAAAAACCAGATATTCATCTGTAGATGAAACTATATCCCCATTGCTCGCACATCAAAAATCAACTCAAAATGGATTAAAGGTGGTGGCCCAGTGGTTGCAAGCACTTAACCACTTTTGCAGAGGATCAAGATTCAGTTCCCAGGACCGACATCGGGTAGCTCACAGCTGTCGGTAACATCAGTTTCAGGGGATCCAGGGGCAACTGCACACCTGCGGTATACACACATATGTGTAGGCAAACACTCGACAGTAAAAAATAATAAACTGATATTTTTTAAAGATTTGGAAATGTGAAGCTACTAGAGGAAATTAGGGGAGAGGCCATAAAGGCGCGTCCACAGCCTTGTAATTATATCAAGCTGAAAAGCGACTGCAGCAAAGCTACAGGTGCCACAGGGAAGAGGCAAGCTACAGAATGGGAGGAGCCTTTGACTTTCATCTGACAGTGAACTAACATACAGAATATAATTTTTGAAAGCTTAAAGAAAACAAATGCAACTAAAGAATATGTAATACTACTGATACATGAGTAAATGAGTGAAAGATTTCTCAAAAGAAGAAATGAAAAATTGGCAGTGAAGAAAAGAAGAAAATGTACAGCATCCTTAGCTACCACAGAGAGTCCTTTCTCTGTGGCAGAATGATGCCACCCAGTGAAGGAAAAGTCACAGGTGCTGGTGAGGGTGTAAGGTGGGGCGAGGGATAGGATGGTGATGGTGGGAATGCAAATTAGTCCAGCCACCGGGAAGATCGGTATGTAGGAGCCTCAGACAAACAAACTACATCTAGAATTGCCTGATGATCCAGGTATATCATTTCTAGATACAAACAAATCAAAGTTAGCATCCATCTTAGATGCCAGCGCATCTGTTCGTATTGAGGAACCAGCCACAACAGCCAGCTTACAGCATCAGAGTAGGTGCCCATCAATAGATAATGGACAGAGAGTTATGGTATGATGCTTAGTTTTTAATTTATTCCATTTATTTATTTATCTGTTTGTTTGTTTGTTTGTTTGACCCAAGCCTAGATATACCTGGGAAAAGAGAATCTCAGTTAAGGAATTGCCCATAACAGAGTGGCCTGTGGATGTCTGGGAGACATTTCCTTGGTTGTTAATTGATGTGGAAAAGCCCTGCCTACTGTGGGTGACACCATCCCTAGGCAGGTGGGCTTGAGCTATATAAGTAATGTAGCTGAGTAAGCCATCCGCAGCAACCTAGTAAGCAGCAGTCCTCCGTGGTCTCTGCTTCAGCTCCTGCTTCCAGGCTTCTTTGATGGTAGATTGTAACCTGTAAGTGGAAATAAACCCTTTCCTCTCCAAGTTTCTAGTGAGCAGGGTTTCTATCACAGTGCCCGAGAAGCAAATACAACAGAGTAATAGTTTTTTTTTTTAAGACAAAATCATGTCATTTTTATGAAAACAATGCAACTGGAGATTACTATGGTAAATAAAACAAGCCATACCCAGAAGGACTTGTTATTGATTTCTCTGTGTGTGTGTGCGTGTGCGTGTGTGTGTTCCCACATAAGTGCATGCTTGTAGGCCAGAGGTGGGCTTGCAAGAATTGGTTTTCTCTTTACCCTGTTTGGGTACCAGGGATGGAACTCAGTTCCTATGGCAGCAAACACCTTTACCTTCTGAGCCATCTAGCCAGCCCACCACTGTATGTTTTGTAAAAGTTTTAAGCTTTATGTTTTAAGTCTCCATATTGAATTACTTTTGGTTAAAATATAGGCAGGATGTTTTTCTCTTTTCTAAATTTAAAAAAATATTTATTTATTTTTGGGGCAGGAACAGGCTTGTTAAGGTATATGCAGATGGCATTCAGGGGTCAGTTCCCTCCTTCCACCACGTAGGTCCTGGGGATCAAACCCAGGTCCTCAGGCTTGCTGGCAAGCACTTTTACCTGTAGAGACATCTTGCTGGTCCTAGATATTTGTATTCTTGTGTGTGGATGCCCTCTTGCTTCAGCTCCATTTATTAGGAAGTTTGTACTTATACTCTAGGGAGCAGTTTCTGTGCTCTTGTTTAAAAAGAATCAGTTGTTGTGGGTCTAGTTCCATCTGCTTCGTTCCACTAATCTCTGTCTTTTCCTCTCCAGAGACCACACTGTCAACCACTGCCGCTATAGTGTAAGCCTGAGTATTCGGCAGTTCATTCCTCTTCTATATTCAGCTTCACTAAGCCTGGCACATTTGTGTAAATTTTAGAATATGCATATTTGTACCTATCAAGTCTTTCCAGGATTTTTAATAGGAATTATATTAAACCTAAAGACCACAAGCTGTAAGTGCAGCTCAGTGGCAGCCCGTGTGTTAGCTTCCTAGTTGAGTCCCGAGCATGAACAAAATTAAATACAATAAACCTAGAGATTAAATCAGGGTCATATGACATCCTTACTATATTAATATCTTTGCTCTATCCATGAATATAGTAGACATATCTATTCAGTTAGGTCTTTTCATTTCTTAGATTTACTGTACTTTTATTTGTGTGTGTGTGGTGGGGGAGTGGATACAGATGCCACTCAGCCTGGAAGAAAGCATGTGATCCCTTGGAGTGCAGTGACAGGCATTTGGCTGTTAGGGTTGCACTCAGGCTTTCTTGAAGGGCAGAATGTGTCTTGACCACTGAGCTGTCCCTCCATTCCCATAGTTAAGTCTCTGGTTTCTTCTTCAGCACAGTTCTGGTATGGACATCCAACATGTACCCTGCTAACTAGATGCTTTGTTTTGTTTTCTTTTCATTTCTTTTTCTTGCTTCACTGCAATACTTAAAACTTTCAGTGTCTGTGAAATAGCAATGGGGAGGCAAGGAATACTGTCTTATTCTTTCTTTTCTTTCTTTCAGGTAGGGTCTCACTTTGTAGCTTTGGCTGGCCTGGAACTTACTGTGTAGACAAGGCTGGCCGTAAACTCACAGAGATCTGCCTGCCTCTACCTCCCTAGTGTTAGGATTAAAGATGCCCACCACCAGGCCTGCCTTATTTATCCTAGTCTTAATGTTAAAAAGAAAGCATTCTAGACATTACCATAAACCAATAGTGTGGCAGGTTAAATGAGGAATGTCCCCCATAGGCTCAGGGGTTTGAACACTTGATTTCCATGCCATGGCATGATTTAGGAAGGTTTGAGGGGTAGCCTTTCAGGAAGAAGGATGCCACCGGGGGTAGACTTTAGGAGAATATAGCTTTTTGTCAGTTTTAATTCTGTCTGCTTTGAGTTTGTGTTTAGAGATAAGCTCTCAGCGTTCTGCTCTGGCCACTGTGCATGCCGCTTGCTGCCATGACTTCCAGCTCTGGTAGACTCTGGCAACTCAGGAGCCCTTTGGTGGTGGCGTTTTATCACAGCAATGATAAGTAACTAACACAAATGACAGGCACTCACGGGTTTGTAGTTGCCCGTTCCCATGTGAAGACAATTTCCTTTTAGTCCTAGTTTGAGGAGGGCTGTGTTTCCATTGTGACTGCATGCTGAATTTTGACAAAGACTGTTCCTGACATGCTGAGATAATGTGGTCTTCCGCCTTAGTGTCTAAATTCTAGCTTCAATTTGATTGAGTTGATTGATTTTTTTTTTTTGGTTGTTTTTTTTTTTTTTTTTTTTTTTACAATTAAGCCACTTCTCTTGAATTGCGAGAAAAAAAGTTCACCTAATCATTAGGTGTTACGTTTAATATGAACAATACAAATATATGAGTGTGTGTGCGCACATGTGCATATATTTTAAAGCACATAAACATCCGTATTTTAACTACATAGGTTTTTTTTTTGGTTTTTTTTGTATTCTTTTTTATCCCACCATGAGCTACCATTTTGTAGTTTAATGTTCTTAGCATAGATTGCTCTGGCTTTGGCTAAGGTAACACAGGCTTCATAAGATAATTTTGGAAGTTCACTTTCATCCTTTATTTCCTGGAGTTTTGGTGGCATTTTCCTCCTTCAAATGTACGGTGAAATTTACCATAAACCACCTGGTCTGTGGATTATATTTGTGATAATTTTTTAAAGGTTTGTTTTTTTTGAAAGCTTATGTGTATGTGTGTGTGTCCGTGTAAGGACATGTGCATGTGACCTCAGGTCCCAGAGAAAGCCAGAGGCATCAGGTCTTCTTGGAACTAGAGTTCATGTGATTGTGCCAGGCTGGAGAATAGTCTCTCGTGCTCATGTTAATGTTTTAAAGTACAATTCAGCTTCAGTGTATGTAGTTGTCATTGAGATGTCCATGGAACACATCGCACCTTGATTTGACCTTTTGCACTTTGTGTTTTAAGTTATTAATCTGTAATGACAGACTCTCTCTAGTTCTGACCAGGAGAATTTGTCTGTTTTTCTCCATGAGCAATCTGGCCAGAGGTTTTTTTTTTTTTGGTTTTTTGTTTGTTTGTTTGGTTGGTTGGTTGGTTTTTTACAGTTTTATTCACATGGTCACAAATTCAGCTCCTGCTGAAGAGTCTTCTATGCTCCTGAACTCTGGGTTAAATTACATTCCTAGTTTCATAAAGATCAGTTGACTTAAAATTTTCACACCTAACTAATAGAGGCATTGAATGCCTAACATTGGTTTTTTTAAGGTCAGCTATACCCCCAACCTTAAGTCATTTTGATTTTTATTCTGTTCAATTTTTATTGTTTCTCTTGTAATTTCTTTTCTTTCTTTCTTTTTAACTCATGAGCCATTTAAGTGTGTTTTAGTTTTCATATTGGGGGCATTTCCTCATGTCATCACTTACTAACTGCTAGGTCCCTTGTGTATAGATGATAGAGAATAAATGCCATTAGCTGTGGATGACAGTGTGGCTTGAGCCTTGAATCTTTACTTACTTGTTTCTTGCTTTACAGTTATGAAGGGAAAGACGATGAAACAATCCTGCACTTGCCTATTTCTCTTCCCCAAACTACCAGAGTTTGCTTTTTGGATCTTGAGGCTCTACGCTTTTTATTTTATGCTTAAATAATTGAAGTATTTGGTCATCTCCGGGAAATGTTTCTTTTGTTATGCTAACACTAGCCTTCTCATCCTGTAGGAGCCTCTAATCTTCAATACCCAGATCAAAGTCTGGTCCCCTGCGGACACTGTCAGTGCTGTTCCCTTCCACACCATCTGCTCACTTCTAACCCTTTAAGTTCACAGTTCTTGGACTTCAGAGACTGCTCACTGGTCAAAGAGCTTGTCACAGAAGCCTGAAGACCTGAGTTTGAGTCTCTAGAATCCGTATAAAACTGGACACAGTAGTGAATGCCTGTAAATGTTAGAACTCCTACAGCGAGATGGGAGATGGAGACAGGAGCCTCAACAGGAACCCAAAGCCAAGCTCAAGGACCAGCTATGTGGGCGTACACAGAGACTAATATTAACAGATCCTGTCACAAACAAGGTGGAAATGAGGGCAGATACCGGAAGTCATCTTCTGATCTCCACAGGGGCATTGTGTTAAAGACGCATTCATTCTTACACACAAATGTCTCTCAAAAAAAGTGTGCAACCCAATATATATGCCTCTCTCTGAGTGTCACACACAGACACAAATAAAATAAAGTAGGTCTCTTGGAAAAACTGTGAGTGGGGCATTGTTTTCTTTTTTTCAAAAAAAAAAACCCCAACACAAAAGAAACTATTTATTTTTTGTGGTTGACCTGGAAGGACATGTGTGTGGAGGCCGGAGGACGTACTCATAGGTGTTGGGTCTCTCCTTCCATCATGCAAAGTCTCAAGGATTGAACTCAGGCCTTAGAGCCACCTTGATGGTCCAGTCTCTTATTATTAACTGGTATGTTTGGACCATTTACATGTTATTCTGGTATTCTTTGTTTTTCATTTCCTCTTTTTCTGGCTAGAGACAGTTGCTAGGCCAGAGCACAGGGAATGTGGACATAAACAGAGTTCAAGAATTTGCTTAGAGCTTGGAGAGGGGCCAAGGCAATAGGAACACATCAGTCAGAAGTTGAGGTTGTGTTTCCAACAGCCGCTTAGAGCTGTGCAACCTGCTGGGTACTTCTTGGGTACAGGTGGCATACGCCTACAATGCAGTCCTTGAATTTCAGCTTAAGCAATTAGTTGTTTTGTTAGGGAAACTACAACAACAGGTAAGGCCTGTGAGCTGTTCCTGTACTTAGCACCTCAGCCACTCTTGACCGCTGCCTTTACTGTGGGTTTTAGTCATTGCTACCCACTTCCACCCACGTGAGCATCCTTTAGAAAACCCTAGTGCAGAACCCTAGGTAATCAAGACTCCGCATTGGTTCCCACCAGAATTACAAGAAGGTACCACCTCACCCAGCTTTTTAGAAGGGGAGGGGGATCTAAACTCATTTCCTCATACCATGGAGTTTTCTCTGCAGTCCACATCACCACTGTTATTAACAACTGAAATGTAATAGCTTTGTCCTTCTGGTGGAGAAAGGGTGGCGTGGTCCTCAATTGCAACGTGTCTTTTCGTCTGGCCACTGTCAGCCCTTGGTTTTGGCCTCTCAGCACTGCCTGAAATTTTCTACTCACTATAGATAGATAGATAGATAGATAGATAGATAGATAGATAGATAGATAGATAGATAGATAGAAGATAGATGATAGATAGATAGATAGATAGATAGATAGATAGATAGATAGATAGATAGATAGATAAATTTTTGGTTGTGATGACCCTTTGGGGTCTCAATGAGATCTTTCACCATATTTGAAGGACTTTGGCTATTTCTCTTCAAACCTGTTTTTATTTATTAATTTCTATTCAAACCCGGGCCTCACGTTAACTCTCGGTGTGCTCAGCTGATTGGAATCACCTAGCTGTTCATGGGGGCTCCTTCCTTCCCCTACTGTCTTCCTTTACATCTACTGACCTTTTCATTTTGTCGTCTCTACTTCGAAAGGACATTTGGTGATCATTCACTTAACAAACTGCACTTACCAGCTCTGGAGCATCTGTTTAGACTTGAGTTTTTAAATTCTCTAAAACTGTGGCCAAACACACGCGTAAAAGCCGCCGCCGCCGCCGGAACCTGTTGCTGGGTACAGCTGCTCAGCGTTGAGTACATTCACACGGCCGCGCTACCTCCCACCATCTGCCCACAGATTCTTTTTCATCTTGCAAACCTGAATCTGTGCCCAGTTTTAAGTGTTTGAAAAGCTTAACTCCCATCTCCTGGGAGCCCCATTCTTCCATCTCTGTGAACCTGACTGCGTGACTAAGCAGCCTCAGAAACGTGTCTGCCCCCGCGGCTGCCTGCGCCCCCTGGCACACGATCCTTGGGCTGTCTTCAAGAGGGGCCGCAGTCCCCTTTTTAAAAAGGACAGCACAGATTGTAGTCAATGAGTTATCACATTTTTTTTTCCCCAAAAGGACATGAAGTTGAGCAGAGAGGTGAGAGGAGGGATGGGTCTGGGAGGAATTTGGGATGGATACAATCAAAACACATTGTATGTAATTCTTGAAGAATCAATTAAATTATTTAGTTTAGAGTACACATTATGAAAGAAGACATAAAGCTAATTGCTTTTCTGTGTCTAACGCTGGTGAGGATTTTGTTGTTTTGGTTTGGTTTTAATGATGGATAAGGGCATAAAAACATTTGGTAATGGAAGTATGAGAACAGGGTGCAACTCCACAGCTTCCTTCCCAAAGATCTTCTAAGTGTCTAGCCATTCACAGAGTTGTATAGTCTTTGAGCCTGGTTAACTTTGGTATGTGTGTCTGTGTGTTTTAAATGGGCAATGTTTCCTTTAGGATAAAGGTTGATATAAAAAA
Source organism: Pachyuromys duprasi (assembly GCA_028658305.1). Taxonomy (NCBI): domain Eukaryota; kingdom Metazoa; phylum Chordata; class Mammalia; order Rodentia; family Muridae; genus Pachyuromys; species Pachyuromys duprasi. The sequence goes on from CM053766.1 coordinate 121,119,805, forward strand.
TTTAAATAATTAAGTTGTGTGTGTCAAACACAATCATGTGACTGTGCTTACCAGAGTCTATGTGGGTGAAGGCCAGAGGTCAACATCAGGAATCTCCCTCAATTACCCTCCACGTTAATTTTTGAGCCAGGGTCTGTCCCTGAACCCAGAGCTCATCTATTTGGCTAGGCTGGCTGCACGTGGAGCCCTGGGAATCTGCCTCAGTTTCCCCAGGGCTGAGTCGGAGTCGTGGGCTGCTAGTGTGGGTGCCCTGGCTCTGAGCTCAGCTCCTTCCTCACACAGCAAGGGCCTTGGCCACCAAGCAGCTCCTTGGCCTGCACCTCCTTTTGAAGGCTGACTGTCCTTGTGTTGACTCACACATACTACATTCTCTTTGATTTTTAATTAAACACATAAGTTGGAAGTTGGAGGGATGTCTCAATGGTTAAGAATATTCACTGTCCTTGAAGAGGATCCTAAGTTCAGTTCCTAGCACCCAGCTCAGGCAGATATCAGCCCCCTATAACTCCAGTTCCAGGGGACCACATACCTTCATTTTGCCTCTGTGACCATCTACCTTACACACACACACACACACACATACACGCGCACGCGCGCGCGCGCTCGAGAATCTCAGAGGCAGAGGGTGACATATAATTAAACTAAATCCAAAAATCGTTTTTTAATTGTTCCTCCATTGACAGACAGTTGAATGCCATTGGCTTTGGGGCTCTTGCAGTGAGCTCTGTGTGACACCGGCTTAAAATCTGTGTTTCAAATGTTCATTTCTAAAATACAGAAGCACAGCCAATTTTGTAGCCCTTTAATTCTGCACTCTCACTAAAATAATTTATCATTCCCTGGCTTTTTCTTCTTCTTTCTTTTTTTCTGTGCGGTCACCGATGGATTCCTAGTGGGTCTTTGTTTTTGTTTTTGTGGACTATGGGGTCAACTACCGATAAGCAAAGGTTATCTCCTTCTTGCCCACTCTTTCCTATTTCTTCTTCATGCTCTATTGCACTTCCCAGGGCCTTCAATTTTCTCCCTCTCCGTTCTGTTGCATCTCTCTTTAAGTCCACTGACCCTTTCTTTTGTCATTTCTGCTATGAACATTCAATGAATATTTCATTTGAGGAGGCTGTCGCTGAGGTGAGCCAGCAGCACATCACACACGCTGGACAAACCCTACCTGCGGCTCCCGCTCTACTGCATCTGTGCTCTACTCTCGCTGTGGCGTGCCTAGTTGGACCTGATGATGTTTTTAATTTCCCAAAGTTGTGAGAGAACACACATACGAAGCTTACCACCCTTGCCTGCTGACGTGCAAAGTTCTGTGACATTCGGGGCGCTCACATGGCCGCGTTACCCGGCCACCACCATCTGTCCCCACAGTTCGTTCGCGCCGTGCAGCTCTGAGGCAGCTGTATCGTGTTGCACAGGCTGTCCAGCCACCATGGCCCTGTGTCTGCTGTTGGAAGGACAGAGACTGAGGCTTTCACCACTAAGTGTGATGTGAGCTATGGCTTTTCTAGCTGCCCTTCAGCAGGCAGAAAGGCTCCGTGACCGGGCACCTTCTTTTCACAGTTTACTGAGATATTTCCATCACACCAGACATTGAATCTCCTGTGTTCTTTCCCTTGGCCCTGTTGAAGTGACTATAAATTTTTTTCTTATTTAGTAGGCTGACTTGGCGAATGGCATTGATCTGTTCTCTAAACTGCTTTACTTTCCCAGGATAAACAGCACTGGCTCTCCACAAATTCTTTCCTGTGCATTACTTCGTTGTTTTGTTGGTGGGGGTTTTCACATTATCAGTACACGAGGTAGAAGGTGATCTTTCGTTTTCTTCCTAAGAATTACTTACTAGCAGTTTGTGGATGCACACGTGGTGATGTATGTGTGTGATGGGTGTGGAGGCGTTTCCCTTTCCCACCTTTACATGGCCCGGGTACCAGGTTTGTGCGGCAGGCGCCTTTCCCTGCTAAGCCATCGGTCGGCCCAAGTTCCCAGTTGTCTTTTTCCTGCACTGTCTTTGGCTTTGGTAACAGAGTGATTTAATCCTGGCCTTGTAAAATGAGTTATAATCTGTTCTCGCTGCTTCATGTTGGAAGAACACGGGTAGAATTGCTATTGTGTCCTCCAGAACAGAACTTTTCATTTATGACTGACCTTTCTAACACTGAAACCAAAATTGTGGCTAGGTTGATTTCACAGGCGAATCCTACCAAACCTTAACAATGGGTTTCCAGCACCATTTCATGCAGATGCTGCCTTTCCGTTGATGCGTGTTTTTGGTATCTTTGTTAAAGTTCAGATGCCTGTAGTTATGTGGCCATGTAACTTGGTCCTCTCTGATCCGTTGATCGATGACTGTTTTTGTGTCAGTCAACACTATGTACTGCAGTGTAGCTTGAAATCCGGCCTGTTTGATACCTCAGTCAGCGCACAGGATTGCTTTGGCTAACTGGGGTCTCCTGTGTTTCCATATGCATTTTTAAGACAGCTTTGTCTGTTTCTGTGGAATGTCACTGGGATTTTGATTGCATTGCATGAATCTGTAAATTGCTTTTGGTGGGGCGGCTGTTTCACAATTTTTTATTCTTTCAATCTGTACCATGGGTCTCCCCATCTTCTGCTGTGTTCCTCATCTCCTTCAGTGTTTTAACGTTTCAGTATAGACATCTTTCACATGTTTGGTTAGGTTTATTCCAAGGGGTTGTTTGTTTTGTTTTATGGCGATTATAAATGAAATTGTTTCACTGGTCTCTTTGTCAGTAGGCTTGTCATTGTCATATAGAAAACTAGTGATGATCAGTTCTAAAGGGAGAACCTTTAGGGTCCCTTATGTATAGAGTCACATCAATTGCAAATAGAACCATTTGATCTCTTCCTTTCCTACTTGTACCTTCTTTTTTTTTTTTTCTTCTCTTGTCCTGTTGGGCTAGCTAACTAAGCCTCCTAGCACAAAACTGAATAAGAGTAGAGAAAGTGGACAGCCTGTCTTGCTCCTGATTTTAGTGAAAATGCTCTGAGATTTCCCTATTAATATAATGTTGACCATAGATTTGCCATATACGGCCTTTATTATACTCAGCAATGATCCTTCTATTCCAAGTTTCTTATGGACTTTTAATATGAAAGGATATTTGATTTTGTCAAAAATCTTTTCTGCGTCTATGGAGATAACCATGTGATTTCTGTCCTTGAGTCCATTTATGTAGTTAATGAAAGGTATTGATTTACATATATTGACCCATCCTTGCATCTCTGTAACGAAGCCAAATTGATTGTGGTAAATGAACTTTTTGGTGGCCTCTTGAATTCAGTTGACAAGCATTTTGTTGAGACTTTTTTTCATCTGCTGTGTTCATTAGGGAACCTGGTCTGTAATTTTCTTTGCTGTTGGTATGTCTTAGTTTGCTTTTGGTATCGGGCTAATGCAGCGCGACACAGAGAGCACAGTTGTGCTCCTTCTCCTGCCCCTGGAAGAATTCAGGGAGCCTCAGTGTCAGCTCTTCTTTCAAAGTCTGATGAAATCCACCAGTGAACCCAATTGCACCTGGACTTTTTAAGCCAGGAGATTTTTAGTTACCGTTTCAATCTGGCTGCTTGTTATCAGTTTGTTTAAATTGTGCATCTCCTTTTGGTTTACCTTTGCTAATATATGTATCTAGAACTTAATCCATTTCTTTCAAAGTTTCTAATTTAGTGGAATGTATATTTTTAAGAGCAGACCTAATGATGCTTTGAACCTCATCAGTATCTGTTGTAATGGCTCCCTTTTCTGTTTCCTATTTTATTAATTTGGGTCTTTTCTTTCTTTCTCTTAGTTGGTTTGGCTAAGAGTTTGTTAATCTTGTTTATCTTTTAAAAGAACTAACTTTTTTTGTCCCCACTGAGACCGCATATTTTTCTTTAAATTTCTGCTTCAATAATGTCTACCGAGATCCTACTGATTTCTTTCTTTCTAGTGATTTGGGGCTTTTGTTTCTGCTTCTTTTGCAAGAGCTTTTAAAGTATATTATCAAGTATTTACTTGCAATCACTCTGATTTCTCTTTCTCTTTCTTCTTTTTAATGAAAAGATTTTAACTTTAAAACAGTTTTTATTTATGTGGCTGTATGTATGTGTGAGCAAATGCCACCTGTGTCTGGGTGTAGAAAAAGACCAGGCGGGGTCATCAGATCCCCTGGACATGGAATTACACGTGATAGTGAGCTATCAGGTGTGGGTGCTGGGAAGTGAACTCAAGTTCTCTGCAAGAGCAGTACTTGCTTTCACTTTCTTCTTCTTCTTCTTTTTTTTTTTTTTTGGTCTTGCTTTTAACTCCACTTTTCTCTGGTCTATTTATTTTTAATTTTTTATAATTAAAAATGCAAATATAAAATAGCATAAAGCAAGATTAGCCAGACCCAGAGTCTGTCCTTCTTAACAAACTTCTAAGCAGTTAGCAAAGGCTCCTTCCTTCTTAGTAAATGGCACAGTTAGAGCAGCATCCTGAAGCTATGGAGCTTCCCACTGACTTTTACACTTTCATTATCAAATAGAGGGTTATCTACCACAAAAAATACAAAAACAAACCCATGACAGACTTGAAACTAGAAAAACAGCCTCCTATCCTTTTCCACAACTCCGCTGCCCTTCCCCATAGCCTAACATTTACCCATTCTTCTTCTCCTTTCTGCATGTTCTATTGTACTCACATGCACATTCATTTACATATATACATATTTGTGTATATGCTTAAGGCTAGAATCTACATATGAAGAAAAACATAAGAGATTTTTTTTCTTTTTGAGACCATGTGGCCTATCTTAATATCACACACTCTAAGCCAATCCAATTTTTTCTGCAAATTTTGTGTTTTCGTTTTTCTTCAGAGTTGACTAGCATTCCATTTTATATCTATACCAGATATCCACTATCCATTCATCTGTTCATAGAATCACGAGGCTGGTTTCATTTCCTTGCTGCCCCAGTTAGGTTTCTGTCGCTGTGGTAAACACCGTGATCAAAGGCAACTTGAGAAGGAAAAGGTTTATTTCATTTTAGAGTCTGTAGTCCAGTACCCGGGGAAGTCGGGACGGTAACTCAGGGCAGGAGGCAGGAACTCTGGAGGGTGCCAGTTATTAGTTTGCCTCCCGTGGCTTGCGCAGCCTGTTTCCTCAGGGCCACCAGTCCAGGAGCGGGTGGGACTGCCCACATTAGACTGGGCCTCCCAGGTCAATTATCAGTCAAGAAAATGCACCCACAGCCTTGTCCACAGCATTTTCTTAATTGAGGTTCCTTCTTCCAAAATGACTCTAGCTTATATCAAATGGACATAAAACTTCTCAGCACGCTGCTGTATGCGATATAGTGAATAAAGCAGCAATAAGCATGGGTGTGCAAATATTTATAAGGTAGGATGTGAACTTCCCTGATTATATGCCCAGGGGGGAAATATAAAGGCATGTGGTGGTTCTATTTTTATTTTTTGAGAAATCTCTGAAATTTATTATTAGTTATGATTTTCATAATGCCTGTATCAATTTGTACCTACATCAGCAGTGAGTGAGAGTTTTCATTCTCCCACATACCCTCCAACATGTGGTCAGATTTGTTGATGACAGCCATTCTGAATGGAGTGAGGTAGTTTCTCCAAGAAATTTTAAGTTGCATGTCTCTGATGGTCAGGGACACTTTAAAGATAGTTTTTAGCCATTTCTTTCTTCCTTTCCTTCCTTCCTTTCTTTGAAAGCTGTTTATTCAATTTATTGCCCCATTTGTCAATTATCAGATTTATATCTTTGTTACTTAATTTCTGAAGTTCTTCACAAATTCTGGATATTAGCCCCTTGACTGAAGTATAGCTGATAAAGATTTTTTCACACTCTGTGGGCTGTCTGTGGACTCTTGACAATGGATTTTTGGTGTATAGACACTGTATGTTTGTGTAATCCAATCTGTTGCTATTGCGGCTGGTTCCTTTACTGTTGGTGTTCTATTCAGAAAGTTCTTGCCTACCCTGGTGTCTCTGTTTTATTCTAGAAGTCCTTATGATTCAGATTCTAAGATAAGGCCATTGATCCATTTTGAATTGATTTCTGTGCAAGGTGAAAGATCTGAATGGAATTTCACTCATTTGCCTATAGATACCATTATTGCCTGAACTATTTGTTAAATGGGCTGTCTTTTTTCCCCCAGTGTAAGTTTTTTGTGTCCTTTGCTAAAGAAAAAGAGAGAAGAAGAAGAGAAAGAAAGAAAGACAGACAGAAAGAAAGAAAAGAAAGAAAGGAAAAGAAAAGAAAGAGAAAATGAGAAAAGAAAGAAGAAAAAATAAGTGGGCATGGATGTGTCATTTTATTGCTGGGTACTCTATTCAGTTCCTTTGGTCTAGATGTCCATGTTAATGGCAGTACCAGGCTGTCTTTATCTCTATAGCTCTGTTGTATAATTGGAAGTCAAGTATTGTGATGCCTCACAATTACCACTTAGGATTACTTTGGATATTCGTGGTCTTTTCTTTTTTTGGCTCCATATGAACTTTTGAATTGTGCTTTTTTTTTTCTTCAAAATCTGTAAAATATGACACTGAAAAGTTCAAAGGTATTTCATTAAACCTGTAGGTGACTTTTGATTGTATATCCATTTTCAAAATTTTAAGTCTGCCAATTCAGGAGCATGGAATGTCTTTCCATCATCTAGTATCATCTGTGATTTCCCTTTTCATTGTCTTGCAGTTACCATTGTAGCGGTCTCTTTATTTTTTGGTTAGATATATTCCTAAATATTTAAATTTTTGGAATCATTTTTAAATGCTGTGTTTATTTTTATTTTATTTGCATTGTGTGGGATCCCCTGGAACTGTTACAGACAGTTGTGAGTTGTCATGTGGGTGCTGGGGATTGAATCCAGGTCCTCTGGAAGAGCAGCTGGTGCTCTTAACCACTGAGCCATCTCCCCAGCTTGGAGTTATTTTGAAGAGGATAATTTTCCTAATTTCTTTCTCTGACTGTGTGTCGTTGGTATATGTGAAGGCATATGCAGGGTATAAAGTTGTATCTTAAAATTTTACTGTAAGTATGTGTTGATTAACACATTAAAGAAACCTCAGGAGTACCAAACTTTGCGATATTGCATTAAGAAATGACAAAGAATAACCTCTTCTTGAAGTAGTTTGACCAAGAATGAGCCCAAATTTGAATTTTCCACATCTCTCCCTGTGTGGTCCATCTAGCTGTAGTTTGTCGTTATTGGCCTTTCTGTTGCCTGTCTGTCCTACGGGTTTGATCTGTCCCTGTTGCCTGTCCTGCTGTGCCTCTCCCTAACAAAAGGCTTTACCAAAGAGTGCAGAGGACACGGTACAGGAAAGGTCAAGGAATTGGTCATCAAAATCCTCAATAGGGAAGGTGTTATTTATCCGATACCAACAAACACAAATGTCACTCAAAATTTCAAACAAATGTTATCAGCCTAAATGCACGTATTGCTTCCAACATTTATGGGATATTTGTTTCATGTAAGTTATACACACACACACACACACACCTATGTACATTATTCTGGGTTGTGGCATCAAAGAGTACATAATTTAAGATTAAAGCTATGCATTCAGCTTAGATTGTAAAAAATGGATTGCATAGGAAATTCAAGGCACAGTAAGTTTCATTACACTGTTCTTTTAAAGGTAGATTGAACTTAAACAGGTAAGTAGGATATATATATATTCTGTATATATATTCTGTATATATATCCTATATATATATATATTCTTTGCTTATCTCCAGGCATATTATTAACTTGGTGAATTTCTGACATTAGGTTTGTTTATATTGTGTATTGTATTTATTGATTTATCTATGTTGAACCAACCTTGCCCTTCTTGATGAAGCCCAGTCGGTTGTAATGTCTATTATTATTAATATTTTCTTAATTCAATTTGCAAGTATTTTGTTGAAAATTTTGCATCTTTGTACATCAAAGAAATTGGTTAGGTAGTTTCCTTTGTTTTTGTTGGGTCTTTCCCTGGTTTTGATATGAGAATAATACTCTGCCTGATAGGATGAGATTAGTAATGTTCCTTTGCTTTCTCTTTTGTGAAACAAGCTAAGAGGAATTGGTATCAGATCTCCCTTGAAAGTTTGATAGAACTCAGCAGTGAGGCTGGGCAGTGGTGGCACACACCATTAACCCAGCACTCTGGAGGCAGAGGCAGGCAAATCTCTGAGTTTGAGACTAGCCTGGTCTACAGAGCAAGTTCCAAGACAGCCAGAGCTACACAGAGAAACCCTGTCTCAAAAACAAACAAACAAACAACCCCAAGATCCCAAAACTACAACAACAACAAAACAAAAAACAAAAAGAAAAGAAATTAGGGAATGCATCTTATCCTGGGCTTTTCTGAGGCATACTTTCAATTACAGCTTTGATCACATTGCTTGTAATGAGTCTTGTTGAGTTATGTATGTCTTCTGGGCTTAATTTGGTAAATTATATGAGTTTTGAAAGTCTTCTATTACTTCTGAGTTATCCAACTTTTTAGATTAAGTTTTTATAGTAATCTCTAATAATGTTCTGTATTCCATTGGAGTTTTTTCTTCCCCTTTCTGTCAGATAGCTTTGTTAAAGGGTTTGTCAATCTTATCAACTTTTTTTTTTTAAAAAACACTTTTTGTTTGGCTGATTTTGTGTATTGCTCTTTTAATCTCTGTTTAATTATTTTTCCTGATCTTTTGTTTAATATTAATAATCTATTATTTTTTACTATCTACTGTGTTTGTGATTGGGTGCTTGTCTTCTGCATCCTTAAGGTGCATGATTAAGTTGTTTATTGGATATTTATAAGGCTTTTGTTATGTTTTGTTTTTAATATGAGCACTTACCACCGTAAATTTTCCTCTGAGGACTGCCTTAGCTTCATCTCCAACATTCTGATAGAATATGTTTTCATTATCATGGGTCTCTAGCATTTGTAAATTTTCTCTCTGCTTTGCTGGATGACTCACTATTTAGTCAAATATGTGTTACTTAGTCTGTAGGTGTTTTTGTGGTCTCACCAGTTTCTCATTGTTAATTTCTAGTTTTATTTCTTTATGGTCTAATAAAACAAAAATAATTATCTTAAGTTTTGTAATTCGTTTTGTATTTGTTGAGTCTTAATTTGTGTCCTATGATATGATCAGCTTTGGAAAAGTTTCCATGTGATGCTGAGAAAAATGTATATTCCTTGTCTGTCATGTGGAATATTCTATATGTATCTATTAAACTTATTTGTAGTATACTTAAGCTCTAACGTTCCTTTTTTTTTTTTTAGCTTGAAAACACATCCAAATATTAGAGTGGACTGTTGAAATCCTTATCATCAGTGTGTCAGACCCATATGGGTTTTCACCTCTTTTGCTTATGCTATCTGGAGCTCCAATATTTGATACATGAATGTTCACAATTGTTATATCTCTTATATACATTGCTCATTTTATTAATACATAGTATCCCTTTTTATCTCTTCTAATTGGTATTGATCTGAAGTCTACTTTGTCTGATACAAACACAGCTATACCCACTTGTGTTTTCTTTTTACATGGTAGTTTGTTTTCCGTCCTTTGATGTTACATTTTTTACTATCTTGGTAGCTAAGTATGTTTCTTGGTGATAATATACAGTTAGTTCTTACAGTTTAATCCAATCCATTTATCTGTATCTTTTTAGTGGTGAGATGTGGCCATTTGCATGTAAGTTTGTCTTAAAAAGGAGTTTGCTATTTCATATAAATGTGTTAGGTGACATTCTGTTTTACTGGATTACTGATATTTTTCTTTTATATTTAGTTTTGAGTGTTTGCTGAATTGATGTATTATATATGGTGGTTTTTTCCCCCTAAATCTAGTTTGTTTACCTGCTGTTTGCATAAGATTTATACTTTCACAATCACATGAAAAAGTCTGTATTTCTTTTTCCTCCCTATAAAGCATTCAATTAAAATTTTTCTGCGCTGCTGGCGTGATTGTCACTGGTCATCTTAATTTGTGTTTGTCTTGAAATACCTCTAATTCCTTGTTGATTTTGAAAGACAGCTTTGCAGGCTATCAAATTCTTAAATACAGCTGTTTACTTTCAGAGCTCAGAATATTTCTCACCACATCCTTTCAAATTTATGATTGCTGATGATAACTCTTGGATAATTCTGCTCTTGTTTGTGACTTGACCCCTTTTCCATGCTGTTTTTTAAATTATATAAAATTACATTAAAATTAAATTACTTTGTAATTTTGATATCCTGATTATAATGTGTTGTGGAGAGTTTCTTACTTGATCATGTCTGTTCTGTGTGTCTCTTGTGTTTGGATATCTGCTTTTTTCTGTAAACCTCTTAAATTTTGTGCCATTATTGGACTAGTCTGTTTATTGCATTTGGTTTTACTTCTACTTCTTATTCTTCTATACCATAAATTCTTGGGTTTGGCCTCTTGAATGCATCCCAGACTTCTTGGAGATCTTGTTCATGCTTTTTTTTCCTTCTCTATATGTCTCTCTGATTTATTTCAACAGTGTTCTCCATCCCTGAAATCAATTCTTCTGCGTGGTCTTGCTCATCATTAATGTGGTTTTTTTTTTTTTTTGATTGACCATCTCTTTCATTTCAGATATTTCTGTTTGGTTGTTTTCAGCATTTCAATTGTTTGCTCTCTGGTCCCCTGGAGCTAAAGGTCTGATCCTCTGAATTCTTGTCTTTTTGGTTGCAAGCCTTGGCCTAATAGCTGAGTCATCTCCCCAGCCTTGTCCTCTGATTTCCTAAAGTAGGCATAAACTTTATCCATAGAGTTTGGAATGTGTTTTCATTCTCATTCAATGCTAGGGATATTTTTTTGCTTTTGACTTCTTCAAAAACCCATTCATTGTTCAATAGTGTAATGTTTAAACCTATGAGTTTGTGTATGTTCTGTTGACTTCCAGTCTTATTTCACTGTGACCAGGAAAAAACAAGGAATTATTTCAGTTTTTCTATATTTGTTCAGACTTGCATCTATTTTAGAGGAAGTTCCATAGGCTACTGAGGGAAAAAAGTCTATTCTGCAGTATTTGCATGGAATATTCTGTAGATGTCTGTTAAGTCCATTTGGTCAAGGTTTAATTCAGACACGCCTGTTTTTCATTGGGATCATCTATTGATTATTGATATTGAAGTCACCACTGCTTTTGTACTGGGTTAATTTGTGAATCTGTAGCTGGAAATATTTATTTTATGAAGTTGGGGGTACTTGTGTTGGGGCATATGTGCTTAGAATAGTAATGTCTCCTTGGTAGGTTGATTGTTCTCTTAATAAATATGAAATGACTCTATCTTTTCCTATCAGTTTGGGTGTGAAGTCAGATATTACAATAGTGATGGCTGCTTGTTTCCTAGGTCTGTTTACTAGAATGTCCTTTCCCTCCCTCCAGTACAAGGTAGTGTCTGTCCTTTGTGGTGAGATATAATTTGTGAAGACAACAAAATGATGACTCCTGTGTTTTTATCCAGTTTACTAGTCTGTGTTTTCTGATTGGAGAGTTGAAACCACTGATATTATTGTTGAATCCACTGAATTGTTGTTGAAAATGGTATATTGATTCCTGTCATTTTGTTTATTTTATAATGATTGGATTTCTTTCACTATTCTAGCATGGTTTTTTCTTTCTTGTGGCCATCTTTATGGGTAAATTAATTTTGCTCTTTAGTCTGTCAGATTCTTTCACATTTCCTCTGTTGAACTGGCTTAGTGGTCATAAATTCTTTCGTTCTGTTTTTACCATAGAAAGTTCTTATTTTTACTCCAAGTATGACTGTTTTGCTGGATATAGTAGCCGAGGTTGACAGTTGTCATGTTCCAAAGTTTTGAATACATCTGTCCAGGACCTTCAGGCTTTCAAAGTTTTAGTTGTGTAATCCGGTGTGATACAGTGGATTCTCTTCCGTCACTTTCAACATATTATTTTTGTTCTCTATATTTAGTGTTTGAAGTGGCTAATCTTGGTTGTCAATTTGACTACATCTACAAGCAACTAAAACCCAGGTTGCTAGGCACACCAACTTGTGAAGGTTTTTCCTCCATCAGATTATTTGAGGTAGAAAGACCCACAATAAATCTGGGGCCACACCTTCTAGTAGAAGCTCACATAAAAGCATATGGAAGAAGAGAGCTTCTGCTCGTTGCCTGTTTTCTCTTCCACTTGCAAATTTGTCTATCCTGTTGCCTCAGACTTGTCTTCAGACTTCCAATGAAAGACTGAAAATCTGCAGCTCTCTGGGAATCCTCCAAGGCCTCCAGCACCAGACTGGGACTGTTGAGACATCCAGCCTTATGGATGGTTAAGTACAGAATTCTTAGCCTTTCTATTGGAAGACAGTGATTGTTGGGCAACCTGTCACATCCTGTAGCCAGTCTAATCATTTTCATTCATTCTATCAATGCTATTTTCTAGACAATGTTTTAATTATAATAGGGAGAGAGGAGATATTTTCTGGTCTTGTCTGTTTAGTGTCCTAAATGCTCTCTCTATCTGAATCTTATTTCCTAGTTCTGGGAAATTTTCTTTTGATTCTTTTGAAAATATTTTCTATATCTTTAGAAGGAGATTCTTCTCCAGTTATTTATGCCCGTAACTCATGTAGTTTATCTTTTCAGAGTTTCTGATACATTTCGGAAATCTTACCCGTCATTCTTGTTTTGTTCTTTACTCTATTGGACTATTCTTGTTGTCCATCTAGTCTTCAGACTGGGATATCCTGCCTTCTCCTGGATCTCTTCTGTTACAGAGATAATACCCCCTCCCAACACACACACACACACACACACCAATGGAGCTTTTCATTGAAATTACTATATTTTGTTTCTAGAATCTCAAGTGGGTTTGCTTCATTATTTCCGTATCTTTGTTAAATTTGCTTCCCATATCTTCTGCCTTCCTTATTTTATTTAGCTGTTTGTTTCTGTATTTGAACATACTTATGATCTGAGTTCTCTATCTGGAATTTAATTATGTTGTCTTGGCTTTTTGTGCTTCTTAAGCTAATGCATTGGGATTTGTGTATTTGATGTTACTTCTTTGCTTGGCTTAACTTTTATCAGCTATATACTTTCAGTTGCAGTCTTTGCAATGTTCTAATGGGATTTGAAGGTGGTGATTCAGAAAACAATTCCTCAGTCCAGGAGCCCTAAGGATCTAGTGTAGTAAGTTGTACAACATTCCCTGAGTAGGATGTCAAGTGGAGGGCAACCACAGCTGTTGGGTAGTGTGACTATGTAATTGTCAGAATAGCTAATTAATAACAGTGGGCCTTAGACATTAAAAAGAAAAATGGCTGAGTATGCTGGGAGTGGTGGGTCACACCTTCTACCTCAGCACTCAGAAGGCAGACACAAGTGGGTGTCTGTGAGGCTAAGGCCAGCCTGGTCTATATAGTGAGTTCCAGGACAGCCAGGGCTATTTAGAAAGGAAAAAAAAAAGACTGGAAGATAAACAACCAAGGAAGTATAGAGTATACCCAGATTTTAGTTAAGATTAACTAAAGTTGGTACTCTGTAAGTTCAATGGGAGGGGGTGGGGTAAGTAAAAAACAAGGATTAGCTCAACCTTGAAGAAGAGAGTGGATAAGGTGCCTAAGAGAGGGAACTGGGGCTGTTGGGGTCCATAGGTGTGGGGGATTGTTAGGCTCTGCGAGGTTATAACTATGAAGTGAAAGGAGGAGCTAGAGAATGTGCACAGTTGTGAGCATCGGTGGTTCTTCTGGGGGGCTCATGTTCAGCTCTCCCCAGCCACATGGTGGCTCACAGCCATCTCGAACTCTAGTTCCAGGGGATCTGACACCCTCTTTTGACCCCTGCAGGAACAAAGCACACATGTAGCACACAAACAAACATACAGGCCAAATGCCCATAGACATAGAATAAAATAATAAAATTTAAGCTATTTTCAAGACCCAAAAGGTGGAGGAAATACAGAGAAGAGGAAGCAGAAAGGGAGTAGGAAAAAGATGAGGAGTGTGTGAGCTAAAGAAAACAATATAGAGCCTAGCAGAGCAGGTATGTGTGTGTTTACGTATATCTATGTGTGAGTGTGTGTGGTGTGTGTGTGTGTGTGTCTGTGTGCACGCGCGCGTTTAGAAACATGAGCACAGTCTTAAAGTAACACAGTAAGGCACAAACAGAAGCAAACCATCACGAGACATATATGTGAGATAACAAAAAATAACAGGCAAAGGCACATTTGCAGAATGAATCACTACCACCGCTCTGCTGAGTTTAAAGATGAAGTTCTCAAATCCCTCCTGTTCTGGAAGGTTCCACGTAGTGCTATGTGGCAGGGCTCTCTCCCACCCATACTCTTGGGGGGCCTCTGGGGCTCTGCGGGCTGCAGGCCTGTATCCCAGGTGCTCCCTGGCCCTGAGCTGTCCCCTGGGCCCTGGACGTCCTCCAACCCTGTGGCATTCTCTGGTCCTTCTGATTTCATGGGTTGCGAAATGTCCCCTGGTCCCCTGGTGGTCTCCTGTCACTCAGCCTTCTCTGGCCTCTGGCCCCCTGTTGTTTAATTTTTAAGTACTTTATATATTCTGGTTATCGATCCCTGTCAGAATTGTCCCTGGCAGAGATCTTCCCTCCGTGGCTGTCTCTTCACTCTGGTAATTGTTTCCTTTGCTGTGGGGAGCTTTTTAGTTTGATAAAGCCCATTTGTCAATTCCTGCTATTATTCCCTAAGCTGTTGGAGCCCATTCAGAAAGTAGTCATCTATCCTGTGTCTAGAGCTGTTTGCCCACAGTAGTTTTCAAGTTTACAATAAAGTCTGTACTGCATTTTGAACTGACTTTGGTACAGAGTGAGAACAGGGGTTCTGTTTAGTTCTTCTGCATACAGATACCCAGTTTTTCTAGATCACGTGCTGAGGAAGACTGCCTTTTCTTCAGTGATTCTGGCCCTTTTCTAAGAAGCTGGGTCCTGTAGTGACAAGTTGGTAGGGAAGGCATTTGCTGTGCAAGCACGAGGGTTCAACTTTGATGCTCATGCATGGAGTTGTGTGCATAGAACCCCAGTGCTGGCACACAGAGAAAGAAGGACTCTGCAAGGCTCTCTGGCCAGCCAGCCTTGCCTGGTGAGCTCCAGGTCCCAGCAAGACCTGTCTCGAAAGAAGTTGGGTGGCTCTTGAGGAATGACACCCAAAGTTGACTTCTGCCCTCCACAAGCATGTGGACCTATAAATACCTGTGCATGTAGAAGTATGTACACACATGCAGACATACCCACAAATATACACATCCACACACAGGCACACATACATACATGCACACACACACATTCACTCACAAAAGAATCAGAAAGCTATCACTATCAGGGTTCATTTCTAGGTCCTCTATTCTATTCTTTTGATCTTTGTGTTTGTTTTTGCGATGGCACCATACCACAGCTAGATATTGTAATGTGAATGAGGCATTGCAATCTTTCCATTGCTGCTCTTTTGTTCAGAATTGCTTTGTCAAATTCTGCATCTTTTGTGGTTCATTTAACTTAAGGTTTGTTTTTCTAGTTCTGGGAAGAATATCTTTGGAATAATGGTGGATATATTATTGAGCCTATAGATCCTTTGTGTTCATATAGTCATTTTCACAGTGTTAACATTTTCATATTATTATTATTATTTCCTTTTTATGTGTATGGCTGCTTTGTCTGTATGCTACATATGTGCCTGGTATCTGTGGATGCCAGAAGTGGGCGTCAATTTCCCTGGAATTATTTCCAGTCTCTTTCTGAAATTTTGTTTAAAGTAGGATCCTAAAACTATACATTTTCTTTTTAGAACTATCTTCAGTGGCTCCCAAGTTATGGTAACCTGTGCTTTCACTTTCATTTAATTCTTCACCAATCATTCAGAAGTACATTGTTCGGTCTCCATGGTTATATTGTTTCTGTAGTTATTTTTACTATTGATTTTTTATTGTATTCCATTATGGTTTGGTAAAATACAAAAAAATACTTCAGGGTTGTTTTTATTGCTATTTGGTCGGTTGGCTTTTTTTTTTCTTTGCACTTATTAAGATTTTCTTTATGGACTAAAATGTGAGGAGTATTTTGGAGAATTCTCTAGGTACTCCTCAGAAGAATGCACATTTCTTAGCTGGTCAGGAGAATAGTCTGTAGACAGAAGACATCGTTGGAGTCCATTTAGTCTGGGATGATGTTGTTGGTTATTTTGTCTGAGTGATCAGTCTCCTAATGAGATTAGGGGAGTGAAATCACTCACTATGATTATGATTATGTCTGCACAACCTTCCCCTGTATGTCCAGTAGTATTTGTTTTATGGGATCAAATGCTCTGCTATAGTCATATCACCCTGAATATGCCCCACCTTGTCTGAAATTGTGTAGGCCAACACTCAGTGTGCATATACTTACAACCTCAAGGACTGTTCCCTTCGTTGCTCTACAGTGTCCTTCGTCTTGTTTTCCCCTGGCCCCTTCTTCTCTGTCCCAGTCCTCACTCACATCCCGGGCAGCATACTTACCCCTCTTCACTGTTCCCACTGCACATCCCCAGTTTCTTCCTTAACTCCCCTCTGTGGTTTGTGGCTCCCTGCAGCTTGCACTTTCTGGCTAAGGAGAGCTACATCTGTGAATGAATCTAAGTCACATAGATTTCCTAGGTTTACCTTGATTCCTGGGGCTGTCAATCACTCAGCCAGGGAAAGTGGAGAGGCCTCTGGGGCTTGGAGACAAGAGACATGCAGAGCTCTTTTTACTTCCTAAAGATATTTGGCTGCCATCCCTCTTTCAAATAAGTCCCCTGTGTTACCAATGAGCAAGACTAGATGTGCGAAGGTACCATCTTCTGGGTTCTTCTTGCTGAATAGCTCAGGGCGCTCCTGTCTCAAGCTTTTTTTACAGGCGTTCATACTTCCCTTTGGTTTTTGCTCACAGCCTTACAAAGGGGCCTCTGTTCCCCCCTACTGCTTTGCTTAGCACCTTATGCTAAGGGGCCATTTTTTTAAAAATGTACCTCAAGTTCAGCATTTCTGGACCTCAGGTGGCCTCTGTCTACTGGTCTTTGTTTTCTGTCCACCACCCCCATCTCTGCTTGCAGCCACACACCTAATGTTTGGTTTCAGGTTTGCGGCAGCCTGGGGAATTGCTAGCCACGTCACAGCTCCCATCATTCCTGTTTGTGTTCATTCTGGATTGGTTTTGTTTTTGCTGGGTATAGAATCCTGAATGGACAGTTTCATGACTTGTGTTTAAAGGTCCTGTCTCAGATAAGGAACCTGACATTCTTCCTGCTGTTCAAGGCAGGGTTTGCCTCTACCAGCTTTTAAGATCTGCCTTTGCCTTTGGGTTTTGTTGTTTTCCTACGATCTGCATATTGTTTTCTTTGAATTTACCCTGGTAGAGCCTTCTAAGCTGCTTGAACCCTGCATGCTAACTCCTTGTATCAAATTTGTGGACGTTCAGGAAGTGGAGGTGAGTACTGCAAACTGACAGGAGAGCCAACAGATTTCTGCCAATTGTCCCCCAATCTCCACATGTGTACTATGGCGCGCGCTTGCACACGTACACACACTAGATAGATAGATAGATAGATAGATAGATAGATAGATAGATAGATAGATAGATAGATAGATATAATAGGTTTCTTATTTTTTATAATTACATCATTTTTCACTCCCTTTTTCTCCTTCCAAATCCTTTCATATACCTTTTGCTTTCATGGCCTCTTTTTTCAATAATTGGTGTGTGTGTGTGTGTGTGTATGTTCCTATATCTAAGTACATAAATATAACCTACTCGGTATGTATAATGTCATTTGTATATATGTTTTTAGGGCTGACCATCTGGTTTGGAATAACCAATTGAAGTGTTCTTCCCTGGGAAAGCCTTTTTTTTTTTCTAGCTCTCAGTACTTCAACACGGTTCCCTAAGCATGAGCTGAACAGGGACCACACCAATAGACAAGCTAACATAAGCAAGGACTCCTACATTTGAAAAGTTTTTAAAGAAAAACAATTGGACTGGAGAGACGGCTTAGCAATCAAGGACCTGAGTTCAGTTACCAGCAGCTGTGTCGCAGGCCACAGGCGGCTCACAGTTGCCTGTAACTCCAGCCCCAGGGGATCCAACACCTCTGGCCTCTTAGAAACTTGCACTCCCATGTACTAGACACCCAAGGATAAGCACAATTAAAAATAAAATTTGAGAAAAAAGTTAAAAAAATTTTTTTGCATCCATCTCTTTTCTCATTGAGTTCAGGAACAAGCTTTGCTTTACCCAAAGCCCCAGAGTCACGCATCTGAAACCCTTTGTTTCCCTCAGTTCTCAGACAGAGCCCTTTCTGTTGCTCTTGGGTGGACTTGCTGACCCTATACTGGATCTTCTTCATTCTGCCCTGACCCTCGTTGGTTTTGTTGTTTCACATCCTGCTCCTCTCAACTAGATATAACTGTTTTCTAATTACCCTTTGATTTTTGGTAATAATTTTCCATTTACAAAATGTTGCAAAATGAATACAGTGCATTTCCACCCATCCTCCACCTCACCAATTTCTTTCTACCTGGTCAGGGTACAGCATAATAAGCCTGTCAAAGCTAAGGTATGGCTTGATGACCTTGATGACCTTTGTGCATTGAGAAGAACCAGACCCCAGATACTGCAGACATTGCACCAACTTGCACGTCCACATCACTTACTGTTGTCATTGGCCCCAGGGGCCCACATCACATTCGGTAGCTCGCTTTTATAGCTTTTCTTTGTTAAACTTTAATTTTTTTCCCACTTGTATCAAGAGTCCTAGTGTTACCTCAGTAAAAATTGCAAAGATTTTCAGTCTTTGCTAATTGCAACATCTAGACCATCTCCTGCTAACATCTGGCAACCACTTTGTTATGTTGTTGTTGCTGCTTGGTATTTTGCTTTTGTGTTTTGCCTTGCTCTGTTTTGTCAGTTGCCTTTCTTCTTGAAAATTGGTCATGTTTTCCTGAGTAATGTTAAGTTTTTATCCTGGATGTTTGTCTTTGCTGTGTAGAAGCTTGGATCCTGTTAAAAACCCTTTGGAGAATGTGGGTTTCCCCTTCTTGCTTCTTCCCACTCTTCTGTTTTCCTCCTCTTCACCCTCCTGCCCCTTCTCCCCATTTTCTTGTTCCTTCTCCTTTTGTCCTCAACCCCTTTTTCTCCTCTTATGCCTTCTGCCGTTTCTCTTCTTTTTCCTTATATCTAGCAAGCTGTCCAGCCAGGCTCACACTGCCAGCTCCTGGAATGTTCGTTCCTGTGGGTGGTGGCTCCAGCTATTCCGAGTTTGGCTGTTTGGCTGTGTCCCTCAGGCTAGCCTGGGCTTGGGTGGTAGTGAGTGTCACCGCTCAGACCTTTGACCTTCAAGTGTTTTGGCAGCCTGACTTCAACTCCCTTGCATCCTGGGCAAGAACAGTGGAGATCTGCTAGAGCCCAGCCATCCTGTGCCAGGGACCTGAGCATCTCCAGGGACAAAGCTCAGGCAGCATGTGTGGATCAGTTACTCTAACTGTTGCTGTGACAAGAGAAATATAAAAGCCAAGGGGTTTGTTTGGGTTTATAGTTTAAAGGGAATGTGCCCATCATGACAAGCAGCCAGAGCTTAGGCACCTGCCGTCAGTGAGCCTACTTTCTTCATTTTATGCAGTCTAGGACCACAGCCCATGAGAAGGTGTCACCCACATTCAGGATGGGTCTTCCCTCCCCCATCAGACCTCCCTGGAAACACCTTCTTAGAGGCACCCAGAAATGTGTTTCCATGGTAACTCCAAGTCCAGTCAAGCCGACAACAAAGATTGACCATCACATCTCATTTCGTTCTTTCAGTCCAATAGCATTCTTAGGCAGTTGGCTTTTGTATTTGTTGAGAGTTCACATTTGTTTCTGGTTTTCCAGCAACCGTGGACACTGTGCTTGGCCCCTGAGGTGCCTCTTGAGAGGTGCAAATTCCTACTATTTTCTCCAGTTACAAGAGAAAGGGCTGAGTTGAGAGTGGTGGGGCAAAATCATATTGCCAGGATATGGGGGAGTGTTAAAGCGTACAGAATAATGTCCGGGCTCCTTAAGTGTACACTGCATAGAACCTGCATTTTTACTGGTGGCTCCTGTGTGTGAAAATGGGTTCCAGGAACATAGGTAAGTGGAGACAGCCTCTGATGAGGTGCAGCCTGAGCCCTTTTTCAGGTGCTCACAAATTCTTGATGGGTCCTACAGCTCTCAGAGTACAAACTTGTCTCCCTCTACAGCCCACTTCCCCACCTCACCTCACCATTTTTCAACTATGGAGGCCTCTGTGTTGCCCTGCCAGCCTGTCACAGCCTTTCCTGTCTGCATACACATTTCCCTCTGTCTGGATTGTCTTCATCTTCTCCTCCATTTAAACTTGCATCACCATCCCTGAGTAAGGGGAGCATGTCTCTGACATGAACTTGGTTGCTCGCTCTTTGATCACCTGCCCCTGGCGATGCGGCCTTGCTAGGCCACAGAGGAAGAGGATCCAGGCAGTCCTGATGAGACTTGATAAGCCAGGTCATATGGCAGAAGAAGAGGACTTCCTATCAGTGGACTAAGGGGAAGGGATGGGGGGAAGAGGGTGAGACCAGGATGAGATGAGGGAGGGGGCTACAATATAAAATGAATAAATTGTAAAAAAATAAAAGTTTAAAAAATAAATAACTTGCATCCCTGTACTCTCAGCTTAATTAGCTGGCTTTTAAAAAATAATTAGGTCTCCTCTCTCTCTCTCTCTCTCTCTCTGTGTGTGTGTGTGTGTGTGTGTGTGTGTGATGTATATGATGGGAATATGTGCCCTGGTGAGCTTGTGGAAGTCAGAGGACAACTTTGTGCCATCTGTTATCTCCTTTCACCTTTACGTGTACTCCAGGAATCAAACTTGGCTTTGCTGGCTTTCGTAGCAAGTACCTTTGTCTACTGAGCCAACTTGCCAGTCCATCAGCTATCTAGTCTTTGAATGATATCTCCAAAATGTCCTCATCATATCACCTACTAAGGTTTTGGGGAGGCTGTTACAGTCTTCAGTGTCTTTATTTGTGTGACAATTTGATGAGTACCCATCACCCCAGCTAGGCTGTGAACCATCATGAAGCTGGAAATTATCTTTTCAACATTGTCTCTTGGCATCTGACACCGGAGAGGAATAGAATGCATGCTTGTTGATTGAATGAACAAAAATGCATTGAAAGGTAAGGAGAAAGATGACGTAGCCTTCTCTTCTATCTCCACATCTGCCAGCTATTTATAGAGTGGGAGGAAATGGGACCATGACATCTCCCAACCACAGAAGGATATGATGCCTTCCTTTGGGGGTCTCAAGGAACCATGTGTGACTGTCTTGTTTGGAGTTCCCAGGGCTAAGGGAAGGCTGGCTGGAGGAAACAGAGCAGAGGGACAGAGGTGGGTCATCAGCTGGGAAGTGAAGAAGCTGAGACCCAGGCACTGGCCTCTGTCCCTTGGGATCTGGCCTTTTCCCTTTCCACTATAGTAATGCATCTCTGGGCAAGAACATTTAAACATTTAGCCAACATGGATGCCTAATATATGGAGAAGGAAGCCAAAAGCCTCCTTCAGCCATGCCAGGAGGGAGCCCTGGATATGCCCTTCCTGGTTTAGATAGGGCCTTGCCTGAAAGGGTGTCCTGTTTAGCTCAGCTATTGTAGGTGGAGAACAGAAAAGGGTATGTCCTGTGTTAGAAGACACCCCAACAGATGCCACACAAATGAAAGTCTTGGGAAAACTTCAAGTCTTGAAGCCACCAAAATGACAAGGCTGGTCAGAATTCTGCTGGCCTCAAAGCCTCAAAGCTCCGTCATAGACTAGCCTACTTCCCTGACACAGGAGCCCAGAGACCATACATGTTTTAAAGTCCTTATTTATTCTTTGTACATGTGTGTTCATGTCTGTGACATGTTCGGGAAAGTGTGCACATATGCATGTATGCATGTGGAAACCAGAGATCCACCTCAGATCTTGTGTCCCGAAGGCTGTCTTGCTTTTTTGAGACAGGGTCTCTCACTGACCCAGGGCTTGTTGTTTAGCGGGGAGGTGTCCAAGAATTCCTCCTGTCTTCACCCCTCAGCACTAGGATTGCTCCTGCTAGCTCACCTGGCTTTTTATATGGGAGTTCTGAGGATTGAACCCAGGTCTTCATGATTGTGTAGCAAGTTACTTCTCCAAGTGAACTATCTCCCTAGCCCCCACAGAAATGGATTGGTTTTTTGTGGTAAAATATACTCAACATAACATTTACTATCGTACTGTTTTCAATGTGTGGGTTTTTGAGAAGCTTCAGACTGTACAGCCATCCCTATCACTCACCTCCAGAACTCCACCAACCCTGTTAAACTAAAACTCTATTCCTAGCAAACTAACTCTTCCCCCTTCCTTCCCTCAGCCCAGTAACCACCCACCAAGCTTCACCTTTGAACCTTACTAGTCTGGGGACCCCTGGGTGAGTGGGATAGTAACTGGCTAATTTCACTTGGCAGAATGGCCTTAATCCAGGTTGTTGCTTGGGTCTGGGTTGCCCTCTTTTCTCCAACCCACTTACCACATACTGTATGGGTTTGTGTTTAGTCCATCCTCTACCCACATCTACTCTACTTGCTTGTGTGTTCAGCCATAGGAGTGATGCAGCTACCACGTTGGCCTAAACAC
The DNA here is from genome assembly GCA_028658305.1 of Pachyuromys duprasi. Taxonomy (NCBI): domain Eukaryota; kingdom Metazoa; phylum Chordata; class Mammalia; order Rodentia; family Muridae; genus Pachyuromys; species Pachyuromys duprasi. The sequence goes on from CM053766.1 coordinate 121,142,460, forward strand.
CCCTCCCCCCCTCTCTCAGAGACCCTACCTTTGCTTCTCTGAAGATGTTCTCAGAAGAGAACTGCTGTGTCATGGATAATTGCACTTGAACTTTTGGAAGAGCAGCAGGCTGTTTCCCCAGTGCTCATGCCATGCGACATACCAGCCCTGCGTGACGGCTCCAATTTCCCTCCAGCCTCATCAACATTCATTATCTTCTGGGTTCCTTGCATAGCAGCCACCCTAATGGGTGTGAGGTTGTATCTCGCTGTAATTTTGTCTTGCATTTTTCTAACCATTAGTCACGTTGAACATCTTTTCATGTGCTCATTAGCCGATTGTGTATCTTCTTAGGAAAAATGTCTATTCAACTCCTTTGCCTATTTTTGAATTAGGCTGTTTTCCGTTGTTGCTATTTGGTGGAGGCTTTGTTGTCGCCTTCGCTTTCTTTTGAGATGGCCTGGCCCCAGCTCACGACTCTCCCACCTCGGTCTCCAAAGTAGTTTGAATTACAGGTGCCTGCCATTGTGCCCACCTAAATTAGGCTGTCTCGCTTTGGGAAAATGAGCTGAGGGAGAGGAGCCAGGGCTTTGTGTCTGCTAGACAACGGTCTGCTACATAATTTTGAGTTATAGTTGTTTATGTGTTCTGGGTCAGTCCTTTATTAGATAGGTAATTTACAAATATTTTCTCTTTTTCACTCTGTTGATAATGTTTGGTTTGTGTATGTGTGTGTGCGCGTTGCTCTTGTATACCTTGGGGAAGTGCATATGCGTATGTAGGACAAAAGTGGACATTGGGCATGTTTCTCTGTTGCTCTCCATATTTGGTGTGTGTGTGGGGGTGGAAACAGGGTCTCTCACAGAGCCCAGAACTCACTGGTTGAGTAGCGTGAGCAGGCCATCAAGCTCCAGAGGTCTATCTGTCTCATTCTCCAGAGGCTGGTCTTGCCTGTATGCTCAGCTGGACCTGTATTTGTATGTGGAGCTGAGGATGGAAGTCTGGTTTTCATGCTTGTACATCAGGTGTTTTCCTGTTTGACCCATAGCCCCAGCCATCACTGTCCTTTCTAATGCACAACACTTTAGAGTTTTCACCAAGCCCAGTTTGTGTGTGTGCATGTGTGTATGTGTGTTTCCTTCTGTTGCCAGTGCTACTAAGGTCACGTCCTAGACATCACCAGCACATACAATACCATGGAGCTTTTGCAGGGCTTATGTGCTCAACAGATACAGAAAACAAGGCTCAGAGCCCAGGGTCACAGGCAGAGAAACCTGGGTACTTGCTCACTGGTGAGTGCCTTGGGAAGGCCATTTCTGGACACACACAGTCTGGTGCACAGAACCCACCTTCTACATTTAGATTTTGGCACCCTACCCTGTAGAGGGTGGGACAGACATCAGGGGGGTATTGGATGACAACAGAGATCTTGTAGTGCATGTGTGGTCTGTGCTGGGTTAGATGCCCTCACTCTGCATCTAGACACCAGCAAACGATCTGTGGACCTTGGCATCTGTAGGTGCTGGACAGGACAAAATCATAGCATATAGCCAATGGCATGGCTGTCTAGCAAGCAGCAAAACCTGCTGGTGACATATTAGCTATTTTTATGACAGCTCATCGTACCCTCTGGTTGGAATAATGCCAGCCTCTAAGGTGAGCCCTGGGGCTTTCAGTCCCACCCAACAGTCCCCCTGGACACCACACACAGCTTTCTCCAGCCTTTAGCAGAGCAGTTTTGGCTTCTCTTGACAGCTGTTTCTAAGGCCCAGGGTGGGAAGACACTCCCAAGAGAGGGGTCTGTGGTTCAGGGTGTTTACATTGATATGCTGCTTAATAAACGTGACGAAGAAGCTAGCTTCATGCCATTGCTATACTGAACAGCATGCTGGGCTTGGCATGGACATGAATCTCACAGAGATTCATCCAGCTCATGACAAGAAGGAAAGCATGACAAACAAGGAAAGGTGTGTGTGGGCGGATTGAAGATTCATCCCACCCCCTAGAGCCAGGCAGGACCCAGCCAACAGGAACAGAGCTTTCTGGCTGGAGGCAGCTTTTGTTCTGACTGAGGATTGGGAATTAGAATCAGGCTTCTGAATCTGTTAAGACTGGGAGTTTGTAATCAAGAGCGTGGACTCTGGCTAAAATGCTCAATCCCCAGCCAGAAAGGCAAAGCAGATGGACATCAGAAGAAGAAAACAGGAAACAAACTAGGAGCCTGTCACAGAGGGCCCCTGAAAGGCTCTGCCCTGCAGAATATCAAAGCAGATGCTGAGACTTATGGCCAACTGTTGGGCAGAGTGCATGGAATCTTACAAAAGATGTGGGAAATAGTAAGATAGGGAGAGGATAGGAGCTCCACAAGGAGAGCAACAGAAACAAAAAATCTGGGCACAGGGGTCTTTCCTGAGACTGATACTCCAACCAAGTACCATGCATGGAGAAAACCTAGAACCTCTGCACAGATGTA
>CM053766.1:121145011-121236222 GCA_028658305.1 Pachyuromys duprasi
CTGATGGGGGAGCAGCCTTACCAGGCCACAGAGGAAGACAGTGCAACCACTGCAGATGAGAGCTGATAGACTAGGATCAGAAGGAAGGAAAGGAAGACCTCCCCTATCAGTGGACTTGGGGAGGGACATGTGTGGAGAAGGTGGGATTGGGAGGGGAGGAGGGAGGGGTCTATGGGGGAATACAAAATGAATAATGTGTAATTAATAAAAATTAAAAGAAAAAAGTTTCAATAAAAAAAAGATTGGGAGTTTGATTTTGTTTTCCTGACTGTAGCATCCTCTCTGGATTGATCTCAAAAACCCCAGGAACACAGCAGGGCTCAAAGAAAGCTAAAATAGCCTTTGGATTAGACACGGATATGGACAAGTCATCTCCTCAAAGGAGTGTTTGTTTTTCCCTTGCCCTCCCTTCCAAGCCCTCTAGCACCGGCTAGACCCCAAACCCGTGCCTCTGGTGTAGACAGTTCTGGGCTTTGGGGGGCCAACCTGGAGACAGGCCCCTCCTCATCTGAACCCTGTGTAGGAGCTTCACAGCAAGACCTGTACCTAGGCCCAGTGCGGGGGCGGGGTGTGGAGTGAGCTAGCTGTAGGGCTTGTCTTCCAAGAGCTCACAGACGACAGTTCCCTGCATGTGTGTGGGGCTGCTACTTTTCCAAGGGCTTTTAAATGCATTATCTTGTTGGAGGCTCATTTGAGGCAAGGACTCAGAGCAGACTGGAAAAACAACTAATTTATTGAGTCCTGAATGGAGAGGAAGCTGAATGCAGGATGTATTTTTGCTGAATCTCAAACCAAAACAACCTTTTGTTAAAGAACAAACAAATAAACAAAAATGCTGAACGTTAATTCACCAGGGAACACAGTCTGAACTGGAGCTCCAGGCAGAGAATCACAGCTGAAAATTCAACAGGCATTTACTGGGCAGTGAGGGGCCTGCTGGGATTACAAACCAGCTCCTGAGTGAAAGCTTTTGGGGGCGTAGCAGCATGTCCTTGCAGCAAGGCACAGCCTTCCCGGAAGCCCTCCTGCTGGGAACTCACAGGAGATGCTAGCAGGAGGAGCTTGGGAAGAGAGGTGTGGGGCTCTGAGCAGAGGCAAGGAGGTGCAAGTTAGAGTGGGGAAGGGGATGTTCCAGAAAAGGAGGTCCTCTTGGGAAAGGCCTAGATGCAAAGGTTTGGGGACAGGTGTCTGATGTCACCAGCCTCTGATAGAATCACAGAAGTAATTTGCAGTGAGAGAGTGGTATCTTCTCATTATCCATTGGTCCCCTGACCCCCAACATGCCCTGTACAAAAACTTCCACTTGGTCTGCCCACCCCCTTCTTGTTTGTTAGTTGTTTTGTTTTGTTTTTTGAGACAGGGTTTCTCTGTGTAGTCCTGGCTGTCCTGGAACTTGCTCTGTAGACCAGACTGGCCTTGAACTCACAGAGTTCCACCTGCTTCTGTCTCTGAGTGCTAGAATTAAAGGTGTGCACCATCACTACCCAGCAACTCGGTTCCCTTCTTTAAAAAAAAAAAAACATGTTTGTATGTGTTCGTGTGTGTGGATTCACATGTCTGCACCTATGTGTTGGGGGGAGGAGGGACAGCAAAGATATGTGTGTGCTTGTGTGTGTTCACATATAGAAGCTAGAGGTTGGCATCTGATGCCCTTCCTCAATTGCATCTTACCTTAATTTGTTAGGGTCTCCTACTGACCTGCTGACCGGATGACCAGTAAGCTTCAAAATCTTCATGTCTCTGCCTCCCGAGCACTGGGATTAGAGACACAGACTGCAGTGCTGTCTTTTACATGGGTGCCACCTAAACTCGGGTCCTCACACTCACATGGCAAACACTGGATGAGCTAACATGTCATTTGCAAAGAAGCTGGATCTGGCACCGACTGTCCCTTGTTTCCTCTTTCCAGTTTGGATCTAGCTTTGAATGGATCTGCCCTTTGGAGATACTGTGTTGGAGGACTGACACTCAGTGCATCCGTGCTTGGAGGTGGTGCTATGGCGAGGTGGTGGGGTAATGAGATTGATGGCTACTTAACACAACCTAGCATCATCTAGAAACAATCTCTGTGAAGGATTATCTGCACTTTGGGGATATCTGTGGGTGATTGTATTTAAGTTAAATGATAAGGGAAGAAACACAGCCTACTGTGGGCAGTGTCATTCCCTACACAGGGCATCCTGAGCTGTGAAGAGCTGAGGCACCGAGTTGAGCACAAGCGTGTATGCATTCATTTCTCTCTGCTCTTGACTGTGGGTGCCATGTGGCCAGCTGCTTCAAGCTCCTGCTGCCATGACTTTCCACAGTGATGGGCTGTAGCCAAGAATTTCTAAGCTAAAATAAATGCTTTCTCTCCTAAGCTGCTCTTTGTCAGGATGTTTTAGTAACAGAAACAGACAGGGCATTAACTTTATTGGTGGTTAAGCCACTGAGGAGTTCATGCTGAATGCTACTGTGATGAAGCCTGGTGGACAGCAGTCATGAAGGACATCTCTTGCTTCCTGACTACCAGGAGGTGAACAGCTCCCACCAGCTCCCTTCTGTCTGTTATAAATCAATGCAATGGATTCAATCCTCTGAAACCATAAGCAAAATGAACTTTTTCCTTCTCCATTGATTCCCACAGGTATTCTGTCATGTGAAAGAGGAGGTAATTAACACCTCTTCGCTGGCACAGAGAGAACTGACTCTGGGGGAGTGGCTTCTTGGGTTTCTGGGACCTGAATGGGGATACTTTCATGGTTGTTGACTATTTCTGTCTCATACTTCTCACTCCTTCAGGCTGCAGCATGGAGACAAGCTGGCTTTCTCCTGCAAAGCAATGGTCCTGCTAAGGGGCTCAGGCCTTTGGCTATGAGGACAATTTAGACACTGGTGACTGGAAACACAGGAGTGGCCAGAGAAGGTGAGCTTGGGTGAGGCACCCCTATCCATAAAAGTCATGGCTTCCAGTACCACCCCTGTGCTTCTAAGCCACTTCAGGCTACTTATACACGCTCCCTAAGAGGTCAAGGTATGTATCTCCATGTTCCTTTAGCATTGGAAACACAGGATCCTGGTGATGGCCCTGTCTAGGGCTCCCTGTGTTAATTCAGACAGAAGGTCTTTTTTTCTCTGCTCTCTGAGTCCAGGAGAAGCTAGACAGCTCCCAGCATGGAAGGTGAAGCACCACTGTGATAATGGTGGCAATGACCACAGCCTAGCTCACTCAGAATGCTTCTTCAGTGGTCCTCAGAACTTGATCACTCCACTGTCTCACAGTTCAGGACACCCTGCCTAGGAAACCGTGCCACCAACAGTAGGCTGTCTTTTCACAGCATTGAACTTAAATAAGACAACCCCCTACAGACATGCAACAGGCCAATTCAGTGTAGATAATCCCTCAGTGAGACACTTTCCCCAGGTGACTGTAGGCTGTGTCAGGTTGACAACTGAAGTCCGTCACCATCATTAAGATGTTGGAGGCCTGGCTGGCTCTGCATGTCTTCCTCATCCATACTGGGCACACCACATTTCTTCTGTGCCGTTCTGCAGAGCCTAGGCTGTCGTGACTCCAAGGCTGTCCATCTGCCCCAGCAGTTAGCTGTCTTGTGACCCTCTGACTCCTACTGCTGGGGTTCCAGCAGAGCTTGGGGAAGCAGTTGTGCCTTTAAGCCCTTTGGCCTTGGGGAAAGCAGAGCCTTTTGGCTCACCCCCGGAAGCCCTAACACTGGGCATGCCATCCAGGCCCTGGGCCTGCAGCTGGTCTCCAGCTGGTCCCTAGCCCTGTGGCTGCCTTTGTGCCCACACAAGGGAGACTCAGTTCCCCTGCTGCTCTGTGACCCTGCTTCCTGTGTCCACATGGGCACAGCTCCCTGGCACAGGATGGGGGGAGTGATGGTGCCAGCTGCCCCAGAGAAGGAGCCAGGCCACCTCGGTGACCCCTACCTCCTCTGGGCTGTCTCTGGGGGAAGCTGGTGAGAGCTGCCTACTGCAAGCAATTAAGTGAGCTAATGACCCATGAAGGCTCCTGCCCTCCAGCATGGCCATGGCTCCCCCTGCACAGAAGCCCACAGCTTCCCACTCATTTGGCCACTGCCCACAATGGCTATTAACTGTCAGGCAAGGCTTCTCATATAAGGCTGAGACCTAGGAGTTGGCTTTTGACTTTTCAGGCCTACCTAGGGCTATGTACACAGTAGGTGATTAATAAAGGTTTGCATGGAACCAGACCCAGAAACAAGACACCTTCTTTCCATGGCTGGAGAGACTTGGAGTCCTGGGGCCCTTAGGCTGAGGTTGTCAGTGGACTTAGAACATTCCAGTGTGCATATTCTACAGACTTGACTCACGACCCCTTAGAGAAGGTGTAGGAAGCCCCCTCCCTACTCCCTGAGGCCTGGCCCTGATCTCTCGGCAGTCACACAGGGACGTACTGTGTTGGAAGACAAACTTATCTTCAGATACTACAAGTCCTGCCTCCTCTGCCATACCGAAAGCCCAGGTGTGGTGCACAGACCCTCAACTCTGGCTGGGCTCCTGGGAATCACAAGTGTTTTCCAAACCAGGCCCTTTGTGGCCTAGGACTTCTCTAGGAAGAATGGGGAGGTTCATGTTCAGGGCTGAGGAGAGCAAGGTCTAACCCAACATAAATACAGCCTCTAGAAGCCATCCCACAGTGTGTGGAGAGAGGCCCGAGTGTTGCTGTCCTCTGCCCCAGACCTCATGACTCTGGGCTGTAAAACTGGTTCAACTAGCCATCTCAGGACCAGAAGAAGGAGGTAGAGGGCTGCTGGCTGGAATAGTTCTGCACTCAGCCTCAGCCAGACTCTGAGCTGGTTGGAAGATAGAGTCGGGAAAAACCACCAGAGGCAAGGGTATGTTGTGGCCACATTTAATTCAACTTCAATGACTTGGAGGGGCTGTGAGGCTCTTCCTGCTTCACAGCATAGGATCACACCTACCCAGGTTGGCTGGACATCCCAGGGAGCCCTGGCTGGAGCAGGTGCCTGGATAAGGAGGTACACTCACCACACAGGGTGACCTGAGGTGGTTCTGGAGACCAGGGTAGAGGACAAGGGACAGAGTTTGCAGAAGCTGACCTAAGGGATCTGTGGCAACCTTCCCCAGACCCTACCAGACAGGTTAGGAGCTGTCTTCAGAGAAGAAAACAGCTCACTCCCATTGCCACTGGGCACACAAAGGGAAGAGCCAAGGTCATCTAATCTTTCAGTTGCTATAAATCAGTCAGTGCAAAGTGAGGTAAGGGACCCTGTGTCACCAGGCGGGAAGTGGCCCTCACACGAGCCTGCGTCTCTTGGAGTCACGCCCTATGCTGTCGCCCGCCTGGGCATCTGCCTCACAGTCCAGCGGGGACACCAGATTCAGCAGCGGGTCCTCAGAGGCACGGCCAAAAAGTGCCAGTAGGAGAGCGACACCAAAGCCTGTGGCTCGCTCACCCTGCAGACAGAAGGTGGAGAGCATGGGCTAGAGGAGCACCTCTGCGCAGAGGGGCCTCTTCAGGCCTCCAGGATCTCCCTTCTCTACATGGAGCTCCCAGGACACACCCAGACTTCAGGTGTCTTGAGCCTTACTGAAGATGTCCTCACATGCTCAGGGCCAACTGAGGAAACTAGGTAGCGGGCACAGCCTACTTAATAGCTAGAGATAGTTTGGGCCTCCTATTACACATAGGCTAGGCTGGCTGGGAGGACAGCACACAGAAGCTACTCTGTTCCCAGGGATGAGGAGGCCAGAGGTCAGAGGCAGCACCGCTGGCTGGAGGCTGGGCCACAGATAATCTGACATACAACACAACCTTTCTGATGAGCTCAGCAGCAGCTCTGAGCCCAAGGAGTTCTGTAGGGACAGGACAAAAGGGAGTAGCCCAGCCCATGAGGAGGAAATGATGATGTGCCTGGCGGGCGTGGGCCAGCTGCCTGGCCTTGAGGAGCATCTCTGAGGCACTCACAGCATGTACTGGAGCTGCAATGTCCAGGTGGACCCAGACCCCAGGCCAGTCAAATCCGATGTGTGAAGCAATGAAGAGGCCAGCACAGGAGCTGGGGCTGTTGTCTCGGTCCTGAGGATAGGAGGACATTTGGTGACATACCATTTGCGGCAGGGGAAGGGTCTGGATGTTCTGTCTAACCCACCCTTGACCTCAGCCATAGCCATAGAAGCTGAAGAGGGCTCTAACCTACAACAAGGCATCTTTCTTCCCCCAGGACAAGATGAGTCAGATCCTGGTGCAGAGTCTGTTCAGCGAGAGTGGCCTGAACAAAGTGACACCAGACATCTGAGCTGCCCCTGGTGCTCAGGAGCGGTCTTCTTGCTCACATACTCCCCACAGCTGTGATTATTAATGCAGGCAGGTCCCACACCTACCGCCACTGAGTTCTTCATGTCAGCCACAGCTGAGGTGAACTCGCTGAAGTGCAGCTCAGGGCAGTAGACTAGTGGGTGGACCAGGTCCCCGCACTTCCGGCCAGCCTTCACGCAGGCAGCCTCCCACTCGGCGCTGTTGGTGAGTACTGCTGCGTGGTACTTCCCTGTGGCAATGCCCTAGGCAAAGGACACAAGGGAAGCAACCAGCACCAGGGAAGACGGCAGAAAAATTCCAAAGGCAGCAGTGGAGCATCAGGCAGACAGGAAAAGATGCCAAGGGAGAGGCAGAAAGCAGGGCCAAGAAAGGAACCATGAATAAGCATCAGAGCATGGGTTCTGGTTCAACAGCATGAGATGTGCTGCCTTCCTCCAAAATGACAGCCGCTCACTCTCACCTCCCAAAAGGGGTCAGGCTTATGGGGGCTGTAGTGAAGGGGTAAAGTGTGACGCTCACCTGTGCCCCAGTCAGCGTGGCCATGTCCACAATGATGTCAGCCCCCAGGTCCTTGCAGGCATAGGACACCCCATCTGCCAGCACCAGCCTGCCCTCCGCATCCGTGTTGTTGATCTCCACGGTCCTGGGTGAGGTACAAAGTCCCAGGCAGGGATGCAGCTCACCAGAGTGCTGGGTGACCCCTCTGGTACCCTAGTCCCCCATAGCTCCTCTATCTATCTCATGACACATGCCCTCCCCAGGAGTATAAGACACCTCATCCCTTAGGAGGTATCACAGATGGGGGAAGGGGCAGGGAGAGAGGGCACTGACATGGAGGGCGGGGCAGAATTTACCCACCCTTAGGATCAGGCTGACCTAGCCTGGCTCTGGGAAGAAGCCAGAGGTCTAAACAACAGTGCAAAAGGTAAAAGACAGCCAGCCTTACTTTCCTGAATACAGAAGATGAATGTCATCAGGCCTGGTGGCACTGGGCCCCACTGCATTCTCAGCCAAGCAGAACACAGCGTGGAGGTTATCTTTGAAACCCTGAGAGGAGAAGCAGGTAAGAGGTTCCATTATAGACTGGGAGCTTTGGAAAGGATGAAAGAGGGAGAGCCAGTGCTCTCAGACCTGCAGACAGCAGGAGACAGACAGACTGGGGTCCTGAGGAAGTGAAGCTCAGGTCTGAAGGCACAAATTCGGGAAGTCCCTACTAGAAGGGGAAAAGCCCTGCACAGAGTCCAGACCGTGCAACAGATCTCACTACACAGCATCCGAAAACCTTAAATGTGAGGCAATCCTCCTGCCTCAGCCTCCTGATCACCATTCTTACCAAATTACTACTGAGGAATTTGCAGACGGTGACTTTAGTTGCACAGTTCCTCCTGCAAGTAACAATCCCAGGCCCAATGGCAAGAAACAATCTTTCCATCTCTGTATTACTTCAGTGTGACCCCTACAGTGTGGCTGTGGGGACTCACAGATCCCATGGGCTGAGTCACCGCCATTGCTGTTCATTCTGTGGCTCTCACTGAGGCACATTCCTTTTCAAGAGGATGGAGGGCATGTCAGCGCCAACTGGACATTCGACTTAACCAGGGGAAGCAGCCTCTCTGTCTGTCTGTCTTTTTCTCTCTCTCTGCATATTTCCATAGCTGGGGGCTTTCTTTAAGTCACTGGCTGTGACCTCCTGGAGGTCCAGTACCCTTCATGATCACCAGTGGGTACCCAGTGCCAGCTGATGGAAGAAAGTCCAGAAGAACCACCCTGCTGAGCATTTCCTTGCCAGTGTGTCTTAGATGCGAAGGAACAACAGGACTAAAAGACTTCTCCAAACATGTCCAGCCATGGCTTCCTTCAGAGAAGCTTCAGCAAGCACCCTAAACTAGGTCTTCTTACCAAACAACCTCTGATAAGCCCCACTGCTAGGGGAGTGGAGTCCTAGAGGGAGGAGGGTCAAGCAGAGCCTGAAGGAGAAAAGGCAGAACTCGTGCCCTCACCTGCTTGATGGCAGCTCTGAAGGCTCCCAGGATGGCTGCAGCACCCCCACAGTCTCGCTTCATCCCTGGCATAGTGGTCTGTAGTAACACAAAACAGAGGGTATAAGCCACATGAACACATTGTGCAGTTGCCTCCAATGCTCCGTCCTGCATGGCACACCAGGGCCCTGCCTCCCCCAGGGCACCTGAGCACCCCTACAATTCTTGAAACTGACTAGCCAAAGACGGTGTTCTACCAAAGCAAGAGGAAGTAATGTTCAGAAATGGTGGTGATGTACCTTTTGACTATACAGAGTTTGGGGGCAATAGAGCAATAGATAATATGATGGAGGCCAACAAGCCACCAGTGGCCAGATTCACCATGACTGGGTTCTCCCACAGAGCCCTGGATACCATGCCAGCTTGGGAGTGTACACTCAGGGCCTCTACCCTCTTTTCCTCCCAAACTCCATAGAAACTGAGGCTATTGTTGGGTCATTCAGACAGCACCTCAAGAGACTTGGCCAGGCAATTGAGTGGCAATCAGACCTAAGGGTTCTTTCTCAGGTACAGGACCCTACAGGTGATGTGTTTGCCAATAAGCCATTTTGCCTGTGTTCTCCACTCACCATAAGTTCCTGTGGTCTCTACTCTGAGGACAGACACAGTAACCCTAGGCTCATGCTATCCCACCCTCCCTGAACATTGGCAGCCAACCTGTGCATGGCTCTCTTTGGCTTCTACAGTTAAGTCCAACTACAGTCAGACACACAGTCTGCTGATTCCCTCACCTTTGCTCTCTGCAACTCCATCCACAGCAAGGCTACAGCCTACATAGTGTCCTGTTCACTTCTGCAAGAAAGAGCCCTGTACCCAAGCCGTTCCGCAGCTTTGACCTCTTTTCAGGCCCTGTCACAGATATACCATCCTGGCCCACCTTCCATCTACTCCTACAGGGACCACTTAAAGCCACTTTCACTGGTCTTTACTTGCCCACCCTTGTAATTTTTTTTTCCCCTGGGGAGGCCCAGCTCTGTGTCCGTCCTTCTCCCTGCCCAACAGTTCCTATCTGGCTGTAGAGAGTGTGCCTGGGTCATCCCTTATGCCATTGCCATACAACTATCAGCAGGGGGCATCTCTGCCCTACCACATTCAGCTGAAGCCCCCTGCCACCAATGTAAACGTCACCTCCAATGAGCTACTTATGTTAGAACATGTTTACATTATATAGGCTTCCAAACTGCTAAACTGCCAAGTTCATATTATAAATAACAACAGATCTTCAGAAATATGAATTCCGGCATGAAATGTACAGTGATTTTTGGAGTCCCTGTTGTATCACAAGCCTTGAATTTTAGCTCAAAGTATTTTGGGGCATAGACGGGGCCGCTTTTATAGTTACGTCAGGTGAAAACGATCCATCTTGATGACTGAAAAGAAGCTGTGTTTCTGACCTAGTCGGAGAGAAAGCACAGGCCTGCTGACATGAAGAAATGGGGCCCCAGGCCCAGCAGCAAACCATTTCAAAATGACCCACCCAGGAAATGCGTGTGACAGCTGTTCGTGGAACACAGAGTGTCCTTGCACAGCTGTCACCTCCCAAGCAAACTGCCAAGCTCAGCTGCTTACGTCAGGCCTCCTGACTCCCCAGGATTACAAAGAAAAAGGTTCTCAATGCTGAGGTGCCGTCTGCCCGAGTCACTCTGACACATGCACAGAAGCCACAGGTAGTGAAAGTGTCAGGGCTCTGGCCTATTGGAGGATGTGGTCTCACAGTGAACTAATAGTCACTGGCTTCCTGTTCCTATACGCCAGGAAAATCAAGTCATGGTGACCTCACTTGCAGAAGCCCCTCTGTGAAGCAGTAATGTTAAGTTTGATCATTTTAAGTTTACAAACTCTCCTAGGGCTGGAGAGAGGCTGAGAACACTTTCTGAGTAGACTAAGTTCAGTTCTCAGTACTGTCTCACAAAACACATAAAATAATTAAAAAATATATTTAAAATTAATAATATTTAAAAATAATATTTAAAAACAATAATTAAAAAAAATAAGAATCTCACTGAAGTGCGAGTCACTGTCCTTATTCCATGGCGACACACCTCTGCTGCCTCTTCCAGGTCAGTCAGAGCACAGGGCAGCCATGAGAGTGACAGGCCCAGCCAGCCACTGCCTGAGGCAGCAGCAAGAGACAGTTCCCATATAAGGCATCTGACACAGTAACAAGAGGGCAAGCCTCCCTGGGACAGCCCAGGGCAGCATTCATCACTGGCTAACGAGCTCGCTAGGAGAAGGCAGAACTTTGAGAAACTTCTATATGTCATCTGACAGCCTCCCCACGCTCAAGGACTTTTCTGATGAGCTAATGGTGACATAAAGGAATGTGAAGTTTCTGGTGTCAGGAAGGTAGAGCAAATGCACTGCTCATGCGTAGCTCCATGTGCTGACAGCCTCCAAAAGATCCACCCACCACGTACAAAACGGACATCTGACACTCTAGACAGCTCACTTACTGCTCTGGGATCCATGTCAGAATAATCATTCAAACACCACCTCTGGAGCTTGGGTAGAATATCAAAGAATGGTTATGGAGCATGACTCCTTCCTGTTGTCATTCTGAAACGTGTGGGGCCAGACTGTCTGGATGCACCCCAGGGAGACGATGTGGCCCAGGCTCTCAGCGCAGGCGGCACAGGATCTCTTCTGATAAGCTCTCTCGAAGGAGAGATTGATAAATGTACAATGCCACACTTGGAACTGTTTCTCATTGTGAAAATTACATTATCTTCATGAAGCTTTACTATTCATGGTGCATTATTTTCAAATGGATCCCAATTTTAATTCTAATTTCCTACACAGGACCCACCAGGCAATAACCAGCATTACCACCCAAACTCACTTAGGATCAGTACTTTGAGAGAGTGCCAAGAGAGTAGGAAGGCCATCTGAGGCCTCCTGGGACCTGCTCCACTGACGCTGAGTGCCACCAAACTCTCTGTGAGCAGAACTGAGAAGGGGTGCACAAACCCAGCAGCTTTGTTGTTGCCAGCCAGCTCACTCCCCGAGAGGTCCATACAGTGGGTTCGCTATTGAGGTACCATGTGTGCCCCCCTCCTTGCGACGCTGGGTTTTACATCCGGCCCTTGAGTGGGGCTGTGAAAGCGCCTGCAGGTTAGCTCCTGGAACCTCACTGTCTTGCCCCATGCCTGGTGCTCAGTAAGACTCAGAAAGCACCTGGTTCACCCTGAACTGGGATGAAGTGTTCTCAAGGGTATGGGATAAGAGGGTTGGTTAAGAAGAACCAGTGTGCCCACTGTGGTCAGCATGTCTACCACATTTGCAAGTCAGTTTGACCACAGGAGGACAAGCTGTCAAGTTTTGGGAGGATGGTTTGGACCTCTGTGCTCTGCCTGCCTGGAATCCATGGCCTCTTTGAAACTGTATGGCAGAGGCTGAGCAGGAGGACCTCTGGCTCACTGGTCCTCCTGAGTGACAGGAGTTACAGCTTTATCACAGGGATCTGGCCTGGGAAGCCATGATCTGTCCCCTGACTCATCAACAAGGCCACATCAAGGGTAAGTTGGGTTCCGCCTCCCACAGAAGGTAAGTGCAGAGGGCAGCACTCAGGCCTGGTGTGCTGGGTGCGGTACCAGCTACATGGCCTGTGTGGGGTTTTCCAGCACCAATAAAGCAGCTATCCTGCTTCTACATGATGGTGGAAACCAAACATTCTTCCCCCAAACCTTCAGTTTCTTGAAGTTTAAGCAATTGCTGTAGTTACTGTTGCTTTACCTTTATCAACCTGGTCTTCTCCACTCACTGGATTATGGCTTTATGATTTAACTTTAAGCACCCTCTTCTTTATGGGTAGGGTAAAAGAGCCACTAGCCCTGGCAGGAAGACTCCACTGATACACCCACTTGCAAATGCTACAAAGGGCAAGACTGCTGGGCTAACTGCAGAGTGGGCCATCTATGCTTCAGTTACAGCACGGAGCCCCAGAGAGAGGGCTACACGACCGGCCCCAACACCCAGCATTCCTTCGTACTCCATAAACCTTTGTGTGTGGTGTTAGAGACATTTTGATGCGCAGGTATGTGATGGCTGTTGGAGTGGGTCTCAGAGACCTCAAAGATGGCCAGTATTGCAAGTTCTACAATGTGAGCTGGGATTTTTTTCCCCCCAGAAACCTCTGGTGTCATTTTCCTAGGGTGATGGAAACCCCTCAATATTACAGGAACAGTGGTCTGGGGTTCTGAGTAGGGCAGATGAACAACCCTGGTTCCCCTGTGTATCCAACACATGTGCAGAAGGTTGGATAAAGTCAAATTCACAGGATGAGGGACCCATATAAACTTCTTGGATGCTGTAGTCCATTAGCAATTAGCAGAGCCCAAGATGAACACTGCTTCGCTAGTCTTTTTCCTATTAAAATACATTAATGATGTCTGAAGTGTTAATACGCTGCTGCTCTCTTTGTTTGGACGGGAATATTTTCCTTTTCAAAAATTTCAACTGGCAAGATAATATGTGTGGAATTCAATAAAAGAGAATGTTTGCTATTGGGGTTATTTTTAAAGTTGTATTATTAGTTCCATTTCCTGAGTACTCCTGGAAATAATTGTGTTGGATAGAAGAGGAGGGATTTTAAATAAAACAGTCGCCCACTCCTGATACTAAATGCACCACAGACTCAAACTTGCCAGTCTGTATTGCACCCCAAAACCCACATCTCACCTTCCCTTTGATGCTGAGGCCGCCGGTGTCATAGACGATGCCCTTTCCCACCCAGGCAATGGTCTGTGTCGCCCCATCAGGGGTGTGGCTGAGAACAGCCAGAGCAGGTGGGTGGAGGGCAGCTTTGCCAACCCCATAGATTCCTGTGTAGAGAAAAAGAAGAGGCTGAGGAGCAGGTCCCACCAGTAGGGACTTCCAGACACCCTGGAGACTCTGGTGCTGTACCATATTTCTCCTGCAGAGTAACCTTGGATGAATCTCCCTTCGCCCTCCTGCTTGGGACCAGTGTGGAATGGTAGAGTACAGATCTGTTCCAACATCTAAGACTGCAAAATATTGTTGGGCAAGAAAACTCGCTGAGGTGTGTGTGTGTGCCCTCTCCTTGTGATCTATATATATGTATAGATATGAGTGTATTGTATCATGACTAGGAAGAAAAGAACAGGACTATAGTGTGAAATGATTCTCAGATGATGCTTCAAGGCCTCTACCACATTGGTCCCCTACTCTGAGCTCTGAGCCTTCCTCCTCCCATGGCCTTTGCACCAACACCTCCCTCCATCCATATTTGCTTCCATGCTCCATCTTCCCAAAGAAAGAAGGCCGGCTGGAGTACAGAGGCTACGTCTCAAGGTGCCCACCCAAACACTAACCACCATGAGGAAAGCAAAAATGGCTGACAAACTCCTAGTCATCCTACCTACTGCTACCTCCTCAGAGAAACTTCCCAACATTAACTCAGTATGACACTGATGAACGTGGGGGCTGGTAAGGCTGCGACAGCTGGCCCCAGGAACACTGACAGGCCCTCCCACCCTGCCATCCTCTTTCCCTTAGCTGAGGTGGCTGTAGGGTCTCCTCTGTAACAGGGCACAGCAGAAGTGACAAGGCCTCCTGAAGACGAGGTGAACATCCTGCTTGCTCATGCTTCCCAACTTTGTACCCAGGCACCTTGCTCTGAGGTGCTCTTTGGAGAGGACCCCAATGAGGAGACAGTTGGACCAGCAGTGCTTCCCCAGCCCCAAGGCCAGGCAGCTGCCTGCAAAAGCTTCTTCCTGGGGTCTTCACGTTGCTACGGCAGGAGAAAACAAAGTCGGCAGAGAGATGTGACCAAGGGTGCTGCTCCTGAGCCACGGACCTTGGAAGGAACTTGTTTCAAAGTCACTGACAACTGTGACAGTGATTTTTGCCTGCTCAGTCTAAAAGCACCTCGAGACAGCCCAGCTTCCCCTCAAGTTTCTAGGTACAGAGAGATCAGGGAATGAGGAAGCTTTCAGAGAGGCTTGGAGCCCAAGACAGCCCCCGTTACATGACTGTCACAGGAAATGTGTTCTATGTGGAGAACACTGTCCACCAGGAAGCCAAAAATGGCCATGAGCTCATGTATTCGAGGAAAAGAAGGCTCTGCTGAGCTGGCTCCGAACAGGGGTGTGTGCGGAAGGCAGGAGGAGATGGAAGATGACAGGAAGTGAGTCTAGTGGCTCCCATGATCAGCCTCAGAATCTGGAAGGCTGCCCCTACCTCCCCCAGGGATGCACTGCCTCCCAGTCTCCAGTCGTGGGCTGGGACCCAGGCTGATTCCATTCCCTTTCAGGTTCCCAGCAGGATGAAATTTGGGGTGGGGGGGACCGGTTCCCCCAGCCTCTCTTGGAGGATGACAGCAGTGGGAGGGCCGCTCTATGTACCTCCAAATCCTTTGGTCTTCAGCTGTTCATCCCGGATGACGGTGGGGATGATCCCTAGCTCCTTTCCAACTTGGCTAATCTCCTGGACACATTCATGGAAAAAACAGTAACAGGAGACACGTGAAGAAGGCTTGACTCAAGAAGAGGCTGGGCTTCAAGCCAAATATGAATGAGTCTATCCATGACTGCGTGGTGGGAAAGGAACCATCTTGGAGGCCAGTGGCTGTGCCTCTCATGATGAAGCCCAGGGGAAGGGAGAGGAAGGCTGGCCCAGCACATTCAGCTTCCTGCAGCTGGTGGTCTCTGCCCTACAGATGTCCTCAGTGAGGTCCCATGCCCTCAGCCCTGGATGTTGGCCTTCTGGGGGCAAGATGGACACTAGAATTTGATGAAAACAGTTTTGGGATTTCCAGGCCACAGAAGGCACAGACAACTTTAAGGATTCCTTGCCCTCTCCTTCTGATCTAGTGACCATCTCACTCCAGCCTGGACCCTCTTCTAAGCAGGATAAGGTCACGAACCTCAAGGAAGATGTCTGTGTTCATCTCATTGCATGGCGTGTCCACAATGCGGGCAGCTAGCCTCACACCTTCTGTGGCATTGGTTAAACACTAGGAGAAAAGAAAAAGTTCATCACTGGGGCCATGGGCAGGGTGGGAAGGGATGTCCTCTTCCTAGCCAGCTCCCCATCAAAAACATAATACTCCAGGGGAATGCTTTGGGCTGTTCACAAGCATGGAAGGAGATGGTGAGAGCAGAAGCTTTGGGGATCCCATTACACATCACCCTGGGATATTGAGAAGATGCTTTCCATGACACCCCTGGAGGCAGAGGCCTACCACCCTTGTCTTCCTTGTCACTGAATGGCCTATTGGGGCACAGCTGTGAAAGAATGGGACCAAGTTCTATTGTAGAGAACACATGAGTCTCCGAGGACCCAGGAGAGGACAGGAACTTGTGACCACAGACCCCACCAGACACCTAGCCCCATCCCAAAAACAACCCAGAGACAGCACAATAGTGTCTGTAGATGCTAGGTGTATCCAGAGGAGGGTGGCCCCGTGCTTCCTCAGAGCCAGCCCAGCTCTAGACCCCTGCCTGCCTACCTTTCTGTGCCATAGGGCCTTCTCCTAGCTGACTTGAGTGCCCCTCTACCTCCATCTAATCCCATCATGTACCCAAAACCTCAGAAGCCAGGGATAGCTGGCGACGTCAGTGCCTCTGTGCTGGCCACAAGAAACAGATATTAAGGGGCTTGCGGGGGCGCAGGGCAGCAGCTTGAAGTTCATCATCACCTCCCCCGGACTTGTATGTCAGGAGGGTAGGCACAGGTCGATTCTGCCAGCCGGTCACCGCCCCCGCTGTCTGATCATCACAAGAGCCACTGCCTGTCCCAGGTAATTAAACCTCGAAGGCTCCGAGTGGAGACCTGGGAGGTGACAGCTCAATATGAGCTGTGCTTCTGAGGCCCCCTGCCACCTGACAGCAGTCGGCGGCCTGCGTGGGATGTGTGCTGGGCCGAGGACTGGCCTCAAGGGAGGCAGCTGTAACCCTGCAGACCCTCCACAGGAACGGAGCTCTGACTGAGCAATGAGTGAGGGAAGAGAATATGAGCCTTACTTCCCACCTGACAAGAGAGACAACATCCATTTCCTTCTGTATTCGTTTGTGTGAGGCCTGCTACATGTCAGGCAGCGTGACAGACCCTCAGATGACTAGGAGCAGTGTCAGTAGAGACAAGTATGAAGCAACTAGTTAAAGTCTATAGGACCTGGAGCTCTAGGGAAGAGGGTCGTGGGGGTGCCCGGGTGAGGAAAAAGGAGGAGGCAGCACCGCACCACAGAGTGCCCAGGCATGAGCATGCCTGGGCAGTTGAGGGATGCAGGGAGTCTGCTGTGGGAGGGTAGAAGGCTGTGCAGGAGGGATGGGAGTGTCCAAGGATAGCAGGATGTGGGAAGGCTTCCAGGCTGGGATCTGGTAGAAGGTGAACCTGAAGCTCAGAAGTGACTCCCTAGAGACCGGGACAGACATGGCCTTCAGTGTCGATTGCCAGGTGAGGTCCACAGGTAGCCGAAACCTACCAGAGTGGTGTCACTGTGGCCAGAGCAGCCAGGAAGAAAAAGCAAGAGGCTGAAGGCTAGTCGGGGCAAAGGACATGCTTCAAGGAGGGTTGGCCACATCATGGCCCTTGGAAACAGAGAAGGCGCCCAAACTAGGTTTGGGTGTGTTAGTAGAGAAAGCAAAGCAACTAGACTGTTTTCAAGAACACAGAGAGCAGAGGTGGGGCCTGCCCGCTTTCTCACTTTATCAGGGAGACAGAGGACAGAGGCCCCAAGGAGGGAGGCTTGCTTAGGGCTCAAGTGATAGCACTTCCGAGACCAAAGCAGAGGGACAAGCTGGTCTCTGGGTGTTGGGTGGAGTGAGGGGTCAAAACAATGGGGCTGGGGACAGGGAAGGCTGCCTCACTCAGGCACCTCCTTTGACAGACAAGTTGGCAAGGGTTTCCTCTGAGGCTTCAGCGACACAACACACTTAAAAGTGCTACCCACCCAAGGGGACAACCGTGCAGAATAAAATCACAGCTGTACCAGGCACTAAGCAGGCACTCTACAAACTCTAATGGAACAAATGGGGACCCGAAAACACAACACAACAGACCCTCCTGGAGAGGGGCCTGCTGCTCTTTTGGGAGCACCCCCAAAAGAGGTTCTGTAACCCTTCCCTAGGGAAGGAGGGTGCTCTCCACTGGAGTTCCCAAGAGGCAGTGTACCCAGACACCCACTTGCAAGGTGGACATTTCCACGGGGCCATTGTCCTGTCCCACCAGGAAGAACTCCACCATGACTGTCCTCTTCTCCGTGTGCCGGGGTGCCCCTGAGCGGCGTGTGAAGAGTGGGAAGGCCCGCGCCAGGGCACAGGCAGAGGCAAACACCTCAGGCTGTTCACAGACCATCTGTAGTAAGAGAGAAGCAGGATGGAACTGAGGCTACAAAGGGATGCCGCCAGGACTGTCCCAACGCCAGCTCTACAGCGGACAAATCAAGAGACGTCTGTGCCCCCCAGTAACCTGAGGCTGCGTGAGAAATATGTCTGCCACCAGATGTTGTCCGCTCTTTCCCAGACAGACGAGCAGGGCACAGACATTAGCCCAGGCCTCAATAAATCTAAACTGGCACCTCTGATTTGTCACGCAAACTGATCTGGCGTAAATCACGCGGTGGTTGAAGAGTTAGAATGGGAGGTCACACGGGACAGCAAGCTCTGCTTGAGGTGGGCCATGGGCTGAGTACACTGAAGGGCCCAGCACTCACCAAGATGCACCGGTGGGTTCCAGGAGGCAGGCAGGTTCTCACAAGCCTGGTGATGAAGTGGGCGGCGGAAGGACTATTATGCCGGCTCACCCTGGAAGGCAGGGCTGCCACTGTGGCGCAGTTCAGGTAGAGCGGACAGCTGTCCGTGGGGTTGGGGTTGAGCGTGGCCAGAGCGGCCTGCCAGAGCTAGATTAGAAAGGAGACATAAGACAGGCCTGGCTTCAAAACGTGTGTTGTGTGTCGGGAGTTGCCTTGATGGCCACACCTGCTAGTCTAAGACATCCCAAGCACCACCAGGCAAGCTGTGTGTCTCTCTGGCACCCTTCCACCCTCGTGGGACTGAGCCGCGGGCTGGCAAGGCCTGTCTGGGGACCCTTTGCTTCAAACACTTGGAAGCCCGGCTCCTGGGCCTTGGCCAATTTCCATGGAAGCGGGTCTCGAGGCCAGAGGCCACGCGGGAAGCTGCCATTGGGCTCTCTGGAAGGCCAGGCCGGGTGGCACGGGTGCAGGTGGCTGGGCCCAGGCAGGCCGGCGACACAGGCCAGGCCTCGCTGCAGCCAGGGCCTCCGGGACAGAAGACCAGGCCTGTCGCCGGCTAGCGCCCTGGGCCCGGCGGGGCGCGCGGGCGAGGCGGGGCCTGTGTCCCAAGGCGTGGGCTTGGCGGGCGCATGGCGGCCGCGGCCCGCTCACCTCCTCGGTGACCCGGGGCTGCAGCTTCCCGCGGACGTGGCTCCAGGGCACGCGGTGCAGGTGTTGCAGCTGGCCCAGCAGCAGCAGGGGCCGGCTCTGGGGGTCCGCGTCCCCGGCGCTCGCTTGGAATTGCAACCCCACGCTCGCCATCTTCGCCCAGGCGCCCCCGGCCGGGTCGCTCAGCACCCTGCGCCCTGCTCCGGCCGGGCTCGGCGCCGCCCTGGCCCGCCCGGCCTCGGCGCCCCGCCTTCCCCGCCGCCGCCGGGCTGCGCCGTCCTGCAGGGCCCACCCGGGGCGCAAGGGGGCGCCGGCGGAGGCGGGGCGCGGGCCGCACTGCGCCTTCCGGGCCACCGTTGGGGGCGAGTGGCGCGCGAGTCCCTGGAACTGCTCCAGCTTGGGCTCCTACCCAGGCTCGCTTCCAGTAGCTTCCCGGACACGATGAAGGCCCACTTGCGAGGGGCTGCTGAGACTACTGGGCCGGACAGTTGGGCATTCCTGCTCCCCTCTTATTCAGCGTAGGCCGCCTCCTCGGCCAAACACTTGCCAGAAAGGTCACCATGCAGCAATGGGAGCAGCAACGGGAGCAAGCTGCCCCTGCAGCGGGCACTTTGTCACCTGTGTTGGGGAGGAAGAGCTTAGTGTGGGAGAGGTTATAGGAAGTCATTTGACAGAAGCCAGCGGCTTCCCCTGCCCAGGTTTTGACAGCGTCACGCCTCAGGCTGGCACCTGAATGACGTCCAGTCTTATAAGTCACTCTTAATCTGAATTTCTTCTATATTATTAGACATCAAAATTAGCAAAGCAAGATGGCTCAGCAAGAAAAGGCGCATCATTGCAGAGCCTGAGGACCTGAGTTCTAGCCCTGGATCTGGAAGGAGCAAACCAACCTCCATAAGGTATCTTCCATTGATGAGGAGGCATCTGCTCACCCCTCCACCTCCCCCCCTCCCCCCCCCCCGGTAACCACCCTTCCTACAGAGAGAGTTTAAAAACGCATAGCAAAGCCAATTTCATAGCATTGCATTCCATACCACTGACCCTGCAGGAACCAGACACCCTGTGTGACGCCCACTCCCTCAACTGTGAAGGAGTGCGGTAGCAACACATAGGTCAGAGCAGGCCAGTATGGAAGGGGCATCACAAACTAGGAGCTGAATGAGCAGAGGGAATTCCTTTGAACCACGGGCTCCCCTGACACAGAAGTCAATGCTAATTGGACCTTATTTTCTTGAAAAAGAGTTTTTACAGCAACTGAATGTTTTCACACATTTGTAAAGGGTACTAAGTGTTCCTCAAAGATCTATTCTGATTTTCTGGTGTTTGCAAATACAGTGCAAGGCACACGGCACTCAGGAGGGGGCCAAGACAACATGCAATCTTCCTAGAGGATGGCAGGCCCAGGCGGATCACTATGGGTGAAAAAGGACTTCCAGAGGCCAGTCCACAGCAGAATGTTCCCTGCAGGAATGACTCAGGGAGGTGGGGGTAGGGTGGTGGACATGATGACAGAGAGTGCAGCCTAGGTAAGAGCAAGAGCTGGTGCTGGAGGTGGGTGGGGAATCTGCACAAAGAGATCCAAGAAGCATTTCAGAGGGCTTGGGGGTAAAGTATTTGCCATATAGGCTTGAGGGTCTGAGTTTGAATCCTGGGCACTCTTGTAATCAGGGCACTGGGGAGGAAGGGACAGGAGGATGCTGGGGCTCACTGACCAGCCAGTCTTACACAGCTGGTTAACTTCAGGTTCAGTGAGAGACACTGTTTCAAAAAAACAAGGTGGCACTTGTCGCCAAGCCTGAGTTCAACTCCCAGTTCCTTCATGGGAAGGAGCAGACCAACTCTGTTAGGTGGTCCTCTGCCTCCACGTGAGTACTGTGTCGCATCCAAGCATACACACAAACACTACATATATATGTATATATATGTAACTAAAAACATGCCAAATAACCAAGATTGAGATTCATTAAGTCAAGACACACAAGGTCAACTGTCAGCCTCTACATGTGTACACATGTGCCCACACAGATATGAACACATACACAGGCATGACCCACCACACACACACACTCATACACAGAGCATTTCAGACAATAGCGGCCTGGCTCACAGAATCCTCCCCTATTTGTAAATGAAGGAAGTAACCTCTGTGAACCACAAAGGTGGATGAGAAGAAGCTTTGGCTCAGCTAACGCTTATTGAACACTTACCACATGCACAGCAAAGGGGGACGATAAGTGCTCCATATGAGCGAGGATTCCTATTTCTTGGTTTTATGCCATGCCCGAAGAGGAGAAATCCAAACCAAACTGAACATTTCCTTTGGGATGCCTCCTGATTTCCTCAAGACAAAAACATGTGACAGGTAAGAGAAAGTCTCAGGAAACTTCTTTCCCTCTCACAGACAGTAACATTAATAAGACAGGACACTTGTCTACAGACATTTTTATGAAGGTATTAATCCACAACTCAGGATACACCTCACTATCCAGGAAAAATTCAACTTCTTAATTTTTTTTTTAAATGAAAGTTTGAAGCAAATGGCTAGATCTTGCAACCCAAGCAGTGACTGAGCGATTTGGAGGAGTTGGAACCAATTCCACATACAGTGGGATGGTTTCTGCAGCTCAGAAACACCAGAAAAGTCCAAAGGCTTCTGGAAGAAACCAGAGCAGAGTTTGGTCACGTTCTGGGAGACAGTTCTAACGCCTGACGTGTCCCCTAAGGCCAATTCCACTCATTGATCCACAAGTTTCCTCAGTGCTATCGTATCTGGCATGAGAGGGCAAGACATCATAGCTTACGGCACCTTCATTCTCTTGTCAGGTTTATTTTGGTGCTAGGGACTGAACCCCAGGACCTCATCTTGCTAGGCAAGTGTGCAGCCATGAGTCACATCCCTAGATCTCTTTTCCATTTTATGTCACTAGACTGGTCTTAAGCTCACCTCTAGCCTAGGCTGCCCTTGACCTTGCCTCCTCAGACCATCATGCATTTACCTAGCAAACATGAAGTGTGAACAACTCTAGTGTGTGAAAGCTGCTTAAATGTGTGGATGGGAGGAGTCACACGGACAAAAGATCCAGAGGAGAGGACAAAAGATGCAAGGGAGGCCTTGTGGGTTACAACAGACTTCTGACTTGGGTCAGGAGGGATGAGTTGAAGTGTGCCAGCAGTCCAATGTTGCCCAGGGAACTAACTGTTCACAGAGTGCCCTGGAGTGGTGAAGGGCACAGTCCACTTACAGCATCTGAACCCAGGTGACCAGACCCAGCATGTACCTGAAACACACATTCAGCCACAGAGTCTGTACTTGCCCTTGTTCACAAGTGCACACCAGTCAGGAGTGCCACGGAACTCAGGTGAAAGGATGGCATGTTCATTGCTGGTTGACGGTGATCTACAATGTTATGAGGCCAGCTCTGGGCTGGTGATCCCCACTCTGTGACACTTTGCTGAAGCCACCAACCTAGAAGTGAGCCCAGACCACCAAAAACCAGGACACTTCAATGACCTCTGTGAGTGCTGCCCCAGGCTGTGACAGCTGTGTCTCGCCTCTCTGCACCATGCCCTGGGTTCCCTGAGATGAGAAGATGCCTTGGCTGCATTCTGTAACCAGCGTACCGGACGGTTCACCTCTGTTCACACCGGAGTTCCCCAGAGAAAGAGGAGCTTGCTGCTGTGAAAAACACATTTTCCTGGAACATTAAAATGAATGAACAAACAAACAACTTCGCTAGCTCTGAAAAGTTGAAAAACTGGTATAATGAGAACATTTCTGTGCCCTTCAGCAAGACCGTGTATGTTTATAACCTATACATATTCATGTATATACATGTGTGGGCATCTCTTTCTTTGCATTGTTTAAAGCAAATTGCATATGCTTATCCTGATGCGGAGTCTGTCTTGGGAACAGACATTGGTTGGACCACATCATGCCCGCAGCAGCCCATCAGACCCGCTATCCTCTAAGGGTCTCCACTGAGACTTCCTAGTTGTCCTTAGACATCCTCTGTGGCTGTTCCCTTTAGCATCCAGAATCCAAGCCAGGATCAGGTGTTCCATTTGCCTGTCAGGTTCCCTAGTCTCCCTGGATCCAAAATAATCCTTGCCTCTCTCTCACAAAACGTGGACATGTCACATAAAAGGCCTTGAAGTTTGCATTTGCCTGCTACCTCACAATTGGATTTGGGTTAAAGGTGTTTGGCAAAAATCTATATTATGCTTTCCACTGTTTCTCATGAGGAGGGACAGGATCTAAGTGCCCCTTACTTTTGGTTTTTATATAGAGTCTGAGGGGGTCTTTTTCTGGTAAAAGTACAGGTCCTCTTTATAAACAATAAAATTAAAAGCAATGTCCACTTTACAGTCCAAATTCTGCCATTCATAACCACTATTTCTGTAACTTTTATTATATATATATATAATATATATATAATATATATATTTTATTATATATATATTATATATATATATATTATATATATATAATAAAGAGCCCTGGGGAGGGTGGGAGGGAATGAGGGAGGGGGCTACGCCTGGGATGCAAAGTACCTAACCTGTGATTGATATAAACATAAATACATTTAAAAAAAAAAAGAGAGCCCAAGATGTTCTTGAATGTACCTGAAGTTGACTTTGAACTTCTGATCCTCCTCCCAAGAACTAGGACTGCTGCTGTGTGCCATTATCAACTGGGAATAAACTCAGGGTTTCATGAATGCTAGGCAAGCACTCTACCAACCGGGCCACATTCCCAGTCCCTGCTTCCCTCATGTAACAGATGCACAGTAGCAAAGGGCTCTCTGGCTTGCTCTGTTGGTCTTGTTTTCTCAGAAGGGAGTAAAGGAACTAACTGTTGCTATTTTGTTAATTTGGTGTTCTGAACCCAGATGCCAGAACAGACATTTGTTTTCACCCATAGAAAGTGGATCCTTTCTCTTTTCCTAATGAGGAAATTGAGACCCCCTGCCATGGCTGGAGGGACACTTTGAGGCGGTTAGGATGCCCTGGTGTTCAGTGTCAACCCAGCTGTAATATGGTACTAGGTACAAATAATGGTCCCATGGTTCCAACCTCTAGGCTGTGATTTCCAGCTATTTCTGAGTAGTGGCTTCCTTCTTGCTCCCAGAGACCGGCTACAATATGTACAAGTCCAATACAGAACGAAAAGGCAGAGGGGAACAAGTCAAGGAATATAATCAAGCATGAGTCCCTAGAGGCCCAGTGCTCTGGCCCCAGGTTCTTACAGGTAGTATCTGTCTTTCAGTACAGCCGCTCAGGCCAGTAGCAGCTCACTTGGAGGGGTTCATATGTCCTAACACATTCTAACACTTTTAATGTTGTTGTCTTGGTTTGATTTTTGTTTGTTGGTTTTGTTGTTGTTTCATCTACAATTATAAGATGACTAGCTCACTCTGTTCCTTCTTGTCCAAAAATCCAGCCAGCCACTTCTCCAGGAAGGTGGGTGGTATTGGGACCAGTTGGTTAAGTAGAGGCACACTGAATCCCATATTGCTGCTTGCCATGGGATCCTTGTTTCTGGTCCTTTTGTTGGGCTGAGATGGGCCAAAATAGGACCTCATGGGCTTGTAGACTCCATCTGGATCCCTCTATAGGCTTCCTCCTACTCCCTCATGGATGTCCATGTTTTTCCCACCACATACAGCATCAGGCTTCTGCTGTTTCTTACTCTTTATGCTTGCAGCATGCCCACTGACATGTCAGGGGTTCAGTTCATTTCTGCACAGTTCATCTGTGACAGACACTTAGGTTCATGTTTGTGTTTAGGTGGCTTGTTCTTGCTTCTTTTTCTATTTTCTTTTCTGGATACATGAAACATTTATCTAGCTCAAAAATCCTAGCTGCAAAAAAGAGATGCTCAAAAAGGGCTTGTTCCTGTCCCTGCTTTGTATTCATCCCTCACAAATTACCTCTTTACCCCACAGGTAGCCATTTCTACCAGCTTCTGGTTTATCTCGTCTGCCTCTTCTTTTGAGAAAAATATAGCTACTACCTCCATGCATCTCACAAAATGCACTTTGCTCGAAAAGCATGTCATACAATCTCATCTCTACGACTGTGCTCACTCTCTGCCATCATCAGGACAAGAGAGAGTGTGTTAATAAAAACGTACTAGCAGAACCATTTATTAACAAGCTGAACCCGGTCCTTTGGACACTGGATCTTGGGACTCCTGGAGAAGATAAGGGGCTGAGCTAGTCCCTGAATTAGCCTCCAAGCTCGAGGCAGCAATAACCCTCATGTCTCGGGAGCTAAATTCCTATTTACCTCCAAACACAGCACAATTATTTTTGTAGTTGCAAAAGTTTTTGAGGGCATATTGAAGACCTGGAGCCTTGGGACTGGAGAGGGTGCAGAAAGGAAGAGAGAAATGATTAACAACAAGCACAGCCCTACATTCCCTTAAGCAAACTCAACCTGTGAACATGTAAACTTACAGAAAAGCAAAATGGGGGTGAATGTTTATTCTGATCCAATCTTTTCCTGAGGAAAAACCTTCCCTGGCAGGATCCTGTTAGAGGGCGGGTTTCTCCAGTGTACTGAGATGACTCATTGCAACCTGCGTCACATTTACTTCCCCAACACCCTTGTGTTTATTACACATCTATCTGTGCTATCCAACGCAGACCTTTCAAAAAGAATCATAAATCTGTTGTTGAGGATTTGGACAACTCAGTGGTGTGAGGAAAGGGTGGGGGAGGAAAAAAGCTAATTTGAAATTCTTAGGTTTTGTTGTCTTGGAGTGGTGAGCAATGAGAAGCAAATTCAATATTTTCTTCTCACTGAATCTGGAAGGTCCCTTATTTCAGGCTGGTTCAAAGTTATGGATGGAAAATTCTGGGTCTTTATTTAAGCTGATTCATAGTTACAGATGGGACATTCTGGAAGGGTCTTTATTCAAGGCTGGTTCATAGTTATGGATGCAGCATTCTAGAAGGTTCCTTATTTCAGAATGGTTCATAGTTATGGATGAAAAGGTCTAGAAGGTCTCTTATTTCAGGCTGGTTCGATTACAAATGCCTCACTTACATTACAGTGCAGTGTGAAATGCTAGGTCTCAGCCATTTATAAAACTTGAGTGACATTCCAGCCCAAGCAGAGAAAAAAAGCATTTTACTCAGGCTCATGGTTTTTCCAACATCTTCATAATATAGGAACACTTAAAAAAACATCACCTGTGAGAACCCTAGGAAGGCATTTGGAAGCCTTCTTCTCCCTGTGCCAGGTACACTCAGCAGAGTGCTGTATGGTACTGTTTTTAAACCAGGATTTATTTATTGCATTAAACTCAGCAGCACATGAAACTTGGATGGTACTGAGTCTTTAAATGAGAGGCTACTTCCCATCTCCAGGACTCTCAGGACTATAGAAAAGAGAGTGGCAGGATGCTGTGGTCCATACTTCCCAGGGTTGACCGGAAATCTAAGGTGAAGGCTTGATGGGGTCAGTAACTGCTGGGGATTCAGGAAGTCTGGGTCCCTGCTCAGCTGGTTTGTCTGCACCATGAAGTGGGGGCTTGAGCAGCTCAGAGTTGTGCAAACAGAAAACATATGCCTCCATAAGGCAGACACGAGGGCTGGAGTTCTGTGTAAATCTAATTATTAGCATGAACCGAAGGTACTGTCACTGTTTAACTCATCCGACCTTTTAAATGGATAACCAACCTTGAGGCTTAATTGGATTTAAAAAAAAAATCAATTTCTAGCCATCGCACAGTGTTGAAATGAAGTGCTGCATTCTCTGGCAATTGTAAAATCTGGTCTGCCAGAGACTATTTTTTATTATTTACAACTTTAAAATGACATTACCCATCTCAGAGAGCATTTTATGCACACATATACCTTTTGTAAACAACTACCAGCTCACATGTACGTGCACCCGATCGCGTCACCATACAATCATTATTTTTCTGCTCGGCAGCAGGCTGATTCATCAGCAGCAATCTCTTCACACCAATTACACAAAAAACTGAACTGGGGATAATGGCTCACCACTGTCTGCAAATCTCTCTTAGCTGCAGCCTGGTCTCATCTTTGTAATAGGAAAAAAAAAAAAACCCTTGAGGAAGCTTTTTACCAAATCACATCTTGACCATTAAATCTTTCTTGAAGAAGGTCATTTAATTTTATGGAAAGAAATGAACAATTAAAATGGAATAAGCAGAAAGGAGTGCTGGTCTAGAAATTAGGAAGCTGACAATTCTAGTCCTACGCTGTGTTACACCTGGGCATGGGTCTCAGATGCCCCATCTGGAGAATGGGAAGGTTCAATGGTTTTCTTTGTCTCCCACAGTGGATAGAAGAGAGAAATACTGTGATACCCTAGGTCAGAATGCCAAGTCAGAAAACAGACATTTGGTTCCCTCAGCACTTCCTGGGAAAATGAGACCAGATGATACAACCAGGGCCCTTGGCCTCTATCACATCTGTAAATGAGAAATAGTGACTACTAATGGTGGAATTTGGATGATTAGCTTAAAGCAATTATAGAATTATAGTTGACAAACAGAAAATGCTAAACCCAGTGGTCTGTTTTAACGAAGCCTGATTTGAATGTGCATTATCAAATGAAGCCTTGTTTAAATAGCCCATTTTCGCCAGATTATGGAATGAAAGTGGAGGACCACACAATTATCTCAGCATTCAGGATAGTCCAGGGAGCTCATTTGCACAATTGGACAAATGATTATTTTCTTTTGCCTCAATTGACCAGATAATTGTACATGAGTCTCTGCCATTTGGCTCTGTGGAATGTCCCTTGATGTGGTAAGAAAACCCAGCAGAGAAGGGTTTAGTCTGTCTGAGGGTGGTATGGGGTGGGGAACAGGATGCACACGGCTGACGTCCCCCAGTCTAATTCTAGTCCCAGATAGGAAGCACTTCTACCTGAGCTGTCTACACGTTGGCTGGTGCCCTCATTAGCTTCTTCTGACACCCATCAACTTACAGGGTCTGCTTTCCTTCAGTTTCAAAGCAACTAAACAAAATCATCAGACAAAAGGTTAAAGGTGCTGTGTGGGTGGTCAAGAGAATTCCAAGAAAACCCAGAGGTTTCAAAGAGCCAATAAACACAGAAATACACAACTGAGAGCCACACTTACAGGTACTGAGAGGCACATCAGATGGACCAGGGCTGCCTCCTGTGTAACTAATCATGGATGCTGCTATCCCTCCTTCATCCAACTAGCAGCAGCCCACCGTGAAAAGGTCTCTTCACATGGACCTCATGTGGACGAGATAGAAGGTATCCTGATGATCCAAGTGAGGAGGCTCACAGCTGGCATGCTCTGCTATGACATTCACACACGTCTGGGTAGATGTACAGGCTGGCTATCACTTCCCAATGGCAAATGAGGAAGGCTGATCTTACCTCACATACCCGATGTTCACAATTAGTGGAGTTTCACATCCCAGCCTGTCCTCCAACAGTCAAGATAAGAATCAAAGGGGTCACATAGCTCAACTGCCCACCAACTCTGATTCAGTGCCCAAATCTCAGAGCACTCTGCTCAGTGGCACTGTTCAGTTGTATGTGCTTTGTGTGACCATTCTAAGCCCAGATCACCACAAACTCCATTGCAAAGATGACTAGGTGAGCTGTGCAGCTGATTGCCTATAGTCCCAGCACTTGGGAGGTAAAGATGGGCTCACAAGTTGAAGGGCAACCTGGGCTACATAGACCCGATCTAAAAAAAAAAAATGTGTGTGTATATGTACAATTCACAGGCTTTCCCATTTCAAGCCACATCAGTATAGTAGTCAAGGCTTGAATGTCAACTACCACTAGACTCAACTCTCTAGCCTTATGAGAGTGACTTCTGGGCTAGCTAATGGAGAAGAAAGGACCATACTTTCTAGTACAAGAACAAGAGTGCAGGACACAAAAGACTGCACCTTCTGTGGGGAGCACTCAAGTCTGTCAGAGCCCACTGGCTATGACAGCCAACCCAGACTCTGGCCCTCCATCATGTCCCCAAGGCCACCTCGTCTCTCCTCTAGGTATGTATGTACACAAACATCAATATTCTGCTCCAGACTTGGAGGAGGACCTGGGCATTCCTAGCAAACACTGTCCCTCAAGTTTGCTGTCCACATTGAAGGAAGACATTTACCGATGGCAGGTTCTGAAGCCTGAACATAGCAAACCACTTTGGGCACATTCTGAAGACTGCCAACCATGCCCTTGTGCTCACATAAAGCATGTTTTCATAAAGAAAAATAATTATCTGCCTTTTATGTGGTTTCCTTTTTTGTATATTGGATAGCAAATTGATTGGTCCCTTTGCGGGCCTCCATTAGATAGACAAATCGACATTCAGACACTGAGGCACAGGCCTCAGGCACAAAATAAATAGCCATGGCCCCAAAGATCCCAGACATGGCTAAAACAAACACATTTGAAGAAAATATGACCCCCATCATTAAAATTAATACCAGGAATGCGGGACTGCTCTTCAATCTGTGAGATTGCTTTATTATACAAAAAGTTTCCAGTAACAGTAAATTAGTTAAAAAAAAAAAAAGGAGAAAAAAAGTCATTTTGGATAGAAGCGCTTCACTAATTGCTTTATTTAAGCATACAAGGAAAAAGTCTTATCTGACCAATTAGGTTGAAGGGTTTTATTACCTTTAAGAAGCCATTAGCTGGGATGAAGCACTGCAAGCACTTGTGTTGAAACAAATAAATAATGCTCTCTCAATTAGCAGAGAAAGTGGAACATCCGTTAAATCAGACACACACTGTTTCACAGTGGCCCAGCCAGTACCCCAAAGCCCCCTCCCTCAACAAACAGAATGACAAGACAGCAATTTTCAGCTAGTCTTAGGAAAGATCAGGAGCCCTGAAGGACCAACACTTCCTCCTCTCCCCTTCCACCCCACTCTACAAAAGCCACCAAGACAGGAGAGGGAGTTGGTGTCCAGGGGCTGGGCTTCTTCCCCAGGGCACTTCCCCAGCATCAGGAGAGACTGGCCTGTGTGATTGTCGCCTCCATGGCCAGACTGAAGGGCAGGATGAGTGCACAGACAGTGGCTGTCAGCAGGTAGAAGAGTCCTCTTCCAAAAGCAATTACCCTGAGGTACCTACCAAGACATGGGTACTAACTTCTCTTTTGCCCTCAAAGGCTTCAGATCTTCTACCCACCTCCCCCCAGGACAGGCTCAACAGAAAAGGACGGTGGGGAACCCAAAGAACTAGTGTTCAAGGCTCTGGAGCCAGCTACAGGCCAGCCTGCCCAAGGCCCCTCAGGATAACCGTCAAGAGTAGCTGGGCCCAGACCAGCACCACATTGCCTTCAGGCAGAAGGGGACAGTCCCTCTCCCCACAGGTCCTTGGGACAATTTCTAACCAGAATTGTTAGGTTACCCAAGTGGGCTGGAGGAAAAACCAACCCAAAAATCCTATTCAAGGAAATAAATAAAAATAAATAGTGATCCTTTTTTAAAAGGTCACTTTTTCTTCAAGGCTTTCACAATTATTCAGCATGGCCTCCACAGATTGAAGCAGGCCCCCTCAATTTGAGCAGCCTACCCAGGAGCAGCTTATCTAACTTCAGGTTGGGAGAGGAGGCTGTAGAACCCCTTCCTCCAATTCTGAAGCAGGTGCTGACTCCTTTTTCCCAACCACCTGTACTAATGTTGCCAAAAAATCACGTAAACCTTTGGATCCCACCATTCCACAGCCCAGGCAGGGCGGCTGAGCTCATGATGGGTCTGTATGACTCCATTTCTGGATATTAGCTGGAGTTTCAAGATACCCTTCAGTGAATTCTAGAGAGGCATTTCATATGCCTGGTCCAAATAAAAATGTAACACACTTAACAGGGCCATACTCTTAAATAATTTAAGAGAAGCAGAGACAATTTTAAAAAGCCAACAAAAGTTACACAGAGACCACTAAAATTACAGCACTGTTGATGATAACAGGGCAATTGAGTCATTCATACCCTCATCTTCAAAGCTCCATCACAGTCCGTATCTCTCTAGTTCTGCAGAGCATACAAGCACCGTAGAGTTAATAGGTAGGAAAACAGAACCCTACTTTGGCCATCTGATATGCACATGATATGAACATACACTTTTGCAGACAGGCATACACGCACACAGACACACAAAGCATGCATACACACAGGGTTTCCCTAGTTGAGATTCTCACTGTCCTCAGGAATATACCTGCTTTCTGGGCATTGCTAAGTGGCATCGGAAAAGTCGATAAATCAAACCATGAGAATATTTTACTTTGAAATGGAGTGATGTTTGGTTAATAATTTGAGATCCACTAATACTAAATGGGGTGACCCATTTAAAATGGCCTCTGTGTAAATTCACAGTTCATTAAATGGAGTCAGGTTTGGACAGGTCATTACGTAGCTAGAATGTAAGTAATGGACTGAGTAAGAATGGCTGGGGACACACTGGCTCAATCTAGTTCATGCCACTGTCAAGCTTTCTTGTAATGTGAGATTGGTTCAAATGACCAACTTTCTGATTCAGGTTTTGCTTAGTAACCCCTCTCAGTTTACAGTAGAAAATGCAGTGCAAAATTCTGAATGAGGAATACGTTATTTACAATTGATTTAAACGCATGAAGCTAGTTTAACTGGCCCGTCTAAATGTGTTAATTAACATCAATGATGGTTTCTTATTTTTCACACTTTGTTACTCTGATCGTTAACAGTGATGGAAAGCTAAATTAAGTTAATGGGAACGGATTATAAATCCTTGAAGGACTTCTTGGTTTGTTTTCAGCTGGGAAGATGAAGAGGCATTTGCCTCTACTCATAAATTTTTGGTACCAAACTTTTTAAAAACCAAATGGTTAAAAAAATTTCCCCAAAATTATTTAACATGATGCTCAGACATGAGTGCTACAAATGAGTGTGCACACATCACGCAGAAGCTTCAGCAATGCCTGTAAACTTTCACTCCTTTCACCTTCTACCACATGTCACATTACAGCTGATCACAAGCCAGTCTCTTCGGCAACAGCATCAAGTTCTTAAACTCTGGACAGAGATGGAAACACACAGCAGTGCCTGCGCTCCAGTCCACCAGCTAGGAGGCATCCACAGGAAGGCCCACTGCCCACTGCTGAGCCAGGGGCCTGCGCTCTGAAGGCAGTGCAGTAGTGGGGTGCCAGCCAAGCCCTCACACCCAAGGAATCCATGCAGCAGCACTTTCAAAAACCTGGTGCCACTAGCGAGACTTTACACTGATGAGGACCACAATGAGGACTACGATGATGACAACCAGTATCAGGATCGCAAGCATCTTCCGATTCTTCTTTTGGTGCTGCTCTGCCTACAAGAAAGGAGGGAAGGTGTCATTTCCCTGCAGACCGCACACAAGCCTTGGTTCTTCAGGATGGTTTCAAGTCTGCATTACAAGCCAGGCCTCATGGTTAGACCCTCCCGTAATTTGAATAAACTCAACCACCAAGACCCCTGATCCACACTGGGATCTACTGTGAGGACAGAGACTAAGAGATACCAAATTACACTGGGCCTGCTACTTCCTACTCTGGCTTCTTAAGAAGGTCCCTGTGCCTGGGACAAATGGACATTTGTCTTTCTTCCCTGTGCAGGAAAGGGTGACCAGAGCATGGAACCAGTGACCCCCTCCCCGCCCCAAGAGGCCCTAGGGTCACTTCCTCTGAACCTGGAAACAGAACACCTCATTGTTTTAGGAAGAAATGGACAATGTGCCCATATGTTGGTCTAACAGCCACCTAACAAACAACCCCACCCTCACCCCAGGGCTGAAGGTATATATAAGAACTTCCAAAGCCCCATCTGCACACCTCCCCCTACATGCAGCACCCAGTGCTGCCCATCTTACCCCTCTCCTAAAGAAGGACTGAGGAGCCCCACACACATCAATGTGTGGTGGCACAGAAACACTAATGTCCGTCACATGGCTGGGGACTGACACAGACCCCCCCCCAAAGAGCATGCTCAGAGACTGCAGGGACTGGAGGCTAAAAGTCCTCAGGGAACCCACACCAGCCTTGGTTCCTCACCTAGAAACAGGGCAGGCGACCACTTTGAGAGATGGCCAATGGGAGGAACTCCTGAGTCTCAGCTGCCTTCCCACTGTGTGGACTGCTGACAGCCCCATTCCTCAGAGCAATCCCAAGAACCAAGGAGCCAATGCAAAGCAAACCACACTTGGGAAACTCAAACAACTCCAGACCAAAAACAAAGTCTTTGCTTGTGTCCCATCCAGTCCCTCCTGCAGAGAAGTTTCCCCTCTGTCTGTGTCACAACACAAAGCACATTTCCCAGTTGTGACTTAAGAAACTTCACAGCCTATGGGTAATTTAGCAATAGCTCAAACCTGCTACAGAGTGAGAAGTGAGGTAGCTTTAGCTTGTGAGGGGCGAGCTGGCGCCTCTGTTACTCTAAACACCTACTAAGCAAGACTAAGCGAGATAATGGCACAGGGATGCGAATGGTTTCTGGTCAGAGCCTGCAGATCTGGGAGCCTATATCCTGCTACCATGGTGAAATAGGGTGATTTCTGCTTTCAGAAAAAGAACACGTAACTGCTCATGACTTGGGAAAAGACTTGTTGCATGGCTAGAGGCACAGTAGGTATCGATAACAAGGAGGTGGACAAGACTATTTCATCTATCAAGTATGGCTGGCTACTTTTCCTTCACAAGGGGTCATGTGCCCAACTGAACACATGAGCCCATTTCTCATAGGGTTCTAAAATGATTTCTACCAACTTTTAAACAGACAGACATGCAGCAAAACTCCACGGAAGAAGACCCTAAACAACCCTACCTAACTGCCATAAATTTCTCTGGAGGTGACTCAGTAAGGGACAATTAGACTTTTACCTGTGTTGAGAGCTCTCCATTAGCAACACATCAAAAGTGAACCCTAACACCACACATTATCAGCAGAAGGCAGACAACCTCTCAGCACACAACAAGAGAGGTCTAAATGACTTGTTTCTCTAAACAGGAAAGAAAACCCCAGGCCCCACAGAAGAGGTGCCCAGCCTTATTTGACCTCAAGGTGAGGTCCACCAGGCTACAGAATGATAGCAAGCCCCATACCTGCTCCAGTGGAACAATGAAGTCCATTTTTACCTCTTGGGTTGAGGATGTGTGACGGAAGACAAGAACTTCCTAGGAATTCCCATAATTTGGTACAAGTTCCTAAAGACCCAGCATTAAGAAATGTTTGTACCTTGTGAAGCTGTTTCAAGCCATCCTCGGTCTTGACACAGGACTGCTCAACATTATAGTCAATTCTGTCAAGGACTGTACCCTGATAATAAGAGACAGTACCAAAAGTCAATGATTATAGCCAGGAGACTGAACTTCCAACCCCGAGATATGAGTATCACAGACCTCAGGACCCACTCCAGAGTGCCATCAGACCCCAAGCAGCATCCAGAGGACTGTGTCAGCTATAGTAAGAACCAAAACCAGGTTTCTGTTTTTGATTTAGACATGCCACCTTCGGATGTACTAGGGCTTAGAAACCTGTTTCATAGAGATTGGTTCTGGGCAGTGAAGGGCTATGGCTTTTCACTTCTTGCTGCTTAGATAGTTGGATCTGGCAGATGGAGAATACTGGCTAGGTTCCACCACCATGGCCAGGATGCTCCAAACACTGTCTAAAATGACAACTTGGGTCTCAAGGACAGGTTAGTAAACTGTCTAGTCTCTTGGTAGGTACAAGAAGCATGGACCAGGAAATGAAGAAATTTACTGGGAAACATGGCAGCTAACCAGCCAGCTGGGATGGTGCCTCAACATTCTACTCTATAGCTGGTTTCATGGGACCAGGACCCAAAAAATCCCTGCTGGCAAGACAATAAAATGCCCTAATCAGACTGAAACAATAATCAATCAATCAATCAATCCCTCTCTCTCTCTCTCTCTCTCTCTCTCTCTCCTCTCTCTCTCTCTCTCTCCTCTCTCTCTCTCTCCAGATTAAAAAAACATGGTCCTTTCACAAGGAAACACAGTAGCCCATATTACCTGCAAACATACACATGAGATGTGAGAAGTACATGTTTAAATAGTTTAACATGACCATGGGAAGGATGAGCAAGACACCCTGCAGAACACACACCTGCTCTACAATCATGGCTCCCAAGTCCCTGAAGATCTCGTTGAGGTCAGAAATGGACTGTACAATCTGACGGATCTCTCGCTCCCTCTCCTCCACCATCAGTGTGTTCTGTTCTACCAGCACCAGTTGGTCATCTGTGAAACCCTGTACAAACAAGAATCTCCCTGTTAGGGAAGCTGTGACAGGCTAGCTCAGACAACATTTAGGGGAAATAAACTCTGAAAACATTTTTATAAAGCATTTGACAACAGATAACTTATTGTCTTGATAGGAAACAAGGACTCTAACCCCCAAACTGCATGGTGTGCACTACAGGAGCTGAAGTGGGGTGCAGAAAGAAGCCACCTGCAGCCACACTAGACCCAGGTATGGCTTTCTGCATCTTGGGTTCCAGGAAGCATACTGCAGGCCTCCCTTTGACAACTGAGGGCGGGGTGGGAGGGAGGTAGAGCAGGGCTGCTCTGTCTGCAGCAAGAACTATCCTGCTGACACAAGACAGCAGCTGTCCCGCATGCACTGCACAGGGGCAAGGAAGTTAGGAAAAGAAGGAGCAGATGCCTGTCCCATCACATACCTGACCATACAGAGCAGCAGCATCTCCATCGTCCATTAGTGGCACTGATGTATCAAAGAAATGCTGTGATCTTTCCTCTCGGTTCTTCATGCCTAGCAGAGAGGAGCCTACTTTACTTAAATGTGTATGGCTACCATTAAAAAGGCAATCTAGAGTAAAACCCAACAGCAAGGGCGGCCCTTAAACAGGTCTAAAGAAGCCCACCTCCAGAGGGGGAGCCTTGCGTTAAAGCATTGCAACAGCATGCAAGTGTTCAGGGTATTCGGGGCAGCCACTCTCTAAACGCCCAATTCGCGGGACGCCAAGACAGACAGGACACAATCATCTGAGACTCTCTAAGCGAAACAGAAACAGTTATTCTAACTGCTGTTATAATACATTAACACACATCAGTATCTCTCTTCTGGAGCATCTCTAGGAAGCATTCTGATCAGATTCCGGAGAAATGAAGTGAAGACACAGATATGCGGGTTGCTGGGGGAAAGGGAGCAAGGTTTCAGGATAAGTAGAGTTTTATCCATTATAGTGCCAATACAGAAAAACCCAGTAACAGGGTGAACTGAGGCAAGATTGTTTGCACCCTGCTTTCAAGCCCCAAGGGCCATGCAGATGTCACGGTGTGGAGGAACTGGCTCTCGCACGTGTCATCAGAGCCTGCAGAACCCAATGTCACATTAACAAGCCTTTCTCTAAATATGCTGTGACTTTCAAAGTCTGTGGACAGCCAGAGATGAATGCTAGTCACCTGGACAAGAACTGTCTGTACCACTGCACCAGGAGCCAGGTCTTCTCTCCTCAGCAAGGGTCCCCTAGGGAGGCAGCTTCCTCTTGCTCAAAAGGTATAAATGTGCCTAACTAGCTGTTAACAATGAAAGGCAAGTGCTGAATGGAAAAACAGCCCCAACGAAGGACAGAAAACAATGTTTCTTACTCAAGAGTCCCTCAATCAGGGCTGGCAGCACTCACGTTTCAGGTAGCTGGACTGTGCATGCCGGAAGCTGGTGGACAGCTCCTGCAGGGCCTGTGCCAGGGAAGCCACCACGTTCCGTAGTAGCCGCTCTTCCTGGTCGGAGCAGGCCCTTCGTGCCCGGCTGGGCAGGGCCTGCACAGCACGCTGGCACCTATGGAAGAGCTGAGAGAATAGCTCTGGCTTACATCAAAAGCCTCTCCTACCCAAGGCCTCTGCCAGAAGGCAGCCTGCTCTACAGGCTGGTATAGAAAGGCCAGGTTGCGGGGGGGGGGGGTACGCTCATGTGTGCATTTTGGGAGTAGAAGGGGGTGACTGGAGGTTTCATATACACACAATGAAGACCTAACTACTAACTGGACACTGCATGTCTGACTACTCCTTGACTTCCTATAGGAGATAGGTACTGGTGTGATTTTTATGCCCACTTTACAGATCAGAAGACTGAGTCAGAGACTGAAGGAGAAACATTTCATTGTTGCTCAAGTACAAAACATGCTTCAGACACTCGATGTCCACTCTCAAAGTACAAACACCAAAGCTTAGACACTAGCCACATCACCTGAAGACCAGTTCACGAGTGTTTCCATTAGAATGCCCATATATCTTCTTAGAGAGCTTTGTTTAGCATACAATTGCAAGTCCTAGTGTGTGAGCAATTTTAACATTAAATGAGCAACTCTCTTGCTATGCTGAATCTAATTTTTATGTAATCTATAAACAATAAAAAAATAGTACCTGTACCTCCAAGAAAACCCATATACTAGGAAAAGTACTCATAGACCTTGGGCTTTTCCAAGTGCTTGTGAGGGTTTTAGGCTGGACTGTAAAACTCTAGGACATTATGGGCTGGGTTTAGGGTAGGGCAAAGGCCTACCCTGATCTCCACCTCCCTGGGACTAGCTTGTGTCTTCACCTGTGTGATCTCCTGGGTGGTAATCTCGATGGCATGCTCTTCCTCGCTGCTGTCATCCAGAGTAGGTCTGTTCAAATGCTTGTCATGAAGGCTGGCTAACTCTTTCATCTTCTGTTTAATCCGGCCAACATCATACTGTATCTAAACAAATGAAGTCAATAGAATTCCACTCATGCCTGGAAGCTTTCCATCTGCATTCAAGACGATTAGCTACACCAGAATCGTTCAATTTGGTGGCTTACTGATACACAAGTAATTTTTAAATTCAAGTTACAAAAGAAAAAAACAAAAATAAAAAGGGCTGGTAAGATGGCTCGGCAGTTAAGAGTACTTGTTGCTATTATAGAACATTGGGTTCAGTTCCCAGCGCCCACATGGTGGCTTACAATTATCTGTGTAACTTCAGTTCCAGGGGATCCAAGTCCTTTTATGATCTCCACTGGCACACACCTGGTACAAAGACATACATGTGGGCAAAACACTAACATGCGTAAAGTAAAATAAGCCAGTAGGTATATCATATGCTTTTAATCCCAGCACTAGGGAGGCAGAGGCAGGTGGATCTCTGAGTTTGAAGCCAGCCTAGTCTTTAAGGCTAGTTCTAGGATAGCCAGGGCTAAACAGAGAAACCCTGCCTGGAAATAAATAAATAAATAAGTAAACAGACAAACCTAAATAAATCTAAAACAAACTAGCACACACTCTTCCTTATTCTATAATTTTTCATTTCTTTCTATAAGTCAGGTAGTTGCTGCTAACGGTAAATCCAAATCATCAGCACAGGCAGACCAACCCACTCTTACTTTATTATGTGGTATGAATAAAACTCAAAGTGTGAGTGTGTCTGAGGACACAACTTTAACTGTAGCCAAACTGACTCATCCGACATATTCTAAACTATGTTGTCATCCAAACTTAAAAGGCAAACAAACAAACAAAACACTTAGGAACTAATGCTTAACTTACTTCATCTACTCCATCCACCCATTTTGGAGGTGACCGTTTTATCACACCAATTGCTGCTTCTGGATCTAAGCTGATGCCTGACACCAGTGCCATGCGGTCATCAGCAAGCTATGGGTAAAAAAATGGACATTGAGACATGATCAGAGGTCAATTTGGATGTGGCTCTCCCAACCCTCCCTGAGGCTGTGGATGTGCAGGGGAAATGCCCATGCCTGTACTATAAGCTTGTGTCTGACACACTAGGGTCTGAAGCCCATTCCCATCTTTTCATGCACCAGTTCTTAACTTCTTGGACATTCTCGTGGACACAACTTTGACTTGGCTACAGAAATGTAATGAAAATGTCAGAGACCCGATCCCTTAAGGAAAGACTTCTCAGCAACAGAACTAAGCCAGGACAGCAGGAAGAAGATCGTGAGTCTGCTGGGTGTGGCTGTGCTGGAAACAGAACAAGTGTGACAGCAGCTGTGGAAATCATATTGGTCCAGTTACCTCAGTCATCAGAGCATTAGCCACATGTTAAAATGTGCCAAGAACTGCTCAGAAGGGTTAGCAGGACTGCGCATGGGCCAAAGCAATCCTTGCATCCACCTCTGCACCACCTTCTGTACGCCAGACCTGTCTTTGCTTCAGCTGCATGTCCACTGGCAACACTTCCCTTATTTTGAAACAACAGGTA
The DNA here is from genome assembly GCA_028658305.1 of Pachyuromys duprasi. NCBI lineage: Eukaryota > Metazoa > Chordata > Mammalia > Rodentia > Muridae > Pachyuromys > Pachyuromys duprasi. The sequence goes on from CM053766.1 coordinate 121,183,925, forward strand.
GTTTTTGCTTTTTAAATTTGCAATATATATTGCCTTTGAAATTTCTGAGAGTGGGAGGGAGGAAAAAAAACCACATAGGCTTACCCTGGTTATTTATTTATTTTGCCTGGGGGTAATGGATGGATCTGAAAGGATCTAGAGGTCCTCCAAAGCATAGGATTTTTAAATGTTAATTTCTAAAGAACCAAATGATACCCACAATACAATGGGCAGTGGTTTATAGATGTCCTCACAGACATTTTGTGAATGAGCAACATCCATCCCTTCCTTCCTTGTAATCATCTATATTTATTGGTATGTATCTGACAAATTCATATTTGTTTACCTAACAATAGAGGCAAGTCTAAAATTCTCATAAATGAAGAGAAAACTATCATACAAGAAAAAAATAACCTTAAAAAACGCTTCAAGTAAAAAGACCTACAATCCTGAAGAGAGAGCTCACAGTCAAACTCCAACTTCAGCAACCCCTGCCCCCAACTCCCTCTCTCTCCCTCCCCTCCAGTAGCCTGGTATCCACCTGCCCTAGTATCCAAGAAGGGCCACGATGGCAGAAATGGACCAAGGCCTGTGGGTTGTGTCCACATCACCATTGCCGACCTCACCACTGCAGGCCCTTGGTACTGCTATGCCTAAATTAATGGTGTGTCCTTTAAGCATGCACAGGCGACTGCAAGTCCTGGCAATTCTACCACTTCAAGCCTTCACTAATGGGAAGTCTTATTTATTATTTTAAGCCTCACAAAAACCAGGTGAGCCAAGGAATATTACTTCAATCTATAAATAAAGAATTAAAACTCAGAAAAGTTAAGCAGCCTGCCTTAAGGCACCATGCTACTGCTAAATGTGACAGATTAAAACCTGGGCTAGCTGATTCCAGAACCCCCAACCTTCCCCCACAAGCTCACTCTTAGCCACCTGTGAAACACAACTGCAGTCCACTAAGGAAATAAACCAGGACAGTGGACAGAAAAACGGACAGCAAGAGGGACCCAGAGCTTCAGATCTCCTTGAAACATCTACACAGGCTGGAGAAGCCTCCCAGCACTCCAGTGCCAGTCTCAACAGGGTCTCAACAGGCTGGTCCTGAGCGTGTGGAGACAGTCACTCCACAGCCACCAAGAAGGCCCTTGTGGGAAGTGTGCTGACCAAAGGCCCATCTCTTGCTTAGCCACAGCTCTGGCCTGCTATAAAAATGCAGGTGTTGACAGACTTACTGCTACAAGAGGGTGGAACCCAAACTCAACTCCAGAAAACCACAAAAAGCACAACTTTAAATTGACAAAGTACTACTAATGAGCCATAGAGCTTAATCTCCAATCTACAGGTCTTTGTTTCTATCTTTGTGTTTTGAAAAAGAAAGGATTGATTTGTGAACAAAGAGACAGTGCTACTTTTACTGTTTACAAATGCATATTAAACTAGATGGTGTGGGGAAATGGCATCTTTAAATTCACCTGTACTCTCATTAGGAGTCACAAAGCACATATGAACATCCAGCTGAAGTGCACTTCACTGTTTTAAGCAGCATGTCATTTATATGAGCCATGTCCCCATCCAATGGACATCAAGACTAAGGTCAGGCACTCTCTCATGCATCCTAGAAGACTGACAAACTAGGAGATTTCAAGAAGGACAGGTGTCAGCCTATGCAGCCACTACTGCTTCCCCATGCTGCACCAGGACTGCCGGCTTGCATGTGGCCAATTATCTGTCCCTGATAGAGTCTAGGGCCATAGCTCATCATGACAGAAACCCTGTCCTACTGAGAAGAAACATTCTATGTCTCTTATCGGTACAGGTTTGTAATGTGTATCACAGTTTGTACTACTGAAAAAGAACATGTGTTTTGAGAAGGGAAAACAATTGAAGATAACGTCAACTATTTGAAACGGGAACAAACAGGAACATGAAAATGTATCTTACAGGCAAAATAAATAATCACCCTTTCAACTTCCCGAACCTCCCTCCCCTACCAACATGGTGTGTTGAGCACACTGGTCTCCAGGCTGCCATCCTTCCCACAAAAGTCACACTAGCCATGCTTCTCTCCATTTATCCTTGCCTGATTTCAACTCTCCCTCCTCCTAAAACCCAACATGAATTGTCTTTTCTTAAATAAGCTTGTACTTCTGAAGTTAAAAAATAAATTCTTTTTTTTTTAAATAATAAAAAGTGCTACACAAGCTGCACATTAGAGAATTGAAAATTTAAAATTCTTGTGTCCTTGACTTGGGGGCTGTCCAAGAACCATGGTTGACCGACCTACCTCTATTTAAATGCAGCCCTGTTTCTATTTAAATGCAGAACCCCCTGGCAGTACTCAAAGCAGTGTCCAGACTGCCCTGCAGGATGTCTATCTCTCTGTCTCCACTTCAGACACCTGACCTATGGAAGAAACATACATGCACTCTGCCTAATAAATCTCACTGTTGCAAAATACACCCTTCCACTCTTACAAATCCCCAACTGCACACATGGACTAATTCAGTGAGATTGAGGAACAGTACAGAGGTCTAAGCCAAGTTCAACAAGCAATTGAACTGCACAAGCACTCAACATTCAAGTATCCAGAGGGATGCTACAAACCACATCCTGGCAACTCTTGCAATGGGCCTGTGTATCTTGAAGTCAAAGCATGAGGACAGACAACATGGCTTAAGAAATCTCTAGGCTCAAGAGGAGTGGACAAAAGAATCACGATGTCACAACCATCTTAATCTGAGATTAAAAATAATGCTTATTCTCATTATGAAATTACTGAAAACACTCTCTAAATGGCACACAAAACAGAACACATACCTTGAGACTCAGACACTATCTTGATAATCTTGCTAATCCACTGACTTTCCCCAATATATACAAGCTAAAAAACAAAACAACAACAACAACAAAGGAGCAGCAACTCCTGCCCATCAGCACAGCACTGAGCGTTTCTGCCACTGAAGACACAATCCTTCCTGAGGGATTGCTCCTTCCTTCAGTGAATGCTGAAACCCTTGGGCATAGAGATCTGCTCAAGGCCACAAGGGCTGGATCACAGATTTAGATGGTTTAGGATCCTGACATTTATAATTTTTTAAAGTTATTTATTTATCATTTATACAATATCCTGCCTGCACGCCAGAAGAAGGTGCCAGACATCATGATAGATGGTTGTGAGCCACTATGTGGTTGCTGGGAATCGAACTCAGGACCTTTGGAAGAACAGCCACTGCTCTTAACCTCTGAGCCATCTCTCCAGCCCCTCTAATTTTTAAATAGCTCCCATCTTCTGGAAGATTCCAGGCAGAAGACAGAGGAGAAAGCAGATACTGCTCCAACAACAACATGGATGGAGAATGGCCTCCTCCTCAGCCAAACTCTAGCGCACACTTCCTGAGCAATGCCTCCAGGGTCCTCAGCTTGAATGGCTAACATGTATGCCTGCCGGGCTACCTGCAGGGAGTAGGGGCTCTCAGATCCATGGCTTCATGCCAGGTTGCCCAAGTGCAGATGTTTACTACTCCCAGAAGAAACCACCTTGAAGCCTGACCTCCCCCAGTAAAGCAAGCTCTGGACACCTTTCCCAACAACATCCCTAGCGCCTCTTTCAGCACCTGGCACTTCACAGTAATGAACACACAATTATAATTAGCTGAATGAGTCAACAGTAAATGGGTGGAATGAATGGATGAGGTAAATAAAGTATGTCGCATATAATTCTGGAAGCTACACTTCATGAAAAACATAATGGTGCTGGAGAAGGGAGGGAAGTGAGGCGTGCTGAGCCAAGAGCCCGAGTAAAAAGACTGTTCCATATACAACAACACACCCACTTCCTCCAGGGCCATGCTGGAAGAGGCTAATAGAAATGCAAATAGGGGTCTAATATTGCAGTGCACACCTGTGACCCCAGGACCTGGGCTGTTGAGGAGGTAGGACTGCCAAGAGCTGGAGACCAGCTCCAGCTACATGCTGTTAGCGCAACTCAAAAACCCCAAAGAAACACAAAATGTCTGCAAGCTCCTCTCACACAACCCTAGTCTCTAGAACCTGCCTCGAAGAGGGAAAAGACTGGAGACAAGTTCCCCATGAGGCTGGCGCTGAGGTGCTAAAACCATTTACCTGCCTTCCCACAACACCTTTTTCCTCAGTCTTCTAGGGTGTTCCAAGCTGCACTCCACTCAGTGAGGAGGCACACCCTTATATCCTGCTCTGGCACCATACTCTGTGTGTCTACTGGGTCTAGATGTCAAGCTTAACCTGGCAGGAGTTTCACTAGCAAACCCATCTACATCTGCTGTGTCCCAAGAAATCCGCTCCCTAGCTTCACTCTTCCTTGGGCCAAGGCTAAAGGCCCAGGCTACTAGCACTGAGGACCCTGTCTGGGGATAGATAGGATGGCCTAGCCTCTGCACCTACTGAGGCACTAGCTTCAGGCTGTTAATGGAGTTCCATGTATCATTTCTTAACACACAAATATGGATCATTCTTCTTTAAAAAAAAAAAAAAAAAAAAAGGAGACTAGGAGTCTATCACCATTTGTTCCCAGTACCCTTCCCAGTTGATTATGGATCAGGAAGCTTATTCACTCTAGCCCTCACAGGTGGGATTCTTATGCAGTCATGAGGACAAATGCTTGAGTGGTGCAGTCTGCTGGCATCACCAATTGTTAAGTTTAGGCTCTTCCAATGTACAGCTAGAGCATACCCAAGAATTGGCACCTGCAGATTTATAAAAGGAAGTGATCCTAATCTCCTGATCTGCCTTCCCATGCAAACTTACATATTAAAATAAACAGCCTGGCCTCTGTTACTCTGTAAAAGGTCAACCCTCAGAAAAGCCCTTGCTGCCCCTTTATCGCGGAGTCAGAAAAAGCCGCTGATTCAGTCAGCACGAATGTCACCTCCCTGTCCCCACCCCTTTAAGCAGGGCTACTAAAACCAAGCATATGCTGCTAGGAAGGGGCAGAAGTGGACCTCTGTATCAGCAGCCAAAACATGGAGCATCCCTCATTTCAACTGGGCACCAGGGACTAGTGAGGTGGCAGCAGCACTCACAGCTCCATTCCCACCTATCTGAGGCTTCCATCAGATGGCCTGTACCTGTATCTCAGCAGTTAGGAGCTCAAGGCCATCATCCTTGTAAGCAGGTAGCTTGCTTCCTGCTCAAGCAACTCTCATACGTGGCTGCTTCCAAATTGAGAACTTTCCCAAATAGGAGGCATGGCTCCTAAACATCCTTAAGTCACTTCACATTCTGTGAGCATAGGCAAAGTATCAAAATTAATGCACTTCACAGAGTAATTCAATCAACCCTAAATGCATGCCAGGGCTCGTGTCATATATATGACTGCAGGGAAACAGTTATTTCATACACTAAAATCACCCAACACACAGAAATACCCAAAGCACAGTACCTCATCCAGCTCCTGTGGTTGTGGTGTTGCCGTCGGGCCGTCCGGGCAGGAAGAGAAGAAAGGCATGGGCAGACAGACACACAAGGCCGTCAGGTGAGGAGAATGTATAAAGCTACTCAAGTTGACTAGAAAACCCAACACTTAAAAAGTTGTCTTGGATTCTTTTTCTTATAAAAAGCCACATCAACCTGTGTTTTTATTTATTGCAGTTCTTTTGGTAAAGGAGATAATAATCAATAGGTATGAAAATTAAAACACATTGTAGATAAGCAAAAACATACTTGCTTTGTTTCACTAACCCACAGTAGTAATCTTTTTCATAAGTATCAATTATCCCTTGCAATATCACTTCTGAACTTCCTTAAAGATAAAATAAATACTAAAATGATACTGTGTCAATATAAATGCATTTTAACATGCCAATCAGCTCAGCCAGTGCAACAAAATTAAAATATAAACATTCCACAAAAGCGTTTACCAATGACTGCATTTAAATAATACTGCAGCTACTCTACCTAAGGGCCACAAAAATTAAATCCTGTGGCCATGTCTTTATCCCCGGTGATGGAGACACGGGTGGGAAGAGAGAGAAACGTTCCTGCATTAGCCGGGAATGTATTGTGATTAGGTACAGCTATGTAGAGTGCTACACAGTACTGCAAACTAATGGGACAAACCAGTGTGAGAAGGAGGCATTGGACACTCCAGGGTTAATTTCAGTTGAAAATTAAAGATTCTTTTTTAGATTAACGTGGAACTCTATCTTCTGAGGAGACAGTTACTAATGACAGATAATCTAAACAACAAGGTCCTTTTTTCTACAATATTGATCATGGAAATAATTAGTTGTGAATTTCAAAAATCAACTGTGTTGATTTTTTATGTTTAGCAGTAAATTTTAAAAAATAAATAACTTTCTTATTTAAAGATTAGTAGTACAAATGAAGCTTGACTATTGATATCAAAATATAACATCATACTAGCAATAAACAAAACAACAACAAAATCTACACACAGAGCAATCACACAATGCCCCATATAGAAATATACGGAGAGAGCCTCCGCACTCCCGCACTTCCCCCGCTGGTGCGAAGATGCATCACCCAGGCGTGCTGCTGTGGTAGAGGCTGAGGAGACTAAGTCATGGAAATATCTCATGTTATCTCATCTCACTCTGCTTTAAAAAGAAAACAAAGCACGTATTTTTAAAAAGCTTAGCAGGTCCAGAAAGAAAGCATGGACGTCTTTTATCAATAAACCAGATGCAAGATAATCCTGCAGTGGAGCTGGCGCCTAGGCCCCTGTGAGGGCACTCCCAGAGCTTCATCTTCAAGAGCAGCACAGCGAGCCACTGTCCAAGCAGCCTTCACGCAAGCCTGTGCCGCTGGGTTATTAGCTGGCTGCACAGACCCTCTTCTCTTCTTTCCTACAATTACTCGGCACTAAGAGGTGAAATTACAATCATGAGAGATTCTAGGAATAAAAGCAACACTTACAGATACTAAAAACTACACTTCACAACATCACAGCCACAGTATTAGCTGATGGCAAGGATGGGGCAGCCCAGGTGCACCAAGCTGCTCCCCACCCCACCCTCCAGCCTCTGCTTTTATTAATCATTCCTGGAATTACTTGCACATCAGGACTGAATCAAAATACCACCTTTTCAAAGACCACCCCCATTTTACTTCTTAAAAAGCAGGAGGTTTTCAAAACTCCTACCACAAAATTACCAGACAATTTAGTCAAGACCTGAGTTAAAACATAAGAATTACCATCAGAAAAGACCATAATGTAGTCCAATGAAAACACCTTCCAACCTGTCACCACCTTCTAACCCTTTGTATTGTCTAAACCAAGGCTGCAACCTGCCCATGGCACACAACCAAACAAACATTGAAAAACTCCAAAAGGCATTTGGAGTTTATAGTCTAGAAAATGAGAGTCCTACATAAAACTGAGAAGTGGAGGCCCATCTGTGTTTGCTCAGGGGTCTGGAGGAGCTGAGCAGCACGAGCTGGGAGCACAGGTCTGTGCTGTGCTGATGTTTATTTTACTCCTGTTGCTGCCAAAATGAAAGTTTGCTTCACTTTCATCCAACAAAGCACCCTCACTCCCAGGTCAACCTCCCTGCTCAAATGGAATCTTTACACACAGAAAAGCAAATACATCTAAAGAGAAATATACAATGATTTCATACTTGGAGCCTACAGACAGAGACATGACTTTCCAGCAGACTGAGGCCCTTCGATGAACAAGTTAAAACTGACTGTGGATGGCTGTAAAAAGAAATAAAAAATGAGGCTAGCCTACTGCAAGAGAAAAAAAAATGTAATTAAACTAAGTCCTTCCATAGTCCCTGAGAAGCAGCCAGGGCCTTACCCACAATCCCACATTCATGAGGTAGGTGACCTGGGTCAGTTCCTAACTCCTCCACCCATCACTCTGCTCATATGAACCATGAGCACCAGCTTCATCCAGGACAACACAAGGTTACACATGGAAAAGGCTCAGCCTTGCCAGGCACCCAGTAAGCACTCAATAAATCTTCACTAATATTACAGTCAAGACACACTAAGGACCTCAGGTTCCTCATAATTGTGGTTAATCCTTAGGTTTCTCCCACCCCTAAACACACATTTTATTAAAAATAATGTGCTAGTTTCAAACTAATCTAAGAGCAATTAACTCCAGTTCCCACTTATAGATTGTGCATGCTTTTACAGCGACGCATAGGTCAGGCCGTCAGCACCAACCAGCTGCTCCCACCCCTGGTTCAGACTCATCTCAAGAGGCAAGGAAATAAGAACCACACACATCTAAACCAACTCAGTTAAGAATATATATATATATATATATTATATAAAATTTAACTTCATAAATTCATTTAGGTTCCTGAAGCCAACTGCTTGCAATTGCCTACATGAGGCACTGACTGTACTTGAGAGACATGATGTCAAGAAAGTTACTTTTGCACAGTATTGGTGCTACTTCTCAGTATTTTTCATCAGTAACCTTGAGCTGACAGCCATAACACTGTTGTTGACTATGGATTTCTCCTTTTCAATTTAAAGGTAAGGTTGTGTGCTTTGGTCAGGAGAAACAAGTATTAAAACAGAGCTGCAGAAAACACTGTTGAACTGATGGGGCCAGAGATCACCTCAGTCAAAATCCTCAATTTAGCAACGAGACAAAAGATGTCCAGAAAGATTACATCCACAGCAGAGCAGGGCTTAGACTAAATTCCCAGACTTACATCCATCACTCTCCCTTTATCATATACTGCCCGAGGGATAATGTGATGGATGCCCCAAACCTAAGGCAGACACAACTCCTGAAAATTACCAACAAGTGCCTTTGGCTTGCACACAAAAATCCAACCCCAGTCTGTTTTTCACAACTGGACTGTACTAATATGAACACAAAAGCATAAACGAGTAAAATCTTGTATACATTTTGTGCTGAATTTTTAAAAGAACACAGTAAAAACAGCCTTCATTTACAGGGAAGAAACTTAAGCTATGCGTCTGAGCCGGGACGGTTGAGCCTAGAAAAACCCTCCAGGGAGCAAGGCAGCAGTCAGGTCCACACGTAGAAGATTTAGTGTCCTCTGCTGCAGACACCAGGGACAGACCACAGTGGAGTGGGAGACAGGAAAATTGCTGGCATTGACAAAGGAAAAGACATTTCAGAAGTAAAAAAATGTGACAGCTGCTGGAATGTACTACCATCACAGCAGTGTCCAGCAGGGAAACAGGAGGGTTCCAAAGAAAGGGACATTGGGCCAAGACCTTGAGGTCCACCTGGCCCTTGGGATTTTTTGTTGCTTGTTTTGCTGCTCCACGTCCTTAAATCCATCCCTGTTTGTGACAGGTCTACCTGCACCAAGCTGTAAGTCTACACGTATGCATAGCCTCCTACAGCAATCATCACCAGCAACCTTGTAGCTTTTTCTTCAAACCATTAGTATAAAAAATATGGGCTTAATGTTTTAAATGTTAAGGATTCCACTGTGGTTTGTTTTGACTTGTGTGAGAGACGTACATTTACACGGCACTCTGCAATCATTTCTGTAGTACTCTCCTCAAATAAGGATGGGAAGCTCAATATTAAATTTATTTTTTTTAAAAATCTATTATTTTATATATTTTCTTTTAATTACACATGAGACAACAAACACACCAAAATCAATGTCTACTTTCCCCTTCTAATTAGAAATTTGAAATCCCGGGTAATGATTTTTTAAAATTAAATTCTCAGGTTTGGTTACTTCCTTTTTAATTATCTAAGTTTAAATATGCAGTTACAAATTACCTCTTTTGTCTTATTTGACTAAGACAAATTTTTATTTGTAATTTTTTCCAGATGAAAAATGTGTTGAAAAAAATGTAAAGTGGTAAAATGTTCCTGACATAAAAATGCATCACTAGATTTAAGAACTAAAAAGGGCTTGCTTTTCTACTTCTCTATTTTGAAAGCAGAATATATAAAAAAGTGTCATTTCAGTATTAAACATTTCCATAGATTTCTAGTAAAATTAAAAATTTAATTATTATCAGTTGGGTAATCTAGTATCACCTAATATTGTCAATATTCAAAGCTGACTGATAAAGGTTTGATTTACTACATGGTTTTGAGATTTGCCAGCCAAAAATATGGTTTCAGTTTTGTTCTGAGCTAGAAGCACTATATGAACTATGCTGTAGTTTTTAAAAATTGTCTTAAGCATATCTTTTTCTTCAAAATATTTATAATTTATAATGCTTTTTTGACTTCCAGAAGAATTATAAAAATTGTAATCTCTACTCTGTTAATATCTTGTTATTCTTGATTATTTTGTGTGCAGAAATAATTTGTGAAAAAATTGTAAACAAACTGAAAAATAACACCTTGTCCTAAACACAGAGAATCACAGCACAGCACGGTGTTTGCTTTTTAATGAACACAATTAAAATGCAGAAATATAAAATTGCATTTTTGCTTTTTAAATTCTAACTTAGGCAAACTATTTTTGTTGGAGTGCAAAAATCTGCCTTTTTTTTTGGGGGGGAAGGGGGTTAGTTCGAACTGATCACACAGGCATTTCCATGGACTTGACTCCTTTTAGTTATCTAAGAAAAATTCCAGAAGCACTGGCTAATACAAGCACTCAATATTTCCAATAATCTGACATATGAAAATATTTTTAATGTTCTTGACTTCAACATGAATTTTTGTTGGATTTATAAATCACTTTTAAAAAACTGTCTGAATTTGCTAAATATATCTGTATATTCCTTGACATTACCTGCTTTTCCAAACCAAATACAATAGCTAAGCATTTTAAATTATTTTATTCCACATACATAGACATACAAACATATATTCAAATAGTCTAAGTTAGAGAAACATTTAAAAAGCAGCTGGATTCAGTAACATCTTTTTTTTTTTTTTTGAAAAAGCTGCCTGTCCAAGCCATTGTGTTTTTTAAATTCCTTAAATTAATGGTTAAAATTTTTCTCTTGTGTTACCCAAAGGTTCAGGTTGCTTTGAAATTTACAGAATTAAATTTAAAAAACACAAAGAATATGGTTTCATCACTTAAAATTGTGATCCTGGAAGCTTTAGCGTGGGTTTAGTTGTTTTTTGTTTTTTTCTTCCCCACGTTGTAGCATAAAATCAAGTCATAAAGAACAGGCGATTCTTATTTAACATAACTGAAGACCCACCAGATTGTATTCATTGTCTCTCCACTCACTATTTCTCGGTTTATTTCTGGAGACTCTTTTCAAAAGCTGTGTTAGAATGAACCTGTTTCCATGCTAAGATTTTTTTTCCTACTTATTTCTATGCAATATTATTTTTTTTCAGTTTACAAATGTAAAAATCCTTCAAATGCAAATGTAAACAAAAGCCCCAACACACCCCGAGCTATGTCTTGTGATCACAGTTTACATCCTGCATCCTTTTATTCCTAAAACTGTTCACACGGCTTAAAATCCCTTTTCTGTAAATATGACCAAGCATTTTCTGACAACACACTGACATCACGACACAGAGCTCAATTTTTCATTAGCACTTCAATAAATGATAATACAAGAAAAAATTATAACGCAATACAGTGTCTAAAAGGTGGGAAAGGTGCAGGGCTTCACAATTGTATTTTAAATACAATCCCCTAAGGTCTTGGGGTGACAGCTCATGCCCCATGTTTCAAGGCTGTTGCCGTTCAAACCTTCCCTTTCAATTAAAGATAATCTCACAAAGCTAACAATATTCATCTACTTGGGCCACAGAAACCTGCCCCCTATCTGAGAGGGCAGTAAACTGCGCCTCAAGAAGCCTCCATTAAAAACAAACCACATACAGCAATCTTTCTGGAACATTGCTTTGAGAAAGAACAACAGCAACAAACCCTTTACTGCTATACGAAGTAAAGTTCTGGTCAATAAAATCAAAACCAATATGTTATTTTTAGGGGTTAATTTTCACATCCGCATCATGTTTAAAAAAAAAAGTTCGAATGGAGGGGAAAGCATAATTTCCTGTGTGGGAAATGGAAACCGAAGAGCCCAGCACCTTGCAGTATCAGCAACACAAGCCCTCGGGAAAAACAGCAAAAACAATTATTCGTAGAGTGCATAGCCACACCGAGGATTTGGTGCCACTGTTAAGAAAAATGGTGGGAAAAGAAAATGGGCTGGCTCACATGCACACACAACACAACACAACACAACTCCTTCCTGTGGGTGGGTGGGAGGTTAGCTTGTTCAGCAAGGATTTGAGTCAGCTAACCAACCACCTGGCCCACAGAATCAAAGTGAGGCCATTGCAGGGGGGTGGGGGAAGGAGGAGAGCTCCAAACAAAACAAAACAAAAAAGGATGAAGAAAGGCCTAGATTCCAAGTCCTCGTGTTAAAACATATGTAAATCGAAGCTGCCTGTCGTGCTGTGACGACGGAGGGTGGGGGAGGAGAGCTAGGAGGCCCATAAAATGAGAAGGATCAAGTAAGGTAGGGCAAGGGCTTGATACTGTGGTCCCCATTGGGGAGGGGGGGGTTGGCCAGGGGGGTTGGTCCCCTGGCCAAGGAACCCTTCCACCTGTATCACTCCTAGTCGTCTTCGTCTTGTTGTTGTTGTTCTTCCTTTTTTTTTTTTTTTTTTCCTTTTAAGACAGAGACAGACAAGAGACAGACAGACAGGCAGAGCCGCAGTGCACACGGTGTGTGTGTCTGGAGAGGCCGCCAGGAGACTCACCGCAGCAATGCTACGTGAATGCAGAGGGCTGGAGGTGATGTGACTACTCACTTGCTCGGCTAACAGCTGCCGGTTTTGGATGGAATTATTCCGCAACAACAAGAAAGCGTCGGTTAAACGCCTGGTGGCCATTTCTCACCCTTTGTGAATCCCCTCTCAGGGTCCCCCACCCCCTTTATATTCCTGATTTTTTCACTTTCTTTCTCTTGGTCTGGCCTAGCTGGTCCCCCCTTGCCTAGAAACCTCTCTTGACAAGGCCTTAGGACAAAAAGGCGCAATTCTGCGCTCCGCCAAAGAGCAAAGACCCCTCCCCTAATAACCACCTAGGCTTTCCAATTGTCTGACTCCCCCTACCCAAGGCCTGGCTCAGATCTCTAAGCACTTGAATCCCCCCAATCGTTGCATTGAAATCTAACGTCCTGGAGACCCCTCCCCAATCCAACCTTGGATCTACAAGCGTCTAACTATCCAATCCGGTTAGGGAATGGAAAAGACCCCTACCCACTCATTTCCTAAGACCTCCCCTAAGGTTTTTGGCGCCCTAACCCTAACTTAGAGCTTGCGTGTCAGGCATGTGGCTCTAACTCCAAAATTTGGTTAACTCTCCTCACAAAAGGCCTGCTCGAAACACAAAACAGGTCCGAGCCCAGAACTACAAGAGAGTGTCTGCAGCTCCCTCCGAGTCGACTGAGCGTTCTAGGGCTCAGTTTGACCTGACCCCTTTCTTTCCTGAGTGGCTTTGTTCTCCACTGCCATCAGGCTGCAGGCCTCCACAAGGACCACGAGGCCTGCCTCCCAGGCCTTTTCACTCCTCTTCGCCGGCACCCTCCGTCCCGGGATACGGCTGCAACCCTGCCCCCAGGGCCGTTTCCGTGCAGTGGTCCCGGCTCTGGCGTTCCCCCGGCCTCTTCCTGTCCGTCACTCGCGGGTGCCCCCCTACGACTTTCATGAGCTTTGCTTGTAACGTTCCGGGAGCGGGAGCTCCCCTGTTGCCCTGCCCCAGGGGTGGGAGGGCTCCGCCCTCTCTGGGGTATTTCCCGGGGTGCCTTGTTTCCCTTTTCCTAAGTGTGTTCAGGCTTTGGGGCGAGTGTCCTAACCAAAAAAGCTTCAAAAACTTGGCCCTGGGGTCGAAAACCACCACTGGGGTCCAAGCAATTGTGAACTTCTGGTAGCATTGCCAAGCAGGCAGCATGTGGCTCTTGCAGAGCCTAGTCCTACGCGGGGGTGGAGAAAAAGTAGAAGACGGCTGCCTCTGCAGGCCAGGCACGCTCCACTGCAGGCGGCTGGCGCTGCTGAGAAGGCTTTCAATTTTTTTTTTAACTGTGAAAAAAAAAAAAAACCAAAAAAACAACCTGGCTTGTTTTTTAAAAGAAAGGAACAACTGAAAAAATAAAATAAACCCTTGAGCTCTAGGCCTTGCAGTCCTCGCTGCGGGCAGTCGGGGGTCGTCGGGCACCCACCCTTAGGCACCACGCTCTGCAGCAGTCAGTACAGGGTTGTGCATGTCAAGAGGGGAAGTTCCCTGTAAACTTGGAGACCCCTCCTCAGTCCCACTCCCTGCAAAAGAGCTTTCTGTTGTGGCTCTGCCCTCGCTCCGTCGAGCTGGGGCTTCGGGTCGCCTCCCAGTCTCTGGAACCCCGCATCCCTGACTTGCTGCTATCCTGGCTTGGCTTGGGGAGGATTCGCCTACGGGACCCCAGCGCTGCAGCTGCCTGATCCCTAGAGCAGAGCGGCCCAGGAGGCCCGGTCACCAACAAGCCTGGGTGACAGACCCGCATCTGTAACGCGAGTTCACGGGGTGTATTGCCCACAATGTTAGCCACAGCTCTGAGGTCTGATTGGGACCAGCTTGGCCACACTTGGGGGTCTCCTGGGCAGGCGTGGGAACCTGGGGTGCTTTTCCTCCTAAGGGAGCGTGTTTGTGTGCAACTGCACTCGTATGAAAAGTATCTTTGAGGCATCATGAATGCATGGAAGAATCGAGGCGCCGGCGAGCAGCAGAGCGCGCTGATGCCGAGAACGGTGAGCTTCGGCTGCCGAGCTCTTGGCGGACAGCGACGCCCACTCCCCTCAGCGGCTGAGGATCAAGGGGGGCTGCTCGGGTGGGGGTGGGGGGCAACAAACAGCCCAGGCCTCGCTGGAACTGTAGAACCGTGCACTCGGCTGCTCCAAAACCACAGGCCCGGGTTTATCTCCTAAAGCGAAAAACAAGGAACCCTGTGTAGACCCCGGGGGATATTATTTTTTTGCAATGAGGGAAGACTTCAGGCAGCCGACCCCTTCAGTGAGAGCTGATTCCAGTCACGTGGCAAAGCCCCCTCCTCCACTTCCTCCTCCTCTCAGTGCACACGCCATTAGTAAACAACCGCCTGAGCCGGTCTCCCGCAGGAACATTGGATCAGAGCTGTGGGCCTATTCTCCCGCATTCTCTAGAGCACACATCCTCCCATCCTTGCAAAGCAGGGGCTTGTTTACTTCTGGCTAGAACCTGATCTCCCTCCTACGCTGGACGGCTGTGTTTTAGTCATCTTTGTACCCACTGCCATCTCATCTGGCTTGTAACAAGCTCTGAATAAATGGTTTTTAAATATGTGCACGAATATTATAGACCTGAAATTAAGTTCCCAAATGCTCTGACCTCCATCCAGCGTCTCTAAACCCTTTAGAGTCTTCTTTTAATATATATATTTTAAATATATATATATGTGCAGTTTACATAATTTTTGCAACCTGTGCCCTATCCACCCCTCTGGGGTTATTGTGAAGATCAAATACAAGCACTTTGTAAACTGCCAGATCCCAGACAAACACTACATGGAATGGTAATTTATTCATTTTCTGCATCCAGGAAGCTTAGCAAAATAATTCTTGGTGTTGTGTTCCAGCCCATGATGAAGACCCTTCCTGGTGAATCTTAAATATTTATTGTAGGACATTGAGGAAACCAACCAAGCCTGCATCTCTTTGAAAGAAATGAACAGTGTTCGCACATATGAATAATAGAACAAGAATCCTCTTATTCTCAAAACAGGCACCTCAAGCAACTCCAGAGCCCAGGAACAGGGAGATGAAGAATCCAAGAGCTAAGCACAGGAGTGAGAAGGCAGCCTAGAGCAGCTGAGCCTTAGCCTCGTGGAGATGCAGGGTTCTGTGCATGAAACAGTGTTAAGAGCTGGGAAGAAGGCATGTTTCCCTGCCTGCCTGTGGTCATGTCCACATAGGCTCTGACCCACATTACATGTGTGTGGGGGGAACAACAAGGTAATCATTATATTCCAATGTTCTTAGCTATTTAATTTTTCTAGCAAGTAGCTTCAGAAATATTTTTTTAAAGCATTCTCTCATGGCCAAGTATGTGTTACTCTGAAGCTGAAATCTAGGTTGATGGTTTTATGCTTTAAAGGCTTTCACTGTGACTCACTCTTGGCCTGGGGTAGGATTCTGAAATACTCCCCAAGCTTACAGAGCCTTGGTCTCCTGTTTCTTGGGCTTCCGAGCCACTCTCTAATGTTTTGCCAATGGGTCCAAGAAGTCCCTTTTGGGAACAAGTGTTCCATTGTCTCCTTTTCATTCTAATCAGTGCCTAAGGGAGCCATAAACATGGACTTTCACTGTGAAGCCAGGCTGCCAGAAGGAGCAGGCTCTTAAGAACAGGTTAGTGGTTTAACAAGATGGGTTCGAAGCATTGTGAGACTCACACAGCCTTTAGGGAAGAAATTTAAAGGATATGTGGCTGGGAAAGCCCTTAATCCCGGCTCAACACAGCGAGCATGATGGGAATCTGTTTTTGCAGCAGTCCGGCCATCTGAAAGCACTGGTTGGTTTCCATGCTTTCAAAGAGGAAGGCATAATTATGGGAACTGAACATCATCCAAGCACATGTTGGAGATTCTTGTTTAACGGTTTGGGAATCCAGATGTGTCTGTAATGTTCCCTCATAGGAAGGGATTTTAGTGAGTCCCAATGGACACGACTGAATTTTGACCTTTTAAAAAGGCAGGTGGCCATTCTCTTACCCAGATGAGCAGCAGACATCCCCAAACCTAAAGAATAGCTCACTTGCACAAATTTGCTAGGACAGGCAGACACTGGAAACAGCAGCTTTGTATTCTGTCCACCTAAACTGTTGCTCACCGCCCCGCAGGTTTCTGAACCCAGAAAGCATCTCAGCCCTGCCTTCAGCTCTGATGCTCATTTCAAAGCAGAGAATGGCAAAAGGCATCGGTTTTGTTTCGTGCAGACTCCATTAGCTTTCTGTCCAAGACAATTCAATTCTATAAGCATTTCTCAAATCCTACCAATGGCAGGGGCTAGCTGTTGTTCAAAGGGGACCAACAGACCCAAACTCTTGCCCTCAAGGGATTTGCCTCTCCACCTCAGGTGCCCAAATTCTAACTTTTCCAACAGCAGCATGACAACCACACGTCTCCTCCCTTTCATCCATCCTCTGCAGTGCAGCCACTGTGACCTTTCCCTTGCAGAGCGCAAATCTGATCATGTCACTGCCTGATCGAGGCCCCGAGACAGCTGCCTCTGGCCACAGCAGCCTCTTCAACCCGTCTCTGCACGAAGCAGGAGCTCTCTTGGCTGGGCTATCACTAATGTTAAGTAGAGACAGTCTCCTCTTGGTTGGCAGAAAAATTAAGCTAATGGATGGACTAGTCTCCATCTTAAGTGTTTTCTCTCCTCATTTTCTCTTAAAGTGTCGGTCCCTGCTATTACATTGCTGTATTAGAATATAGTGTGGGGGGTTGACCTGATTTATCCTGGGAGTCTTCATTTCATCACAGTCTTTCCTGGTATTGGGCTTGGAGGGTCTACATTCTGTTCCTCAGCAGAGAACTCCTGGGATGGAGGGCCAGCATCCAAAGCCCTTTCTAACTGTCCACACAGTAGAAGCTGCCACCATTCCAAGGCTTCATTTAAGGGCTTTTTCTCTGCAGGTCTGGGCTCTTCCTAGTCTGCTTAGGAATCACTTCCTTCCAGACTGAGCGCTCCCTACAATCTGGGGCAATAAGTGTCTGTGGAATGCATGGAAAGGTAGGTGGATGGAAGGATGGATGGATTCCAGAATGGAAAGATGAGAGTGAATGCATTAAGTACCTCCATAAAGACAAGATACCAAGTGGGTGATGGGAAAAGAGGGAATGGAAGTTCTCGGTCTGCATCCAGTGTGGTTCTTCAGCCACACTGGCTTCCTCCAGGTTGCCTAAGCATTTGGTGTCCCTTATTTCTGGGTCTTTCTAAAAACAGCTTCTTTGCACAACCCAGGCCCACTCAATGCAAAGCCACTATCTTACTGTATCCACGTTGTGAGAAATGGACTCTCTCTCTTCAAGAGCCCACATTTGATCAACCTCAGGATACACATGACATCTAACACGCCCAGCTTTTGGCCTCCATGGCCAACCAAGGGGCCTCTTTGGAGCAGCACACAGCAGCAGAGCATATCTGCATTTCTTTTGCTGGGATGATGTTAACACATGTGGCCTCAAATAAATCAGCTCCCATCATAACCATCGCCCTTGGCAGGCGCATGAAGCTGCTGTGCCAAGATGGGGCTCATCGGTATGACTCACTCCTTGTGATATAAAGGAAATCATTGTGTTCTCACACTGACAGGTATTGAGACACGGCCAGCTTGTCAATTTCTAGTTTGGGGCTTTTTTGTTTTTATAACCGCTACCCTGCACTGGTAATTTGTGTGGTGTGCAAGTGCAGGGCTAGATGCTAGCCTTCTCCCTGATGCAACTTTCTCACCAGAAGCTCCTCATTAGCTATGTAGCCATGTGTGGGTCAACACTCTTTTGGTTGCAAATGACAGAACTCAAATCAAACTGGCTTAAGTTAAAAAGCAAGTTCTGTTGGCTCAACTAAATGAAAACCCTGGACACAGCAGGATCTAGAGGGGGAATAGTGTGCTCATTCTTTCTTTCTCTGTGTTGGTTTTCATTCTCAGGCCAGCCTTCCCCGAGAGGTGACAAATTGGTGTCTAGAAAGCTCTGTGCCAGTGTCCTATAATATCACAACCCCAGCAGGAAGCAGGGTACTTGTCTTCTCGATGGTTTTAACAAAAGTCTTAACAGTTGACTCTCATTGACAAGTCTTGGGTCATATCCTTAACCCTAAATCCTAAACCAGTAGAAAATAGTGATCAACCCCCCTGTGTCAATCTTATGACCTCTTGAAGACTTAGAAAGGTAAAGGGGCTGGAGTTAGACTCCATCAACTAGCGAGTTATAGCCAAAACTGTGTCCAGTGTTCAGGCACAACAGATTTCTGCCTCTACTCAGTTTCCTATCCACTGTGGGGTCTACATGTTGCCATCTTCTCTTCCCAAACTTACTGCTGATTCTTCTTCCCCTTGTGTTCTTCTTCCAGCCTTATGTTTTAGCCCATTACCTTTCATCTACGTTCATTTCAGGAGCCATCTGTCCCTCGACCATCTCCATAAACTCATCACCCTTCATTTTCTCTCTGTTGCCGGGTTCCAGCTGCACATCCTGAGCTTCTGAACATCCTGCGGGTGCAGCCTCAGCTTCTGGGTTCTCTCTAGAATGCAAACTGTCTCCCCTAGTCCTGGTCTGAAGTAGTGGTCCCATGATGCCCTTACCAGCCTTGCTGGTTCTGACAACAGCTGGCATACCACCCATGACCAGAGTTCAAAGATGCTGTGTCTAAATGGCCAAGCACCTGTCTGCCCTTCAGTCTTTTCCCTCAGACGCTGCACTGATCCAGTCCTCTTTAGACTGGGAAATCTCAGCAATAACTAATCTAGCTGGACTCCATGCTTTTAGCACTGGCTCCACTGTGGGGTGTTTCCTAAATCATCTCCTGCAAGATCCTTCTGTCCACATGTCTCCACTGATGATATTTCTGCTTCATCTTCCTTCTGCCTGTAGAAGAAATGGATTCAGACTGCCTTAATAAGCCAGAAGTGTTTCTGCCTTCCCTACCACACCCACTTCCAATCTCTCTACATTGCTGTTTCTGTCCATTTTAGATTTGATATACTCTACCACGAATGCCTGTCTCCACACCATTCTCTCCTGCAAAATTTCTACTTATCTTTCAAGGTAAAACTCAGATGTCAACAAGAAAATGCTCCCCTCCTTCATCCCCACCCCAGCTAAGAATTCAGCCAATTCTCTGAGCACAAACACTGTGGTTACACATGGCTTATAGAACACGATGGACCATCTTGTGTTGTCTACTCCGCTAGATGGGGAAGGAGTGGAGGATAGGCCCTGCTTGGCTTTCTCCTGAGCTGTGCTTCCTCTGGGGAGTGAACAATGGATTCTCTGATGGTCTCCTACCTGTCAGCAAGCAACATCTCTAAGCCACAAGGAAACTCTGTGTTAATGAGAAGGTTGTAGGAACCTGGATAGTGATTTTCTGTCTTTCACCAGTATATCTCCTGCTTCTGAAAGGCTGACTCATCCTTAGCTGGTAGTCGAAATCAATGTTCACCTCTAGGTTATGTTGTCTGAAACAGACACATATCACTAGCTGCATCTTTCTCTTTTCCTTTCTCAAGTTCAGTTCTAAACCAAGTTCAGGGTTTCCTTTGGCCATATCAGCCGTGCCATCCCTATGTCACCAGGATGGGATGGCAAACTCACTTCATGCCTTTTGATGGAAGTAAAGGTCATTGGAGCAGGACTTACATCAAATTACATCTGAAAATGTATCTAGACTCCAGGTTCTGAGTGAATTTCATTCACTCTGGGCATACTGTTTTTCCTCTTCTTCTTCTCCTTCTTCTCCTCCTCCTCTTCTTCTCCTGAGGTATGGGTGATCTCAGAAGCTAGGAATGGAAGGTGCATACAATGTGCATCTTCAGAAGGATGGAGGGTGACTTCAACCAACTTCACCCTCTGTGACTAGGATATGAGTCCCAAGCTTGTACTCTGGAATGTTTTAGAAGGGTCAGCATGGGAGTTCTCTATGTGACTCGTAGCCACTGCTGTGACAGCAAAACTGTCAATTTCTGCATTTCCTTGGTGCCCCAGGGACAACATCCAGCAATAAGTAGTGGAATCTGACCCAACCAGTGGAGGAACCAATTGCTCTATTTCAATATCGAACAGTTTCCATAAGCCCTGCTTGTAGTATCACAGAGGCGGTTACACTCTCAAAGAACACACAGTCTAGCTCAGGGACACAAAGCCGACAGACGGGAAACAATTAGTGGGCAATGGAGCTTGGAAAAATATGCTGAAGTGACTACACAGGCAGCAGCAGTGGGGGAAGGATGAGATGTATTTCAGAGAAATCTGTTTTGACAGCGCAGGTAAAGGAAAATCCAAATGTGAGTGATGGGAAAGGGCTTCCAGAAGGGGAGTATGCTACCAGCAGGGATACTGGTGGAGCTGGAGTAGCAGGTTTCAGAACCAATAGAAGAGTACTGATAAGCCTAGAAGCTGAGGGTGAATGTCAGTCATTGAAGTCTGCTCTTCATTGAGCTCACAGAGCTGTCGAGTTCCTACTGTGTATTGACGATCATAAATGGTGCTAGGACACAGGAAGGACAGACACATCAATCTCTTATAGTAGAGGTAACTCATTAAGGTTCAAGATGTTCAGAGCAAAGGAGAGTCATTCCATTCTGTAGGGAAGTTCCTTAGGACACAGGAAATAAACAACTAAATAGGTTCAGGAACTCCCTGAAACGGACCAGATGTCAGGCTCTTCCTTCCCCAAATGTATATAACATCAGGGACTGTAAGGAGACACTCTCAGACAAGCTGAGATGCCTAGGTGAGACTCAGATGGGCCAAGTTGCTTGGAAGAAGTTGAGGCCAGCAGAGCTGCCTGGAAGAGGTCAGACCAACAGAGATGCCTGAAAGTGATACTCTCTGACCTATTGAGCTGCCTACAGGTTGTGCAGCAAGCTCCAGGGTCTCAGCTTTCATGCTGGGTTGACCTTTGGTGATGCAGCTGACATTGAGTCATTTCTGCTCCTGTAAATCACCCCTCACACATACTCCTGTAAGTAACCCCAATAAAATGTATTGGTTCTCCAAGTTAGACTTGGGTGGTCTCCTTATTTGGTCTGTTGTGGGCCCCCTGTCTAGGGTGAGTAGATGTTGGTTAACATCTTCCCAGAAATACTGTCACATAGCAGGTATGCACTGTGTACCTGGAAGCTGAAGGAGAAAGGCCAACCTGTATGAGTCATCTCTGTATCGCTGTGACAAAAATAGCTGAAAAGAGTCAACCTGAAGGAAGAAATGTTTATTTTCAAGGAGGTCAGGACGGGGTCATTTGGCGCTGTTGTTTCAGGGCCTGTACTGAAGAGAACATCATGGGAAGGTGTGTGCACTGGGGGAGACTGTTGATCTCATGGTAGCCAGAAAGTAGACCCAACAAGAGGAAGGACTGGACCCCAACACCTCACACAAGAGCATGCCTTCAGTGACCTCACTTCTACTAGGCTTCTCATCCTAGAGATCCACCATCTTTCAGTAGCACCACAAAACGCAGATCAAGATTTTGGTTTATGGACTATATTAAAACTTAACTTTCAATGGTTTTGATGGGCTTCCTGGGAGAGAGGACATTTCTATTTTGTCCTGTGGAGCACCAGAAATCAGCCATGTGTGAAAGGTGCAGAAACACAATCTAGGATGCCCACGACAAATCTGTTGTTTATCCTTGTGGGAATGGAAACTTTCTGAGTGTCCAACAAAAACTAGCAAGATAAGTTAACTAATATCCGTCTCTATGGAACCCAGTGCAGCTAGCAAAATAGAGTCGATCTGTGTGTGTCTGTTTGGAAGGAGCTCTGGGACAGTATTAAAAGAAGAAAACCCTAGGCAGGCAAGATGGCTCAGTCAATGCAGGCACTAGCCTGAGCACTTGGGTACAACCCCCAAAACTCACATGTTGGAAGGAGATCAATGACTCTTGAAGGTTGACCTCTGACCTCCACATACACCCCTCCTAAGTAAATACATGTAAAAAAATTTTTTTAAAGAAAAAAGTTATGAAAACCCAAGAGCCAGAATTTTATGTGAAAAAAATCAGAACTGCATATTTTGACTGTGGGGGTGTCCAAATGAGATAATAGTTGTTCCAGGGAAAAGACCTGAGCAACATGTGCAGCAGGCATGAGCTCAACTCAGCCTCAGTGTGAACTGCCTCCAAGGACCTGTTATATGAAGCTGGGGGAGGCTCAGGCTCTGGATAAAGGGGACAGTCCCACAGGCCTGCAGCTGTTGGAGGTGGGGGGCTGGGAGGTGGCAGCAGAAACTGAACCACCCAGAGGCTGATATACCTATCTCTGGGGTTCATCGAGGAGCCCAAAGCTGTTTCTCACTCCATCAATCAGGGCTGCTGCAGACCTGTGATGATGGTTGGAGAATGTGTTCCCTTGGCTGATGCAACTGCATTTCTCGGAATTCTCTTCCTGGTATGATTAGAGTTCAATGGGTCACCAGGGACACTTGCAAGAGACTTGGAAGGAAGAGGAGGTTGTGGCCATTTTCGTAACTGACAAGCATCGTGTGGTGGACTCCACTGGCCTAAGAGCAATGTGCAACCCAACAATACCTGTGTGAGCTGACTCCCGGCCAAGCGTGCATGCCTCAGATGTTCAACCCAGTCAGGGACTATAGTAACCACTCTGTTGTGCTAATCCCTGCCCAGGTTGCTCCCCCTCCCCTCTGCATCAAATCTGCCTTCCTCCTAGTGGCCTGCACTATGGATCTCAGGCATCCACAGCAATCCAGAGACACATTCTTAAACAGGTTCCCTAGCCAGCTTCCAGAACCGGCCAGGCAGTCTCTATAAATCCTAGCACATCCATTATACACAGCTCTTATTTCTGCTTTCCTGGCAGACACACCCATCATGGCCCAGGCCCGGCTCCCAACTCACAGAAGATGAACTAGACCAGAGTAATCCTGCCTTGCAATCTTTTTCTAAGGGGAGGAACCAGAAAGCAAGCAGCCAATAATGAGACCTCTGAGAGGAATGAATGCCAACAGAAAGCAGAGAGTCATGTTGTAGATCAGGATAGTTCAAGAGAGCTTTCTGAGCACATAGCCCGGAGGGAAGCAGGGTGTGGCTGTGCAAAGGCCACCAAGACAGAAGGCGCTGTGACGGGGAGGCTGTGTAGTGGCACGGGTGGGGCGTCTTCGAGGAACAGGAAGGAGTCTAGAACGCCAGAGCAGAAGGGGGGGGGCGCAGTAGGGGGAGCTGGGAATCTGAAGCTGGCTCTGCTTTTGTTGGGCTTGGAAAGACACAGGAGGGAGCTTGGATCTTACTCTGAAAGCATGCCTGAGGGAAGGCATCTTTCAAACTGGGCCAGAAAAGCCACACAGATTCCCCTTTGAAGAGTGAGGGTAAAATAGTGTCTGTCTCTTTCTTTCTCTTCCCCGCAGTATGTTGGAGAGAGACGTGGGAGTTGAACGTGCTGGTGTTTGGGCTTCCCTTAAAGACCTTGCCCATCCCAGTTAGGAGCCAGGCTCCGTGTTGTCCTCTTCAGAATCCCACCTTTCCATGGGGAGCAGACTGCCTCCCGCAAAAGAGCTCTTTTCAGTTAAAAGTTTTTCCCTCTGATAAAAGTACCACGTGAATCTGGATAATTTGTGTGGCTTGCCGTGTTATTTTCCTAGTGCTTTCTAAAACTGTGGTAACTGAGGAGGGAGGAGTCATCCTGAGTGTAGGCAGCATCATCCCAGACTGAATGTCACAGCAACACCCAAGCACTTTGGTCTTTATTTGAGGCAGTCTCCTGCCCTGCTCTGCCTGAGATCAAAGGAAAAACAGGAGAGAAGCAATGCTGAGCAACCATTGGGAACAGTGTGGCCATTGCAGGGTTTGGAGCCCTGTAGCAGGCAGCCATCTTCCCAGGTCACAGCCTGCCTCCTCTAGCTCCTGCTCATGTCTCCTGGCTGCGGTGTTTCTCTTTAACTGATTTAGAATATGATGGTGCATACTGATTGTCAACTTGGTGGGATCTAGAATCATCGAAGAGCGAAGCAACCAGCTGGATCTCTGAGACAGTTTCTAAGCTGGGGTAATAAGGAGGGGAGACCCATTCTGCATGTGGGCTGCACCATCCCGTAGGCTGCGGTCCTACAATGAGAAAGAAGCAAGCTCATGCTGGAATTCACCTCCCTCCGCGTCTTGAATTCAGACAAAATGCCTTTCAGTGCTGCTGCTGTGACTTCCCACAACAATGGTTGCTTGAACGCTGACTCCGATCAAGACCTTCTTCCCTTAAGTTGTTTTTGTCAGCTGTTCCATCAGTAGCAGTGAGAAATGTAGCTAATACACAGAAATAACGCATGTGCGGGACAAATACCTAAAGACTGTATGGTCCAAGGAAAAGAAACCATTTGCCCAGAGTCACACAGTAGCTTGGGAACAGTGTGAACTCGAAGTCAAGCCTTTGAAAGCTGAGAGCAGCCCTGAGCACATCTCAGAGAATTATCTTATTATCATTCCTTGCCTTTGCGAAAACCAGTGTCTCACTGCTTAGCTGACTGGACACTGATCTCTTCTCTTTATCATCATCATGAGCAGCAGCAGAAGCAGCAGTAGCACCACTATCTTGTCAAAATCTCTCAATGTAGCCCAGGTTAGCTTCAAACTCACACTCCTCATGCCTTAGTCTCCTCCAAGGGCCACATCCAGCTAACTAATTGGTATTGTTTTTCACTTTGGAGTAAAATTACTTAGCCCTAGAGTAGTTCAAAAGTGGAGGTAGGTTGGAGGGAACTACACACTCAGTGGAAGAACTTGAGCCCACTGGGCAGACAAATGTCTGTACCTTCACACTTAGGACACCTTCCCAGGCCAGTGGCTGATGGTAGACTTTCTTGGCAAGTTACATTGGTAACTTCTGACATTACTAGATTCATGGATCATCTCTGAAAAAGAACCAAAATGAAATCAGATCACCTCCCCATCCATGGCAGGCCACCATCAGGCCACTGAGCTTTCCCTGGCCTCATTTAGTTTATCTGCTAGCAAGCTATCTAGCACTGCCTACCCCACCTCCATCCTGGACGCACTGGGTGAGGACAGGGGAGAGTAGCACTTTCCCAGGGAAAATCAGGGTATTGTTAGCAGCAGACCCCAGCTGCCGAAAAGAACAGCGAGCCCCACAATGAGCTGCTAGCACAGATTTTCTTATCTCCCCTCTGGCACCATGGAGAGCTGTGAGATTGTGTGTGCGTAATTCATTTCTGTTCTGTCCTTACTCAGAGCAAGGGCTGGGTAAATATTTGTTGAGTGAATGAAGGAATAAATGAATAGTCAACGGATGGCTGAACCTCCTGAGAGATAAAAGCAGTCCTCACTGTGAGGATAAAGCCACCACCCAACCGAGTGTCACAGGAGGCCACTGTGGACTCCACATCTGACATGACTGGCTTACGTGGGGACCCAGATTGTTAAGACAACAAGGGGGGGCATGCAGCAGGCAGTTGTCACATCTCAAAGTGTGACCTCATGAGCTGGCAGATGGAGGACACACAGGTGGGCTCGGGAAACAGTGTGCTGTGATGTAAGGGACCACTCCTGACAGACAGGGCAATCCAGCTGGCCAGACCTTAATCTTAGGGAACTTTTGAGAATCAGGCAGATCTGGGATAATAAGAGAGTCATGAACACAATCAAATCCATTGCCACTTGGAAGCCCAGCCCCTACCCACCCAAACTGGAGTGTAAAGAACGGATCTTCTTTTGAATTTAAGTTGGATGAATTTAAGAGAGATGGAAGGCGACCATCTTGGTGTTTCTGCTTGTTCCCCACTGGCTTCTTTGGGCCTAGCCAGCAGAGTGTTAGGCATGTGCTGATGGTGTCAGAACCAGGGATATTTTAGTTTTCAAAACAGAAGGCCCTGGCAGACCATTTTCACAGGTGTAGGGTAATGGAGGAGCCAACCTGGAGGTGATCTCAGATCTCCTTTCCCACAGCTCCTTGGTATTTTCAGATGACAGGCAAATGGGATGTGGTACAAGTTGATGAGAAACATCCCAGGCTCTTGGTTTATGGTAAAAACAAAAAGCAACACACATGTCTCTGGGAGCTGTCTAACAGTGCCCATCCCTGTCAGGTGCTACCTTTATAACTAATGAATTGTCTCTGTGAACCCTCTTCTATTGTCTCATTTTCAGGTGAAAGTAGCAGCTTCAAAGAGTTCTTGTGGACATCCTGATGTCATCCCCTCACTTCTCAATGACATCATTTGGAGAACTACTTGTGATACCCACAGTAGTCTTACGTAATAGCCCATAAAGGTGGGAAGTCAATCAAAGCATTCAGATCATCTAACGGAGTAGGTGCTGGAGAAACATGGACAGCAAGGCACAAGGCCCCTGTCTCAAGCACACAGCAGACATGGAAGAAGGATGCTCAAAAAAAAACCTCTAGAGAAAGTGGTGTTGAGGTAGAGACCAACAAACTTTCCAGTGAATGAGTGTTGCAGGGAGAGGAAACAGGAAAGAAAGGGGATATAAAACAAACAAACAAAAAGCTAGCAGAAGTCAAAGGGTGAGGGGCCAGTAAGACCACTGGTAAAGGACTTGCCTGTAATAAGTATAACCTGGCTAGTGCAGTCCATAAAGGTGTGGAGATCAGAGGGCAACTTGTGTGGTCAGTTCTGTCCTTTTACCATGTGGGTCCCAGGCATCAAACTCAAGTTTTCAAGGCTTGGCAGCAAGCACCTTTACCCACTGAGCTGCCTCTGAGAGGCCTTGAGCTCTGCTTTTGAAATGCTCATAGCCCTGAGGAGGACAGAAGCAAGAACTTGGGCCTTCTCAGCTACGGTGTTCTGGAATGGACTTATTTTTTTCAGAGCTTGGTTGGCAGGCTCCCAGTCTGCTGGGAGGTCTCCTTCCCACATCTGTGTGATCGGCTGCCCACACTGCTTCTCCAGATGGAAAGACTGCAAAGCCAGAAGATTCTCCAGGACATTGAGACCTACGTGAGCCACACATGAAGGCCAGCAAAGAAGACCCAGCAGGGACTCCTTACTTTCTCCATCCTCCTCCCTACAATCTCTCCACCCATTTTGATGGGTCTGTTGTCTCTGATTGATGTATTGTCAAGTGACTTTATTCTCCCCTCCACTGGAATGATGGCAGGAATACTGTGTACTCTCTTTCCACTCAATTTTGTGTTTAAGGCACACCAGGCCACACACGGAGGAATGAAAAAGGAAGTTTAGGTAAAGAAGGAAGGGTCCAAGGTGGATAATAACACGTGCTTTGAGAACGTTTTCTTCCCATAGATCCTTTGGCCAGTTTGTGCCATGGGTGAGTGTGACTATTTTTAGAGCCCAAGGGAATTCAGTGAGGGACCACTGGGGAGTAGGCAGGCCAGAAGAGCATCTCTGTAATTCAAGGTGTCCCACACCAGGGCCAGGTGGCTCTTGAAACCACAACAGCATCCCAGCCCTTGTCTATTAGATCCCCAAAGCATAATCCACACATTGCCATCCCAAAGGCTCCAGATGTTGCAGGTGTACCGTGGGGCAAAGTCACCCTGCTGACAACTGGAGTGTGCTGTGGCTGGCCGCTTCCTGAAACTCTTATCATCTCAAGGCTGGAAGCACTTCCACACTGTGGGGCCATGTTGCTCAGACCACTGACCCAAAAACTCACTATAAGGTAGTGGCACTGCCCACCCCAGGCCTCCTTTGATTACCTGGAAAGCTGGTGACAGCAGGAAGACTCTGGAAATATATAGCTCTGTGTCCCCCATGGATGCTGTGCAGGGGAAGGAGGTAGAGACTTCAGGAAAGATACAGGGCTTCTGGAAGTTCCCAACATGAGGTTCCACCAGGGACAAGTTTGGAGAAGGTCCCCTAGGAGACCACCCTGTGACTGTTCACTTGGAGAGAAGGAAAGAATTCGCAGTAACCAGAGGAGTCCTGGCCAACAAGCAGTCAAGTAAATCAAGCCCACATGTGTGCATTGGCGGGCAGGGAACTTTCCATTCTGAGAAGAAAGCTGAAACTCTGAACATTCTGACACATGAAAGAGGGCTTTGTACCACTAGCTATGGGCACACATCCAGGGGCCTGGGATTCACCTTCTCCTGTTCTGCTGTATGATGGTTAATTTGTCAACTTGGTACAATCTAGACTCACTTGGAGGAGAATCTCAGTGAGGGGTTGTCTAGATTAGCTTGGACCATGGGTGTGTCTAGAGGGGATTGTCCTAATTATATTCATTGAAGTGGGAGGATCTGCCCACTGTGGGTGGCACAATTCCCTGAGTTTCAGTCTTGGACTGTATTATAAAAAGGTAAAAAGTAAGCTGAGCACACAATGCATTCCTCCGTTTCTCTTTGCTCCTGATGTGGTGTGATCCTCCTGCCTTGATTACCCTGCAATTGTGGACTGTTACCTGGAACCATGGGCTAAAATAAACCCTTTCTTTCATAAGTTGCTTTTGTCAGAGGACTTTAATGGTGACAAAAATGAAACTAGAGCAAAAATTGGTATGGAGAAGGGGCATGGTTGTGATAAACCTGGCCATGTGGTTTTTAAGCTCTCGGAGTTGTTGTAGGGAGGGAGGAATGAAAGAGGTAGCTGCAATCAATGGAAAGAAAAATCAGCACCAGTGTGGAGGAACTCCCTGTACTTCCTGGGACAATGTGAAGACATTTTTTCAAGGTCAGCACAAAAGGGCGAATGTGGCTGTCCTTCAAGAGGGTGGGGATACATTTCAGTCTGGCAACAGAACTTGTCAGTGCCGTCAACATTGTCTGCATGGCACCAGGTTTTAAGGAAAAGATGAAAGATTTAAGGGATTTGTAGAGCTCAGCCACGCCCGGTACTGTCTGGTAGGGTTGGAGTCCTTGCAAATAAGCTCCCAAAAGCCACTGTTCGGAGCTGTGAAGGTGAAGAGATCCCAGGATACTGGAATTGCCAGGAGTAGAGATGGCTGATCTTTAAAAGAGAAGGTGGGGCTTTCTAAGTCCTGTGGAGCGTAGAAGATTATGTTACATGCCCAAGATGCTGGATACGGTGCCATAAGAGTCATATTTTCTTGTTGGGTTTTGGTTTTGTTCACCTGCTTGTTCACTGCTAATGCCCTGATACTTCCTGTCTTAGTCAGTGTTCCATTGCTGTGAAGAGACACCATGACCACAACAATTCTTATGATAGAAAGCATTTAATTGGGGTTTGTTTTCATCTTCAGAGGTGCTGGAGAAGGAGCTCAGAGTTCTACATCCAGATCTACAGGAAGAGAAAGAAAGTCTGCTTAGGCTTTTGAAAACCTCAAAGCCTACCCACCAGTGACACACTTCTTTCAACAAGACCACACCTCCTAATACTTTCAAATAGTGCTACTTCCTGGTGACCTCAAATTTAGATCTATGAGGCAATGGGGTCGTTCTCATTCAAACCACCGCGCTTCCCTTTTGGAATAGGATATTTTTTTTCTCTGCCATTATATGGTAGGAGTATATGACCTATTTGCTTACATTTATAAGAGCTCACAGTAAAGAAACTCTGGACTTTTCCAAAAAATTAGAATTGTTACTTATTGGGACTTTAAAGGTTGGACTATATTTAATATTATGAAAAAGAACCATAAAGAACGGAAGACAAGATGTGGAATTATGGCTTAAAATGATATGGTGTGTCTGTGTATCCCATTGGCAAGTGGTTGTTAGGTTGTGGTAGTTAGTTTTAGTTATCAACTTGACACAACCTTGAATCACTTAGGAAGAAAAATCTCGGTGAGGGATTGTCTAGATCGGGTTGGCTTATGGTCATATCTGTGGTTCCAGTTAATTGCATTAATTGAAGTGGGAAGATCTGCTCATTATGAGTGGCACCGTTCCCTGGGTTTGAGGCTAAAATAAGGAACAAGTGATCTGGCCATAGGCCTCCATGAATTAGCTTCTGGGGTTATATGTGGATAGGATGTGACTAGAAGCTTCAATGGCCTCTTGTCTTGACGTCCCTGAAATGGTGGACTGCAAACCTGGAACTGTGAGCTGATGTGAACTTTCTTCCTTACATTACTTTTCCTCAGGGAGTTTTGCCATGGCAACAGAAACTAAACATGCTGGGAGGCCGGCAAGGTCTCCGGGAAAAGGTTCGCTGAGTCTAAAAGAGAAAAAGGTACGGCGAAGGGCAAACCTTAGCCTTGCCTTCAAAGCACAGAGACCTGAGGTCGACCCCTCCCTGGGGTAGGGAAAGGGTGGGCTGATTTACACCCATAAGCCCAAGCAGAGACAGGAAATTTGCAACATGTTTGGGGGCTGGATACTTAGTTCCAGGCTCCCCTACCTGGGCTAAGTGTTAGGCTCTGTCTCAAAAACAACAAAAAGCTGTGTGTGCAGACCCACATGTTACTTCAGCACCTAGGAGATGAAGGCAGGAGAAGAGCCTGTGCTGGTACGAGTGAGGATGACCCTCCACAGACGCATGTGTTTGAATGCTTGGTCCCAGTGGTAGAAGTTTTTGGAATCAGAGATGTTGCCTTGTTGGAGAATGCATATCCCTGGGGTGTGTATGGGGGGAGGGGAGGCAGTTTTAAAAGCCTCCTGCCATCCCCAGAGCACTCATGGCTTCCTGTTGCAGTTCAAGATGTGAACTCTCAGCTGCTGCTTTAGTCGCCTGTGTCCTTCAGCCACCTCTCCACCACCATCATGGGCACAGACACTCTGGAACCCTGAGTCCCAGATGAACTGTTTCTTCTGTAAGTTGTCTTGGTAACGGTGTCCTATCAGAGCAACAAGCTTAAGGTCAGCCCTGGCTAAATGGGAACTTTGAGGTCAGCCTAGGCTACTTAAAACCCTGTCTGAAGCCCCACCTGCAAAAGAAAGTTTCTTTCCTGGGCAGAGCCATGGCAGCCTCCAACCCCTGGTGTCATGCACACAAAGAAATTTCCTGTGCTTGGATTTGTGCAATGGTTGGCCTTCCTCTGAGGACCGTCTCATCTGTCATGGAGCAGTCACATGATTCCACACACCTCCGTTCTCTTTTCTCTCTCTCCTCACCTAGGTTGGAGAACCAGACAGATAACAAATATTTTTAAGATCCTACCATATATGTGCCACTGGGTTAGTGTTTGGGGAGGTGAACAAGTTCCTCCCTCCCCTGCCCATGCTTGCCAGTCATTGCTATCAGTTGTCACAGATCTCGGCCAGAAGATCCCCCAGCCTGAGGATGCTGGTATAGAAAGCCCCAACTTCTCAGAGGCACTGCTCACCTCTCTAAAGGTAGTCATAAGAGACTTCTGGGAGGTGGTGAAGGGCTTTCTATGGCATTTGTCCTCAGCTAAACAACAAATCAGAAAGCCTCATCCTCCCAGGGGCCCGCCAGGTCTTCCTGCTATGCAGACATTGTGGCCTCAAGAACACCTCTGAAAGGCTGAACATGGTCATGCATGCTTTGATCCCAGAATTTGAAAGGCAGAGGCAGTCTGGTCTCCGTGAGTCTACAGAGTGAGTTCCAGGTCTACACAGAGAGAGACTCTGTCTCAAAACTCAACAACAATAACAACAAATATACAGTAAACAAATAAAAAATAAAACCAAATGTCTCTGGAGCTAGCCAAGTTGCCCTACCATCACACACATTGCTCATTCTGCCTGGAACATTATTCCTTAGTGTCCAGGTCCCAGCCTAATGGCTGCCTCCTCAGAGATCACTCCAGCCATGTTCTCAGTAGATCTCCTCAGGAGACTCTAGCACCTCATCTCTTCATGTTCATCTCTTCTAAGGCGTGAGCTGGCCCAGCCCACTGACCTTCCTGACACTGTATTTAGCAGCTGCATAGAAGTGTCTGCAGACTGGAGGATGGATGAGGCTCTGGTGGTTTTCTAGAAGGCTGGCGGTAAGCAAGCCTCTCATTCCCACTGCCCACGGAAACCAGCGGTGTGTTTCTGTGGAGCGGTGTGGAACACCAATCCTAGCTCTCCCCCTTCCCCAAGGAAAACTGCAGGGTGAGCTGTATCTTCTGTACAAGCTTATGTTGTTGAATCTGGCTTCTGCACCGTGCCCACGCATCCACCCTGGGGACTCAGGGTGAGCAGTGTAGTCAAGCATGGGCTGGCTACCATGGAACTGTCAGCCTTGGAAGCAGCTGAGAAACCATGCTCCTTGGACGTGGAACAGCAGAGTTGGGAATGCGCACGTGGTCACAGTCACCTCTGACGCAGAGGCGTGAAGTCTGGGTGTGTGCGGTTGCACCCAAAGCCCCCAGGGGGAGTTCACTTCTGCCTCTTCTAGCCTCTGGTGGCTCTTGGCAATTTTTGACTGGTTGATGCATTACTCTAGTCTCTGTTCTGTTTTCACATGACTCTGTGTTTTAAATCCTCCTCTTTTCTCCCAGAGATCCCCCTTTATTGGATATTGGAGCTCCCCAACTCCAGGATTATCTGAAGATCCTTAATTAACTACATCTGCAAAGAAGCCATTTCCAAATAAGGTTGACTTTTCTCCTTGCCATGACAAAACACCTGACAAAGAGACTTAAGAAAGGTTGGTTTCCGTTCACAGTTCAAGAGTGCAGTCTCTCTCGAGGAAGTAGACTTGGCAGCAGGATGTGAGGTCACACTCCACCCGCCGTTATGAAGCAGAGAGAGAGAGAAAGAGAGAGAGACAGACAGAGAGGAGATAGACAGAGAGACAGAGACAAAGAGACAGAGAGAGACAGACAGAGAGAGAGCTGGTACTCTGCTTGCTTTCTCCCTTTTATCCAGTCAGGGACCCCAGCCCATGGAGGTGTGCTGACCATAGTCAGGACGAGTATTCCTACCTCCGTTAAATCTTCCTGGAAACACTGTCATGATAAGAGTGGGCCTCCAAGGAGGTTCTTAGTGTCATCAAGTTGACAAGGAAGACGGGCCATCATAGCATCCTGTGAGGTTCCGTTGTACTGACTTCATCCTTACTGGGGTAAGCCCCTCCCTGAATGTCTGCCCATAGCTTTGGGTTTCCAGAACAGCCACACATTATTCTCTTTTCTTTCAGGGCCAGATTGAGGTGAGGTCACCTTGGAGTCCCTCACCATCAGCCGTGCTTCGACTTCATTTTTCATGTATATGTGTGTTTTTAAAATCTGTTTTATTTCCTAAACGTCTCACCAGGGCCAAGATAATGTCTTTAGGTTTTTGTAATACTCACTACTGGCTGACAGAGGATCCATTGTCCCTGGCCGGTGGCCCTTGGGGAGATGTAGGTTTCTTTCCTTCTGGGGCCTGGGGCTGGTCTCAGCTGCCCCCAAATCAGGCTTTGGCTGAGAAGTGGGCTGTGGAATGGCCCCCGAGAGAGTCATAAACCTCGGGCAGGAGTGAGGCATGGTTTGAACGCTCTCATTTGAATGGGACGATCTGCAGCCTAGGGGAGATCAGCGTCTCCTGTACTCACAGGGTCTAGCTGACAGCAAGAAAGCTCCAAGATGGGTTTTCTATAAAGCTCTCAACCCTGGCGGGGACACAGTGATTCAGACGCCCACCTGTGCTCTGACTCATTTCAGCCTCTACACTCATGGGGAGCACACAAGGGAGCACATCTTTAAAGGGGGAAAAAAAACAACCCTTAATATCAGGAGAGTGGCTGGGGCCTTCGGGTACAGAAGGAATCAGGAAATGGCAAGAAGTTCAGTTCAGAAAGGTCTGGCAGGAAGGCATCTCCTGCCCTCCTCCAGAACCTCCCTTGCTCAGGCCATTTCATCTGGGGGAATCATGACAGCTCTCATCTGCATCCCTTGCACCTCATACTTCACGTAGGAAGCAGGAGCCTCTGTGGGCAGGTGAGGAAATGGCACAGGTACAGCACAGTTAATGGCCCAGCTATGGTTGGGGTGACTGCAGCTCCATCCCATAAACAGGCTAGGTGCTACACAGACACTCACTAGGCTGCTGCAGGTCTTTTAAATCCTTGGGCTAGAGAAATGAATTGCTGAGTCACAAACATTTTCCAGCTACACTGGACATGGGCTTCTTAGAGGCACTGCTCCAGACTAGCAAAGCCCTGCCCTCCCCACTCCCGTTCTGGCTGATGGACACCCCCTCCACTCCTTACTTCTGTGGGGGATTGCGGGAGATTTCTATCCACAAACCCTCTGTCCTTTGAAAGCCATACGCTATAGTGGAGATCAAAACAACTGCCTTCACCTAAGCCGAGAGGTCTGTGACAGGCGCTTTGAAGCAGACAGCTTGCCTTGTGGGGAACAATGGTGTCCAGCAATAGAGAACAGGACCAGAGCCTGGTGTCTGCAGAAGCACAATGTCTGGCATCCAGGGATGCTCAGTCATGGGAGCCAGTTAGATGGCTCAGTGGATGAAGGCTTTTGCTGCCCAGTGATGTAAGCCTGATGACCTGAGTTCAATTTCTGAATGTAGAAGGACAGATTGACTGAATAAAGTTGCCCTCACACCACCACACACCGGCCATGGCCTGTATCCCACTCCCATAATCATCATTAATAAAGTTTTAAAACAGGGCTGGAGATATGGATCCATGGTTAAGGGTGCTTGCTGATCTTGCAGAGGACCCAAATTAGGTTTCTAGAGCCCGTGTCATGTAGCTTACAACTGTGTGTAACTGCAGTTCAAAGGGATGCCTTTTTCTGAATTCTGAGGGCACCCGCTCTTATATACTCTCTCTCTCAAAAGTAAAATAAAATTTTAAAAATCTAAACAGTAATAAAACCCACAGATACTCGGTCATGCTCAGACAAACCAGAGGCAGTACTCTTGAGGGTAGCAGTGCAAATGACCCTTTTGTGGGCACTGTGAGTCCCAGACCTGTGTTCAGCATCCTGCATGCAAATGCAGTCTATCAGGCGGTAGACAGACCCTCCCTTGGTGAAGAGACCACGAATCTTCAGGGACTGGGCACAGGACACAGAGAGGGGTGGTCCTTTGCCTGGCCTTCTAGAAGCTCCCGTTGAGTCAGAAAGACAAGCTGTCGAAAGCCCCACTGCTGATAAGGGTTAAACAGCCGCTCAATACAACGTTGGAAGAGATAGTCAAGGCAGCACCTGATTAATTGCCCGGGGAATCGCTAGCATGATAAATGTTTTAGGAACTCCGAGGAGGGAGCCATTTCTCCAAGTCAAGCAGAACCGACAGACGCCACTGGGGTAATTGTGCCCTTTTGAAGAGACCCATGGGGCTGCTGTCTGGGGGAGGTCATTGTCCCAAGGTGGAGATAGAGAAGAGCCCTTTTAATTTTTTTAATTTTTAAATTTTTAAAATTCTTTTAAAGAAATGTCTCGTGCTCAGTTGGCTACTCTTTGCTCACCTCCCCCACACACTTTAGGAATCAAGGGCTAGCAAAAGCTCAGTATTCATTTCCTCTCCAGCTAGTTATAGTTCTCTTCTGCATCTCCCCTCTAGAAAGTGGTGTTGGGATTCAGTGTTTACAGTATAGACCCCAAAAATGAAGATGCCGGCGGTGAGCCCTGAAAGCAGCTGAGGTATCTCTCTCTTGGCAAATGGTTCCATGTCACAGTACAAAATATACCTTTCTCAAGAGAGTGGTAAGACTGACAAGTGTTTGGATTTTGCCCTAAAATTTTAAGAGGTTAAAGCAGAGATACTTTTCTGAAGCTCTCAGGCCCTGAGTTGAATTTGCTTCGGATATCTATTGAGCAAACAGCCCTTTCATCACGGCCTGAATCATGAACCAATTCACAGATGCCCAAGGCTTTATCTCATCAAATCTCAATCTCACTGCTGAGTCTGAGGCTGTCTGACTGGCTAGAAACTCCAGGCCTGGATGGGAAGATGTCACATTTTCAGATAGTGGGGGTTGGAGGGGGTGTGGAGGGATCAACTCGGACAAATGCAAACAGCCTTTCGTGGGCTGTGATGGGCAGGTGCAGCTGCCTCCCAGCCCGGTGGGGCCAGCTCCAGGCTCTCCTGTCCCTGGCAGTAGGAAAGCAGATGGCTCATGATGGATCACAGGGCTGTCATCTGAAGGGGGGTGGGTGGCTAGCTGAACGGTGATGTCACAGCTGGGGCGGGGGCTTCTGAGTTGGGAGAGGCCTGGAGAGAAGTGCAATAGGTTAGAGGCTGGGTTTGCTCTCTCTCTCTCTTTCCATCCTTTCTTTTGTTGCTCAAAGCTAAGAAACTTGAACCCCTATGAAAAATAGAACATCTGAGAAAACATAGCCTTCAGTGCAACTAAACCGTGCCACCAATGGCCAGTCCTGAGCTGAGACAGTCTTAGATGGCTACTATGAGATTTTGCTAGGAATACTCCCGTGGAGTTAGGAGCCGTGGGCAGGTGGGAATGAGCAGGGGAAGCCCTTCCCACCCTGGGAGTTCTTGTTGCAATGAGCAGGGGAGGAGCCAGCATAGATCCAGGGCCCAGGGTTGCAGAAGGTTTTGGTGAGCAGCAACAGGAGCTGTTGTGGGGCCCTCGGAACACGGTCAAGCCAAGGAAGTGGTAGCCATTTCCAGGTTAAACACAGTGACAAAGGCTTGGAGGCAGCAACACTCCCCTGTTTGTAGGACAGTCAGAGAATCAGCCCATGGGAGACAGAGACAAGAGAGGAAGGGGGTTAGGAAGTCTGTTTTATTTTAAATGAAAAAGAAGTTCCATATGTTGATCCCCAAGGCAGGCAGCCTTGGCACCGGTCGCTGTCAGTCATTTGAATATGGGCTCTCTTGGGAGTAGGCCATCGAATATTTCATCATTGTTTGAGCTCTTGGGGAAAACAATATCTCATAAGCCCCCTGGCATACAATACCATCAGGTCAGGAAGCTGGAATGAAATGGGAGGAGACGATTCCTCCATAGACCCTGGAGTCTCTGCCTAGGATGCTCCCTGCCACCCCTGTTACTGAGGCGTTCCCAGCAGCAAGACCAAGAGCAACCCATTCCACCACCCTTGAAGCTGATAAGGCTGTTACCTTATCACTGTTACCACTGATAAGGCTGCTTTTTCCACAGACTCTTGTCATTGTCTCTGCTACCATGATGGAGTCCAAACTTAAGACTCCTGACCTCTGAAGCCCATCCAAAAGGAAGCAATATGTATAGCCTTCCAGCTTAGGTTCCTATAGGATATTACCAGGTCCACATGCTTACTGGGGAGCGATGTCCTGCAGGGCCTCTCATTGATGACATGCCTTACAGAATGACACCCAGCATCTCTCAGGGGAAAGTTTTTAGTAGGAACTCTCAGCATCTCCCCTCAGCTAGTCCTGCATACAGAGGAGCATCACACAGCCCATAAAAAGATGACACAAAGCACACACTGAGTTCAGGCCAGGCATGGCGACACATGCTCAAAAGATGTCTCAGGTCATTTCCATGAACACAGGTCTCCCCTTCAGTGAATTAGGAAACAGGATCGAATAGTGGAAGAGGATCATGCCAATTAATCTTGGTTGTC
This sequence comes from Pachyuromys duprasi, assembly GCA_028658305.1. NCBI lineage: Eukaryota > Metazoa > Chordata > Mammalia > Rodentia > Muridae > Pachyuromys > Pachyuromys duprasi. The sequence goes on from CM053766.1 coordinate 121,221,897, forward strand.
AGCTCTGGGCTTGTCTGTGAGGGAATATATAGATGTGGTTGGTTGAAGGATAAAGACCCATCTTAATTGTGGATGCTACTATCTCATGGGCTGGGGTCCTAGCAAGTGAGCTGAGCAGCAGTGTTCTTTTCCCTCTGCTTCCTCATTGCAGACACAAGACCACCTGCTTCAAGCTCCTGCCACCATGGCCTTCCCATCATGATGGACTGACCCCTGAACCATCAGCCAGAGTGAACTCATCATTAAGTTGCTTTCTTTGTCAGGCGTTTTTTTCACAGCAGTGAGAAAAGCAGCTGATTGGGACTTGATTAAGAAAATGGGCCATTTGAGCTCAGGTCCTCACATATCTCATCATCTTTTTCTAAAGGTCTCACAGTCTTTAAAAATCCTAATTTTTTTTCAATGTCTCTTTAAAACACTAAACTCCCTTAACAGTAATTCCCATAAAATTAAAAAAAAAAACCAACTGTACACATTCTTATTTTGAAAAAGAAGAACCAGGGCATGGAAAGAATCTGATCAGAGCCAAATCAAACTCCAGCAGGATAAACCCAGGTCCTGCGGCTCCACTTCCAGTGTCTGGAACTAACTCAGGATCTTCTGGCTAAAAAAGGCTTAGGCCACTCCCTCAGCTCTGCTACCCACAACACACACAGCTTGTTCCAGGACTGGACTCTCTCCACTCCACACTTGCTATCATCCTTGGTGGACTTCCCTCAGTATTGACATTTCCAATATCCTGGAATCTCCGTTGCAAACGAGACTACACCTTCACCAATGGACCCTCTGACCTCTCCACACGGTGGCCAGCCCCACCTTCTATTGATAACTCCTTCAATTCTGCAGTTTTCATGCCTTCAAAATGAGCACTACATGGGGACTCTTACGAATTGCCAAGTTAGGCTGCCTGCTTGAGGTGTAGCCTTGGTCCCTCTGGATAGCATCTTCTGTGTACTGACCCAGAACAAATACTTTCCTGTTGTCCCAGTGAAGCACAAAAGGTTTCACTTTAGTGGTGTATATCTCTTGCCAATCACAACCATTTCTTCAGACCGAGGTGACCAGCCCACACAAATTTTAAACCCAAAACATCATACAAACAGGCTGTACATGCAAAGCTCCCAAGTCTTGATCTTAGCTTCTGTATGAAGCCTCACCCACCAGGCCTATGCAGGGCATATTTCTCTAGGCTTTAATAACTTCTAAGTTCCCAGAATTATGCCCTTATCTGAGAAAAGTTTCAGCCTAAGGTTTCAAATACTTCCAAAATCCTCCAACTTAATAGTCCAAAGGCATAGAAAGCCACATCACAGCCACATCCCACTTTCTTAGTACCTCTTTCTGTGCTAATTTTTTGCTGGTTTTTTTTGTAATTAAAAACAAAAATAAAACGACAAATAACAACAAAACCACTTTCACCAAAAGTAACTTGGTTTACATGTTCATGTCACAGCTTGTCATTGAGAGAAGTCAGGGTAGGAACTCTAGTAGGGACTTGGAGGAAGGAATCACAAAAGAAACATTGCTTTCTGGCTTACTCCCAGGCTCATATTTAGCTTGTTTTCTTACTACCAGCCTAGGGATTGTACCACCCACAGTGGGCTGGTCCTTTTCATCTACTCACAACCAAGATAATGCCTCACAGATGTGCACATATGCCAACCCAACTTTGGTAATTTCACAACAGAGACTCCCTTCTCAGGTAACCCTAGACTGTCAAGTTGACAGTTAAAGCTAAGTAGGACACCTAAGGAGTCCTATAACATCTTGCTCTCCACCAGCGCCTCTAATGCACTGTGGACATCTAGTCTATTTCCATATCTTCCATATCTCATGCTAAGTTGGTTCTTCCCACTGGACTCTTGGCCTTTCTTGAAGAACTTCTAGGGATGTGTCTGAGTTCCTTCCAAGAAAATGAGCCCATGGACAGGGAGTTGATTATCCAACCTATAGTAGTAAATATATTACCAGTCACAGTGACTCTATCGCCTCTGTACACTGTCTTAAGTCTTCCCAGCCCATGCCACAGACTCTTGTAGAACTCAGTTTCTTATACTAAGATCATGAAACTGAAAATAATGTACACACACACACACACAAATGGCACCAGTAAAACGTTTCTAAATATGCAACAAAATGAAATATATCATGAATCTAAGGTGGTTTTTGCAGTGCTCACCCATATTGCACCATGCAACATCGCTGAAATCTTGGTCCTGACCAACTTTATAATATATTTTCATCACACTAGCCAATGAAGTCCATCAGCTCTGATTCTAGACTGTTAAAAAATGAGGTGGCTTATTGGGAGTAGGTTGTATTGTTAGAGAGAGAGAGAGAGAGAGAGAGAGAGAGAGAGAGAGAGAGAGAGAGAGAGAGAGAGAGAGAGAGAGAGAAGAATCAACCTTGGATATCATTCCTCAGGAAACATCCATGTTGTTTTTGAGGTAGTCTCTCTTTGAGACCTAGGGCTCATAGTGGTAGGCTGGCTGGATCGTTCTGTTTGTCTCCCCAGCACGATTGCAAGTGTGTGCCACCACACTCAAATTTGTAAGTGAGATAAGGGCCTGAGCTCAGGTCCTCGCACTTTTGTTTACAGACTGGGTTGCCTTCCCAGCCTGGATCTCAGCACTTCAGTTGTACATGCAAAGCTCCCTGCTCTCACAGTAACAGGACCATTTAATTACAGAAAACAAAGGCTTTTCATATTTCCTACTGGCACTCCTCATCATGTAAATACCAAATTAGTATATATTTGGATTGTACTGTGTTAGAGTGTTTGACTTTAAGAATTGATGTTTGAGTTTCTGACTTGAGTTGCATTTGAAAAAAAAAAAACATTAAACGAATTCTGGCTTAGGATTAGGACAGAATTTCCAACAATTTCTGAAAAGGCCCTAAACATGCATCTACCATTTTGTACTATGTATTTATGCAAAGTGGTATTCTCAGCATTGATGATTATAAAATCAAAATATTGAGCAACTCTGAAAAACATTGAAGACGCTCAACACTCTGCACTATTAAGTATTCAGCCAAGATTTAATTCTTTATGTAAAAATGAGCAAGCACGTCCATCTCATTAGCATGCAAATTTGCTTTCATCTTTAATAAATGGTAAAATTATGTGTATATCAAAGAATTGTTTTTAAATGAATTTCTTTGTGATTTATATCAGTGTTTGATTTGTACACCTAATTCATATACCTATGCTCCAAAGGCTGCATAAAAATTTATCAGACAATAAACAGTGTGGGGCTGGGAAGATGGCTCAGTCCCTAAGAATGCTTGCTGTGCAAGCACAAGGAAGTGAGTTTAGATTTTTAGCAGCCATGTAAAAGCTAGGCATGGCTGTGTGTGCTTTATAACCCCTACATGATGAGTGCTGGGACCTGTGAATCCTGAGGTCAACCAGGTTGTTCAAAACAGTGAGCTTTAGATTCAGTGAGAGATCTTGTCTCAAGGTCACAAGGTAGAGAGTGATGGAGGGAGACACTTCTGTCCTCTGCTTGTGCATGCACACAAACATATGTCTGTACCACACACACATTTACATACACACACACATACATAGTGGGAAAGATTTAAGGAGCCCCTTTTTAGAAAAATGCTTTAGCAGAGATAATGGGCTTTCACAGGGATCCCAGTTCACTGAAGGAGCCCGGGTAATGAGACAGGGTACTGGGAAGAGCCTAGTCTCATATGCTAAGAGTCCTTAGGGTTTACAAAGAAGAGATAGAGAAAAAGAAGACCAAGATAAATAACAAAAGAGGAGATAGAGAAGGGAAGGCCAGAGAGAGGAGGCAGCAAAATTAGAGGCACAGAGGGAGAGAATAAAAAGGGAAAGAGACAAATGAGAAAGGCAAGGGTCTGACCCAGAGAGAGTTACTCCACCACCCAGAGTTATCCCTGAGCTAGAGAGTCCTTAGGCTGGCACAAAGGGGTAACTCACCACATTTTCAACCAAGCATGATGCTAACCAAAGAGGCAGGAGGGTGGTGGAGGGGGGATCAACATGGCCAGGGAGAATGCTCACAGAACACAATGAGGGCTCATGTGTATGGGGAGGATGAAAGGAGCATTGACTCCCATAGTGCTCAACATGACATTCTCTGTCTGTTTATCCACTGTCAACATCTGTTATTTCATTTAGATTTTGTGTATGTGTGTGTGTGTGACTGTGTGCTAGTTTTTGTCTTAGTCACTTTCCTGTTACTATGACACTATGACAAAGCACCATGACCAATGCAACTTACAGAAGAAATAGCTCATTGAGGGCGTATAGTTCCAGTGGTTAACTATGACCAACATGGTAGGGAACATGACAGCAGACAGGCAGACCTAGTGCTGAAACAGTAGCTGAGATCTTGCATCCTAATCCAAAACACATGAGTCAGAGAGCACTAACTAGGTGTGCAATAGGCTTTTGAAACCTCAAAGCTCACCCCAGCAACATACCTCCTCCAACAAGACCACACCCCCTAATCCTTTCCAAACAGTTCTACCAGCTGGGTAGGACCGTTTGAGAAGCATTCACAAATATGAGCCTATGGGTTCCATTCTTATTCAAACTTATTCCCATGGTTACTTTTTGTTGCTGTGTCAAAATAGCCTGACAAAGGAACTTAAGGTCAAAGAAACTGAAGGTTTATGTTGGCTCATAGTTCCAGGTCACAGTCCTTTGTGTCTAGGAAATCACAACAACAGGAGCCTGAAACAGTTGACTACATCTCATCCATGATCAAGAAGAGAGATGAATGCTCAGGTTCTCTTTCCTTTTTTTGAAGTCTAGGATCCCAGCCCAGAGAAGGACACCACCCACAGTGGACAGCTCTTCCCCCCTCAACTAACATAATCAGGACAATCCCTTACTAGATTCCATCAAGCTTGAAAATTGAAATTAACCATTGTGGTATGTGGGAGTGTGATGGTTAGCTTTAATTGTCATCATGACAGAACTTTGAATCTGAGAAGGGAGTGTCATTGAAGGACTATTTAGATCAGGTTGACTTGATAGCATGTCAGTGGGGGTTTGTCGTGGTGGTTAGTTGCTGTCAGAAGACCTATCCCACTGTGAACAGCACCATTCCTAGCCTGGACCCTGAACTGGGTAAGAGAACAATTCTGAGAGCTAGCAAGGAAGTAAGCTAGGAGGCCTACATACATTCACTTCATTCTGGGTTTGACTGTGGATATGGTGTGACCAGCTCTCTCAAGCCTCTGTGACTCTCTGCAGTGAAGGACTGCAGTCTGAAACTGTAATCCAAATAAATCCTTTCCTTCCCTATGTTCTTTTGGTCAGGGTATTTTTTCATGATGACAGAAGCAAAGCTGGTACCATGAACATGGTGTTGTTGTGATATGCCTGACCATGTGTCTCTTATGTCTTGGACTATGTTGTGGCATGAATGTAAAGACTTGGAGCTTTGGGCTAGAAAAGTCACTGGGTGCTCAGAGCTTAGTAAGTAATCCTCATGGGAGCTTGAAAGGTGCTGAGAGTGAAATCGATGGTAGAGCCAGGTTATATTCCAGGATGAGAACTTTGTTGTTAACTGGACTAGGGGATATTCATGTGATATTTTGGTTGAAAATCTGTGTGTGCTGATTAGATGGGTTAAAGAAGCAGCTCTGAGAGATCAGAGTGGCACCAAAGAGATCAGCACCACTGAGGTGAAACCTGTGTTCCATTGGGACTATAGGGAAGTGTTTCCTCCAGGTCAAAGCACAAAAATGGATACAGCTGCCTTCAAAATGGGCCAGGCTACTAAATGTCAGAGGAACTGGGCAATATATGAGTCATCTATGTAGGACTGGCTTTGAGAGAATGCAGTGGTCATACATGATCTGAGACTTGCTACTGATCTGTAGCAGTATTGGAACTCCTGCAGAGAGGCCTTAAGAAGCCATTGGTGATGGTGAGAGCTTGGTGGCAATGGAGATCCCAGGATGTAAAAGATGCCAAGGCACTTCCACCACATAAAATTGCAGATGTAGAATGGAGCTGGCCTATGCTTACAAGAGAAGCTGTGGGTGTTGCAGAAGATTACATCATGAGCCCCAGATTCTGGTCACTGGAGGTGCAAGATTTCATCTTTTCTCTGTTAGGTTTTGGTTTTTATTTGATGTGATAATTCATTTGATACTATCTTATTTATACTATGTATAAAATCTATAACTTGCTCCTTATTCCTAAAGGATTTCATAGTTAAGAGACCTTGGCCTTTTAATTTGTTAGGAGTATTGTAGACTTAGGAGATTTTTTAAAAATTTGGGCTGCATTATGAAATGAACATGAGACTGTGGGAACAAAGAATATAAGGTTGTGTGATGTGTTTGTGTGTCAGGTTGTCAAGGGTGGGTTATAATAGTTAACTTTTTATTAACTTTATTGTAAAACGATTATCTCTTATTCTTAGACAATTTCATGTATGCATACAATGTATTTTGATCATATACACCCCTGTTTCCCATCTGTTCTGGCTAGTTTTATGTCAATTTGACATAAGCTAGAGTAATCTAAGAGGAGAGAGCCTCAATTAAGAAAATGCCTCCATAAAACTGGACATATGCAAGCAGTTTTTAGTGATTGATGGGGAGGGCCGAGACCATTATGATGGAGCCATCCCTGGGCTGGTGGTCCTGGATAGGAAAACAGACTAAGTAAGCCATGAGGAACAAGCCAGTCAGCAGCACTCCTCCATGGCTTCTGATTCATCTCCCGCCTCCAGGTCTCTGCCCTGCTTGAGTCTTGTCTAGACTTCCTTTGATGAAAAAATGTGATGTGGAAACTTAAGAAGAGTAAACTTTTTCCTTCCAAGTGTCATGGAGTTTTGTTATAGCGATAGTAACCCTAACTGAGACACCATCCCAATCCACTCATTACACTAATATATTCTCCTTCTCCATCCCATGCTCTCTTTTGTAACTCCATGAGTTCAATTAGTACTGTCTTTTGGAATGCTGACTGTCTTGTTAGCTTGATAGTACACAGACAGGTCATAGCTCATGTGAGTTCTTGAGTACAAGGACCATATCATGTCCTGAAGACAGTAATTAGCTGCACTCCTCCCATCTTCTGGCTCTTGCTTTGCTTCTGACCCTCTTTCCATCATACTCCCAGCGCCTCCGGTGGGAGGTGGTATAAATGTCCCACTTAGGGATGAGCGTTCACCAGTCACTCATTCTCAATGTTTTGACCTGTTATGAGTCTCTGAATTATATGCTGGCCACTGTTGAGAAAAAGTTCTCTGACCAAGGTTGAGGGCTGCACTAATTTACATGTGCAATTTGACAATATATCCCTAGCTATGACTTATGACCTTCTCGGCCATGAGCTTTTGATCTGCTCTACAGTGCCAGGCATGAATTCCACCCTATGAATCAGGCCTCAAGTTGAATTGATCTGTGAATCAGATAACCTCCAGCTGGTCATATCCATAACACTCATGCCACTGCTACACTAGCGAGGTAAATCTTCCCTGGCTGGTCAGTCTTTTACCATGCGTGGTTCACTGGAGGATAAGATTGTTGATGGCTTCTCTCTTTCAATAGCATGGGTGGCACCTTCGGATACTATAAAAGCTAGCCAGCACGAAGGAAGTTTTCAGGTGAGTACCAGCTTCATTTCTCTATAATCTGCAGCCAAAGTGTGTTGTGCCTTAAGCAATAAGATCTTACCATCTAGTTCTGGTAGGCAATCAAAAGTAAAGCCTATGTTATTTGGGGGACCTCTGAAAGCTCTCTGCCAACAATTCAGAAGACAGTATACCTCTGAAACTGAGATTTTTATTCAATAACCTGTGTCTATAATAATAATGGTTCATCCATGCAGAGAACGTTTGCTAAAACTTTTTTTGAAAGTATATATTTTAAATTAGCTTAGAAAGTTGTGGGTTTTCATAAGGGTTTTTCATGTCCCTCATCCCATCTCCTTCCTTTCCTACCACTTCATCCTTGCATCAATGTTCAACCCATGGATGGTTTTACAAGATCACCTTAGCAGAAATTTAGATGCATGAGCACCGCCACCCCAAAAAAAACCCTTTCAACAGAAAGTAAAATCCCCAGTATTCTTCCTCTCCATCTTCATATTTTACTATGCCCTCATTCCTTAAGGCCTCTTCTCCTTCTCTCAAACACCCTTTCTAGCTTTCTGAGTTCTGCAGATGTTCTTTTTAAACACATTAATCTAAAAATTTAAAGCCAGGACCCACACATGAGAGAAACTGTACGGCATTTGTATTTCTAAGTTTGGGTTAACTCCTGCTTTTTTATCCAATTTACTAGTCTTTGTCTTTTGATTGGGGAAACAAAACCAATTATATGCAGGGTTTTATTGAAAATTGAGAATTGATTCCTGCCATTTAGTTGAATTTTTCACTTCCTCTTTTGGTTGGTATTATTCTAACATGATTTTTTTCCCTGAGGATTCATGGACATTTTGTTTTTCTTTATTTTCTGTAATATTCCTTCATGTACCTTCCATTTGACTAGCTTGGTGGTCATAAATTTCTTTAGTCTGTTTTGATCATGGGAAGTTTTTGTTTTTCCTTCAGTTATGAGAGGTAGTTTTAATGGATATAGAAGTCTGGGTTGGCAGTTATTATCTCTCAGAGCCTGAAATACATAAACCAAGTCTATTTTTTGCTTTTAAAGTTTCAGTCAGGTCATCTGATATGATTCTGATGGGCCTGTCTTTGTATGTGACTTGGTGCTCTTCTCTGCCAACTTAGAACCTGTTTTCTTTGTTCTGTATATTTAGTGTTTTCATTACAATACAGTGGGGGAAGGATCTTTTTGGTTTTGTCTGTTTGGTGCCCTAACTGCCTCCTATATCTGCACTGACATCTCCCTTCCAAACTCTGGATAATTTTCTCTTATAACTCTTTTGAAATTACTTTCTTTACCTTTAGAATGAGAGTCTTCTATGTCTTCTATACTCATAACCCATAAATTTGGTCTTTTCAGAATGTTTGTATATCCTTTCCATAAGAGTTTTTTATATCTCTCTCTGTCTCTCTCTCTGTCTCTCTCTCTCTGTCTCTCTCTGTGTCTCTGTCTCTGTCTCTGTCTCTCTCTCTCTCTCTGTCTCTCTCTCTCTCTGTCTCTCTCTCTCTCTCTCTGTCTCTGTCTCTGTCTCTCTCTCTCTCTCTCTCTATATATATATATATCCCTGCCTTCTTACTTATTTTATCTTTACCTTGCTGGATTGTTTCAGTTTCTCCTCCTTGTCATCAAGCCCAGATGTGTTGTCTTCTTGACCATTCTGTTACTGCGACTTTCTACAAAGTTCTAAAATATGACTTATTATGATTTTTTGTTTCCAGCATCTCAGATAGGTATGCTTCAGTATTTTCAGTACTTTTCCTCTTTCTTAAACTATTCTTTCATGTTATCTGCCACCTTCCTTATTTTGTAATTCACAGTGTGTATGAGTGTGTGTTTGTGTGTCTGTGTTTGTGTCTGTGTGTCTGTGTGACTTTGAACACACTTATGATCATTAGCTGAGTTTCCAGTCTGAGATTTTTATCTAACTCATTCTCACTCGATGCCATTACTGTAGGGTTAATAATATTTGGAGGAATCTTTGTTTTTACTGTTTCTTATGTTACTGCATTGGGACTTATGCATCTGTTGTTATTTTTTTTTATCAGCTATATTCTTTCAGTTGATGTATTTGCAGTGTTCAAGTGGGATTTGGATGTGATAGAATTGAGTGTTTGGTTCAGAAATAATTCCTCAGATCAGGAGCTCAAGGTGCCGGGTGTAAGCAGTGTAATATTCCCCAAGTAGGGTATTAAGTAGGAGAGCAACCACAGCTGTTTGATATTACACTATGCAATTGTTGTACTAGCAAATTAATAGCAATGTTCCTTTTGACTTTAATAACTGTTGGAGAATAAATAACTAACCATAGTATAAAGTATATTCAGATTTTAATTAATAAGATTAGGAGTGAGAAAGAAGTAGGGTGGGCAAGGATAAAGATTAAATATTATGTGTATTTTGGAAAGAAAAAAGTGAGGCAGCATTCTGGTTTGGTTTTGTTTTCTTATCAACTTCAGAAAAGCTAGAGCTTTCTGAAAGAAGGAACCTCTGTTGGGAAAATTGCCCCCATCAAACTGGCCAATGGGAAAGCTTTTGGGACTTGATTAATGACTGAAATGAAAGGTCCCAGCCTATGATGGGTGGTGCCATGCCTTGGAAAGTGGTCCAAGTTTGCATTAGAAAGCAAACCAGGCAAACCTGGAGGAGCAAGCCAGTAAGCAGCATCACTCCATGACCCTCTGCTTCAGTCCTTGTCCCCAGGCTCATGCCTTGAGTTCCTGCCTTTATCTGCCTTCATGATGTACTACAAGCTGGAAAATGAAATAAACCCTTTTCTCCTCAAGTTGTTTTTGTTATGGTGTTTATTACAGCAAGGGAGAATAAACTACGACAGGTGAGTAAACTAGGTAGGGAAAGAGTTGTGATATTGTTGGATCCCCAGGGTTTAGAGACTGTTAGATACACGGAGAGTTAAAACTAAGAAGCAAACAGAGGAAGGATGAAGATGAAAGAAGAAGGGATCAAACAAGATGTGGCTGAGGAATGTAGTAAGAATCCCTATGGTAAACTGGGTGGAGAGACACGGCTACAGTTCTAAAACCTAACTGAGCAAATTCAAACAAAAGCAAAGACATCAGGAGACATTTTCAAGAGTGGCTATTAAATAATAGATAAAAAGAAAGCTTAAGGAATGAATTCCTGGCTCAGCAGCGCCGAGTTGAAGGGCAAACTTCTCAGATCTCTCTGGCTCTACTAATAGAGCCAGAGAGATCTGGCTCTACATGGTACAGTGTGGCAGAGCAGGGAGTGAGACCCATTGGTCTTGTGACAGTTCCTTGTGAGAAGAACTGGAAAAAGATTGATGGCTTGCTTGAATTGTCAACCTGACACAATTTAAAACCACTGCAGAAGGGATTGTTTACATCAGGCTGGCCTGTGGACATGTTAGTGGGGGATTATCTTGATCTAAGAAAGTCCAGCCCACTGTGGGTGGTATCATTCACTAGGCCAGGCCCTGTACTATATACGAGTGAAGAAGGCTAGCAAGCATGGGTGCAGTTTTTCTCCCTTTGCTCTTGATTGTAGATATAGTGTGGCCAGTTGTCTCCAGCACCTGCCCCTGACTTCACACAATGATAAACTGTAACCTGAAATTGTGAGGGGGGGAAAAATCCTTCCTCCCTCTGGGGTCTACTCTTGGTTGTCAACTTGACTATATCAGGAATTAACTAAAAGCCAAGCAGCTGTGCACACCTGCAAGAGATTTTTTTTCCCCTTAACTAAATCATTTGAAAAGGGAAGACCTATTTTAATTCAGATCTTTTGAGATAGGAAGATATATCTTTAATATCGGCCATACCTTCTGCAGGCAACCTTTATAAAGGACATTGAAGAAAGAACCTTGCTCTTTTTGTCTGCTTGTTCTTGCTCTTGCTGTCAATTGTCATTCCTTCCCTGGCATTAGAGCCTACTTCTTCAGGATTCTGGCATATACTGACGACCACCTGAGACTTTTAACTTCATGGACTGAACAACTTCTGGATTTTTAGAATTTCTATTGGTAGACAAGCCTTGTTGAACTAGTTGGACTACAGCCTGTAAGCCATTCTAATAAATCCCATTCGTGTTGTTTGTGTGTGTTCTGTTCTTCTAGAGAACCCTGACTAATCTACTCCTCTAAGTTGCTCTTGGTCAGGGATGTCTCATCATAACAACAAAAACGAAGCTAGATAGTACATATGGTGCCTTGTATGTGGTATGTGTATCCCTGTGTGTGAGAGTGTGCTCCGGTGGATATCAAGTGACCTGCTCTATCACTGTCTGTCTTACTTCCTTGAGACAGGATTTGCTAGTGAACCTGGTGATGTCCAGCAGGTTCCTGTCTCCTTCCTGCACAGTGTTAGGATTCTGTTGCATGCATAGCCACTCACAGGTTTTTAAAATTAGATTCTAGGATTTGAGTCAGTTCGTCATGCTGGTACAGCAAGCGTTCTTACCCACCGAGCCAGAAGCTCCCCGGCCCCCGCTCAAACCTTTTAAAACTTCTCCTCTTAAAACCATGATTTCTTTCTCTGTCATCCTCCATAACAAACTGATCTATAAAAGGGGTTAAAAGTGTTACAAATAGCTCTTCTGGTCCTTCAAAGTCAAACCTCCCTCAAAGGAGAAGTGGTTTGTTTTCTTTTTCCTTGAACATTCATGTCTGGGGTAGATGGCATCTCCAGGAGTGGGTGAAAACCAGGTTCAAGTTCCTAGGCTGGCCTCTGCCCTCAGCATTCTTTGCTTTTATCTTCTTCTTCTCCCAGGCAGGATTCAGACACCAGATTTTTACCTGAGAACCAGTATCAAGCCTGGGTGCAAAATTAGCTGAGTTTTTATTGTTTCTGTTGTTTGTCTGTTTTTCCTACTGTGTGAAAAATGCCTGGGCAAAGTCAACTTAAGAAAAGTCTGTTCGGCTTGTGGTTTGAGGCAAACAGTCTCTCACGGCGAGAAAGGCAAGGCAGTGAGAGAGACCTTACTGTGTTAGTGTGAGTGAGCAGCAGACAGAGAGAGTGCTCGGGCAGTTTTATTCAGACACTTGCATTCAGGATGGATCTTCCTACCTCACGAAGATCTTCCTTTCCTGGGCCAACTCCACTCCATGTCTGTAAATCTCTGTGGAATCAGCCTCACACGAACCCAAATGTGTGTGTCCTAGGTGTTGCTAAGTCATGTCAAGTTTACAGTCACGATCATATCATAAGTCTACACGTGGACATCAACTTCAAACCATATAATTCCACCCCGGCTCCCCTAGGTTCACTGTCATTTTAAAATGATTATTTCATAACGCAAAATTCAAAATGCTTCCAGTCTAACTTCAAAAGTCTCAATAGTCTTTCACAGTCCTGACACAGTTTAAAAGTCCAAAATGTCTTCTGAGAATCAAGGTAATCTCTTACCCATGAACTCCTTCCTATAAAATCAGTAAACAAGTGACATTGTAGGCTCTGGAAACTCCCTCATGGACACATTCAAAAGCTTATCTCCTAGGTGATTCTACACCAAGGCTAACTACCACACATGGTATGTAACCCTGGCAGAGAAGGTTGGAACATGATCCCTTATCATCTCTGCCTTGCTTTCCTTCTCTGCAATAGGATCATAGGTCTCCTTGTTGGTAATCACAGCCTGCCAGTCCACACTGCACCAAGTACATGTGGGTCAGCCCTTATGGAGCAACCACCTTGGAGAGGTAGAATGTGCTATTCAAGACTGCCTGGTAAGTAGGCTGGCTTCATTGTCTTCAGAGTGTGTGGAGAGGATGTGGTGAGCACACGCCTGAATGGCATGACAGATGGTCACCGCCTCTGCCTGAGGGACCACCAATATGGAAATCCACACCAGAGTCATTGAGAAGCTCCTTCTAAAATCCATGGGGCTGCCTTTAGTAGGGTAGGTGTTCTTCAGCGTTCTGGGCCCCTAAGGAAGGCTTTCCTCGGGATGTGAGTGAGATCACCATCACCCTTTCCCGGTCGTCCTCCTCTGACTTCCCACTTCCCTGAAAGCAGAACCCAGCCTCTACCCTATAGCCACAGGCCTGACACTGCAGCCTTCCAATCTCCTTCTTGTTCTCTTCAGCCAGTCCCACTGCCTGAGACAGGGGGACCATGCAGTAGCTCTTCTCTCCACTTCAGCCACCTCCTGGAGTAGCTTTCTTAATCACTCATTCTTGAAGTAGTATTGGTTTCTCTGCCCGGTTGTTTCATCCAGCTTCCATCCAGGACATGTCTACCCAGCTCCCACCATGTACCCAGCCTTGTGCTATCAAGCAGATATACGGGGTCTGCACTCCAACTCACTTCAGGCAGTCCCTGTGTCTACCAAGGCACCTCAAATGGTGCCTTTCTCTGCCTGAAATGTTCTTTTTATTTACCTGCCTCTGCCTCCTCCCATATCATGAGACCTGTGCATGAAGCTTCTGTGCCGTGCCCAGAAGAACAACCTGGCTACACAGGAAAGAAGGATGATTGTGGTGGGGTCAGGCAGCTCCCCCAATAAGGAGGCACCTGCAGATGTGGACTGGGAAGGGCAGTCTCGGGAACAGTGTGCCCCCTCCTGAGCTCTGCTGCCGCGCCGGGAAGAGAAAAATATCCACAGCCTTTGCAGTCAGTGTCTTTCCCATCCCCCCAAAGACCAGCTAGGCTGACCCTACCAGGGGCCCCAGGGAGGGAGTGGGCAGGGGCTGAGCAAGGGAGCTGAGAACAGGGGCCAGTGGGGAGGCACCATCCAGCAACAC
>CM053766.1:121236322-121278630 GCA_028658305.1 Pachyuromys duprasi
ATTTATTTACACACACACACAATGGCACACTGTATTTGCTGTTCCCACCCATGTACACATACTGCACTGTATATTTTCACGTACAAACACACACACAGAGGCACACTACTTCCTGTACACACTCAAGTATACACACACACACTGTACTCTCAGGGTATACCCTCATGCACACACAAGCACAAAAACACATTGCATATTCACATATGTGCATAAGCATACTCTTTCCTGTGCACAGCCATGTACATACACATACATTATACATATACTACATGCTTTCATGTATGCACATGTACACAGCACATAGTACTTGATTGCACTTGTGCACATGCACACCCTCACACACATATTATACACAACATGCTTGCTTTCATTCGGAGGGAGTCTGTCTCAACACTGTCCCCACCTCAACTATCAACCTTGATCATAACCCAGCTGGAAACACGACACAACCCCCCAGCTTTTGGCCATCTCCATTGTGGTCTTAGGGAAACTCTTAAACTACAACCTGGTCCTATCATGCTTGAACTGGAAAGTGAGTGAAGCTGAAACGTTAAGGCTCATGCGTTGCTGCTTCTCTGATATTCATAGGTAGGATCTGGAGAGGTGACTGGGTAGCTTGATGGTTAATGCTGATTGTCACCTTGATGGGACCGAGAAGTGTCCATAATTCAGTAAAGCACATATCTGGGTAGATCTTAGAGGATGTTTCCAGGGTTGGATCATGAGGACTCAGACCCAATGAATGGTCCAGTTCATTGATGGATGTAATCTATGAATAGACTTTTGGGAGGTGGCAACACTGGAGTATAGGACTGATCTGAGGAAAAATAAGTCCCTGGAAGTGTTGTCCTTCCAGGCTTTATTTTGCCATAGCCCCTTCCTGTTATGGCTCTACTCTGCTTCCTGTGTACCATGGGAGCTACTTTCTCTGCTTCCTGTTGCCGGGTTGTGAACACTCTCTACACATTCCCATCACCATGATGTTTATTTCACAATGGTCCCAAAAAGCACGGCACTACCTCACAACAGACAGAACATTTGAAAAATCAAAGCAAAATAAATCCTTTCTCTCCTTAAGTTGTTGTGGTCAGGTATTTTGTGACTGTAATGAGAAAACTGGTACCAGAAGTGGAGGCATTGCTGTGAGCAGATGAGACCATGGCATCTTAAATGTTTGGAGTACCTGTTACAGGTAGAGTTTAGGAGAATTGGAAAAATTTGGGTTGGGTCACATGATATGGAACTTATTTCGACTTCCTGACAGAGGAGTGGAATAGAAAACAAAGAAACTCTCTTTGTTCTGGGGTCCTGGAGAGAACTGAGGGACCTAGGGGTTTCCATATGGCTCATTAGGGTTACTCGAGGCTGTCTGTGGCTATGATCACTTCAGTGATGCATTCTCATTTTAAAGGCTTTGGCATAACTGGCCATGGCCATGAGCCCATGAATCTCCTAGGAGCCAGTCATTCTGAAGGGTAACGCCATGGCTGCAGCTTTCTATGAACCTTCAATAAGTTATACCAATCAGGGACCCAACTTCATCCACAGATTAATTCATGCCCAGGTTCATGGCCGAATGACTCTTAGGAGGTAAGGGTTAGTTTGAAGATGTAAGTCAATGGTCTATGTGTCGTGAAAGGGTCCATCAGGCTCTTGTTCCTTTCTCCCCATTCTCTGTCTCCCGGCTACTGAGCGGTAATTGATTCTACACTGACACTTAGCTTCAACCATGATGTTCCTTCCTCACCAGAGGCCTAAAAACAATGGAGTCAGCCAACTCTGAACTGAAGCCTGTGAAACCATGAGCCAAATACCCTTTTCCTTTAGGTTGTTTTCCTTGGCCATTTTGACATAACAAAGAAGAAAAGCTGAATAGCACAAAACCCTACCTGAACCGACTCAGCCTTAACACAATACAACACAACTAACCAGTCCCATTGCTAAACCTGACGCAAACACTGACCCTGCTGTCCAGATCAGTGAAAGGAAACACAGAGCCGGTGTGCTTCTTAAGACAGTTATATCACTGTCTTCCAGGACCATCTGGGGCTGCCTTCTAGGCAGGGCTCCCAGACAAAGCAGGACTAGGCAGAGAGCAAGCTCTTGTGTGCCCTGGCTGCCAGTAGCCTCATCTCCCTGCGCCTTTGCTTGTAAAACCTTCCTAGCCAGTGTGATTAGCAGAACGTGAGGTCCAGGCTGATTAGGAAAGGGGTGATCGTGGTCTGGCTGCATTTCCTCTAATGGAAAGGGCAGCGAGGAAGCTGAGAGGAGGCTTCTGAGAAGGAGGGAACAGGGATTCAGAGTTAATGTGAGGCCCTTCCACAAGAAATGAAAATTGGGCTGTCACCGAGATGCTATTAGCCTGCCTCCTCCAATCTGTTCTGTCTTTTGAGTGGGGGGCAGGGGAGAGGAAACATCCAATGAGCAGACCCCCAAGCCCAACATACTTCTCCACCGAGAGCCCCAGAGCTGGGGGTCCAGATGCAGCAGCAGCTGGTGGCAGAGCTCTCTCCCGGCCCACAGCTCTTGTCTAATCTCTACCAAGTGCATATTGTACCTGTGCCCGACTTGCCCCTGGGAGGCTGGTGTTGACCAGGCAGGGACTCACATAGATCAGTTCAGTTTGGGAACAGAGTTTCTGTTGGGGGTCCAGGCAGGGGCCTGGCTCTGCTAGCCCTGAGAACTGAGCTGTTTTCTTTTGTTTCTTTATGGATTTCACTGCCCTCTGGCAAGAGGACTTCTGTACAGAGGCCACAGGGCTCCTGCAGTTATCCAAACTGGCCTGGGAGGACAGCTGTCCTCAGAAGTCTCTACAAGTACCTGTGCTTTGAAGTAGAGCTGGAAGGATGCTGCTGTAGCCAGCCCTGCCTGTCTGCTGCCAGCTGGACAAGTCTTGGATGACATCACTGGGTTGGGGATCTAGAACTGTGCTGGGGCCTAGCCCGGGAGGCTCTGGCCTCATTCTGGCAGCTGGAAAGGATGAAAGACAGAACTGCAGGGAATCTCAGGGGCATCTCAGGACCCTCATGGCCACCAGTAGAAAGCCATCAAGGCACAGCTGGCTCTACCTGAAGGAGTAAAGTGCTAACCCTACTGTCACCACTACTCTTGGTCTTCTCTCCAGACCCCTCCCCCCGCCACCGTGTGTGTCTCAGTTCCCTTTTCTGCAAAGTGGAAATGGCTGCAGTACATACTGGGGCGATGCCCAGAGTCCCTGCAGATCTTTACAAAGTCCAAGTGTATACAGTGCTCTCTAGACTTTCTGTAAGTGTGCAGAACCTATGGGCCATGAGCTGGCATGGTAAGGCACATCTGTAATCCAAGAGCTCAGGAAAGTGAGATGAGAGGGTCTTGAGTTCAAAGTCAGTCTATGCAAATAGTTTGTTGTTGTTGTTGGGGGGGGGGTGGAATTACTACCCATCTTGAGTCTCTGAAAATTTGGTCTCTTCCAAGCTCCTTGTTGGGCAAGTAATCTTCAGCCTCAACACTCCCCACGCCATCCTCTTTCCTTCACGGCTCAGCTCACATCTGTAATTATGTGTTTATGTGTGCACACCTTTAATTGTGCGCATTTCCTTTCCCTGATGGTCCACCCCCGGGGGTGGTGCTGGGATCGGCTCCCCGTCGTGCATCAGGGGGTCCAGTGCAGCAACCTGGTAGAAACTGGTAAACATTGGTTGAAAATTAACATGGGAAGATTGATGGGTTATTTTAGCTTTAGCTTAGTCAGTCAGCGAGGGGGCAGGACACCAACGCAGCTCTGCTCTGCTAGCTGTGTCTGGCCACCTGCTGGGGGTCTGACCCCCCCCCCCTTGGGTAAGACAGGCTTATGTGTTCTGGCTATGGGGATAGCCTCACAGCATCTGGCATGAGGGTGTTCAACAGAGGAATGGAGAGCTGCAGGGAGACTTGGAGGAGGCAGGGAGACTGAGACCCTCAGAGGCCCAGAGGCTAAGAGTCCAGGGGGTCAGGAGGCCAAGAGGCTCTGGCCCATAGCTAATCACATGTGCTCCTGGGCTTCAGGTGTGGGGACAAGCTTTGGCCACGGACCATGGCTGCTCTGCCTCCAAGGGTGAACATGCGGCAGTTGGAGCTGGTCTGGGCCCTAGGGAGTTGGACAAGTTGTTTCTGAAGCTGCCTCTGCATTGCCCTGGGGCTCTGCCCTGGAATTCATTTCCTGTGCAGGGGTGGGAAGCTCATCACCATGTTTCCCTGTGTGCATCTCTTTCAGCGACACCCTGAGCTGGACAAGTAGGCCTTGTACCCACTCTTAACATTATCTTCAGTGCTCGTAGGGCTCAGATTTTGGGGAGCATATGTACGTACCAGGGTGACAACTCTAAAGCAGCCCTTGGAGAGCACATAGTTCAGCCCACCCCACCTCCATCGGCCCCGGACAGGGAAGACGTGTCTCAACTTGGGAACACCAGCCAGGCCTGATCTCCAGTTCCAGCCTACATGCTGGGGCTAGACAGATCCCAAAACACAATTAGTGAGTCATGTCACCTTCGTCCCACCTCCTACCAGGCCTTCCGCTCCGATCTGTGGCTAGAGACTCCCTACAGGGGCCTTCATTTTCGTACATCCCAATAGACAGAGCTGTTTGCTTCGCTGACTCGTTCAAGGTACCACTTTTTAAAACACAGCAGTTTCAGCTTAATGAAACATGAAAAAGAAAAGCCTCCACATACCCACACCCACCCACCTACCCACATCCCCTCCATCCCACCCCTGCTGGTACAAAATAAATAAACTCGAGGTACAGGAGGAGTCATAACAGGAGGAAGGTATGCCAGCCAGCCAGAAAATGCCTAGGTTGTTAGTGGGAAGTAGAGGGGGACAGAGGAGACCTTTGTAAATGACAGCAGCTATGGAACTTGGCTGAAGTCCAGGTAGGAACTTGGGTGGGGGACATATACTGCCCAAATTGAATCTCCTGGAAGGGGCGTGTGTCCCCTATATTCAGCATTCCATCCCTTGAAGGGAACGAGAGGCTGAGACCTTGAATGAAATATTTGCCACGCATAAGGAAACCAGGAGCCCATCAAATGAAAATGAATTAGTGACAGAGTGGAGGTACACACAAGACTGCTCTCTCAACAGCAGGCAAGCCTCCATTACAAAGGCGGAAATGTCCTGATGTTAACGTTTATTCAGGGTGGTGCCACCTGGACAGACCTGGCTGGGCCTAGGATAGGATTTTCCACACAAATTAGCTGCAGCAATTAGAAGAGTGTCACACGGGCCATTATGTCTAATGGCTACAGAAGTACAACCTGCTACTTACTGTGTGTACCCAGCTGGTCACAAATGTCCACTGTCCTCACCCCTGGATTTGTATGGCTTCACTACCAACACAAGCAGCTTGGTGATTTAGGTGTGCCCGGTGTGCTCACAACAGCTAAAGAAACCCCCACCGGACTGAAAAACAAGCTTTGCCAGGCTCCCTTGGGCAGAGAGTGGGGCAGGCCATGTGCCGACCACACCTGTGTGCCCAGCCCACAATCAGACATCAGTGTACAGTCAGCAAGTGAAGGAAGGGGGTGCCGAGCCTCTTTCTGTACAATTCTTCCGGTCCGTTAAAGTTCCCTTCAAAGGACACTGACCACGTTGTATGCTTCTGTCCTCCCACAGGCCCACGTCATCACAGAATGAGTGTGAGCTCTGGAGTACTCTGTGACGCTCACTCACTTCTCTCTTACCTGTGGAGCACTCTCCACAGGGCATGACGTGAGTCAGAGCACCTGTGATTACCGTACAAGATCCACACAAGACTGGGCCCTATTAGCACAGGAAGCCCAGAAAATAAATCAGACCTTTAAATTTTTGTTCTTTTCAATTAAAGTCCCCCCCTTACCTTTCTGCAGGGATAGACAGGCCCCAGATCAGCATGGAGAGGGCAAGTCATTGATTCCTAACTCACCGAGCACACGAGAGACAAATCCAGTAATACATACAGTAATGGCTCACACTTACTGAACTCACCAATTATACACGCTGCACACATCGGCTCTTCTCACCTGCCCAGGCTCATTCACAGTCCTACAGCTGGGAAGAGGCAGTTCTGCCCTCCAGCATGTAACTCCAAAGGCCAAGGTCTTAACCATCTCTCTACTCCACTCGCTGTCAAAAACCATAACAGCAAAGCAACTGAAGGTCACAGCTGTCGCTCATGGTCCAGTGCTCCATGTATCTTGACCTTACTGTCTCTTGCAAGAAGGATTTATAGACTTTTCTCCCCAGCATCTGCCTCCGTGAGGCTTGAGCCACCAGACACACTGTGCGCTTGCTTGGGATGGTCCCAGGCTGATTATACACAGAAAAATTGTGCCCTTCTGCAGGAACAAATTGTGCAATGGCCCCACTTAGAGTGTAGATGCTTCCTGGTGAGCTGTGCCCTCTGATTGACAGCTTGGGAGCTGATGCTGTGGCCAGTGGCAGCTGTGAGTAGGAAGAGGTCACATGAGTGGCAACGGGTCCATCTCTGATAAGTCCATCATGATGACAAGGCCCAAGTCAGTCTTGTGAAATTGATGGGTCATACATACACTACAGTGTGAATCTCTGGGCACCAGGCCATTCCCATGTCAAATGTCTCTATATGTATGTGTGCACTGATGTGAGGAAAGTGAGCTTCAGGAACTAGGTGGAGACTGGCCTGCGATTGTTTCAGGAGCTATGCCAAGCCCATAGCTTCTGGTGCTTCCAAGTTCTGGGGATCTAAAGTGAGGTTTCCTGAAGTTGCAGGATTTCTTGGAAGAAGATTTTTCCATAATGGCCTTGAGGCCCTGGAGCCTAGTAGTGACCTGTGTGCTTGAAGGCCCTTGACTGGCATTGTGCAGAAAGGAAGTGGGAGGACACACAGTATGACACATCCGAATAAGGACCTATGTACCTCCTCTGTAGGGCCCACTGCCCTTCCTCCTAAGAAAATGCCTGTGTCTAACACTTAAAATAGGTGTCTCTTCTGCTGAGCCTCTGTAGCCTGAGGAAGCTTCCAAAGCTGATGAACCATGGGGACTCCCAGACAGGAAAACAGGTCTGGAAGAGCCCATCCCATATGTAATCTTGCTTCCCTGACCAATACATGTGATCTCCCAGTGTGTGAGTGGCCTGGTCCTATCAGCTGTCTCCTGTAGCCCCTTGTGAGTGGTTCCTAGCGTTAACACATTGTTTGTTAGATTATCAGGACTTCCACTTACCTCATTTTAAAGATGGGCAAGCTCTTCCATCATAAAGTGGAGTTCAAAGGGCACCCAGTCAGGGAGCAAGCCTATAGGCGGAGCTTTGGGGGCATATTCAGGTCTCAGGGTGGTAGAGAGCCCTTATCAGGAGAGTAGGGAAGCAGAGGGTCTGGATGAGACAAATGGGAGATGAAAGTAGCCAGGCCAGGAGCAGCAAGGCTAGAGGAGGAAAGGGCAGATGCTGCCAAGCCCTTGCCATGGCCTTCTTAAAGTGGGCGACACTGATCTTCTGAGGGCTGTGAGTGCTTTTGAGTGAGACTTTTAACCTTTCGGAAACTGGTGGGGGTCATGACTGGCCATTGTGCTGGTTGATAATGGCTTTGCCATGTTTCGGCCATTACTGCTGCTTGTAGCTGGTTGAATCATTCATGTGGTTTGCCTAACAAGTCCACAATTGGCAATTTGCTATGGCTTAAACAGGTCATATTTACTATGCAAGCTGTGATTTAAAGCAAGATATATTTTAATGCAAAAGTGCCACAGGGGTCCCCAGAAGGACACCGCAAAACCAGGTGTAAAAGCACTTAGCAAACTCTGTGTGATACAGGTATTATTCAGAGAGGAATTTTCTTTGAGACACAATCCCCAAGGTCATGGGGCTTTGTCCAGCCAAATAAACCCTCTCAAAGAAAGACTGCACCTTTTCAGGTATAAAAGTTAAGCTTTTACATGTTCTTTGGGTTTATTTGTTTGCTTACTGATTTTTTTGGGGGGGTGAGGGTGGATAGACTCCCATAAACCAAATTCACGGGAGGCAGCTGTCCAGGACATGTTTCTGCTTATCCATTTGAAGAACAAGGTGACTTCAGGCCAGATTGGGATCTTTGGATTTGTTCCCTGTGGCTTGTAGTCATAGTTGTGAAGGGCTCTGGGGCATCAAACAGGCCTTCAAAAGACAGATGGGTCTGTTCCCTGTGGCTTGTACTCACGCTTGTGAAGGGCTCTGGGGTGTCAAGCAGGCCTTCAAAAGAAAGACAGAGGAATATCACCTAGGAGACAGAAGTGCTGGAGAGCAATCCACAGGGTCCTAGAGGAAGCTGGTGGATGATTTTATTCACAACAGAATGTATCAGAAATCACAGTCTGGCTTACAGACTCTCTCTCAGATGATAGCAAATAAATACAGAAGGGGCAAAAGACTATCAGAGTGGCCCAAGTATGCCCTTGTAATAGCCAGAGAAGGGACAGAAAGGGGGCCCACTTTTGTTTCCACTTGCCATCTCAACTCATTTTTGCCAGGAGCCAGAGGCAGCCCTGGCAAAACAGTCACGTAGCTGTTCCTTCCCAGGTCTCATCTGGTGGGGGAATCTAAGCCCAGGAAAGCAGATAAAATGGAGTCCTGAGATGCTTCTGAAGCTTACAGGATTCACGAGCCCCTCCCAAGGTTCTGTAAGCAGTCACAATTGCCTGAGAGAGGAGACCCTTTTGTGGAGCTGCCTGTCAGTGGAGCAAGGAGCTCCAGGAAGTTTGAAGCTTTGAAGGTGATCACCCACGCTGTGGTGGGCTCCTCAGTGACGGAACTGCCTATGAGTCACCCAAGCTCCAGAAAACAAATTGGTTCACCAAGCTGGACAGGAGTAGAATCAGTTCTTTGTTTTGCCAGATCTGAAGTGAGTAGATATTTATTCCCATCACCCCAGGAATCATCATACAACATACTCTCATCTCTACCTCTGCAGGAAACTTGAAGTTGGTCAGAGGAGAGGAGACCAGTCTAGAAGCCAGCAGTGTCTTATCTGTACCTAGGACTTGAAGCCAGGACACAGCACCTTCAGGAAGAGTCCTCACCAAGTCTCTGACCACAGACCTATGTGTACAGCATAGCCTGATCCTCCATTCTCTCTCAGTCTGACTTTGGCCCCACAGGGACATAACATGTTTCAAGTATAAATTAAGTTCCCTGTGCATATATCTATCCAGGGAAGGGAGTCAAAACACTGTCTTCTGGGGTAAACCCACTTCTTTGCTGACTCCTGCATGACAGGGCAGCGGCCTTCCCCAGTACAGACTTAGCAAATGAAAATGGAAACTGTTCTTGCGTTTGAATTCCAGATGAACAACTGTGGTGTAAGTGTATCTCAAGTGTTTGGTGGGATGTCCTTACACCTGGCCTGTTTGTGTTTATCAGAAGTTGGGGTACGGCTAACATTTTGCATTTACTCTCTTCTTTCCCCAGATGATGTGGACTCACAGGAGCTCTCACTGGGCAAATTCTTATGGCCCCCACCTGGGCAGCTACCACTATGAGGTTCTTGCCTCTGCAGGAAGACACCAGTGAGGTCCTCTTCACAGGAAATTCGTGCTAGCTGTGTGACCAGGCTTACCACTGGCTCACACGGGTACAGAACTGAAGCTCAGAGGGGCTCAGTTAAGAAGCTCCCTCTGAGAGTCTGGTGGAGGAGGCCCAGGGGGCAGCAGAATCCTGGGTAGAACTTGTGCCCCAGGCAGACCTTCCCGGTAGGCTGGGGCCATCTGGGCTTAGATGTAAACACCTGGCATCTGTGGAGCGGGAAACAGCCCTCCCTGGGGGATGGAGGGGTGCTGCTTCCCGCCCTCAGTGGCCATATGGCCAGCAGAGCAGGGAGCTGGGGCCTGGGGGAGCCAAGCCAGATGCCTTCTGAGGGGCGGTAGGCAGCTATGGGTTGTGCTTGCTCCATCCTGGAGCCTGGTCCATTTCTGGGAAGGTGAATGCATGCGTGCAAGTGGGCGTACACACATAATGGTCTGCAGCCCTCTGGCTGTTTCATCTCAGAGAACCCTCAGGCTCTGAAGGAATCTAATTAAGCTCCCTTCACCCCCATTCCTACCCCACCCCAACCCATATGTATCGTGTATGGAATTTAATTGTGCACGAAGCACAGCACATCCTTGGCCAGGCGCCCATCCAGTGGCAGGGGCTGCACTGCGTTTGATGCATGGGAGATGCTGGGGTACTGGGGTCTCCTCTGAGAAGGCACTGGAGCATCAACGGGAGTCTCTCCAGTACCATGAAGAATGGGTACCCTACTCAGGGCTGAGGGAGAGGAACCGTCTTTCTCCTGGCATCAAGAGGGGCCCTCGAAGGCCAGAAAATCCCTTTGAGCACTGCAAGACCTCAGTGTGCCTCATGGCCCTGCTTTAGTTTCCCAATGTGGGCAGACAGATCAATCACTGCTCTCCATCCCGTACCCCCACCCCCAGGATTACCATGTGGCTATTACCAGTGGCTATGGACCCTGTGTCCATGCATGTGGGCCATCCTCTAGGGTCCCGATATTGTTCTGTGTGCTGGAGAAACTTCTCAATGAATGGACTAATGAGAGGCTAAAGGGACTGAGGAGTGAAGTCAGTGGAGCGGAGTTGAACAGCCACCTGAGTATCGACAGACTTGAGGACCTGAAGCAAATGTCTACTGTGTTTTCAGGTCATCTCCTGAACAGGTGCAGGCACCCCTTTCCAGATAGGGAAGCTTGCTCAAAAGAGGGGTCAAATGACCTGGGGCAGCTCTTTCAGGGGAAAGACAGAGAAAATGAAAATATAAATGGGAGTTGCCAGAATCCAAGATGGCTCTCCAGAGCTTTCTGTCCATGTTCACAACACAGCCTCTATTTTTTTTCCTCCTGTGCCCCAGAGAGCTGCCCTGAGTAGGCGTCTGCAGAATGACAGTGTGAGACTTAAGTGGAGATCATAAAAGATGCTTCAGTTTCTACCCGGTGTTAGTAAAAAATAAATAAATAAATAATAAACAAACAAGCAAAAACCTCTCTTTCAGGGAGAGGCAGCAGCAAAGCTGTGGGGGTGCTCAGGCAGTTCCCTGCAGGGTTCCCCCCCAGGAGGGAGGACCAGGAGCCTTCTGCCAACAGCTCACAGGGGGGATGTGTAGATGTGTGAAAGGGGCAGGCTCTTTAGGCAACAGCAAACCTATCTGAAGCCCCACTGCAAATTCCCAAGAGATCCCAAACCAGGCCTCCCCACCCCCACTCCAGCAGCTCTGCATCTGATACACAACCCACAGAAAGTGGGTGCAATAATAAATGTGTATCATTTTAATTGCTAGGTTTGGGAGCGATTTGTTTTGCGGCGGCAGACAATTAATACTTCTACCCAGGATTGGGAGGAAATGACGGCCAAGCACACACCTAATAGTACAGATGTCCAGAATGTATGAGGGGCCCTCTCAGCACAGTAATCAAAATAAACAACTGGAGGAAATGGACTGGAGATTTGAACCAGCACTTCACAAAAGATATATGAATAGACAGTAAACATATGCTCAGTATCGTTAGTCATTTGAGAAATCCAAATTAAAACTATATTGAGATATATCTGCCTATTAGACTTGGACAAAATAATTTAAATCTGACAACACTGGGCTGACAAAGAAGTAGAACCATCCGGAACTCTCATTTGCTGCAGGTGCAAATATAAAATGGTGAAGACACTTTGGAAGACAGTTTGGCAGCTTCCTGTAAATGCACGAATCTCAGAAGCCAGCAAATCCACCCACAGGTACTTGCTGGAGATAAATGAAAGACAATGTTCATATCTAAGAGCTACACTTATTATTACTAACGTTTCCCGTGGCTGAGAGAAAACACCTGACAATGGCAACCTACAAAGGAACTGTTTGAGGGAAGAGTCCATCATGATATGGAGGGCTTGCTGGCTCCGCACATGTGTTCACAGGCCAAGAAAGAGAAAGAGACAGAGACAGAGAGAGAGATGACTTCCATTTCACCTTTATATTCAGTCCAGAATCCAGGCCCATGGAGTAATGGGTCTCCCTTTTCAGTTAAAGCTCTCTAGAAATCCCCTCGCTGGCCTCCCCCGAGGTGTGTCTTCTGGGTGAGCCTAAATTCCATTAAGGTGATAACATTAACCGACACTCACAGAGGCTTTTAAAAGCCTCTTTTGCAACTGCCCAGTGTGGAAATTAACCGAATGTTCCTTAACGGATCACGGCCCATCCTTATAGAAGATACATACCACTACCTGTCAAAAGCGCGTGAGTTCTAACACACAAATGCAGTCCCTTCTATTCAGTGAACAAAGCCAGACTCAAAAGGACCTGTGCTCCAGGATTCCATTGCTATGTCGTGCCAGAGAGGGCAAAATTATAATGATGGAAGAGAGATTAGATTTGAGAAGCCAGGAGCTAGGGTCCAGGGCTCTCCTTGGGTGCAAAGGGCTAAGAGAGTCCTTGCAGCCAGAACACTGTTTCTTATCTTGATTGTAGCAGTTGGTCAAAATCCATGGAATTATATGTCTGTAAAGGGTCGATTTTAAATGACTTAGAACTTAATAAACCTGGCTTTAGAGCAACCTTTTTGGAAGAGTGTTGAGACCACCCAACAAGGAAAGGACTGCTTATTTAACAGGTGATGGATGCAGGGAGCACTGGCAACATCACTAAGTTGGACCCCTACTCACCTCACACCACATACAAGGTCAGTTCAAAGTCAAGGACAGAATGCTTATGTTCTTTAACTTAGAGGCAAATCTTCATAGCCTTGCTTTGGGCGACAGCTGCCCAAGAAAACGCCATAAGTATGAGATGAAAAAGAGAACAGAAATTAGATCACTTCAAGGTTAAAAAACCTCTGACCAAGTCAGGTGTGGCTTGCTCCTAAGATCCCAGCACTGGGAAAGCTGAGTGAGACAGGGGAATTGCACATTTGAGAGCAGCCTAACACATCGTAAGATCATTTGTAATAAAGAAAACAAAGAATTGAGAGTGTTCTTCAAACAATATCCACCAAACAAACAAACAAAAAACCGAAGAGAGTGTGGGCAGAGTTGGAGGAAGTGTTCAAAGACATGCTGAGTCACTGAGTCCTCTCCATGCAGACTCCATAGAGGCCCCCTCCCCCACATTCAAAAAGAGCCCAATTCAAAATGGGCAAAGGGTCTAAACGACACATCTCTATGGAAGACAGATGGCTGGCCAGTATGTACATGAAGAGATGGTCTCCATTGTCCCCAGAAATGCCAGTCCAGAGTAGAATGAGCTAGACTCTGACAACCACTGGAACAGCAGTATTCCTGCCTCAGCCAGCACTATCCTAGGGACTTCCCCCCCCCCCCCCCGAGCTGGAGTGGGGTGGGGAGGGAGGGGACTCTAAACAGGATGCTGCTTTGGTTTGCAGTCAGCCAGGCTTCACATGATTAAATGGTCATTCCTTGGCCCAGCCATCCCAGCTCAGGTATGCACTCAAGAGAAATGAAAACGTGTGTCTAGAAAAAAGCCTTGTACACAAGAGCTTGTAGCAATGTTATTCCCAACGGATGAAAGCAACCTGAGCTCCCACCAGCAGACAAGAGAGAAAACAAGTAGGATCCCTGCAAGCTATAGCGCAGTCCCTTTTCAACCATCAGGAGGGACAGAGTGCTGGCTACCTGCCCCAATACCAGGAGCCCCTAAAACCCCATTCCAAGTAAAAGAAACCAGAAACAGCTGGCCATGAACTGTGTGATCCTGAGCCAACAGAAGTACAGAGGAGAGAAGCAAAGAGATCATGGGTAGATTTGGAGTTGGTTAGGGCTGAGGCTGGGGGAAGGGAGTGTGATAGCTGAAGATGATAGGATTTTTTTTTTTTTGAGGCGATGAAAATGTATTAAAGCTGACTGGTGACGGGTGCACAGATCTGCAAATATATTAAAAACCATTGACTCATGCAAGTTCAAATGGGTAAGCCGTATAGTATGTAAATTATGTGTCAGTGGAGCCTATTCCATAAAGAAAGAGAGGGAGGGAGAGAGGGAAGAAAGAAAGAGAGGGGTGAGGAGGAGGAAGTGTGTGTGGGAGCATGGGAGCAATACCCCCATCACGGTGACACAGCTGTGCTCACAGGTGAGTGCTGCTCTCCCAAACAAGCCCCACGTCTTCCTGCCTAAAAAAGCCATTTTTCTTTTTAAGGTTTATTTTATTATACAGAACTAAGTGAGGCCATCTTCAAGCAAGGGTATAATGTACTTTGAGCCTATTCCCTCATGCCCTCCGCCTTCTCTTTCCTCCTCCGCTAGCCCCCTTTGTCTCCCTAGCTGGTTTCATGTCTACTTCCATGACGTATATACGTATGAGTTTTTTTCTTTTCTTTTTCTATCTATAAACTCTAAGACTCACAAATGAGAGAAAACATGAGATTTGTCTTTCTGGGACTGGCATAATTTGCTCGATATGATCATCTCCAGTTGTATCTATTTTCCTGCAAATGACAGAACTTCATTCTTCTGTCATGTCCCCTGGCCGGGAAGCAAAGCATGTATATAGAATGCATTTTCTTTATCCATCTTTCTGTCGCTGAGTACCTACATTGGTTCCACAGCTTAGCTGACATGGATTGCTGTACAATAATCAATTTACTTTTGAGAAAGGGGCTGGTCATCTCCTAGTCCAAGCTGACCTGAAACTAACCTTCCTCCTGCCTAGGCCTTCCCTGCACCCCAGCACCTGGCTAGCATCCATCCTCATGGTGGGATCTTCAAGGTCTTTGCTTCCTGCATCTGGAAGATGCCCCAGAAACCAGACATTTTTTTTTCTTTTTTGGAGACTGAATTTGGACCAGCCATAGACATAACAGTCCTCAGGTGGCCTCAGAGGTAGGATTTGAAATAATAGAGAAGCCACCAGAACTTTCTGCACCCAGCTGGGCCCCATTGACTGCTGGAGCTTTAGCCTGGGGTTCTGCCTAGCCTTCTAACTGCTGGTTCCCCAGGGGGCACAGCAGGCTCTGAGCTCTCAGGGCAAGAACTAGGTCATCTGCTTGTTTTTCCTGCTTGACAAAGAACAGGGCCAGCTGTGAGAGCTGGAGGCCAAACCGGAGCACAGGCAAAAAGACATCTTCATCACCACTCATGTCCTGCTGGGGTTGGAGAGAGGACCAGACTGCCTAGAGCTAGGGTGCTCAGAATAGTCCCTGGTAGGTCATCCCAAAACCTGTTGGACAGGGAAGTTCTCAGGGCTCATCCCAAACCAGTGGATCAGAGGAGAAGAGGAAAGAGGAGACAGACCCTTGAGGGGCTCCCTGCCTGTTACCAGGTGGTCCTTGCCACCTGGACCGCTCAGGTTCATCAGAGAGAGCATGTGAGAGAATCCACACGAAGAACAAAAACTGAAGCCCCATGTTCAGAAATGGCCACCATCACTGCTACCATATTCCACCTATTTGGAAGAATAAATAAGTTTAACACTTAGGAGGAGGGGCCTGCCCACAGGTAGCATATAAGGGAGGCCAGGGGTCTGTGAGGAGGTTACCTGATGCCTGGGTTGGGGCACAGACTTTTATTTTGAATATGATTTGTTTGAGTGTTTCTAAGATGTCAATTAGTAGGGTTAGTGGCAGACTTTGTTGTTTGTTTGAATGAGTGAATGAAAATGAATGAGTGAATGAATGAGTAGGTAGGATGCCAAAGGCTGGGTGGTCTATTTTATACTGGGAGGATGGTTTAGTTTTTAAAGTATCAGGCATGATAGTACATAGCTGTAATCTCAGTGATGGGGAAGTTGAGGCAGGAGGATGCCTGGAACTTGTTGGCTGTCCAGTTTAGCTTAAGTGGTAAGCTCCAGGCCTGAGACCCTGTTTCTAAATATGGTACCCAAGATTGTCCTCTGGCCTATAACACACACATAGGAGTGAGAGAGTTTAAGAGAGACAGAGAAGGGAAAGGGATAGGGAGAAAGATGGGGAGAAAGAAAAAAAAAACCTCTTGTCTTGTTCTCTGAAGAGCAAGATCTTTCTGAAGTAATGGACTTCATGTATTTAACTGCAACAGATCCTTTTTTTCCCCTCCTTCCCTTGCCTAGGAGAAGGAGCAAAGATGAGCTCAGACATTGTTCTCTGCCCAGCCAAATGAAAACACGGGCTTCTACCTCCAACGTGTCAGTGTGCTGGCTCCAAAGGCAGACCATGGCTGCTTGGGAGAGCTGTGCACAGATCATGGAATTCCAGCTGCATCTCCAAGCCAACAAGTTTGAGTTATGAGAGGAGTGAGGGGCCCGTGGAAGCTTGGAGGTCACCCACAAAGACATTTGAACATTTGTTTTCCAGTTCCAGCCTCAGTGTTCAACTGCACAGCACACTTAATCCAACATGAAATACTGCATATTGAATCGCTTCCCTGGTGGCAGCCTGGGGGCTCTCCCACACCCTGTAGGCACCTTCTCCCATTGTTGTGGGTGCATGTGTCTGTGGGTGGTGCCCCGTCTTTCCTGTGTTAGCATTCTGGTCTGTGCTGGGATAGCGGTGGGATTGGGAACCTGAAGCATGCCCCATGCTGCCAGTGAAGCAGAAAGGCTGGCTGCAGACATGTCCCTGAGAGAGGGAGCTAATTGGCGTGGGAGGGCAGGCAGGGAGGGAGGCTTCTCAGTAGCCAGGCCGCTGAGGGTGAAGGCTCTGGGCGGCAGAAGGAGCCCCCAACTTCAGCCTATTAAGTTATTACGGCTGATTGCATTCGAGGGGGCTCGGCTGCAGGCCCCTCGCTGGCAGCGTTCCGGTGATTTTCTGGGAAAGGGTGGTGGGAGGGAGGCTGAGATCATTGAGAAGCAGTCCTGCCCTGCGCCCTCTCCACGGGGGCCAGAGGAGCCTGGTGAATTATTCCGCTGACGTCCTGGTATACCCATCTGCAGTCTTTTCCAGGCTCTTGTTCTCAGTGGGCCCCTCGAACAGGGGGCTGAGCTGGAGTTCCTTACATATTGGCCCCATCTGTGGGGAAGAAGGAGGCCAAGGTGAAGGCTGGGGCTGCAGAGGGCTAGGAATCTCCACTCCGTCTCTAAATGAGCTCTACGATTTCCCCCTCAGTCAGTCCCTCCTCCATTCAGCCATGATGGGAGCAGGAGTCTGCTACAGTGGGAAAAGGGCTCCTCATATGTATGTGTGGTAGTGGGGGGAGGGGTGCTGCCTGCCTGCTGGGAGGAGAAGGCCCCAGAATTTCCAAGTGGCGTTTTATACATAGCAACACTGTCTTTATTTAGGTTGTATGTTTATATCGAGGGCTTTATGGGTATCTCATATTACAGATTTGGCTGCTAAAACTGGCCCAAAGTAATCAAGGTCTCAATAACCCAGAAATCCATAGCTCCCATTTCACAGGCAGCTGGGAGATCTCTACAGTCTTCAGAGACCCTATTCCCCTCCACTTCATTCTTCTGTAGCTAATGCAGGCAGCTTCTATTTCAACATACAAAATGGCTGCTCTGATCCCTATCATTACATCTGTATTCCAGCAGAGAAAAGGAACAGTGAAGGTTCTTGCCACTTGTCTCTGAGAAAGTAGTTTAGAAATGTCTCACAACATGTTTCCCATCACTTTGGCCCAAGTCTACGAATTACCCCATGTAGCTGCAAGAGAAGCTGGGTCTTTATTTTGAGTGACCATATGTCTGGGTCTATCCTGTTAGTATAGAAGGGGAAATATAGTATAGAAGATGAGGTAAGAAACGAATCTTCTGTCCCCTGCCTTTCCTAGGTGTGTGCTTGGACAATGAGGATCTCTCACACACACACACACACACACACACACAGAGAGAGAGAGAGAGAGAGAGAGAGAGAGAGAGAGAGAGAGAGAGAGAGAGAGATCAGTCTTCATGCATTGATACCAGAGAGAGGAAGAGGAGAGAGAGGAAGAGGAGAGAGAACACTATAGTTTCCTTCTCTTGCTTATATGCAAGTCTTCCTCCTCCAAGCAGACTTTGTTAATTAATGTCAGTCACTGGCCAGCTGGTCCACTGCCTGTCCAGCCCTATTCCTGTATCTCAGCTGCAAGGCTATTGTGGGGCTCCCATAGCAGACTGTTTTGACTCAGGGACCCCATTCCCTGTGTCTGCCAGACCCTCCCAACCACATCTTAGAACTTCAGACTGAGCTCACCATGCACTGAACCTTACCTTGCTTGCTATTCTGGATTTGTCATGCCCTGGCTAGGACTTTGCTGAACTGCCTGAGATGTTGAGTAAGACAAGGTAAGTGAAGCACCAGTGGCCCATTTGCCCCGTTGAGGGTTGGGTGGTAAACCCCTTTGGCTTTGCAACCAGGCAGTCTGCTGGAAACTACTCAACTGTCATTGTACCATAAAGCATATGTAAATGAGTAGACATGTTGGGGTGTGTGTTCCAATAAAACTTTATTCAAAAAAGCAGGTGCAGGCCTAATGGAGCCAGAAAGGATAGTATTGGCTAAACCTTTAAAAGAGCGTCCTGTGCTGGAGTTGGATCAAGATCCGAGAGTGGTCACATTATGGACAGGGCAGGGAGAAGGTAACAGTGCTGAACACTCAGGCCTGAAGTAGCCCTGCTTTGGGAGTGGCTTGGTTCAGGCCTCCCCTCCACAGGAAAGGGGCACAGAAGAGCTGTGGTTGAGCCACACATGGCTACATGGTCCATGGTTGATGGGTAGCTGTCAACCTGAGTTTGCATTTGGAATTAGGGTTCAGTTTTATCTTTTGCTTTGTCTCAAGATAAGGGCATATTTGACAGGAGTTGGCAAACAGGGGAGGCTAACAGTATGAAGCCTGGAATGACCAGCCAGAGGGGAAAGGCAGCAGGAGGGGGGTGGCTGGCTTTCCAAGACCTGCAGGGACCATTCTTCATGCATCGATACCTTAAGGGGCCTGCCTACCCTGATGCCTTCTTTCTGCTAAGAGTTCCTATCCTGTGTTCCAAGGGCTTGTTTTCCAGAAGGAGGGGCCCTCACTAGGCTCAGGGAGAATGTAGAATACTTGAAATTTCCACTCACACACTGCTGGCAAGCGCATTAACCTTTACGCAGAGATAATGGCTTCGTCTTCAAACGACCTTATGGATTAACCCATGACGGGCTCTTTCAGAAGGACAGAGGCACAAAAGACAAAAGTGAGCATACAAACTGGCAGGGCCCTCTCATTTGTCTGGCAGAGACTCATGGGCAACAACCGGGACACAGCAGTCCTTACTCAATAAATACCCAGACTTCCCCCAAAAGGGCAAGGATGAAGCCAAGCATGCCCACCTGGCACCTGCGGCAATGCAGTGAGGGTGGGTTGGTGGCCTCTTCTCTTTGCATCAATTGGATCTTTTTGAGAGGGGAGGAAAGCTCCTATGACTGCCTCGTCCCCAAAACAGACCCCATGCTGGAGGGAATATCATCTCCTCCATGGAATCAATGTAGATTCTTAGAATAGATTTTTCTCTTGCAGCAATGGATATGGAACCTGGGGTCTCAGGCATGCCAGGCTCTTACCACTAAGCTACACTAAGCTATGGCTCCAGCCCACAGATTAGCATAGTAAAGGCACTGAGAAGCTTTGTTCAAAAGATATCTACTTAACTTTGCTGAGACACACACACACACACACACACACACACACAGAGTTTTCTGTGTTTGGAGAACACCCATAAATCTCTAGAAGAACGGCTGGCCCGTGGAGTGTGCTGGAACCAGCATTCATGCGCCAATCTCCAGTTCACCCACATGCACCCCTTCCTCCAACTAGCAGCTACTCACTCATCAGCACAGATTTCTGAGGCAAGATGTTGCAGGAGATGGGCAGGAAGTGGCCTTTTGCTTTTGCTCAACTTCTGGGTGAAGCAGAACTTCAGGGAAGATAGCAGTACCCATGGGGTATGAAATATAAAAGACACCTGCATGATGTTCACAAACATCAAGCGCCTGATTTCTAAAGATGCTCTTCTGAAAGTAATTACAGAGCAATTTAGAAAAACCTTCCAAAAAGCATCAACATTTAGGCGTCAGGGAGCAACCTGAAAGAGAGAGCTAGGAGGAGGGGACAGCAAGGACAGGCAGCAGGTGGGTGGGTCTTCTGCCATTCCTTCTGTAGCTGAGCTGGGGCAGGAACTGTGCTTCCCATGTGCTTTCTTCACTCAGCCGACATCTGGAAGGAACATCCTGGGAGCCAGGCACTGGGAATCAGGGACCAGGATGAACATGAACTGGCCAACTCCCAGACAGCTGAGGGAGAGGATGTCCCCCTACGACCCATAAGGAGGATTACAGCTGCCCAAAGCCATGCTCAGAGGCTGGCCCAAAGCCAGAGTCTGCAGATGCCA
Organism: Pachyuromys duprasi; assembly: GCA_028658305.1. NCBI lineage: Eukaryota > Metazoa > Chordata > Mammalia > Rodentia > Muridae > Pachyuromys > Pachyuromys duprasi. The sequence goes on from CM053766.1 coordinate 121,256,585, forward strand.
CAAGGGACCTGTGCCCATCTCCCCATCCACATGGAGCTGTCCCCACTGAACCAGTGTGCAGACAAGTTTTAGACACGAAGGATCCCATTAGGAAATTCATGACATGCCCGGGAGCTACGATGTGGCAGAGGGCAAAGTAAATGCTTGCAATGGCTGCTAAGATGGAGAAAAGGTCCAACAAGGAGAACAGAGGGGATGGTGGTGATGTGGTAACGTGGGGGTCTCCTCTGTGACAGTAGTGTCCTTTCCTGTCTCTCACCCCAGCGCCGGCTGATCTCATCAGTTGGATCACTGCTAATGAGCTCAAGGCTGATGGCCAGAATCTGTATTCCCGGCTTTCCAAAGCTGGACTCTAAGCTGCTCCAGGCAAAGCCCCTTCTTGCCCAACACCTACCCCCCCACCCCACTTTTAGAAAGCACTAGGGCCTTGGCCAGTTCAACTCCTCAGGGGGCTGGGAGTCTGTTGGAACACAGCACTTGATGCAGTAAGCCACTGGTCCCAGTGTCACTGGCTGGGACCGTGAGACCAGTAGGTAGGTGGTAAGAGCGGCCCAGGTAGGGCATCATGCAGTGTCCTCCGCTCACCCAGATCCTTTGCTACTTCGAGAGCCTCCGGGGAACCCACATGGGGCAGTGTAGTATGGTGGACTTTACAGATTGTGTTTGCGTGAGTTCTCTGTCTGCTACAACGAATTTCAGATATAGCATCTCAGAGTGGTCGTGGCCATCCAGCTTGATCTTTGCCAGCAGGCTGAGAATCGACTGTTTTATACCTCAAGAGGCCAAAAGTCCTAAGACATGGGTACGGGGGATGCGATGGAGAATGACTGCCACAGGCCTTGGCTCGCGGCCCCACTCCTAACTGTACAGTTAGCAGATTAGGAGCTCCCAGTTTCTCTTTGTCTCTGTCTCTAACTCTGTCACTTTGTCTCTCTGTCTCTGTCTCTGTCTTTCTCTGTCTCTCCATGTCTCTCCCTCCCTTCTCATTAAGACTGGTGACTAAAAAAATTAAAAAAAAAAAAGGCTGGTGACTGCAATGGATCCATGTATATAATCCAAGCTCTTTTCGCCCACTTCAGCGGCCCCTGAATTTTTTATTTTTTATTTTTATTTTATTTCATGCATACGAGTATTTTGCCTGCTTGTATGACTGTACAGCACCTGCATGTCTACAGAAGCCAGGAAATGACTTCAGATCTCCTGGAACTAGAGTTACAGATGGTTGTGAGCTGCCATATGGGTGCTTCCTCTGGGAGTAGCTGGTGTTCTTAACCATTGAGCCAGCTCTGTAGCCCCATAAGCCTTTATTTTAATCCACACATGATGCTCCCAGCAGGACAGTGGCCAAATGCTGCCCGAAACTAGTATCGTTTGTTCGGCCCAGATGCAGTTTTTGAAAGTCTGCTGTTATTAAATAGGGCTGAGAGTAAATACCAAGTGAAGTCTTTTGGGTTTTGTTTGCTTTGTTTTCAAAGATAGGGTTTCTCTCGATAACAGAGCCCTAGCTGTCCTGGACTCACTTTGTAGACTAGGTTGGTCTCGAACTCACAGAGATCTGTCTGCCTCTGTCTCCTGGGTGCTGGGATTAAAGGCATGAGCCACCATGCCTGGCTTAAGTGACATCTTTTGGAAGGGACAGGAGAAGAAGGTATGGCAACGGCTTTCAAGAAGAATCAACTGAGTGCCATGTCTGGTGACCCCTATGTGGGGCACCCAGACTGCTGGCCATCTTCACAGCTTGGCATCACTGTTATTCTAGGGTCATCGAAGGCAGTATCTGTGGATGGGAGGGACACCTGGGAGTACACACTGGAGGAAGCTAAGAGGTTTAGGCCTTCCTGCGGGCCACCCTGGCTTTGTTGCCTTCACCCTTGGGCACTCTGGTGAACTGCAGAAATGGTGGCTCTATAGACAATCTTTCCACTCCCCACCCACATAGACGCTGCTGTCCTGGCACACTGGTCACCTGTGACCATGCCTTTGCCTAGCAACCTAGAGGGAAGACACTACTCAGTGGCCTGTAGTGATTCTGTGATTACCCCCAGACACATGCACACAGTCCCATGTCCAGAGTCCTGACTGACACCTTTATGTAAAGAAAAAGGGTCCCCCATTTTTCTCCCAGGGTTGGATCTCTCTCTTTCTCTCTCCCAGGACTTCTGAGGACTCCCCCAAGCCCAGATCTTCCTGCAGATGCCTGGCAGAAAGGGATACTTGACCTGGGTCTCTGGCCATTTTACATCTATCCGCTCAAGAAGCATGAACTTCCTAGCTTTGTGACATCTGCTATGCAGTGACGATGAGTAAAAACCAAGAGGATGGAGTGTCTGACCTTGAGTTATCTTCAGCAAAGGAAGATACCAGATGTCCATTTCTTGGTCTCCTAAAATTTTCTTTTGGCCTCAGCAAAAGCACTCAGGAACCAAACTGCCTCCAGGTGAGCTGCATGGTTAGTTAAAATATGTTCTGCCAACCAGCCAGCCCCCTGAACTCCTCTAAGCAAGTGGCATTGCTAAGGCATGGAGACACTGTATCCTGAAGGTCAGAGAGCTTCCAGCGCTTGCCATAGACCTCCTAACAAACAAGGAGTTTGAAACTCCAACTCAGATGGTTGGGCTTAAAGGTTCATGATCTTACCCGGGACTTAGACCTGCAAAGCCAAACAGAGATGGTGGAAGAGGCTCTCTAGGGAGTCAGGGAGATGTTCAGAGGATGTCAACCCACAGGAAACACCACTAAAAGGATGTCACCTACAAGAGATACCTTGGGTACCAATCACTCCCTAGGTCAAATTCTGGGACACAAGGATGGCCACCCAGGCAATTAGACCCTCTCCATCACCTTCATTGCAACTCTCATTTTAATACCATTTCCTCAAGAAAAATTCAAGGTGCTGATGATCCAAAGATGTCACTGTTTATTGATGAAATCATCAGTCAACATTTAGGCCCATCAATGTTTGCTTTAAGCCAGAAGTTGTAGCTCATGCCTTTACCTCCAGTACTTGGAAGGTAGGGGCAGGCAGTTCTCTTTGGATCTGAGGCCAACCTGGTCTATATAATGAGTTCCAGGAAAGCCAGAACTTCCCAGCAGACCATGTCTGAAAACAACAAACAGCAAAAATATTTGCTTTAACTATTAAAGCAAAGTTTTTAAGGCACATACTCTTTGACTTTGCATCCTCACCTTCAAGCATTCCAAAGAAATAACCACAGATATTCTCAAAGATGAAAAACATGGAGCCCCATTTCTATGTCCTTCAGAAATCTGAGAAAATGAGAAAAAAAAAACAACTAAGCATCTTGTGGATAATTGGCTGAACAAATGACCACACATGGCACATGCTACCCAGTTGGTGAAGAGATGGAGTAGGAGGGACATTATGATGGACTGTCAAGGAAAGGCAAAAAGTGACAAGATGGACTGTTCAGAGAGGTCTCATTTTCATTGCAAATGGATAGATGGAATGACAGGTGAATAGAAAGATGATGCATAGGTAGATGATGGTAGATGACAGATACATGATAACAGATGATAAGCAGGTGAACCATATTGATAGAAAATGGATAACAAATAGATGATGGTAGTAGATGATAGGTGATTGAGAGATATGATAGAGAGAGAGAAGAGAGAAAATGATAAGTAGGTAGGTAGGTAAAGATGACATATAGATGATAGAGAAATGATAAAGAGGGATGGTAGATAAAAGATAGATGATAGATAATAACAAGTCAATGGATAGATGACAGAGAAATAGATATGTGATATATGATTGTCTTGCTATGCTTTCGATTGTTGCTGACTGAAATCAGCTTGGGGAAGAAAGGGTTTATTTTATCTCTCAGGAAAAGCCAAGGCAGGAACTAAAACAGAGAATAGGAAAGAACATAGCATCTCAGCTTGCTCCCAGTGATCTGCTCAGCTTTCCTTCTGTTTCTTTTTTCCTTACATGAGTTTTTTTTAATTGAAATATAATTACATCATTTACCCCCTCCCCTTTCTTCTTCCCAACCCCTTCCATGTACCAACTCTTTTGCTCTGTTGCTCTCTTTCAAATTTATGGCCTCCTTTTCTTAATTGTTACTCTCTCTCTCTCTGTGTTCCTAAATATATAAATGCAATCTGCTCAGACTGTATAATATTACTTGTATATATACACTAGTTGGTATGTTCTTCCCTGGGAAGGGTTGTTTCTCTTGGTGTCAGCTTTTCTTAGTTGTCTTTAGTCTTTTGTCTAGAGTCAAGGCCTCATGAGCTTTCCCTTTTCCATGTTAGCATCTCTGTCTTTCTCTATTCCTGTGATGAAATACCATGGTTAAGGCAACTGCAGAAGGAAGGCTTTATCTGAGGTTGACAGTTCAAGGGTTATGAGTCCATCAATATCACAGCAGGAAACCTGGCATTAGGCAGATGCTGAGGAATCAGCTGAGAGCTCATATTTCATACACAAACAGGAAGCAGAGATGCTGCACTGGGGATTGTGGGAGATTTTTGAACCATTAAGCCCACCCCCAGTAACACCCTTTTTCCAACAAGGCCACACCTCCTAATCCTTCCCAAACAGTCACCAATGGAGGACCAAGTATTCAAAATCTGAGACTTATGTGGGACATCTCATTGAAGCCACCACGTTCCATTCCCTGCTGCCCATATTATCATGGCCACATCATAGTGCAAAATGCCGTCATTACAACTTCAAAGGTCCCCAGAGTCTCTCACAGTCTCTATACAGTTTAAAACTCCAGAGTCTCTTCTGAGATTCAGAATAATCTCTTAACTGTAACTCCCTATAAAACAAACAAACAAAAAACCTTTAATGGCACAGGGATTTATCCCATTCCAAAGGGGATAAATTACCATTCCACAATCAAAAACTACTGGACCAAAGCAAGACCCAAAGCCAGAAGAGCAAACTTCAAATACTTTAACTCCATGCCCTCTGTGAAAGAGCTTCCCCTTTAGCTTTGCTAACATCTTTCTCTGGGGCTGGTTTTACTTCCTGTGTGCGATCTCCTCAGCAGGTAGCCCGGGGATATTACACCTTTAATACCTTGGGGTCACCAGTGCAACCTAGGCTTTACTCTCACGTCTTCGCACAATGGCTTCTTAAGGCTGCTTGCCTTTTCAGGGCCTTCATACGTGGACTGCCCTGTCACACATAGCTTGGCCTTGTTGGCTTTGTTTAACTGTGGAGACAAACTCCACAACCCAGTCACTCATGTATCCTTTATAACTCTAAAGCCAAACCACATGGATAACGCTGACAAGTTCATCTGCCTGCTTGGGATAGATTCCAGGTCTTGGAATTACATTGCAATAATTCCTTAGGTCTCTACGTTTTGCAAGTGAGAAGCTTATCTGGATGGAGTCTCAGCCTGGGGGCATTCTTCCCTGTATCCCATTGCAAATTTGTTGTTTTTGTTTTTTCCTAATCTTGTGTCTCTTCCAGCATAAGCCTTGATTCTAGCATTAAATTTCTTGGTGCTTTTTTTTTTTCTCCTCAAACTGTATATCCTGTATTTCTTTTAGCTCCTTTTCATTGTAGACCTGCACAAGGGTGATCACCAATGACAGTGCAACACAATCAATATTAATCTGTCTTGAAATCTCCTCCACCAAAGAAACGAATCCATTACTTTTCAATTTAACCTCCGGCAAATTCTTAGGATAAGGGCATAAGGTAATGACATCTTTTTCTGCCACTAAATCACAAGACTAGTCTCTAACCCTGTGCAGGTGTTTTGCTGTAGGTGTATCACTTGGGACTGAGCTCCACCACGGTGCATTTTGGTGAATTGTGATTTTCTGGAATGGTCTCTGTCTGTCACAAAGAGAAGTTTCCTTGATGGAAGGTGAGAACTACACTCATCTGTGAGGCAAGAACTCACTTATCTGTGAGTACAATTATTTAGGATGTAATTAGGGATTGTGCTGGTTTAGTAAAGTGACATCTGTAAGTTCTCCTCCAAGATCCATGACTTCATTAGCCCAGGGTTTCCCATATCAGACATGATTTCCCTCTTGTTGAGTGGGCTCAAGTACAGTTAGAGAGCTGTTTGTTGATAGGCAAGGTCTGAATACTGCCATTGAACCCTTGGCATTTTGACATGCTGGTCATTGTTGTGCCTCAGAGCTGGGTAGGCCTATTGGTTGCTTCCCTCATTTGGAAAATTACATGATGTCTTCTAGTACCAGTTTTACGGAGGAGGCCTTCAGGTCAGATCCAGCTCAAGTCCCCTTGGTCCTGTGTCTGAAGTACATAATGCCTTTAGTAATAGAAGCTTAATTTTGACTTTAAGGATTGCGATAATTTGAATGAAAATGGCCCACATAGACTCACAAGGAGTGACACTATTTGGAGATGTGTCTTTGTTGGAATAGGTGTGGCCTTGTTGGAGGAAATGTGTCCCTGGGGGTGGACTTTGAGGTTCATTGTCTCACTCTCTTCCTGATGCCTGGGGATCCAGATGTAGAAATCTCAGTTCCCTCTCCAGTACCATTTCTGCTAGCATGCCACCATGTTTCCTGACATGACAATAATGAACTAAACCTCTGAAATATAAGACAGTCCCCAGTTAAACATTTTCCTATGTAAAAGTTGCCTTGGTCATGGTGTCTCTTCACAGCAATAGGAACCCTAAGACAAAGGGCAACCAAGGGCAATGTATTAGCCTATAATGTTCTGGGAGACTCTTAGACAACTCTAGCATACAACTCAAAAGAAGTCACCATGCTTTCTTATTACAACCCAGCCCCACTTGCCTAGGAGCAGCAACCCTCACAGTAGACTGGACTCAACCACGTCAATAATTAGTGAAGAAAATGCCCAAAGAGACTTTATGCAGGTCTTTCTGATGGAGACAATTAGACAATTTCCTAACTGAGGTCCCCTTTCCCCAGATGACCCTAGATTGATATGTCAGTTGATGGAAAACAAACAAACAAACAACTAGCATAATGGACCCCTTCTCAACTTGACACACAAACAAATCACTAAAAATACTTTCTCATGTTAATGTCAATATCACATTGTAAAACACATTCCAACTTCTAAAAGTCCCAAGTCTTTAAAAATTCAGTCTTTTTAAAAATATCCAAAGTCTCTCTAAAAGTACAAAGTCCCTTAAGTGTGGGCTCCTGTAAAAGAAAAGCTAAGTTACATACCTCTCATTTCAAAAGAGAAGAACAAGATACAATAAGATCAAAGCAAAACCAAAATTCATCTGAATCAAATCCAGTGTCCAGGATCTGAGACCTACTCATAATCTTCTGGACTTCAAAGGGATTACACAGCTCAAATTCTCTGCGTCTGACATTCAGAGCTCATACAGTTTGTTCAGTAGGCTAAAGCTTGGCTCCATTCCATGCCTGCCGCTGTCATTGGCAGTCATCCCACAGACCTGTCACCTCCAGTGTGCGGGGTCTCCACTGTATCGGAGCTTCACCTTCACCAGTAGCCTCTCCGACCCTCTCTCTGGGCACTCTGACCATGCCACAGCCTGGGAGCAGTACCACCCGCATTTAACCAAGCCTCCCTCTGTGAATGGCTCACTCCTGGGATCACCACAGCAATGAAGGCTCCCTGAACCTTTTGGCCAAGCCTTAGCTGCTCTCCATGATCCTTTTGTGTCTTCAAAACAAACAAACAAACAAATAAACCAGTACCACGTGGGAGACTCCTAACATGACCAAGTCCTGTCACAACTTCTATGCGCTGACCCTGAGGAAATACCCTCCCACCCTGGGAGATTTTACCTCCATGATATTGGTCTCTTCTTAATCACAACTGATTCCTCACCCCCTGCTGAGCAGTACCCACAGATTCTTAGTTCGAAGCATCACCCCAACTGAGTCTCTCAGGCTTCCCTCTGAGCCTCAAAAGCCAGGTCCCACTAAACTGCACTGCCCTCAACATTATCTTCCGAGGTCATACAACATCCATTCTGAACCTGTAATGACTTTTCCAGCACAAAATCATGAAGCCCTTCCACAGTCCTCTCAAGAGCAACATGGGCAGGTTTGTCTCAGCGACATCCCATGGTCTTCGTCCCGGCTTCTGTCTCAGCTTGAGCCTACTGAACAAACTGTATGATAGATAGATAGATAGATAGATAGATAGATAGATAGATAGATAGATAGATAGATAGATAGATAGAATAGGCAGGTAGATGATAGATGTATAGATGAAAAGTGATTGCTAGCTATCTAGCTGGATAATACATGATAAACTATTGATAGGTAGCTAGGTGATAAGATAGATTATGAATAGATACAGGACAGACAATAAGTCTCTATGACAGGTGGGTGGCAGATTAATAGATAAGTGATACATAGATGGATAGATCCAACAGGAGATCTGATGGATAGATCTGATGGACAGGAGACACAGAAAGAGCCAAAGAAGGCCCCTCCTCTCAAAGAACTCACATTCTAGTAGGAAGACTTCAAAGATGGAAGAGGACAGCAGAGCTCAGAGCACAGGCTGGTACACTTTGAACCCCTTTCCAGAGAATGGTCTGAGTTCTGGGATGGGCTTCTGCTTGTGTAGACAGAGAAGCCATGGTCTGTGCGTGTGGGGCTTGTTAGAGTAGCCCATCACCTTTCTATTTTTAATTTTTCAAGTTACTTATTTGTAAAATCATTATTGTTACATGTGTGCATGGAACATGTGTATGAGCACATATGCCATAGGACAATGCAGAGGTCAGAGGACAAGACAGGAACTGAAGCACAAACCATGAAGTGATGCTGCCTCCTGGCTTGTGGAGTCACTTCTCTCCATTCAGCTTTATGAGCCCTCATCTTTGCAGAGCAAGCCCTTTTCCCTGGTGAACCACCTTGTTTGCCCTCGTGCCAATCATCTTTTGGACACCGTGATGGTTATGAAGGACTCTTAACTTTACAGCAATCACACAGACAAGGCCATGTGTAGAAGGGGTCTCTAGACTGGGTGAGTTGAGGTGGGAAGACCGTTTCTAATGCCCTGATTCCTGACAGTGCATCAGTGCAAGCAGCTGTCCCATATCCCTGCTGCTGTGCCTTCACTGACATGATGGGCTATGTCCTCAAACAGTGAGTCCACATAAGCCCTTCCTCCCTTCAGTTGCTGCGGTCAAGCATCTTATCACAGAAATGGGAAGAGCAGCTAATATAGACAGGTTTCCATTTTGCTGAGAGGAAGAAACAGCTTTGAGCACGGGGCTGTCTGGTTTCCAACCTGCCTCTGTCTGTTCAACGCCCACAATCCATTCACAGGGACTCAGTGAATGGCAGCTAGGGTGATGTATTCATATGTATAGTGAGGCTGAGAACATAGAGTAGTCCCTGTGTGGGATCGAGGTGCTTCCATTTGTGTTTTGGGGCAGCCATTGCTTTATGAATAATGACTGAAAGCTTGGAAAGGGGTTTGTCTTTGTGCTTCTGCTTCTGTCTCAACCTACACTGAACATACAGTGGACTGACTAGGAAGACTCAGGGCTGGGTAGAAGCAAGTGAGATCTCTTGTGAGATCTCAGTTACACTGCAGACCTGGGGATGGACTGGGACATATCAGGTGCCATCTTCACCCTCACTCAGCAAGTCCTTACCTAACTGGTGTTGTATAGACACTAGGCTACCTAGATCCCTTCTGGGATGGAGTGAACGGATGGGCCCTGGAGGTCTTTGACACTGACGGTGGGGTCCTGAACATCCTAGAGAAGGAATGCTTGAGTGTACAACCCAATCTGAATCTTGATTATACGTCTCATTTCCTCCCTGTGTGACCTAGTTTCTCCCAGTGCTCATGATCTGAAGTGTGCTTGGGGTTAGAGGGGGTATTTCTTAAGGTGAGAGAGAAGAGCAAATCTCCAGACCAATGAATGAGGGCACATGCTGCCTCCATTTCCCCTCTCTTGGAACTCCACTGTGCACCCATTAAGTCCCGGCTCTGACAAGTCCTGAAAAACAGGAGACTTTCCAGTGTGGCTTAACCCAAGATGTCTACACAGCAACACCCTTCTGCAGAACCTCTACCTCTTTTAGAAGGAATTTTCCAGGCCACAGCAGCTGACCCTCCATTCTGGCTCACATTGGCTTATGCTAATGCTATCTGTTCATTTGCAAGTCCCTAAGGGCAGGGCCAAGGATGACCTCTTTCTTTTCAGCAGGTTCTCCAGGCCTGATCATCTCCAATCCAGATAAGTAAAGCAGGCTTCTCTGAGCAGGGCACGAATCAATTCTCCTTTCTGACTGTGAGCTCTATGCCGGCCTGGGGCAGATAGGAAAAGAAGAGCTCTGCTCCCCTTGGAAATGGGAGGCACATGTATTTTTAATAAAGTACAAACTTTCTGCACAGATGGAGAACGAACCAATGACGTCAATACATCCACTACACGTTCATTAGGGCTGAGGACAGGCCAACAACAGCAATCAGAGCTGAGCACTGAGCAGGCTGGGAAGCTCAGCCCCAGGACTCCCACCAGCCCAGATCAACTGACTGCTCGTGGAGGTGAGGCCACGTGGGCCCACCCATGTCTCACCCCGGAGTACCATCCATGTGATTGACAGCTCCATTCCAGGAGCTTCAGTCACAGGGCAGACTGAGAAGGGCCCTTGAGTCTTCTTCCTCTGCCTTACCTACATGCTATTCCAAACTCTTCATTAGACCCCGAGGGCCCAGGGAGTCAATCACTGCTGCCTGTGTGTTTCATACCTTCCGACCCTCCACACTACCTCTGATCCAATCTATTCTAGCTCCACAGGCCTGGGAGACCATTAAGCACCTTCCTACCTCAGGGCCATTGCCACCCTCGCCTGCGATGTCCCATTGTGCAATTTTACTTGATAGCATTCAAACTCCCATACCTAATGATGCTTCTTTCTTATGTGTTCTGTCTCTCTCTTTAAATTGTGTCTCTGCATGTGAGTGCAGGTGCCCAAAGAGGCCAGGGTCGATAAATTCCCCTGGAGCTGGAGTTACAGATGGCATTGAGCTATCCAGCCTGGCTGCCAGAAACTGCATCTGGGTCCTCTACAAGAGCAGTATCTCTCCTGAACCACTGAGCCACTTCTCCAGCCCCTACCAGTCTTTCATTTTCTGAAATTGTTTTCATTCACTTCCTTTCTCAAGCCTAGCCTGGCCTGGGTTTCACTTACCACTGACACCATCTCGTTCTATACCAGGATCAACGATTAATGCAGGGGACCCTTAGGAAGAGCTGAAAGACAGAGGGACAGATGGACAGAATAGCCCATTGCTTTTCCTCCCCTGGTGCAAAGGTGTCTTGGGGGAGGCCAGGAAAGAGGAAGTAAAAGCTGCCCTAATAACCCACCTTGTGTTTGTGTGTGTGTGTGTGTGTGTGTGTGTGTGCGGGGGGGTGCTCAGAGCCCTGGCAGAGCCAGGGTTAAGTGCTTACAGTAATGTGGGCACCATGACGAGCACTTGAGGTCTGTTCAGTGATTCAAATAGTCACTGTGGATGTCACTCAGTTGGTAGAGGGTCTGTCTGGAATGCAGGATGCATGCATAAAGATGGTATGATAGTCCATTTCTAGGATCCCAGCAGGCAGGTAGAGGCAGGGACATCAGAGTTCAAGGTCATTCTCATCTATGTAACATGTTTGAGGCCAGCCTGGGAAAAAAGGAGAGGAGAAATTTTTTTTTGTTTGTTTTTTTTCAAATTTCTACAATAGGTGCTGTTGTTATGTCTGCCTAACAGACAGGCAGGCTGAAACCCAGAAAGGTCAGCCATCTTATTTGAGGTCATACAGCCCAGGGCAGCTGGCTGTGTTTGAGCCTGCAGTCTACAAGGTAGCCACTCACCCCGTCTCTTCCCAAGCCCAGCCTGACCACAGCCCTCCCTCCTCAGGGGCACTGTGTGACCTGCAGCCAGCACAGCTTACATTTACAGTCCAGTGACTGGGAGAGAAATGTTACACAGCTCCGGAGATCTGTGAAAGCAAACAGACTCCAAAGCTGACCTGCACACCGGCCATCGCTGTTGTCACTACTGCAGGGTTTTATGCCCTGTGAAGGTGTGAGGAGGCCCAAACCCAAAAGGTTTGCAAAGGGAGAAAATGAGCCTTGAGCCAGCACATGCTGAAGCTTAGTGAGGGTGGACAGCAAGAAGGGATGGGATCCCGGGAGGGCGCCCCAGCCAGACACAAGTGAGAAAGCCAGCCTTCTGCAACATGATACCCAAGCTCTTCAGCTGCCCGCCAAGCTTCAGCACCCCAAGAGTTAAGCTCTGCTTGGCCGCTCCCCCTCCCCTTTCACTGAGGTAATGAGGGAAATGTCAGCCAAAGCGATCGCTGGGAGCCCTACAGAGAAACTGCCCTATTGAGTTTTTTAAATTAAATCTATTTATAATTTATACCCTGCCTGCTTCCAAAAAGGATTTGAGGTGGTTTACGATAAACGACACATAAAATGGAAAGGCTGTGAAGTAGAAAGAGAAAAATCAAGAACTCCGTGCAGTAGGGGAGGGAGAGAGCCCCCAAGTCCCAAGGCTTAGAGTCCATACTTTGGCTCCTCAGGTGAAAAGGTTGTCATTAAAAGGAGCCAGAGAACATCAAGTGGTTCCAGAGATCACAGGTGGCCACCTGGCTGGCAGGGAGAGCGGCAGGACACTGGCTGTGGACAAAGTCTGTCCTTGTCAATCTGTCCTCCTTGCTTCATTATGATGGGTCCCTCCCTGCCCACACTGACCACTGTTCTCAGCTCCACGGGGGGCACTGTGCCCAAAAAATCAGGCCCTATTCTTCTGGAGAGCACCCCATTTTTTCCTACATTTGGCTGTTGTTGGAGCAAACAGACATGCTGACTCCTAACCCTGACTACAGATGTGAGCTCAGGACCCAATTGTCTTAGCAAAGTCAACTTCAGGAACAAGACGGCTGAGTCAGGAGCCCTGCTGGTCATCGTTATTACCATCAGAGGCAGTGAGGCACAAAGGAACAGAACCGTGGAGTGGTAGGAGGTCTGGGCTCTGCTAACATCACGGGAGCTCTTAGATCTAGCCCTTTCTGAGTGAATCACTCCTTTTCTATCCTAGTTAAAGGGCTAATCACGGCCCTCCTCCTAGCTCGTGCCTCTTGAGTTGGGTTCTACCGCTGTGAAGACAGAAACACTCTGGCTGAGTCATCCCTCCCATCTCTCTGCATCCCCCTTCTGCTCCCTCCTAAGATCCTGTGGTCCACCATCATCCTCTCAGGCCTCCTGGGGGGCATTCCTCTTTCATCTCTTACTCCCACTGCTGTTTGCTGGGCTGCTTGATTCCTCTGCAGCACCCTTGTGCCCTTTCTATTGATGTGTGTATAAGGTGAGCAAGTATGTGTACAAGGAGCAAGTGTGTGCAGATTCACAGCCATTAATTTGCAACCAGCTCATCAGCAGAGAACTTTACACTGTCCCTCTCCCATCTCTTTGGCTTACCCCATATCTCTTTTGCCCAAAGAAGCCCAGCTAGAAATCACATGACCAGTAATAGTCTTGTGGGAAACACAGTCATGGTCCTGTCCTGGGGCACAGATGATAAGCTTGTTAGCAGGAGCTGGCCTCGGTTTACAGGGGAGCAGCCTAGAGAGTGCAATAGCAAGCAGGGCCTGGCTCTTGAGGAGACACCCATTTTCTGTCTTGTTCTCTACTCTCCTAGAGACACACAGCTGTAATCCCAGCACATGGGTGGAGGCAGGAGGATCAGGTATTCAAAGCCAACCTCTGCTACAGAAGGCCCTGTGTCAAAAAAAAAAAAATCTAAGATGTAACCTTATACCTGAGGATGTAACTCATTTGGAAGATGCTTCCCAAGTATGCAAAAAGCCCTGGGTTCAACACCCAGCACTGTATAAGCCCAGGCTAGTGGCTTATGATAAGGCTTGTGCACAAAGCTCTGAGCAGAGATCAAAGGTTGCTTTTGTGGGAGGAAGAAAGGTATACAGAATGGGGCGGTGGGGAGGGTGTCATCTTCTTTCCCTCTCTTCCTTTCCTTCCCTCTACATCTCCTGTTCAGGTTACCTTCTTGTTATATTCTTTCTAGAAGCTTCTCTTCTTATTCTTCTGTTGTACCTTTAGCCTGTTTCTTCTGAGTCTGTCAGCCTTTGGCTAAGTGGGAAGCAGTCTGCACCAGGCTACCCCTTGCAGAGGTGGCAAGTAGCCATATAAGCCTTTAGTGTCAAGCTCAGTGACAGTCTCTGCATAGTTGAGGTATCTCCAGGAGTCCACAGTGGACACCTCAAGTTTTCTGGGAATCTGGCAGCCCCCAGGATTCTGAGCTGGCCCCAAAATGTGTGGAGTTGGCCTCTAGCAGGGAGTCCTGATATCAGCCCCTCCCAGAGCTGCTACCCCTCTCCTCTGCCAACCTATGTGCTCCAAAGACAAACTGCTCACTGGCCACAATCCTCCCAGTGTCCCACCAAGGCCATGGTATTACAGTAATTCAGATTGCGCATTGCTGTCCCAGGAGGCACTTGAAAAATAGCACCCCAAGTTGGAAGACTCCAAAGTCAGACCATACTGTTCAACTGGAATCGGGGGCCAGTAGCTGGAGATGATTTGGCTTTGGGAAATGAACGTGACATCGGATCTGAGGTGCCCACTATCCCAGCATTCCCCAATGGCTGGTCTGCTTGCTCAAGGTGAAGCCAGCTCACCCAGTATATAAGGCTTTTCTGTGCAGCCTGCACCCTCCCAGCCTCTTCACCGGGCCATTTAGCTGTCTAAATCAAGACATCTCAGTCAGCAGCGGCCACGCATTGGGCTGCCTTGCTTCCCTTGTAATCTAAATCTAATTTATTGGCCCAGGGACACAGGGAGCAGTCTGTGCACGTAGTTGATGTGCGGTGGAGAATATAACAGAGCGCGTTGTGTGTAATAAGGCTCTTTATAGAAGGCATTAACTAGGCTCTGGCTTGAAGCGCCAATGAAGCTCTGAGTAGTTCCTGCCTGCAAAATTCTACATGGCTGACCTGGGTAGTCTCTGTGGGGACAGGAGGTGCCTGGTACCACTGAGTTCTTAAACAGCTTTACATCTGGGTGGTTAGAAGATTAAGGGTTGTGAAGCTCCTGGAAGGCAATGGCCAGGCTTTCACAGCCACCATTCCTGGTTAGCTGTGATGGAACCGAAGAAAACAGCTGTCCTCTACGCACTTGTCCAAGCATGGCTCCATCCATTCTGCTCAGGACCGTTAAACGGAAGCCTCTTGAAAGAGTCATGGCGACTGGTTGACCAGGAACAAATGCTTGATTTTTCTGAGGCTTCAGCTTCCGTGTCAGCCCTGTGGGAAGGGGCTGTGTGCTAACGAAACTCATTGAGGGGTGTCTATCCTGTCGCTAAATTCTCCCCTGCGATCCAAGTCTGTCATTTACTCACTTGTTCATCCACAAAACAAATATCAAATCTCCTTGATCCTGGTAGATGGCTTTCCACATTTCAGGGTATCCTGTAATGAAGTGGTGTCTCTGGGTAAATGGCAGACACAGAGGCCATAAACAAAGGCCCACACACCAAATCCCACCGCCACAAGAGTTTATAAATAAAGTGTCCTTGGAACACAACCACGTGGCTGCTTCGGGCCGCAGCAGCAGAGTTACAAAGCTGTGACAAGCATCACAGCCCACAAAGCTCAGAGAATTTACTGTCACTCTGTGTGTGGCCGACTTGCCATGAGGTCCATGGGGAGAGCGAGAACAAGATCCAGCAGCTTCAGAGCTGGGCAGAGCCAGCCTGGAACCTCTTCCCCCATCTGACCAGCTCCCTGTCCCAAGCTCCTCAAGAGTAACTGGGGACAGGGTGATAATTAGGTAAACACAAGTGGGAGGTATTAGTGCTGTGCCTGCAAACACAGACAGCATGCAGAAGTGAAGGAATAAACCTCAGCAGCCTGTAACAGGCATCTGCTGGGCATTGGTCTGCCCAGAACTGTGGGCAAAACAGGCTCCCACCTTTAGTTCAAGGTAGACTGTACAACCCATGTACAAGGGGAGAATGGGAAAAGGAAGTAACATGAGGTACAGTGTAGAAGATTCTGGCATCTGGAGTATGGAGAAGCACAACCCACTCAACCCAATCTACTTGAGAGGACTTTCCAGAGGAGGTGTTAGTTTTAATCTTCTTCAGTTTGGCATAATCTAGAATCACATAAGGATGGGGTCTGGATTAAGTTGGTTTATGATCATGTGTGTGGGGTATTATCTTGATTACATTCATTGAAGTGGAAGGATCTGCCCATTGTGGGCGTCACCATCCCTTATGCCGAATATTCTAGACTATTTACGGGCGGAGGAATGGAGCTGAGCACAAGCCGGCATGCATCACTCTCTGCTCTTGACTGTGGACAGCGGGATGTGACAGCCACTTCAGATTCCTGTTGCCTTGACCTCCCTGCAATGATGGGCTACAACTGTGAGCCGAGTGAGCCCTCTCTGCCTTATGTTGCTTTTGTCAGGGCATTTTATCACAGCAACAAAGAACAGAACCAAGACACAGCAGGCTAGCTGGGGAGTAGCCAGGCTTCCATCTAGGAATAGAGGTCTTGAGTTCATGAAGGTGTGACATCCCATAACAAGGACCCCTGGCTGTCCCATGGGAACACGCCACTTTTTGTTCTCCTCATTTGTAAAGTATGAAGTAAAGGGATGAAGAATCTGGGAAGACTACCTGAAAGAGCCAGGAAGCAAGTGAACTGTCCAGGGGACTCACAGATGGCAGTAGTGAGGGTAGTGTGAGGGTATGTCGAGCACAGAGTCTACAGAGGCACATCAGCTCCTTCATCCTGAGTTCTGGCAGACCAGAACCTCCAACCCTGACCAAGGAGCCACCACGTCCAGGCCTTAGATAAAGGCCCTGATCTTGCCTTAGAATGTTTTTTTTTTTTTTTGACTAGACTAAGAAAATTTAAACTCAACAAGGTAGCTTGTGAAAACCCAAGCCCATTTGTAGCCTGACTCACGGCTAGGACAGACCACCTGAACACAGCAACTCAGCTGGCGGTGCGGGTGGAGGGGTGTCTACTTGGCTCCAGGTCTCTCATGGTGGGAAGAGCACAGCTGCAGGATCTTGAGGTAGCTAGTCACCTGGCATTTGCAGTCAGGACTGGATCCTGGTGCCCAGCTTGCTTTTTCCTCTCATTCAGGCCAGGACTCCAGCCCCTGGAATAAATGGTACCATCTACTTCAGAGTGGGGCCCTCCCTCTTCAGTTAAACAGGTGTGGAAACATTCATTCTCATACATTCATCTGGAGGTGTGTTTTCACGGCAATTCATAATCTAGTCAAGTTATCAGGGGAGAGTAACCATCACAGCCAGCAAAATCTGGTTATCGGGGGTCCCTCTGCCTCCAGGCATAAGTGATTGATTCTCTCCACACCTTACTTTGTGCTTCACACACCTGCCTGGCCCCTTAAAATTGATGCTAGAACCTTGGGAATGGCCCGAGCTAGACACACCCTGAGAGCCCACAGATCCATGTTCACCCTTACCTTTCTTGTTCTAGAATCCATGATGCTGGTGCACTTAAGACCCTGAAGACATTCCTGTGTCCTAGGTTCTGAGTGTTCTGAAGGTGAGGAGCCTGTAGTAGTCCCAGGGGACTTGTTTGGTGGTTGCTTTCACCCATTCAGGTGGGACTGGCTCTGGTTCTCTTCTACAAGCCCACAGGGTGGAAGAGCACTCCACGTAACCTGCCCCTGCCTTTCCCAGATACCTGGCACACCCAGGCACACCTTTCTAGCTCTAATCACCCCCCACAGCCGGTCCTGCCAGACTCAAGCCCCTGCCCATGCAGACCTGGGTGGCACCTGCCTGGAGTTTGGCTTCTGTGGGAGCATAAAACCATGTGGTTTAAGTCATGGGAGAGGCTCAGGGCCAAACATTATTTCCAGTTTCTGGGAGGGAATGACAGCCACCATTCAGCATTTCACTGTGGCCACGGAAGCCACTAGAAGGCAACGTTAAAGCCTTAGCCTTTGTTTTGCGGTCTTTGTTAAGTAGAAGGGAAAGCTGCCTCTAAGGAGGCTTATTCTGCATGCTTGGTCTGGCTGACAACTTGCGGGAGGTGGCTCTCTCCTTCCACCTCATGGAACCTGGGGAACAAACTCAGGTTATTCTAGGTTATGACACTTGGCAGAAACTGTGTTTAATCGCTGAGCCATTTTACTGAACCCCTCCCTCCCCCCAAACAATTCCTTAAACCTGGAAACAAGTAAAACCAGCTTTCACCCAACAACTCCCAGGATGCCCAGAGAGGCCCTGGTTCCTATACCCTCTCAGAATCTACTCTGTCTTTGATCAAAGTGTGGCCTTAGGAGTCTCTTAGTAGTATGTACATTGTGATGTCCCTGCTTTACAAGGCTACAGGGGAATTAGAGGAAAACAAGTCAACATGGCCTCTTCTAGCAAGGCAGAGCTGCCTGTGGGGACAGTAGAAAATTAGAGTCTCCAGCTCACAATTGCAACCACAATGGCCATAATCATCACCCAGACCCCTAGGAGACCAGCTCAGGAGCCATGAGACAGGCCCCCAGGGACCCCAGAGTCTTCATCAAGACCCTGCCCAACCTGCTGATGCTGATGGAAAGGCTCAGGCTGCCAGGCAATTAGGTGTGACACTCAGCACCCGCCTGCAGGCCCTGGGAGCCATCTGTGAATTTCACATTCACGAGACTCTTTGGACGGCCTTGGAGAATTGATGGAGGTAGAGACAGGCCGGCCAGGCGAGGAGGAAGATGAAACTCCAACATTAAATAAGCCAAGGGGAGCAGCTGCTGCAGTCTACAAAACAGGATGGGAATGAAGCATGAGCCCAGAGTACGGGTCCTCTGAGGCATCACAAAGAGGACATTAGCCACTCTGGGCTGGCATGCATATCCCTACCTGTGGGAAAGTCTTCACAGCACATGCCAAGTGCTGCCCATGTGCTGGGCACTGGGGCTGGAGATAAGCAGACAGGCTCATGCCCTCAAGAGGCTCCAGTAGAGGGAAGAAAAAGTCATAGCCCTGAGTTCAGGTAACTCTGTGGTGACTTCAGATGCTGGTGAGCCAAAATCTGCAGGGTAACTTCCTTAAAGATGTATGTCCCAAACACAAGATTCCCTAAGAAAATAAAAGAAGGAATCCCCAGGCTGAGGGAGGAGCTGGCTTAGTCAGTCCACATGTAGGCAGGTACACACACACACAGCCACACACACAAACAAACCCAGAGTCACCACAGAAGGAAACACTGCTAATTATTTTCTCAAATCCATTACCCTCAGACTGGTGATCATTTAAATTCCACCTCCCAGACCGACTTGTGCCAGCATCCCACAATGTTCTCATTCCCTTTTCTTTTTCTCCTTTCCCTCTGCATCCTACCGCTCACCAAGGCCATGCCTGCCTTCTTTCAATCAAAATAACATAATTTTAATGTAACCCCCTCCCTCTCAGGCCTCTCTCAGTTGGGCAGTGAATTGTGTAGGTGATCTTTGTAACATGGGTCACCTCCCTGGTGAAACACACTGCGGCACTACAGCTTCCCTGCATGAACTCTTGATAACTTTGACTTTCAAGAGAGCCTGCTTCTAGTCTTCATTGGGATATTTCAAAACTGCTGTTGGTGTAGAAGTAGTCTCTTCTGTCTTCCATGTACTAAGAGCAGTGCAGGGAACACAGAAGCCAATAAATGTTTGTCAAGTAAGTAGAAGGGTAGGTGGATGGATGAAGTGATGTACGATAAAATGAATAAAAAAACAAATGGAAGGATTGCAAGAGGTATAGATGAGTAGCAGGAGGGATAAAGGAATGGACGGGTAGAAGAAAATATGGGGGATGAATATATGAGTAGGTGGATGGATGGATAGAAATGATGAAAGTGAATAGGTGCTAGAATAGATAGAGAGGCAAGGAAATGTAAGGTTTGAAGAGGAATGGATGGACATTAAAGAAAGCAGTTAGAACCCTGCTAGTCTTTTCACTATGATAAGGTATTAGCACAGGAAGCGATGAAGATGACGGTAAGTGAAGGAGTTCCTAAGCTCTTTGAAAGGTGGATCAAGCAGGCTTCCATATGCTGGGCACAAAAGAAACATGATCCCGCACACACTGTTTATGCCCTGGCCTGAGCCTTTGTCCCCCAAGCATCTTGCCTGGGGAGCATAAACTTTGTTTCTTGAAGTAGCTCCCTGCTCTCATAAGGCAGGTCCAAACAGGACCAGAGAAAGACTCAGGCAGTCCCAGGAACTCACTCTGGAATCAGAAAGAAGACAAAGTTCATGATCACCTCTCAGTCACGTCTCCACAATGGTGCCAGTACCCATGGTAGTTGGTAGTGTTGCTTAAAACCCTCAAAATGTAGAAATCTGAGGCCCATGACACATTATAAAGTGTTCAATAGAACATCTAGGCAGGAAGAATGAAGCAAACATAGAAACAGGAGACTGAGATGGACGTTTTTGTAAATGCAATTAGATGGGGAAAAAAACAAAACAGGACATCCCAAACCCTGGAAGCACAGTGCGTACTTGTTGTTTCGGGGTCACATGGGTTAGAGGGAGCTGCAGGTCAGGCCAATGTTGACATCCAGCACCAGGAGAGAACACTCACTTCATATCGCTAATTTAGAAAAATACAAAGAAGAAAAAAATGATATTTAAAGCATAATTTTTATCAAGCGCCCATTGCTTTCACATTATCATGAAGTAGCTTTTCTGTAGCACATGCTAAGTCCATTGTTGGAGCCCGAAATAGCCATGTATAAGATGTGGACATACACAAATGAGTGGGGCTGTCCAAACAAAACAAAACAAAACAAAACAACAACAACAAAAAAACCAAAAACCAAAAAAAAAAAAACTTTATTGATAAAGATATATAAGAGACAAGTCTTGGGGGAGATCCAAGATGGTGGCACCAGAAGGCCACTGTGTCTGAGGAGCAGGACAGCAGTGTCAGTACAGCGACCAAGAGACTGAACTCTGGGCCCTAAAACACCAGCGATTGTGATTCCCAGAGCTCCACCCTCAGACCTCCAGAAGCCTGGGAACCCTGAGATCAGCCCCCAGATACTGCTCCAAGGTGCAACCTGTTATCCCTAATTAAACTGACCAAGCCACGGGGCACCCAGATAACAGCAACAGCTCACTAAATTTACAGCAAGAAACCCAGAAGCAGGGCAGCTGTCTCCAGGACTTCTCTGTATGAGAGGAGAGCCCCCTTGACTAATAAAGACCACAGCTACCACTCAGGTCTCTACACCTGAGGTGAGCTGTGGCAATTCCTGAAAAACACCAGCCATACAGTGACCATACCCAAAAGCTGAGGAGGCAGCCTTCAGGAAAAATTATCTTCCTGCCAAAGGGATTCTCCCCACCACAGGATTCCTGGAAGCACCAGAAATTAACACCCAACACCTAAGATAGCCCAATGGGTAGAGGCCAGCATAGAAGTTCAACCAACAAAAGACAGAGCAATATGGCATCTCCAGAACCCAGTTATCCAGGGGCAAGCACCCCTAGACACCCCAGCATAAATGAAAGTCAAGAAGATGACCTTACATCTATGCTTATGAAGAGGATAATAGAGGAAACAAATAAAATATGTAAAGAACTAGAGGAAGATAAAGTCAAACAGATTATGACCATCCGTAAAGAAATGGAGGAAGATAAAGACAAACAGATTATGGCCATCTGTAAAGAAATACGGGAAGATGCAGCCAAACAGTTTGTGGCCTTTAAGGAGGAAATAATTAAATCACTGAAAGAAATAAAAGAAACAGAGGATTGTTAAAACAAACAGCTGAAGGAATTAAAGGAAAAACAGGAAAATGCAGTAAGACCAGTGAAGAAAATCAACAAAACAGAGCAAGATCTGAAGATATAATTGGAAAATTAAAGAAAACACAAATGGAGGAAGTTGTGGAGAGAAAGAACTTAGGGAAGAAAACAGGAACTGCAGAGTTAAGCATAACCAAGACACTACAAGAGATGGAAGAAAGAATCTCAGGTGTGGAAGATACAATGGAAGAAACTGATGTATCCATCAAAGAAAATGTTAAATCTAAAAAATCTAAAATATTCCTGACACAGACCATCCA
>CM053766.1:121279130-121356083 GCA_028658305.1 Pachyuromys duprasi
AACATAAAACCAGACACACTAAACCTGTTAGAAGAAAAAGTGGGGAAGAGCCTTGAACAGGAGACAACTTCCTGAACAGAACACCAACAACACAGGCTCTAAGAGCAACAATCAATAAATGGGACCTCATGAAACTGAAAAGCTTCTGTAAAGCAAAGGACAGTGTCATCAAAACAAAACGACAGCCTACAGATTGGGAAAGGATCTTCACCAACCCTATATCTGACAGAGAGCTAATATCCAGTATATATAAAGAACTCAAGAAGTTAAACAGCAACAAATCAAGTAATCCAATTTAAAAACGTGTACTGAAATAAACTGAGAATTCTCAATAGAGGAATATTGAATGGCAGAGAAACACTTAAAGAAATGTTCAACGTCCTTAGTCAGCAGGGAAATGCAAATCAAAACGACCCTGAGATTTCACCTTACACCCACAGAATGGCTAAGATGAAAAAGTCAAGTGACAACACATGCTGGAGAGGATATGGAGAAAGGAGAACCCTCCTCCACTGCTGGTGGGAATGTAAACTTGTACAACCACTTTGGATATCAATCTGGCATTTTCCTAGACAATTAGGAATAGTGCTTCCTCAAGATCCAGCTATACCACTCCTAGGCATATATCCAAAAGATGCTCAAGTATGCAGCAAGGACATTTGCTCAACAATGTTTGTAGCAGCTTTATTTGTAATAGCCAGAAGCTGGAAACAGCCCAGATGCCCCTCAGTTGAGGAATGGATACAGAAATTGTGGTACATATACACAATGGAATTATTACACACCAATTAAAAACAAGGAAATCATGAAATTTGCAGGTAAATGGTGGGAACTGGAAAAGATCATCCTGAGTGAGGTATCCCAGAAGCAGAAAGACACACAGGGTATATACTCACTCATAAGTGGATATTAGACATATAATGTAGGATAAACATACTAAAATCTGTTCACCTAAGGAAGCTAATCAAGAAGGAGGACTCTGGCTAAGATGCTCAATCCCCATCAGAAAGGCAAAGAGGAAGGACATCAGAGGAGGAAGAAAACAGGGAGCAGGACAGGAGCCTACCACAGAGGGCTTCTGAAAGGCTCTGCCCTGCAGGGTATCGAGGCAGATGCTGAGACTCATAGCCAAACTTTGGGAAGAGTGCAGGGAATCTTATGAAAGAAGGGGGAGATAGTAAGACTTGGAGGGGACAGGAGCTCCACAAGGAGGGCAACAGATCCAAAAAGTCTGGGCACAGGGGTCTTTTCCGAGACTGATACTCCAGCTAAGGATCGCTTGGAGATGGCCTGGAACCACTGCACAGAGGTAGCCCATGGCAATGCAGTGTCCAAGTGGTTCCATAGTAATGGGGACAGGGACCGTCTCTGACAGGAACCGATTGGCCTGCTCTTTGATCACCTTCCCCTGAAGGGGGAGCAGCCTTACCAGTCCACAGAGGAAGACAATGCAGCCACTCCTAACGAGACCTGATAGACTAGGATCAGAGGGAAGGGGGAGGAGGACCTCCCGTATCAGTGGACTGGGGTAGGGGCATGGGTGGGGAAGAGGAAGAGAGGGTAGGGTTGGGAGGGGAGGAGGGAGGGAGCTACAGGGGGGATACAAAGTGAATAAACTGTAATTAATAAAAATTTTTAAAAAGAGAGACAAGTCCTACTCTAAGGGAAAATGAGTTCTCTTTGGCAGTTAATGTTTTTCTTCGTTGTTGCCAGAGGTGGTGCTAGTGAGAATTTGCTGTTGTTTTGTAACCATTGAGTTCAGTAAATGCTGCCCACATGTATGTGCATGGGTGTAGGGATATCCATTGCATCATGGAAAGCCCAACATTGGCCACATCTTCTACTAGAGAATCTTCTAATGATTCTCTCTTACACAGCAGCTATCCATGTTCTCAATATGGGGTGGAGCCTATTGATCATCTATGGAACTTAAGGGTGAGATTTTTAGCTGGCTTGATCTTGGTTAGGTCCTGTGCAGCTGACCTCAGCAGCTGTGTATTCATGAGTCTAATGCACATGTCATGCCCTGAAGACAACACTTCACAGCACATTTACCCATTTCTTGGCTCTTCCATTTGTCTACCCCTTTCCTAAATATGCCCTGAGGCTTAGCTGTGGTAGGGACTCTAAAGATGTCCCAGTTAGGGATGAGTGCTCACTCTCTTATTCTCAGCACAATTATACATCTGTCATCGACTGCCACCAACTGCAAAAAAAGCTTTCTAACTAAGTTGGATATACAGATTCATGAAAAGAAATGGTGTATGGAAATATGCATGTATATATGGATAGAAGGAAGGCAGAAGGGGTAGATGAATGGATGTATGTATGTTACCAATAGTAACTGCCTGCACAAGGGGCTGGGAATTAAAAGAGACAGAGAACACGAAGTGACGCCAAGACAGTATTCTGATCAAGGCGCCATTTTTATTACAGAATAAACCACTTATATAGGTTTCCAAGTAAACATATCCAAGCAAACCAGGAGGTTTAACTGAGCAAAACA
This sequence comes from Pachyuromys duprasi, assembly GCA_028658305.1. Taxonomy (NCBI): domain Eukaryota; kingdom Metazoa; phylum Chordata; class Mammalia; order Rodentia; family Muridae; genus Pachyuromys; species Pachyuromys duprasi. The sequence goes on from CM053766.1 coordinate 121,281,637, forward strand.
GGAGGTGTAACTGAGCACAACAGGAGGTGTCTACTGAAAACAACAAGAATAGCGAGCCAGCGTGACTTGCACCCAGGTGACCATCTCAGGTCCAATGGAATGGCTACCTCAGATGGATGGACCAATGAATCAATGAATGAAGAGGTGAATGAGTGGATGGTAAAACAGATGGGTGATGGGAATAATGGAAGGAGGCAATGATAAAAGGATGGACTTGAAACAAACAAGGTAGGACACTATTAGTCATTTCAGTATGAGAAGGTATCGGCATGGGAAGAGATGAAGACGGTGGTAAGCAAGGGACTTCCTGAGCTGTTTGAGAGGTGGGTCAAACAGGCTTCCATATGCTGGGCAAAGGAGCACACACTGTTGTGCCCTGACCTGAGCCTTTGTTCTCCAGCATCTTGACCAGGTTGCAAAACCTTTGTTTCTGGAAATAGGTGCCTGCTGTCATGAGGCAGGTCCAAACAGGAGCAGAGAGAGACTCAGGCAGTCCCAGAAACTCACTCCGGGATCAGAGAGAGGCCTACATGGTTGTCTCTCAGTCATATACTCACAATAGTGCCAGTACCCATGGTGGTTGGTAGTATTGCTTAAAATCTCAAAACATAGAACTAGGCCCATGACACATAAAGTACTCAATGGAACATCTAGGCAGGAAGAATGGGGCTAGAGTACAAGCAAGGGCCTGAGATGGACATTTTTGAACTGATGATTAGATGACAATATATAAAATCTGGTATCTCAAACCCTGGATGCCCAGCACGTGCAGGGAGTTTTGGGATCACATGGGTTAGAGGAGCTGCAAGTCACTCCACTTTTGACACCCAGCACCAGGTGAGAAAATTCACCTCATATCGCTAATTTGGAAAAAGACAGTAAAACTCATATTTAAGCACAGTTTCTATCAAGTGCTGATTGCCTTCACATCATCCTGGAGTGCCTTGTCTGTAGCACATGCTATGTCCATTTTTGTAGTCTGAATTGGACATGCATACGATTCAGACATAAGCCAGTTGATGGTCCCCCCAAAAACTTTATTGATAAAAATATGTAACAGCCCAAGTGGTACTGTAAAGGAGAAAGGAAGGGTTTTGGTGTTATTGTGATTAATTTATGATTTTTGTCTTGGTTGCTGCTAGAGGCAGCTGTGTTGAAAATTTTGTTCTTAGTTGCTGTTTCATACCACACTAAGTCTACTCAGTAATACCCTATGCATTCCCTTGAGGCTGCACTGGAGGATGAGAAACCCACAGAAGACCATCTTGACCCCAAAAGATTACTCTCCTGCCAATGTCTCTTTAGTATATGTTGGGGCCTGAAGACCATATTCACCATATGTGGAGACCTTGGCTGTCTTGGTTTTGTGCAGCTCATGTTCAGGTAAGCATATCTGTATTGAATTTATGATGGCCACAGCCAGATGGAGTCCAGACATCAGCACTTCACAGGACTCCTGTCCCTTTTCTGGCATTTACTTTCTTTTTATCTTCCTTTCCTCAGTGTTTCCTGAGCTTCATAAAGATGTCCCACTATGGGCTGAGAATTGAGTCTCTTGTTTTATATCTCTCCATTGGCTGCTGCCAGCTGCTTTTCTGAGAACGGGTTGAGAACAGACCAAGGGTATTGCTGTAATCGTAAATGTTTAGAGGGCAATTTGACACAACACCTTTTCTCAAGATAACAGTAGCAGGTTCTGCCCCAGGCCCAGGCCCTGGGTTTGACTATGGTTACAGTACCAGTCTTGAAATTCCGTCCTGTGGAGCAGGCCTTAAATCCAGTCTGAAATTGGTCGATTAACCCCATAGCGCTCATGCCACTATTCCTCCACTTGTGGGCTCATCTTGTGCAGCAGGTTTATACTGTGGCACATAGTCCAGAATTCTGAGTGCTTGTGAGAAAACTCCGAGGGAAAAAAAAAAAAAGGATAAAAATCATGTGACCTTGGTTTCTTCCAAACATGGGATTGTTCTCAAAATGTGTTTTTGTGCCCCTCCCAGATGTGGTAGATAGAAATGGTTACTGCAGCTTACACACTGCTGTTTGCTCTTCTTATTCAGAATCTTTACAGCCTGAACGTGTATGAACCTCACTCATATGACCTCTCTTAGTCCTCAGATTTTAAATTGTCTGATGCTCTAAATAAAGCTGGCTATTGCATGGGAGTCTATGGACGAGATGGACTAGAGTCTCACAGTCTGTCTCGTCCATAGACTCCATGCCCCTAGGCCCCACCACCTCCAGAAAGGTCATAGAGATGCTTGTGAGCCCCCTTGCAGGTGCTGGGAATCAAACCCATGTCCTCTGAAAAAAGCAATATGTTTAACCACAAGGCCATTTCTCCAGCTTCATGGTTCCTCTATGTCTTACAGCCCAAGCATGTAGTATCGCCAACGTTTTATCATGTAATTATGTGGATAACAAAGGCTAACGGCGGCTAGCCTGTCTTGTTCTGGCAATCTCTGGGACCTTCCTGACCAAAATCTCATAAGGAGTGCCTTGTACTGGGATTATCATTTAATAACCACATCTTCCGTGAATGACACTGTCCACCCCTGCGAAGTAATTCCACTTGAACTCCATTTCTTTTCTTTTTCTTTTTTTAAAGCTGTATTTTGAAGTTGTCTTAGTAAATACTGAGCTTCCATAAAGCTCTTTTATACAACTCTAGTTTTGGTTAACCCAGCTGCTATCACCCATCTGCCTTGCCCCCTCATCACCCTCATAACATTTAACTTTTGGTACTCTCCCTTCTTTCATTTCACATCTTCTCTACTCTCCTTCCAATCATTATTGTTTTAAGTTTGTTTGTGAGTCGGTAGGCCTCCAGGTAGCTTTTCATGCCCCCTGACTTTGGGTTAGCCTTACCATTCACCACAGTTTCCTCCATATTCCTACACTCCTCCCTATTTAAGCCTTTCTGTCACTCCCGTTTTTTACCTCTCTCCTTTCATTTTCTACTCAATTTACTCCCCTACCCCACCCCTTCCCTTAAAATGTTCCCTCTCCCTAAAGAGCCCCTTTATGGTTTCCTGGCTTCCACTTGTCGTTCAAGTGAAATACAAAATGTTTGAAGCTGGACTCTGCATAAGATAGAACCTGAACTTTCAGGCTTCTGGGAACAACTTTCTAACCTTACAGTGTTGTTTTGGCACAGGCTGGGATTTCTGGTTCTTCTGCCCTCACTTCTCCTTATGCTAAGATTGCAGAAATAGGGAGCTTTGGAATCAGCAAGTATCAAACCTGAACACTTCTGAGTTGTGGTAAAGAGAGAAGGCCGTGAGTGAGAAACAGAAAAGGGCACAAGTCCCTCACAGAACCTTTATCCAAAATGAGATGCAGCCAAGAGGTGTCCTTCATAACACCATAAAAGAAAACCCCGGCCTCCTTTCCACCAGCCCTAAAGCCTAACTGAGCACTGCAATCAACTAGCCAATGCTTGTTCAGAAGCACATCAGCCTCGTTTAGAGCCACGCAGCAGGCATTCATACTTGCTGAGCTAGAATTGCAGGGTGACCCAAACCTGCAAGGAGAATAGCTCCCAAATAAAAGGCCCAGCCAGCCACATCTTGTCCGACTGCTCATTTATGGAAGGCTTCCCTGCTGCTCCCAAAGTGTACTCAGCAGTAGGGTCTTTTCTATTCTGGTCAGTTTTTTGTGAAGTCTTTCCCCATCCACCAATCCTCGCCAGCTGCAGCTTTTGTATGTTCTAGTGTTTTCTGCGAGGAGACCCGTTTGAACTCTCTTCCTGACAGTTGTCTATGGAATGCTAATGTTGGTTTTCTGACTGAGTAGTAATCTCCCCAAACCACTGTCTACAGACAGGTTTTCTTCCTTCTCTTTCAGTATCTTTTGTGCATGTGTGTATGTATGTTATGTGTATATGCATGCGTATGCATGTATGTATGTGTGTGTGCATACGTGCATGTACATGTGTGTTCACATGGATGTGTGCCATGGAGTGCACGTGGGGGCCAGCTAACAACTCTCTGATGTCAGGCTTCACTTTCCACCTTTATGTGGGCTCCAGGGGTCAAACTCACATCTCCACGTTTGTGCAGTTTGGCAGAAGCCTTTACCCACGGAGCCAGCTCATTAGCCCTCAAACGTGCTTTGTGAAGCATTGTATCTGGACATCGCTCCTGAAGAAAACAGGAACATTTTCTGGAGGGTAGGGCTGGGAGGTGGTAAGGCCACTCTGTGACTGAACCTTGGAGTCTGCCCTCATTCCACTGAGCTGGCAGCTTCCAAAGTCATCACAGGGACGATAGCAAGAAGGAATGCGGGTTAGGGAGGAGGCACAGAAAATGCCAGGCTTTTTTTTTTCTTTTTTCCCTGTACTGTCGGCACATCTATAACAAAATTGTAACTGTATAATGTTATGGTATTATTTAACTGACGTGTGTACTTTGGAATGTTTATAGCCACCATAAATCAAGAGGCTGCCGCCAAACCAGGGCAGCGGCCACAGGTAGACATTCCAAGGAAAACGTATAAAATAAATAAAACAATCACACAGCACCAACGTTCCAGCCCCAGCCAGAGAACGGAAAATGAAACAGCCCTTGTCCAAATGTAGGCACCCCCAAAATGAGTTTTCTGGGAATGGAGGTTGGCTGTGGCCTCCTTGCAAGCTCGCAGTAAAGATGCCAAGTGAGAAAAGGGTTATTAAACCAGTAAGAACAAAACGGCTGACCCTGAAGAATGCCTGGCTCTGCAGCCCTGTCACTGAGCGCCTAGTGACAGCGTGCAGTTGCAAGCTGATTTCCAGTCTGTGGTTTTCTATCCTGGAAGCTGGGTCTCAATGGTATTTATTTCCCTATTTATGACTTCTGCCCAATTTACATTATCTAAAGAAAAGGATTTGTACTCCCCAAGGCATAAAATCCTATGGATTTACAAACTGTTCGATGCCTGCCCTCAGTAATTTTTTTTTCGGGGCTTAAACTACTTTTATATCTTGACCAGTGGCTTGTAAAATGCACATCAAAATGAATTCTGGCTAGATAAGCATCTGGCCATTAAAACTCTGGGGGCCCTTGGTCTGAAGGCAGCGGCCGTGCACTCCTCAGGACACCTGATGCTGCTGCTTAATCCTGGAGGCTGCCTGACTGGCAGTGAGGAAGGCGAGCCCTGGAACTGGAGCTTCTGTTTGATTTCAGTGTTTGCAAAATGCCTTAGAGCCCCTCTGCCAGCCTTGGGGCCTTCAAGGCAGAAAGGGAGAGCTTAGGAGGTGAAAAGAAAACTGAAAGTTACAAATTAACACCTGGGGATTAATCACAGCTGAGAGGCCCAGGCAGTTTCTCCTCCTCTCAGAAGGGTTCTCTGCTTTGAGACACTGGAAGGAATAGGCCCATGCTGTCGTCCCCACGCCCCCCTCCACCCCCCACCCCCGTGCCCGAGAGGGTATGTTTCTACCCATTCCACTTTAGTTAAGTTCAATCTTTGTTTGTCAACTCAAGACCATAGACAGACTTGGGATTCTCCAGATGTGAGGGGCTGTCTAGCAGGGTGGGGAGCTGGCGGGCTTGGTGGTGCTGGTTGGCATCCCTTTACTCAGGAGACCAGGGCAGGAAGATTCCAGTTTCAAGGCCTGCCTTAGCGTGGGCCCATCTCAGCATCAAAAGCAACAGGGAAAAAAAAAAGGTTAGAGTCTACATTCCAGCCCCAGTAACAAATACAAGGGAGGGAGGAAAAGAAAGAGAAAAGAAAACGAAGAGGGAGTGAATTTTCTACTACTGCCTTGAGGCTCTGAAAATGGTTTTAAAAATTTAAAATAAGACAGAGCTCCAAAACCCACAAGCAAGGAGCATTTATAAAGAGCTCTGGAGAATGGAGAACCTAGGCACCTTTCAGTATTACAGTCCCTCCATGTACTGAGATTCTGAGCCTAAGACCGACCTTTAGAACAACAACAACAAAATCACGATGATCTCAGACTTGTAGTCTACAATTTCTATTTTAGGCTGGCACTAAAATTAAAAAAAAAAAAGGAGCAAACATTTGTTACATCCAACATTCTTTAGGGGAGCCTTTCATATCAAGCTTGCTTTGGGGAGTGTTTTTCCCAGGCCACTGTGATCTTGGGAGCCTTTGGACTGTCATGGCTGGAGAGCAGGGATTTGATGGATGGCCCTCTCCTTGGGGTCTCCTCCAGTGAAGATCCAGCAGGATTCCTTGCCCCTCCCAGCCTCACCGTTTGCCCCAGAGTGGGAAAGAACAGGGCTGCTTAGCATCCTGTTTCTAAATAGGACAGACAGGGATTTAGACAATAGAATTCCAGATGTTGGTATTTGTACCATTGGGTCACAATTATATTTTATAAAAATTACTGCAAAAACAAAAATAAAATTTTACAAAACTGACCCAAAGAAGCTAGATTTATTGTCCTCTCTTTGTCCTCTATCTGACTCCTCATGTGGCCTCAACTTTCACCAGTCCTTGATGATTTATTATTACAGAGACCCAGAGGGGACTCGGCCCTGCCAGTCTATAAAGGTCACACGGTTAGGAGAGACTTTATCTGGATCAGGGGCTGCCCTCACACACCAGGGGGAACCTCTCCATGAAGTTAATCAACAATCACCCAGAGCAGGTCAGTGATCAGCATAACAGTGGAGGAGGGAGGCTGGCCCTGGGGTGAGCCAGTTTCCATACCACCCGCCCATTCCCAACCTAGAGATTCGTGTTTTTATAACATCTGCAATGCTGGTCCCACCCTGGGAATTCAGTCTCACTGAACTCAGTCAGGCTTTTGTTCTTCTCCCCTGGTTGGGGGGAGGGGGAGAAAGGGAGGTCTCCATCTGGGTCTGTGGCCAGCCCCTGATGAGCAAACCATGACCCCAAGGGTATCCAGGTTGGAATTTGGGGCCTGTTCAGTATAAGTTGTCACCTGGACATAAAAGGGCAAATGAAGGCAAGAGGCCAACTCTAAGCCACTCCCTCCCCTCCCCATTTTTGATCACAAGGCAAGTGTTCTGAGGCTGCCCGGGATTGAAGTGGGTAACACTACTCAGCCCTAACAGCCCTAAACGTGCACCACATCTTGGATGCTCTTGGAGAAGGGAGGTCCATCTGTACTGACCCACACTAGTTCTAAGCAGCAGACAGCATAACAAAACATCCACACGCTGAAGTCAGGGTGGGACTCAGCTGGGGGGCTGGCCCAGTTGGTAAATGCTAGTCTGAGAACCTGTGTTTGAATCCCTAGAACCTGCACAACAAGCCGGGTAACAATCCCAGTGCTGGGGCTGTGGGGACAGGTAGATGCCTAGGGCTCAATGACCAGCCAACCTGGCCTAACTGGTGAATGTCATATTCATCGAGACACCCTGTCTCGAAGAATAACTGAGGAAGACATCCACCTCTGCCCCTACACACACACACACACACACACACGCACGCACGCACACACACATTAATGCATAGTGGTATGCTCGTGAACATGTGTGCACACACTTATGCACACGTACACATACATAAAAAGGACTCAACTTAGAAGGCCATGTTGACCTTGAAAAGCCTGCTTGGGATAGTACTTCTTAAACAGGCATAGGAGGAAGCAGTGTGAAAGGGAACCATTTCTGACTATCACTCTTAGTTCTGTCAATAAATGCCCGTAACACTGGGGTCATAACTCAGTGTCCGAAGTCCAATCCCCCAAGACTCTCACAACATAAAATAGTAATAAGTTCCCAGAAACACCAAGCCTAGCACTCTATCTTTCCTTCTGTCCATGAAATAGAGTCGAGAATGACAGTGGAGACAAGCTCACAGCTTTATGGCAAGGGAACCAGAGGCTGGGCTGGTGAGTCTCACTAGATGGTCCTTTTGTGCAAGGTCCAGGCTCACTCTGTGCTGGTAAAGGAAGGAGTCAGGACAAAGATTATGGCGCATACACCATGAGCTCCAACTCCATCTTAGTCTTACAGAAAGGTATCACTTTGAAAGGGCAGTTCAGCAGATGACCTTTTCATAATGGCTTCCTTTCTTCCCAGGATGTCAAGGGGAGCCTGCACCCAGAAGCCCACCTTCTTTACAGCAGAAAACCACACCTGCAGCTATGTGTCCTCCAGCTTCCCTCCCTGCCTTGCTCTAATTTTTAGGAAAACCTTAACAACAATAGAATATGGCAGAAGTCTCTCCTGAGTGACAGGATAAAAAGTCGGACATTAAGCAAAGTTGACATTATTATTGTAAAGTCACCCAGAGAGACCCCAGGCCCCACTGTGTCCTCAATGGTCACCACTTTCTTCTTCCTGGCCCACATGCCTAAAGCAGAAGAGAGGGTAGGGCTGCAGTGAAGGAAACAGCAAACAGCAGGATCAGATGGCGAAGGCCTATATCATTCTAGCTTCTCAGAAGACTGAGGTAAACTAATGTTAATAATATTAATAATAAAATAAAAATCTCAAGTTCAAAGTCTGCCTAAATTACAGAGTGAGCTCGAGTTGGTTAATGAAGCCTTGAATCACTATTAGAAAGTAAACAGAGAGTTGGGCATGCAGCTCAGTGGAGTACTTGCCTAGCTTGTTCAAGGCTCTAGGCTCCATATTCAGTAACAAATAAACAAGTAAATAAAATTGAAACTGCTGTCTGCCTAATTACAGTCACTCTTGGGATCAGATATGTAAGTACAGGTATATTTTTCAAAAAATCCAGTATCAAGGGGAGAAAATTGCTGTTCAAACTGCATGCAAATGCCCTCAGAGACACAATCCAAGGCAGCCCCAAGTACCAAAACCAGCTAGCACTTCAGTCTCCTCAGAGGAGAACATTCAGGTCTCAGGGTCTTAGTGGCAAGGGAGTGGGCAGGTAGAAGTCTACAGGGAAGTGGGACTCTGCCAAGGTCTTGGGGTGAGCAAGGAAGAAATGATGAGCTCCCAGCTGTTGCCTAACAGACAGAATCCTATAGACAAGGTGGCTCTGGGGACCAAACGAAGAAGCTGGGTTATAAATCCACTCTGTGAACAGCTGTGGCTGCTCTTCTGAAAATTCAAATTGCAGGCTGCTGGAAGGGGGGAAGGGAGCCCTGCAGTGCCCTTCAGAGGTACACTGATGACCTCAGAAAAAAGCCCAAGTCTTTAACCAGACCCCAGAGCCAGATGGTACTAGCCTGGACTGAGACATCTGAACGCCACACCAGCTCCATGTCTGAAACCCCACCCTAACCCTATATTTACACTCCAGGTACAAGGCCTCTGTATCTCTCTGTGTACATGACCCCTCCCCTTTTGCCTTTCAGTTTGCGAAGTTGTCCAGAGCTGAGTACCAGGCTCACAGCAGTCAGCACATGGACCATGCTTTTCTTGGTAAGATGAAGCAGACAGGGGAAACACACAGAACCACACAGCCTTTAAAACATGTTTGTGTTTATCTATGGAATGTGTTTATATGTTTTGTGTTTATATATACTGTGTTCATATAAGTGTTTATATATGTGTGCACATGCATATGGATGCCCAGAAAAGGGTCTTGGGTCCCCTGCTGCTGGAGTTAGACGTGGCTGTGGGAGCCTGAGCAGTAAGCTCCATGCACTGCTGAGCCATCTTTCAGGCTCCTCATGTAGCTATTTAAAGTACATATATGATCACAGTACTTAGACTCACAGGGTCCTCCAAACAAATGAGAAGTGACCCTGCCTACAGAGGAGCTGGTGGGTGGCTAGCATGGAGGCATGAGGGAGAAGTGAGCTCCAACCCAGAGCCTAAGTAGGCAGCCTCTGTGCAAGGGTGGCTGATGAACGCCTCAGAGTCAGGATACTGGCTTTGAGTTCTCTGGCTTGCCTTACCTGCTACCCTGTCAGTGCCTGGAGGGTGACAGGCACTCGGGCCTGAGTGGGCATTGCAACTCACCGCAAATCACAGCTGACCCTAGGTGGCCTGCCACCCACTTCACTCACTCACCAGCATCACTGGGTCTCCCAAGACCTCTCTCCTCACCCTTCCTGTCTGCCTCAGATGTACCCTTGGTACCTGGCATGCTGGTGCAGGCTCAGAGAGCTCTTAGAGAGAGCTGGAACAGAAAAAAAGAAGGATCAGCCATAAGCATCTTGCCCACACTTCCTTAGTGATAGTCGGGCCTTCATTCAACAGTGCATGCTTCATCTCCCGGCTCAACGTTGGAAACATTCCTGGATGGGGGGTTGGGGGAAAGGAGCTGCTCCAAATGGCAGCTGAGAGAGGACTACTACTACTGACCGCCTCTGCTAGCGGCATGTCAGACTGCACGAGGAGTGCCAAGGTCAAGCTCACTCACAGGAACGAGTGGCATCAACAACGGTGGACCAGAAGGGACACTTTGAAACCTCCAACCTAGGTGTGGACTACTGTCGATCACGGGGTACTTGGGATTGGAGGAAAGTCCAGGAGGGTAACCCACAGAGAGCAATTGACACTCTGCCCCCTTGAGAGCCATTAAGGTGCTCTGCCTTCCAGCTAGGCTGACCAAAAGAACAGGGAACAGAGGCACTGTTTCAGAGTTCAAACAGCTGCACACAGGGTTGAGTGGAGGCCACAGTTCCAGGCTCACCTTGGCTTTTTGGTACTCTTGGATGTACATCTAGTGGGTCATTTTGGGTTTTGCTTTTTACGTTTTGTAGGTGGTGGGGTCTTTTTGACACAAGGTTTCACTACACAGCCAAGTCTAGCCTAGAGCTTGCTATGTTGCCCAGGCTACCCTTAAAGTTAGCAATCTTCCTGCCCTAAGCCCCCAAGTGGTACAATTGCAAGTGCATGCCACCATGCCTGGCTTCTAACAGTCTCCTTAGGGCCTTTGCTAATTTCATCATCTTTAGCTCTAAGGTTGTCTCTATGACTAGTTTTCTTCAGATTTTAGGTCATACGGTCCATCCTTTTTGTTGTTGTTCTACAGAGAGATTTACTAAAATGGCTTACAACTGATACGAGCTGGTAGTCAACACTGGCTGCCTGTGCTGCATTGGAGAAGCTGAGAACCTGGTAGCTACTCTGTCCTTGAGGCTGAAACATGATTGAACTTTCAACATGTCCAGAGATTTTTTTGATTGATAGTCAACTTCATGTCAGAAAGGGGCCTCTTGTTGGTTCTTACTGAATGTCTGAATGACAGATCACTGAGGGCTCTTCATCACTGCTAATTTGACCTTAAGTGCCTCCTCTCCCTGTGCTCGTCCAAGGAGCCAATTAGCTCCTCAGCTGCTGTTGCCATGGCTACCTGAAATTCTTTCTGCACACATGTATCTTCGTGCTGATGTTCAATTTCTAGATTTCTGTCATACTGCAGTGTCCCCATTTAGTACACGTCTATCTAACAAGTTTTAGCTTGGTCCCCTACCCCCAAGTTTTCATGTGTAGCTTTCAACATACCAAGACTGCTATGTTTTGTCTTAAGGCTCTCACTCCACCCCCTTCCTTATTCTCTAGATGTGAGCATGAGAACGGGGCTCCAGGCAGCAGCCCTGAAACCATCCCAGTCTTGCTTCTCTGTGCTCAGAAGCCTGGGCTGCATCATATCCAGTATTTGGCAATTATTTAGCAAATCTTGCCTGGTTTCCTAGTTATTGTATTTGGACCCTGCTATATGCCAAGTTAATCTTTCATAAATTAAAATCATGCCATGTCTAAAATTCTTGCTACAAACCTTATTGTTCTTAGTGGAAGAACCTCACTTTCCCTAAGGTTCTAACCCTGCCGCTCCTCCTTCCCTCCTTCTCTCTCTGTCTGTCTCTCTGTCTCTCTCACCACCTGTGTGGACTTTGTACCCAGTGCTTTCCCCATCTAGAAAGCTCTTCCTGCTCTCTCTGCCTCAGGGACTCTTGTTCTTCAGCTCCAGGTCAATTGCCCTTTCTTCGGGGGAAGTTTTCTAAGCTGTGGTTCTGTCTGTAAGAAGCCATTCCTCTGATGAGCATGTGTTAGTACTTTTCCATCTGGCAGAACTGGTTTTTACTCATTGCCCTTGGGGACACAAACCTGCCTTTCTTACTGACTTTCTTCTGCAACTGCCAGGGTACCAGGCCCATTTTATGTGTGTGTATTTGGCCTTGCATGTGTGTCTGTGCATTACATTTATGCAGTGTTATCAGAAACCAGAGGAGGCTGTCAGGCCTGGGATTGGGTTTATACAAAGTTATAAGCTGTCATGTGAGTGCTGGAGAGTAAACCTAGGTTCTGTGCAAGCGCCAATCCAGCCCCTGACTGGAGTTTCTTTTGTTTTGCTTTGCTTTGTTTTGTTATTGTTTAAACGACTCCAGTTGGAGTTGGGAAGAATTTTCAAAACTGTCTGAAGTGACGCTAAATATACATGTGCTATTTTGTACCCTGTATCCACTCCATGCAGCATAGTCAATACTGAAGATTACAAAATCGAAATGTCAGTCAGCTCTGTAAGCCACTGAAGATTTTCTACATCCTGCAGCATACATAGTCAGCAAAGGTTTGGGTTTTGTTTGTTTTGTTTTGTTTCGTTTTTATGTAAAATCGGGCAAGCAAGGCTCAATTACAGAGTGCTTGCCCAGAATACACACAAACTGGAGGTTGTGACGCATGCCTGGCGCATATCAGTGTGGGATCCCAGTTGAAACTGAAGCCCCATTTCAGAGTCCCCTACAACCTAAGATAGGATCTGGGCTTATGCCAAGGCAGGCTTCAGTCTCTGGTTTTGAAAAAAGAAAAAGAAAGAGAGAGAGAAAGAAAGGAAGAAAGAAAAGGAAAAGGAGCAGGCCTAAGTTCCCATTTCCCAGATTAGCTCAGTATAAAACCATAGAAAATGGACAGCCAATCAGAGGCTGCCTGACCCTCTGCTGGACCATCTGGCAGGAAAAAGTAAGTTTGCTTAACTGTCGGGTTAGAAATAGCCTGTCTTATGATTAACCAATGACTGCTGACCATCCCCAAAGTTGACCACAGTCTGAATGCTCCAATCATACTAAAGGCTACTTAACCCACCCTGGAATTACCCTTCAGTACCTGTAAAAGAAGCCTGCGAGCTCACATTGGGGTCTTTCACCATCTTGCTTTGTATGGGCAGGGACCCCAGTGTACTGGATTGCTGCAGAATAAAACACTCTTTGCTTTTTGCACACTACTGGAGTCTGGGGTTTTTTCTTCAGCAAGTTCTGGACCCTAACACCAGTACTCAGGAAAAAAAGGCAGGAGGTCTCTTCTCAGTTTGTAGCTATCTGGGACACACACACACACACAAAGGGAGGAGGGAAAACCATCTATTAAAATCAGTGCGGCCCACAGCAGTGTCTGAACAGGCTCCTCAGACCAGAATGTCTCTTATGCTGAGAGAGGGCAGACATTGGGTGTGGGGGAAGCCATGAGCCACTGCGGTATCTCTGTACCAGGGAGAAGCATCTGGCCTTCAGCAATAGGGAAAAGAGTGGGGGCAGCTGAAGTGGATGGCTCAGGAAGCAGGGTAGGATAGGGCTTACATCACCAAGTCCACCCTGGGCACAGTCCCTTGAAGCAGATAATGAGGCAGACGCTTGAGTGGTTTGCAGATTCTGGCCCAGTCCCAGTGCCTCCTGACCAGCCAACGGCTCCTCCACCAGAGCCTGTGTGGGTGGCTGTTGTAGGTATCAATGCCCACACCAGCTGCTGTCCACATCAGGCTTCAGGAGAGCTGCCCAGTGGGTACCATGGGGACCAGTGGCAGAGGCAGATTTTACCTGAATGTTGGCAACAACTGGCCACATGGCCGAGACTCGAGCCCCAGCCTCCCCCTGTTTTTCTCATCTTGGATAAACTCCACATAGGTGACACCAGAGCGATTACTCGGCTGTCATTGGAGGCACAGTGACATATAATAAGCCACTCAAACCATAAGTCAACATTTATCTGCAGGGAGCCACCTTCTGCACATTCTCTGGAATGAGACTGTCCTGGAAGCTTTTCTACTTGAACGGTTTGCATCGGTGCAGCCCAGGGTCAGCTTTGTTCTTCCTCCTGCCAGGCCTTGTGTTTGCAAAGATTGTGTCGTCCAAACCGCCTCCATTAAGCGATAATTAATTTGTTTCCCAATTGTTCAATTAATCAAAGACATAAACAACGGCCAGCCTGAGCTTTTAATCAGTGCGTGTGCTAGGGAGGCAAAAGCTGGTATTTACTCGGCACCTGCCAAAGGGCCCTTGAATTGCTTCTTGTCCTCACACAACCCACTGAAAAGGGATGAGGAGGGACAGAGAGGTCTGTTTCCTTATCCAAGGTCACTCAGCAGCCAGAAGCAAAGCTCAGACTAGTTCCTGTGTTTACCTGATGCTAAAGTGACCCCAGTACCCTCCTCTTACCAGGTCTTGCCTCACCACCCTTAGGTGATATAATTCTAACACAAAGCAAAACTCAAACCACTGCAAATGTCTCCTGGCTGGTCAAGACTTTGTTGGAAAAGGACCGGCTTGAACTGAATCAGGAGACACAGGCATGGAGGCTGGATGGCTCAGGTAAGAAGAGTCAAGCCCAGGCATACTGGATGCAGGCCGCTAGAGTGCTTGGTCCTCCATGCCACCGTTTCTGGACTCTGACCACTTCACTTCCGCCTCCCGCCTCCTTTGGCCCAGTCTCCTCCACCAAATGTAAATGTGTATGCGCAGCTATCTCCTCAACAGCTCAGTGCATCTTTTCTCTGACATCCTGTCCCCAGACCTGCTTCTTCTACCATCCCCAACCTTGGATGTCACACCCTGGCCACTCACCCAAAACATGTCTATCTCCTATCTCCTATACATGTCCAGCTCTTCCTCAAATCATGCCTGCCTGGCTCTAGACAACAGACACGATGTTCCCCTACCCTTAATTTGCTAGTGCCTCACCTCGTCCCATGGGACACAGCCCCTGATCCACTGAGACTGTGTCAGTACCTTGCTGGTTCAAGATTCTGTTTCATCCTTAGAATTTTCTCTCTATTTATTGGACAAGAGAATATATCCAAAGGAAGCAGAGTCATTCACCCTTGTCCTAGCCTCATTTTTGTTGCTGTGATAAAATACTCTGACAAAAAGAACTCAAATGGAAAAGGATTTGCTTTAGCTTACAATTCCAGGCTACAGTCTATCACTGTGGAGAAGTCAAGGCAGGGACCTGAAGCAGCTAGTCACACCTACAGCCAGGAGCAGAGAGAAATGAATGCGTGCTTAGCACTCAACTCACTTTCTCGACTCTTTTACAGCCCAGGACCCAAATCCAGGGAATAGTACCACCCACAGGGGGGCTGAGCTCTCCTACACCAATTAATAATGGAAATCCACCACAAACATGCCACAGGCCAACCTGATCTAGGCAAGCCCTCCTCAAGACCCTCTTCCCACATGATTCTACCTTGTTACTAACCACCAGGTCCCCTAGAGGATTTATACAGCACTTCAGATGAAACCCTCCTTTCCATGGCCCCAGCCATGTGGGATTTGGTCTTTTGTTCATCTTAGGGCACTTTGTGATACCACTTCCCACTGTGATTTACAGCCTGTGGCCACAGTGACCTTTCTGCTTCTCCCATCTGCCTCAGACCCTTTGCACTGACTATCCCTCTCCTAACATTTCCCTTATGGTCCCTTCTTACCACATGTGTTTCAGCTCAGATGTCACTCCCTTCAAGAGCTATCCCTGACTATACGTTCTTAAATTGTAGTCCTTCGAATCTGCTTCTTAGCTCTCAGCTCTGATTACTTCCCCTGAGCCTTGGTCACAGCGTAGAATATCTTATTAATGAGCTGGTAGCTCATTGTCTGCCGTCCTTGATTAGAACAGAACCTGCAGCAACCATGAGCCTGACTGTGCAAACCGCCTCTGCAGCCCGCACTCAAGACCCTACCCTCGAGCTATGCACACACCTGTGCAAATGGCTTGCTTGTGTGGCTTTGCTGCAAGCGGTGAGAATTTTGACTCCCTCTAGCTGTGTCTGGGGATCTGATTGACTATGTTGTCCATGGTAGAATGTTCTGGAAAATCAGCATCTGGGGTTCAAGTGAAAGCTGTATCACACCAGATATGGCTCACCCTGTGTGAAGCTGAAGGAGGCTTCGGTGGGTCTAGTCTGTGGATGCGGTGATCAAAAACACATTTCAGCCTCCGAATCTAATGGGACTAAGTACCTCTGAAGCCAGCACCAAAGGAAAGGCATGCGGTGGGAGAATTAGGTCTCGTTAGCCACGGCCCTCTCAGTAATGAGGAAGCTGCGCAGCAGCTTCTTATCCTGCTGTAGTCATGACTGCCAGGCACACACAGGGAAGGAGGGGGAGGCTCTCAACCTCTGTTGTCAAAGCACAGTCTGTTAGGAACCCTGGCTCCAGCTTCCACCACCAGGTCAAATGCCCCCTTCCTCCACAAAAGCCCCAAGGTCCCCAAAAGAGAGGTGTTTTCTCCCTTTCAAAGCTCCTAGGCTTCCCCTCCCCCTACCCAGGACAAAATCCCTTTTCACTCAGAATCTGGTCGCCTGTACTAGGAACTGGTCTTGTATAAGACTAGAAGTTGCCCCAAAGTCTCTTCAAAAATCTGCTAACGTCTGAGCACTGCTCCCTGGAACGGAAATCTCCATCTTGTCACTGCTGTCCAGTGGCTGCCTGCTTGAATATACAGATGACAAATAAATGGGTGGGTAGATGGGAGAATGGATGGTTTGATACAAATAGGTGAATGGATGAATGCATAGAGGGAAAATGAAAAGATGGGTGGAAAAAGGGTAGATGGACATATAGGTAAATGGTGGGTGGGTGAAGTAGTAGATGGATGAGTAGGTAGGTAGATGAATACACGTGTGGATAGATGGGTACACAGGTAGAAGGATGGATACACAGATGGGCAGATGGATACACAGGTGGGCAGATGGATACACAGGTGGGTGGATGGATACACAGGTGGGTGGATGGATAGACAGGTGGGTGGATGGATACACAGGTGGGTGGATGGATAGACAGGTGGGTGGATGGATACATGGGTTGGTAGATGGATGGGAACAGGTATGATGGACAGATGAATAGATGAGTATGAATGAATAAGTGGGAATGAAATGATGGAGGTGAATAGATATGGAAATGGATAGATATAGGGTGACTAGGTAGATGGATAGAGTTGGTTGGAGAAGTATTTATATGGATAGTTGAGTAGATTGAAGGTAGTTAAATCACTGCCATTTTGTAAAGTTATTCTTGATAATAGCTTAATAAATGTCAGATTGTGTCAGTGTATCTCGGACTGAGTTCCAGAAAACCCTCATCCTATAATCTCATCAGAGGTGTATTTTTTTTTTAAATACTCCTACTTGAGTTTGAGAAGCAGGGCACACTACAACCTGCTCAAGGAGGGCTCATTAGCATGTTGGCCCTGAGATTTCTTACAGTGACAAATGCATTCTGCTCAACATGCATAGTCCATCGTTGTGGTCGTTCAGCAGAGCATCCTTCATCAGAGAGCTTATGGGTGGGTGAGCTTCCCCAGCAATTGGATAAGCGGATGGAGATTCATCAAGTATGGGGCTGGACAGCTGAAAGTCTGCTAAATGGGGAGTAAACAGGACCCTGGGAAGCACCTGCTAGGACTCCCAAGCTGAGGGACTGGGGGGAGGGGACGCTGTCTCGCTTTCCTGAGCCTTTCAAGACCCAAGACTGAGTCATCCCACTCAATCTTCCCTTTGTTACCCTGGCAAGCATTCAGATGATTTTAGCTGTGGTGGTGATACAATGGCACAATGATAAAATACTGCCTCTTCTCCTTGGAACAAGAGGTTGGGAGGAATCTGATCATTTTTCCTGTAGAAGTCATCTTGCATTTCAAAGCAGAGGCTCTCCAACCTTTCAACAGCTTCAGAACACAAAAACCTAAGATGAAAAGATGCAGAGGGAAGAAGCTTGCTGGGCTGTTCCACCCCCACAGCCATTCAGGGTGGAAGGCAGGCTGCACAGACCCTCTTGGGGGCTCTTCAGGCTCCCTCCACCACCCACCATCCCCACTCCCTCCTCCCCTGACCACTTCCCTCCAGCCCAGAGGATCCTGTGCAGTTTCTCAGATGCCCCTATTGTCTGGTTTACGCATCCTTCCTGCTAAGGACACCCCCTTCCTCCGCAGAGTCCTAAGGCTTCCTTGGAAGTTGCACAGCCACCCTTGAGCTCTGCCCCCACTGGTGAATATCCCCTCTCTCCAATCTCTAGTTTTTACATTTGTTCAATGCTTTCCCTTGGTTGGTTAGGCCTTATGGTGGCTGGAGCCATGCCTAAAGCCCTCCCCTGTCCATGGCACAGGGCCTGGCACACCAGATGTGCACAACTGGTGTCTTCCCTGAATGGCATTTCCAGGTGTGAAAAGAGGGCATGATCTCCCAAACAGCACCTCTCCTCTCTGGAAGGCCACTCTGCAGGACACCCAACGACTGCATGAAGCCGCCGGGGTGACCATCTGCCTTCTTTCCCATCCATGAAATTGATGGAGCTGATCACGATCTCAGAAAGAATCTATCTTTACCCTGGTCACCAGCTCTGAGGCTCCCCGGCAGTACCCTAGCCCCTGGATCAGATCCCAGGACAGTCCAGATCTGCTATCCTACCTTGGGAAAAGAAAGGCCAGGCCAAGTGGAGCCCTCCTGTCTGTGACTGCAAATGTTTCACCCCTGTGGTCCATGTGCCCCCTATTCCTCTTCTGCTTACTTATGCACTGTCCCAACTGCCTCCAGGGCAAAAGCATGCTCAGTTCTGTAGTTAGGGTTAGCTGGAGTCAGGACAACATTGCCCCCTTGAACTTGAAAGCCTCAGGGTCCCCACCAGCTCCCTAATTGGGGCAGTATTCCAACAGTCTCTTTTCGGCTTGGCTTTCACTCTCACAGGAGCCATTTTTAGCTTCCAAAGTTGGGAGGACTTAACATAACAGACCTTTAAAAAGAGACTCCCAGAGTCCCAGCCCCCACCCCCAGGCAGAGCTGCAGGAGGAACTGGAATCCTGAGGGTCCCTCCTCTCTCTTCTTCTCCTTTCACCATCTCCACAATACACACTGTCAGTTTACAACACTTGTATGCCCTGGATATTGGGCCTGTGGCCTCAGCTGTGAACCCTAGCTCACACTTCTTCAATTCTCAGGATAAGCTAACACTTTTATAACCTAAGGGCTCCAACACATCTTCCAAAACTGAGCTGCAACTTCCCAGCAGCTCTGCTGCTCAGGGTGAGACTGAATTCCATTCTGCAGTCTCTACTTCTAGGGCCCACAATATTTTTTTCCTTTGATGGACAAGAATCAGAAACAGAGACTTCAGCATAAGACACAAGAAACCCTCTGCCTTTTGAGTAAGACCTACAGCCACATCACTTCCTTCCCCTCACTCCCTCCTCTCTGGATCCTTTCTGAAGGCTGCATGGCACATATAACCCCTGGAGGAATCCCACCTTCCCCCTGGAGAAGCCCAAGCTTAAAAGGCACAGGCCATAGGCCACATGGCCCTGGCATCTCAGCCATGGACCTCTTCCACAGATACCTCACTGAACTTACTTTGCAATTCCAAACTCTGTTAAGATGCAGTCGATCGATCGCTCAGCAAAAAACTCCCACAACAGCAAAATTGGCCAGCACATTCTAGAAGGATTAATCACCTACTCCCTCCAAGACATACAGTTAATCAAAAGGTGTCCAGAGTACCTCCCCTTCTGCCCTTGAGTGACAGCCCCGCCTCAGGGGAGCTTCTCCTAGGCCTGCCCAGTCCCCACACTCCCCCCCCCCATGGACAGTCTTGCTAACCTCAGGTGTTTGTGTCTGTTTCTAGGGAGTCTAAGTGGCAGGTGGCAGGGTTCTGAGCTTGGAGAGCCTAAGGCACACAGGGCACACAAGGTTGGAAAACTCAAGTTCATTGCTGTGCGTGATGGCTGACACCTGTCACTGCAGCACTCATAGGAGGGTTGCTGAAAGTTCAAGGCCAGAGTAAGACTATCAGAAAGGAAGGAAGGGAGGGAGGGAGGGAGGGAGGGAGGGAGGAATAGAGGGAAGGACGGAGGAAGGAAGTTAATTTAAACCCATACAAAAACCACATCAAGTATAAACAGAAAAACTGAGGTTTCCTCCATTTTCCCTCTTTGAACCTGTTTTCTCAGCCATTAAATGGGGTTGTGATGACCCGCATCACAGTGGCACCAGGAGTTGCTATAAATAAACCCCAGTACACAGCCCAGTTCTTCAGGACAAGTGTGGATATATACTCTTATCATCATTGTTAATGCAGACAGGGCCAACATCCACATGGCAGACATGGGCAAGACTGGTCCATTTGTGTGTGCATGTGTGGGGTGCATATACACACAGTGCATGAGAGTGTGTGGAGGCCAGATGTTGATTCTGGCTGTCTTCCTTGTTCACTCTAGACCTTATTGTTTTGAGACAGTCTCTCACTGAACTCAGAGCTCACTAGAGGTTATACAGTATACTCCAAGGAACCTCCTATCTCTACCTCCTATGCTCTGTGGTTTCAAATATTCACCATCACACCCAGATTCCTTCATGGCTGCTGAAGATCCAAACTCATGTTTGTACAGCAAGCACTTTGTTCACGGAGCCATCTCCCCAGCCAGAATGGAATTCATTTTGAAGAATAAGATGTTGGAGCATTCCACCATGGTCCTTGTTTTTAGAGGATCAGCAGTGAAGAAACACCTGCTGCTCAGGGAGACAGGCCATGGCTCAGTTTCCACTTACACCAAATGTTTTCCACCACAATGAGAATAGGCACCATCTATGAAGCTGTCTGTGAGTCCCAGTAAACCCCTGAGCATCTGATGGCCTTAAAGAACCTGAGGCTCCACACAACATAGGGCTACATAGCACTCATAGAAAGACTAGGATAGGCGAGTCTCTAAAGACAGTACACAGACTAGAAGATATTTCAAGTAGGGGGAGGGTCATAGTGGGTCAAGGATGATAGCTGAGTCATACGTGGTTTCCCTAGGTATGGTGGTACACACCTCTAATCCCAGAACCTGAGGGGCTGTGGCAGAGAGAGCCACAAGTTCAAGATCAGCCTAATCTACATAGGGAAACCTTTCTCAAAACTGTAATGGAGTTTCTTTTGATGATAATAACAAGAATATTCTAGAATGGACAGGGTGATGGTTACACAGTGAGCACAATAATTTTTTTTTCACTTTAACTACCTATTACGTGACTTGCATATCAACAAGGGGTGGAGGATGAAGAAAAGAGATGGCTGAGGGGAGGGTAAAGAAGAGGGGGGTGGGGGAGAGGAGAGGAAGAAAGAGAAGAAGAGAGAAGTTCATGCCAGGCATCTGGATCAGGTCTGCCTGCCTGTCTTGCAAGTCCTATGCTATGGTCCCAACCCCATTCTTACCATCAGCCCTGGGGTCTCTGAATTGGTGATCTCACTTACTCCTCCCCCAAATCCCCTAGGGTCCTTTTCTAAAAGTGTGAGGAGACAAGATGTTTCCAGATTGAATCAACAACCTAAGACTGTATTCCCAATGGACAGCTTCTAAAACACATCTCTCTCCCTCCTCCCTTC
Source organism: Pachyuromys duprasi (assembly GCA_028658305.1). NCBI lineage: Eukaryota > Metazoa > Chordata > Mammalia > Rodentia > Muridae > Pachyuromys > Pachyuromys duprasi. The sequence goes on from CM053766.1 coordinate 121,303,100, forward strand.
TTCCTCTCTCTGTCTCTGTCCCTCTATATCTCTCTCTGTCTCTCTCTCACACACTCCCCAGCTTACCACACCTGGCCAACATCCACAGATGAGCAGTTTCAGGCTGATGGTCTGGGTGAGCCATTTTCTGAGACCACGTTAATTTGCCTTTCATATAGGGGTCATCATGGGGCACTGTCTTCTAAACCACCCACTTTCACCAAGACTCCAGCTCTTAAAAGGTCAGACCCAATTTTCATTTCCACTGATGTTTTAGACATAATGACCAGGGCAGTATCTGTCTCTATGGGGAAGAATGCATTTGAAGCACTGTGTTTCAGTGTTTTGCTTTTTGACAGGCTGGTAAGCCATGAATGAGGAAAAGTGTTCTTTGGTCATGGTCCTAGAGATCTTCAATAGTGCCTAAACATTCACACTTTGTTAGTGTGAATTTGGAGGCAAGGTTGATTAGTGATGGGGCTTGGCCAGCCAAAGTCAGGCTTGTGGCCTTCCTAGAGAGGTTTATTAACCTCCCAGAGATAAAAATTCTGCTTGGGTGAAACTTCCTGCAGCCTACCCATGACACACACGACACCGTTAGCACATGAAAATGTCAGTCATCATCCCGGCACTGGCTTGAATTCACTGGTGGGTAAAATGCTAGGCACCAGCGTGCAGAGAGTATGCCCTTTATAGACTATCCTCAAGGGGGCCTGGCAAACTGCATCTGATCCTGTTAGAAGCCTGATTTCTGCAGCAAATAGCAGGGACATAGAGCCCCAGTTCTGGTGCTTGGGAGGGTGGGAAAGGCTGGCTGAGCCCTCGCTGTTTCATGAGAGCAGGGCTTGCTCCAGTCCAAAGCTCTAGGAGAAGCCAGAGAATAGGTCTCTCAGGCCACATGGGGCCCAGCCAGAAGGCTCAGGGTGTGGCAGCCACAGACCACAGAGGCACTAATTAACGTGTTCCCAAGATAGCACATGAATACTGAATATCTTTTTAAAGGACTGATATGAGTTGGGAAGCATTTCTCAGAAATCATCTGTTTAGCCCCTCCTCCCTCTGAGTGCTCCCCTGTCTCCCAGGCTTGAATACACCTTCATTAATTTCATAAACATTTTGAAGAAACCTACTGTACTTCAAGCTATACAGGAAGAGGGAAAACTCCAAAGAGTAGAATACAGTTTGAATATCAGGGGCTTCTGCAGCTCTGGAGGGGAAGCAAATTTGGGTAATGAGTCAGACATGCAAAGTTCAGCAGGTCTGTACAGCCCAGAGGAAGGAGACTGTCTACTTTGGGAGTACCAGATCTATGGGATCTATGGAGACGAGCATGAAGACAGACCCACTGAAATAAAAATAAAAACCGTCCGTAGGAGGTTAAGCTGTGATTTGGAGAGAGAGAGATGTGTAATTCAACGTCCAAGGTCCACTGTGGTTCATAGAGCAAGAGGAAAAGGCTTCGCCAGAAAGAGTGAGAAACGGGTATAGGAACATGACAGGAGCAAAGAGGGTGCACGGCTTCCTCTTTACAGGCTGTTGACAGCTTCTCACCACAGGTTACATCACCATGCGTGGGTTCCGATTCATACTGTAGGGTACCTTGTTAGCTTACACTGTAGTTTGCATGTGTGTGTCCTGGAATTGGAGTTATAAGTGGTTGGGAGCTAGTATATGGGTACTGGGAATCGAACCTGGGTCCTCTGGAAGAGCAAATGGTGAGTGCTTTTAACCTCTGAGCCATCTCTCTTGGCCCCACATGGATGTTCTTAAAGGTAACTCGGGGCTGGAGACGTAGCTCAAGGGGTAGAGTGTTGGCCTAACAGGAAACCCTGGTTCAATCTCAAGCATCTCATAAACCAGGTGTGATGGTATGTGCCTATTATCCTAACACCTGGGAGGTGAGGCTGGCAGATCAGAAATTCAAGGTCATTCTTGAGCTCCAGACCAGTCCTTAGGAAGTAGCTGCTGTTCTCTCTACATACAGACTCTGAGCCTGCCCGGCATCTCCTCCACATTGGAGTTCTTGGAGAATTTTGTACTGCAGTGTTGGCAGAAGGGGAACAAACTCACTACTTTAAAAGATTAAAATCCTCGCCATGGGGTTGAAATGAAACTCTTGACCCTGCCAACAACATCAAAGTCAAGATTAAAGGCTGCTCTTAAGAAGTAAAGGCATGGCATGGATGGCTTTGGGTTGTGGCCTGGTTCTGCAGGGTTATCAGTATCCACCACTCTCCACACTGGTTATAATAGTAATACACTTTGTGTAGTCAGGTCTCTGGATGACCAAGTGGGTGGGGATAAGCTATTTCCACCTCCAATTCACTAAGGTAGACCAGTTAACCCAGTAGAGCATGGGTAACGACGTTTAGTTGTCTGTGAATTAATTGCCGGTTAGGAGTGCCAGAAGCTAACGCATGTTTTTTGGTGAGGAGGTGTGCCCAGAAATCTTGATGTCCATTCGGATGGGTTATCACTGTTTTTATTAGCTCAGTGGGCTGAGGGAGCCAGCTGGACCGTCCTCTGGGGTTAATGGACATTTTGGAAGATGGGTGAATGCAGCTTTGGCAGGGGGAAGATGCTGGAGCCATTTGTTTCCACCCAGGAGAGGCAGAGAAAAACTGTCCCCACTCGTCCTCAGGCCTGCTGGACCACTGTTCCACCCTTTCTGAAAGAGAGCCTGTTTTCCTATTTTCCTATTAGCAGAGCCTGGTTCTTTGGTGAAACTCCTAAGACAGTTTTCTTCCCTGGTTAGACCACATTTATGCTCAGATCTTCCTCCACGGAGAGATTGGGGTCAGGGCCGCATCGATCCAGCAGCCTGACATTACTGTGATTTCCCCACCACAGGGTGAGATAGCACACAGATTCCTCTCACTCCTGGGTGGATTAGCCACTCCTCACGGTAAGGTATGTAGGACTGTGCAAATAAACTCACTGTGGCTTCTGTATGTTTTCCCCTCCCCCCACCTATTTTTCCTTTCTCTTTGGTTGCACAGCATCCCTGGGAAATGATTAATTTGATGTTTCATTTAAGTACAGAACAATCTAGATGTTGAATAGGGGTACCAGCCCCAGACGCAAGAAAGCTTGAAATTAACGGGCCACAGCCACAGAAAGTAGAAGATTGATTTCATTTTCTTATCTTATGTTCCCTTTTTATGTCTTTCCCGACGTTAAAGGGAGATTAATTAATCCAGGCGCCATCTTTCTGCTGGCAATTTTATATTATGTTTGACTACTTAATAGAAATCGGAGTCATAGCCAGGCGACGCCGAAAGCATGTCCCAGAGGACCAGAGAGAAGTCGGTGTGTCATGGTGGCAGGCTTCATGACTACTGTCAGAGCCAGGAGGCAGAAAGTAAAGTATACTCCAACAGGCCTTCACTCATTCACCCGTTCCTCTATTCCACAGACATTTTCTGACAACCACCACAGAGCCAGGCATCTTTTTGCACTGCCTTCTCCTTGAGAGAACTTCAGGCTGCTCCCGCTTGTGTTTTTTAGGGTGATTTGGAACCAAAGTAAAATTCAGTAAATATTTATTGAACAGTGGCCATATGTTCAGTACCGTGCTAGCTGTGGGGGGAATACCAAAGGAGTTCAGCCACAGTTACTGAAGACCTCACATCTAATTGAGAAGAGGAGATATACGCCTGCAATTCAAGGCAATTATGGTAATGGTATGCATTTAAACACTGTGTGCCTGTTTACCCACGTTTTTGTATGACTCCCTCTGACACTGTTGGAATCTCTCAACAGCTCAGGGATGGAAGTTGGGGGGCTAGGATGAGACTTGCTTTGCAAATGATAAACACAGGCTTGGTGGGTTGGGACAGGTTCCCTCTGCCAGAAGGGCAGCCTGGACCTCAAATGCCCAGTCTGTGGTATGTTTCCATGAGCCAGCTGTGAAAATCAAATGCCCAAGGGTTAGGGGTGGGAACATGACACAGGGGGCTCCCAGAGCTGCCCAGTTAGGAGCTGATTCTGCAAGAGCCTGGTAATGCCAGTCTTGGTGGAAGTCTCACCTAAGACTTCCAGCAAGGGGCCCTATCACTGGCAATGGAGGAGGTCCCTGCCCCCGACCTATCCCTGTGAGAACTCAGAGCAACCCAGTGGGAGAAGACCCAGCATTGAATCCACTGCCTCCCCCCTCCCCCCCAAGGCCACACAGCCTATATATTCCTGCTGGAGCAAGGAGGGTTTTAGGGCCCCTCGCCTCCGACTGCACTGTGGTCAGGGCTCTGAGCAAGGATGTGAACCACTCAGATCTCCAAAGAGAAGCCTCCCAGGCTCAGCCACCCTCGAACAGCTCTCCTCTGTCCTCTTGTTCCGAGCTCAAAGGACAGATGACATCATTTCTCCTCAAGCCCATTAGAGACACAGATCGATGGCAAGAAATAAAGTTTAGATTTTTCAAAACTCTTTGCAGCAGATGGTCTCGGGAGACCAATTGCAGGCAAAAAGATGACAAGATTCCTAATTAAATATAATTAAATAAGCATTAAGAAGGAGGCTGCAGTGCCTTCCCATATCAACCACAGTGTGCCAGACGACCAAACCAAGGATGTCATCCCTTGGGAAAAGCCATGCAAGCCCTTGATGACTAAACCAGGAGAAAGGCGCAGGATTAAGAATTCAGCCAGTCTACAGGGATGTAGGACCAGAGAAATGATGAAGAGCAGACCCACAAAGAAATGCCCATTTGGGGGGCCATCCAAAAGGACCCCCACTCATATGCTGTTTTACATCCCTGTGCCTCTTTTCTTCCTGTAGACCAGTGTCTTATAATAAAAACTCAAAAAAAAAAAACCCTACACATACTGCATTTAAAAACTGCTTAACACTTTTTTAAAGCAAAAGCAAAACCCACAAAGTTAAAAAAAAAAACACTGTACATTTACCCATCTAGTTAATGAAACCCAGTGTATCTGAAATAGTATTCCAAAACGCAGTCTATATGAAATGTTGACTAAGTCGATGTCATTTTCCACTTAATTATTAATTTATTTATCTACCATGAGTCTGGAATCTGGTGCTTCCAGACTGAGAGCTCCTCTCCGTATGGACCAACTATACTGTGCACAGGAGGTAACACATTGGCTGCAGAGATAACCCAAAAGCCAGATTTAAGAACAGTGTCTGGGGGCTGGGGGTCCAGCTCAGTGTACAGTACTCACCAAACCTGCACAAGGCTAAAGACACTGTGCCTTTTGGTGTCATTAGTGCCCAGGAAATACGCCATTCCTATCAGGCAGTGCATCCAAAGAGAAGAATGGCTCTCCAGAGCTCCTAGCCATTATGTCTTCCCTTTCAAACCCCTTCCATTAGAACAAGCCGGGGTGCTGGGGTACTGGTCTGTGGAGACCACCCCTAGCCAAGGGACATAGGCAACTGATGGTTTCTGGGGAAGGAGAGGCCATTTTTCTTTAGCAATGCAGCTGCCAGTAAGGTGTCTATACCCCAGAAATGACAACATGGAGAGTACCCTCTCCCATGCTCTGGCAAACATCTCCTGATTCAGCTCAGCAGGTCACAGGAAGGGGAGAAGAGTAGACCTGACAGTGGTGGAGAGTTGTTAACTAAAAGGGAATGTGCAGTTTGCAGAGAGCACAGGCGGGAGGGGGCAGCGGTGGGGGGGGGGGGGAAGGAAGGTATAAGACAGGGCACCGGGTTGGGGGTGTGTGTGTGTGAATATGACCAAAATATCCATGCAAAAGACAAATCACATAAAACAACCAAAGTAGCAGAGCGGAGGTGAGGGGGCTGTCTGAGTGTTTCAATAGTGCTCTGGGAACAAAGGCCAGCTCGGCCCGACTCCCCCAGCTCGGCCCTAAAGCAATCAGTGGCTCCCAAGATTAAAATTCACCCACGGCCAAATTCTGTTATAAACAGTTGCGCTCCACCTGGAGCCTGGAAGCCGGCAGATGCAGCCCCTCTCCTGGGCATACAATGATGGAAACCCCTCCTCGCTCCGACGCCCCCAGCCTTTAAATCAGCCTTGATTCCGGCCTGACACCGAGTTACGGCACGTTTACGGAGCCTCTGTAGGGCTCTCTAAATTTTGTGGCTGTGGCTCATTCTCACCCAGCAATCCAAGTAAAAATAGCGCTATTGATCACGAGGCCATCGATAACATCAGCCCCGAAGGTGCACGTGTGCATCTTTAATTGCTTCGTCCCTTTTATGTCTTCAGATATTACCATACATGTCTGGAGGCCAATGGCCTCTGACTGTGGCCAAGAGAGACCTGTTCCAGGCGTGCAGGGAGCCGAACTTCCATGTGGGGCCCTGGGTTAGAAACCTGTCAGGAAATGCCATGCAACTATGCGTAATTTCTCATTGTCACCCCCCCTACCCCGACTCCCACCCCAGCCCTTCCCCTCCAAGCGATTAAGCTTCGTTTGCTGTAACAGAGAAGCAAAGTGGCGCTGCCCAATAAATTAATCAAGAAATAAGAAATGAGGGCCGCGGTGGAGTTGGGTGTTTGCACATCACACATGTGGAGCTCCAGATGTTGAGACTTAATTTTTGCCGCTATAAAAACCAAGAAAGAGGAAACTAGAAGCTGTTCCGGCTGACAGCCAGCCCTCCCTGCCGCACAGAGATGGCCCTGCCGCTTCTGGAATCCTCCTCCCTTCCCTCCCCTCCGGGCCTGTAACTAGAGAAGGGCTCCCCGTCAAGGTCTCTAGCACTAGCTTTTCTGGGGTCCAAGCGACTGTGTGCAATGTGAAGTGAAGTGATTGGCTCTGCAATTCGATAAGAAAGCTGCAAAATCAAAATTAATGCATGCTTCATTAAACACCTGCCAAAAGCAGCAAAGCCGCCTCCTCAGAATGCAGCCTTCCTGATAGAGGAATCATAAAGTTTCTTACGTTTGAGAAGACAGGCACGGGGATCCGGAAGCTGCCTATTGGTTACAGAATAAATCACAGGTAATTGAGACTATGATAAATTACCCAGAGCCAGATAATTTTAAAAGAGAAATCATTAAACTTCTTTCAAATATCTGCACTGAAAACAAATTTTCGTTAACGTGTAGATACGTTTTAATTTGTTTGATGTGTTTGGGAATGTCAGGAGCTAAGGAGGGGCATGGAACAAGCTTAAGTCTGCATCCTCCAGAGGCCCATCCGGTCTTGACTGAGTTGTTAGATTGCTTGCTTAGCATTCATGAGGCCCTGAGTTCAATCCCCAGCAATGCACAAACCAGGCATGGTAGCCCACACCTGTAATCCCAGCAACAGAATGTGGAGACAGGAGGATCGGAAGTTCAAGGTCCTCTTTTCCACATAGTCATTGAGAGGCCATCCTGGGCTACTTGAAAACCTAGCTTTTAAAATAAAAGGGGGCGGGGTTCCAGGGTAGGGACAAGTAGCACACAGAGCTCCCAACACTTGACATGGTTTGGAATTCCAAAGAGCACTGATTATAAGGCCTATAAACTCCAAAGGAGTCAATACCAAGTCTCTAGAAGTCTTGGCATGCTCCAAGGTCAGTGAGGTTGTGTGTCCTGCAGCTTCCCCCACAATTGAGCTGAACTCCTTATTTCCATGCCTGCCCACAGCCGAGGTTACAAGCTGGAAATGACGCTGGCCTAGGCACTGACACACTGTGCTGGGAACTGACTGATTGTTTTTTTGGTTTTTTGCAGGCCCCTCCAATGACCACCTGGGAAGGGGCCATGGTGACACGCAAATGCAGACATCCATACAAGGTCTGCAACCAGCAACATGCCTTGGAAGGATCCTGGCAGCTCATTTTTCCTTCCTACTGTATGCCACGCTGCGGCAGCATGAGAAGTGACTGTTCCTGTGTCTGAGGCCTGGAAGACAGCAGGTCTGCTGGGCACCCCACAGTGTCCAGGAGGCCCTGCTGCGCTGACTGATCAAGTCCTAAGCAGCAGTAGCATTGTGTGGAGAAACCTGCTGCAGAGAATATCCAGCCCAGCCTGCCTTCTGAAGCGTCTTCCTCACAATTCAAGGAGGGCTGAGCAACCTGGCAAAGTGTGGAAAAACAGCATGCTCAGACCTTGGGGCAGAGAAACACTGAGGGTTCTCCCAAGGGAGAGAAAATTGAGGTTTAGGTACCTGTTGGAACTGGGTGTGTTTGTGATCATGTCAGACTCTGATTGTAACTTGAAAGATGAAAGTGATTTCTGTTAATCATCCTTCTTTAAGGACCAAGCCTCCTCCAAAATGGCTACCCCCAAACCCTCACTTCTGTCACAGAGGTTTCCTGTACATTTTTCTTTTAAGGAGACTTGGTTCTGTCTGGGGAGGCCTTTAGACTAGTCTTTCAAATAAAATTATATCAGAAGACCTTAATGGTAGCTCGGGACTGAAAAGGATGAGGCCATGCGCCATGTGACCCTCTCATTTGCATTGTAATCGCCTGACTATCCTGGGAGGCGCCGGGATGGGATGGGAGATGTTCTCCAAGTGGCCCTGGGCTCGGTCACTGCAGGGCTGTGACAGCATCTGGATTTATGAATTAAGTGGTGACCTTGTAAGTATTGGTTTGGAGCCTTGTGATGGAGGCTGTGACAATGAGCATTGCGACACCTACGCTATCAGATGTAATTTGGGGGCCATAGGTGAAATTGCCTTGCGCTAGCTCAGGTTTGAGATTAGCTCACTGCAGAACAATGACTAATTTGTGTGTTCCTGTGAGCAGAGGGAACATTAGCCCTATCTTCCAGGAGATGAACCAAAAAGGTTAGATGAGGCTTGCCCTGATCCTCTGGGAAACGTTCCTGGCATGGGAATTAGAACCCTGTTGTTGTAAGCACCAAGTGAGAGCTAAAAGCTTCATCCACATGAAAAATTGCAGCCTGAAAAATCCCTCTGTGCTCAGACTGGAGAGAGAGACAAGACCAGGGACTGCAATGAAAGCAGGAGGGGGAGGGGCTGCCGCCAGCGCAGCCAGAGCAGCCAGAGCCAGCAGAGCACACCAAAGCCTAGTGACAAGCATAGCTGCACTCTGGGCTTCTTCCCTAATTCCAAATACCCGATTTGCAAAGATGAGCTGTGGAGAGGCATGCTGAGAGGCAAAACAGCTCAGCCAGTGTCCCCCAGTCCGCAGCTACAATATGCATGGAAGACCCAACATGGCCATTTCTGCAGGGTGTAGGGCAGAGCCCTGAATAAACAACGACCCTCACTGGCCTTCATACCTTTCCAGGAAACACTGTACAATTAGCCTTTCTTTTCCTTCACTTAAAAGTTGAACCGAAATTAATTTTATTTTCATAGGAGTCGGTTATAAAAGAAAGCCATAGTGCTCTGCTGGTGGGTAATTTCTTCATGATTAAGGAGGGGGCTGTTGATAAAACCGATGCTCATGATGGATAGAGACCTGTGTCTGGTGCTCCTTGAGGATTGCCGGTGCCTTGTGATGGGTTTTTCAGGCAAGGAATAGGCACCCTGGTATGAAAGCTTCCTGGATCACAGCCAAAAGAACAGAGGTAACTAGGGAAGCCAGGGCCACAGATGAGGGTCAGGGCGATATATGCAGCAGCTGGTGGTTCTTCCTGTCCAGAATGAATTTTGTCTTTTCTCATTAGTCCCTCAGTATTACTCGAAGCCTCTTGTCCAAGTCCATGCAAGGACAAATGCAGCCACCTCCCCCTTCCCCAAACATAACCAGCCTGGTCACTTATTATCATCTTGGTCCTGCTCCAGTGTAGAAGAGGTTCTCTCTTCAGGAAGGGGCAGCAAAGCCAGTGTGATGTCAGCCTGGCGCTTCTGATGGTCACTGTCAGCACCCTGCTTGACGTCATCCAAGAAGAGCTGAGGACAGAACCTTTCCAGAGGAATCCAAACCTGGGCAGCAAAGCAACCAACCCATATTTTAAAAGCCAGATGTGGTGGCACATGCCTGCATTCTCAGGGAGCAGAGACAGGAAGATCCCTGGAACTGAATGGTTAGCCAGTCTGGCTTACTCAGAAAGCCCCAAGCAGTGAGAGATCCTGTCTGAAAATCAACAAGTTAGACAGCACCTGAGGAACAACACCAGAGGTCAACCTTGGCTTCTACATGAATGTGTGCGCACACACACACACAGCTACAGAGTGTGCACTGCACAAGGTCATGAAACTAAAGGAACAAGCGGGGTGGAAGGTCAGTTCCCACCCTGCTCAGGAAGCCATATTCCTGGCGGAACACTGCTTTTTACTTTGCAGCAAGACATGAGCTACTCCTCAAGTGGGGAGAACCTGCAAGGGCTTTTCCCCAGGGAGTGTACCGCCCTCCAGTTCATGAGCAAGGGCCACAGGGGTTGGCAATGGCCTGGACATACTAGATTTGGCAGCATCCTGACTCAGGTGCCCCAGTTAAACACACCCATAGGCAGTTAGTGGGTCACTCAGGTTAAAAAGATGAAGAAGGGACAAGAGTTAACAACTCTGGTCAACTACAAAGCAGGAGTGTGCCGGAGGCCTTCTGGGAGAGAGAGGTACGTGGGACAACAGCAATCAGGCTTTAAGTCCAATCAGAAAACAGATGGTTACTCTAATGTTTGTGTCGCTTACCCCAGGGGGCATATCTTGCCAAGCTAGTTATTACTGTAGCTCTCGGGGTTCATGGTGTTACTGATGATTACTTTTCACCCAGCTTTTTATGAGAGAGCTGTGGATCCAGGCTCAGGTCTTCATTATATGCTTGTGCAACAAGCATATAATTGACTGAGCCACCTCTCTAGCCCTCCTCCACCTGTTTTTGTTTCGTTTTGTTTTGTTTTTAATAAAGTTTTACTGGGATGTGGGAAAGCCTTTCTGTTTACAGATCATCTGTAGGGCTGCTTTTGTGTTACAATGGCAGATCTGGACACAGAAGTCTCTCCTCATCCAGAGGCGAGGCAGCCCACCCGTGCATAAATACCTGTGGCATGCTCAGAGCGGTGGCTTGAATGGAAGGTGTGCCTGATAGGCTCATGCATTTGAACACTTGGTCCCCAGTGGGTGGTGCTGTTTGAGGAGGTCATAGCACCTTTAGGAGGTGCGGCCTTGCTGGAGGAAGTAGTCAACGAGGTCAGTCTTTGAGGTTTTTATTGCCTGGCCCCAATCCTGTTACTGCATTCTCTCTCTCTCTCTCTCTCTCTCTTTCTCTCTCTCTCTCTCTCTCTCTCTCCTCTCTCTCTCTTCCCCCTTCCCTTCCCTCTCCCTCTCTTCTCTCCTTCCTATAAGTTTGTCAGCTAGATCCCTGTCCCTGCTGCCACGCCTTCCCCATTGTGACAGAGACTACCGCTCTAAACCCTTTCTCCAGCTGTTTTTTTGTCAGAATGTTTTCGTTTTCTTTTGGTTTATTTTTTAATCCCAGCAATAGTGTTGGCTACTTCTCTTGTGGCTGTGACAGAATTCAAGCATACCAGTCAGAAACATGAGTCCTCATGGGAGGAAAGCATGGCAGCTGGGAGCCACACAGTGCTGAGGCAGGAGCTTTCTGCTGGTGCTTCTCACATCGTGGTGGGTCCAGAAGCAGAGAGCCAGACTGGAAACAACACAGTCTAAACCCTCAAAGAAGGGTTTTTGTTGTTACTTCATAACTGCAATTTTGCTACTGTTAGGTTGTAATGTAAATATCTGATATGCAGGATACCTGATAGGTGACCCCAAAAGGGGTCATGACCCACAAGTTGGAAACCACTACTCTAGAGCAACATGTGGCCTCCACTGTACAGAAAGAAGCAAACTGAGAGTCAGAGAGGTCAAGTCACTCATCTCAGGTCACACAGTAAGAATGAGTCAGAAGCTGACTCCAGTTACTCACTGCCTGAAGGTTTTGGAACATCCTCCTAACTCAAGATAGCTCCAGGAGTAGAGAAGTGCTCACACTGTGAGCCTGTGGAGACATTTCATATTCAAACCACAAGAGCACTGGACTCCGTGTATCACTGTGTCTTCTCCCACACCTCATAACAATGCTGAGGGTGACTTTATGCAGTGACACAGTGAGCTTAGCAACAATGACCAAGCATAACTACAACAGGGCCGGACAGACGGCTCTGCAGTTAAGAGCACTTGCTGCTCTTGCAGAGGACCTAAGTTCAGCTCCCAGAACACACATTGGCTGGCTCACAGCTGCCTGTAACTCCAGCACCAGGGAAACCAATGCCCTCTTCTGGCCTCCAAGGGCACCAGCACTCATGTGCATGTACTCATATGCAGGCACACATTTTTTAAAATTTAAAAATAAATATTTTATGTAGGAGAAAACAAGTAACAGGACAGGAGCCTACCAGAGGGCCTCTGAAAGACTCTACCTAGCAGTGTATCAAAGCAGATATTAACACTCAAAACCAAACCTTCGACAGAGTGCAGGGAATCATATGAAAGAAGGGGGAGTTAGTATGACCTGGAGAGGACAGGAGCTCCAAAGGACCAAATATATCATGCACAGGGGTCTTTTATGAGACTGTTTCTCCAACCAAGGACCATGTATGGATATAATCTAGAACCCCTGCTCGGATGTAGCCCATGGTAGCTTAGTATCCAAGTGGGTACCCTAGTAAGGGGAACAGGGACTATTTTGGACATGAACTCAATGGCTGGCTCTTCCACCCCAACCCCCGAGGGAGGAGCAGCTTTGCTAGGTCACAGAAGAGGACATTGCAGCCAGCCCTGAAAAGACCTGATAAGCTAGGGTCAGATGGAAGGGGAGGAGGTCCTCCCCTATCAGTGGACTTGGAAAGGGGCAGGGAGGACATGAGAGAGGGATGGTGGATTGGGAGGGAATGAGGGAGAGGGCTACGGCTGGGATACAAAGTAAATAACCTGTGATTAATATTTAAAAAATTAAAATGATTTTAAAATTTTAATTAAAAAAATAAATAAATCTTTTTTAAAAAATAGCTAGAACAGTGATAACAACCTACTACGTCGATACTGGCAGCATGTCTTCTCTTGTGGTTTGGGTTATTATTAGGCATAATGAGGGCTAATTTGAACCAAACCCCATGACTCCAGGACAGTTGGTAATAGTGACAGAAACTATGGGACTAGAAGTTACTCAGAGTAGGTGTGTGGGGACAGGGATATCTCATCAAAACAGGGTCAGCTATACAAGTCCATCACACAACTCAAAATAACATGCAGCTCAACATGCAAATGATTTACCTCTGGAATCTCCCATATACTACTATCAGACCATAATCAACCATGAATTGCTGAAACTGAGGAAAGAGAAAGAAGAAATGTCAGATGTGCCATCCCATAAACAATGTCTTCGTTTTATCATGACATTTTCATACATGTATATTTATAATGTATCTGGGGATGCACATGTAGGTGCTTGAGTCTGTGTGGACACGCTTTTTGTGTGTATGGAGACTAGCATTAGATATCTTCCTCCACCTCGTTTTGAAACAGGATGTCATGAACCTAGAGTTTCATCAATTAGGCAAGAATTGATAATGAGTTCCAGGGATCCTCCTGTCTCAGTTTCCCCAGCGCTGGCATTGCAGACATGTACCAATGCACCCGTGTTTTTATGGGGGTGCAGGGGATCCCAATTTAGGTTCTCATGCTAGCCCAGCAAGCACCTTACCGCCTAAGTCTGGTCACCACTATCAAGCCCAGTCTATTTTGCTCATATTTAACTCCCCTGTCTTCCTCCTGCTTGCACTGATGCTCCTCCTCCCAACTAGTTCCCCTTTTGTTTTCAGCTCTTTCAAAACAAATCTCTTTACACTCAGTCTATCCCTCTGGTTTGCCCCATATCAGGGTACTGTCTAAACTGACAAACGAGGAGCCTTCAGCAAAAGCAGGTTTCTGTAGTAAACCCAAGAGGAGCACACACTGGAGCCAAGGCCAGGCAGCTGGGCCCCACTGCCACACCCTTGGTCTCTGTGGTCCCTGACTGTAGCTCGGAACCTTCCCTCTTACATCCTCTGTGACTATCAAGGAGCCTGGGAAGAGAAAGAGGTGTGGAAGCAGCGCTGTTCTTTCTAGCAAAAGCTGGCTTAGAAATTCCAGCCACAGTTGGATATGGGTTGAGTTGGGTCAAGGATTCACAAAGCATAACTTGAGTTTTATTGGCCCTGTGTTGATGGATGAGGTCTTTGAAGGAGCTAGCAGAGGCCTCACCCCATGCATCTGGGGAAGATTTGTGGGCACATTTAGATGAGGGATCTCTTGGAGCTCCCATGAGTGTTTAAGTTGACTTGCTTCAAACCAAGATCAAAGAGCAGGCTAGAGAGATGGTTTCACTGATTTGTATAAATCAGCCAGACAAACCGTGGCCTTGACAACTACTGATGTTTCTCCAGTTGGAGGTAACTGTTGAAGGACCATGGCAGGCAGCCTCAGAATGCTGAGCCCCTCCTTGGGAAAGAACTGTGGGGCAACATCGATCACCCAGTGCCTGGCTTCACCGTGACTGTGTCTGGAGCCGTAATTGAAGAGGCTCCGAGGTCTATTTCTCCTGCATCCTTCAACCTCTCAGACTGGATTTGAGTGATTATTTTGAACACTAAGGCCGTATATATTTGTCGAGCTTTCAAATGGTCACAGACATTGTCTTGTTTCAACTTCATAAGAATAAGATGAAATGATGGGTGCATCCAAGACTCTTGTCATCTTGCTGAGGAGAAATGGAGGCTCAGGGGTATCAAGACCTTGGTCTTGCCCAAGGTCATCTGCTACATGGCTGCTAAAAGCGGCATGAGGCTTAGTGGCATCCCCCGCTCCATAGATCTCCTGTATCTCCTGTCCTTCCTACATTCTGAATGGCTCTAGGCATGCCTGCTCCTACACTGGGCACATTCACCATCTCTTGCTGTCTGTAAATGTTCCCTGCTCTACACATCTTCTTCAGCTTTGTAAATGCTGCGGATGGTGGAAAGCATAGCAAAATTGCCTCAGAGAGTTCTATCAGTGAGCGTTTATTGTGTGCACACCAGCTAGCATCTAGAGACTTCACACCCCCAAATTTTGTTTCTTATCTGAGATGCTTCCCATACTGTCGAGAAGATCATCGCCTGTGCCTCTCCCTCTGACCAGCCGCTTTAATTCTCCAGGCCAGTGGTTCCCAACCTTCCTAATGCTATTTTTTAATACAGTTCCTCCCATTGTGGTGACCCACAACCATAAAATCGTTTTTGTTGTTACTTCATAACTGCAATTTTGCTGCTGTTGGGTTGTAATGTAAACATCTGATATGCAGGATACCTGATAGGTGACCCCAAAAGGGGTCATGACCCACAAGTTGGAAATCACTACTTTAGAGCAACATGTGGCCTCCACTGTACAGAAAGAAGCAAACTGAGAGTCAGAGAGGTCATGTCACTCATCTGAGGTCACACAGTGAGGATGAAGCAAAAGCTGATTCCAAAGGTTTGTCCCTAAGCCTGCACTCCCCAAATCACATCTCCATCTTGCTGACCACCTGTTGAAGAAGCTTTGGGTTGTTTTGCTTCCCAGCATTCATTGCATTACATGTTATTAGTTTAATTAAGCACATGTTGCTTTTACTAGAAAAATCTTCATTTTTAAAAGAAATTGAATTGGAGCCAATTTGGAAGTATAAGCTTGTCATCCTAACTAGTCAGGAAGTTGAGTACAAATTTGAAGGCTGTACATACATACATAAAATAATAAATAATAACAATAATAATAGTAATACAGAGTGATAGGGGAAGATGCCTAAGGTCTAATTCTGATTTCTATATGTGCACGCATAGGCACATTGTACACATACCAGTATACACACATACACTCTCAATCACTCCTTACAATACACAAAACAACACAATAAGGTCTTATAAGAAGCCATTGGTCATCAAGTTAATTTTAAAATGTAATTTTTTAAAAGGGGAATTCTAACGCAGGTATCATGCATGGGTGGACAATGCTATTCTGAAAAGTCATGGGCTACTAATGAAAACTACAATGAGTTAGGTCAGGAAGGCCACAGAGGTCTCCAAATCAACACAGGCTATTGCTATTGCCATTGATGAGCTGCCATGGGTACAGGGTGAGGGTCATTCCTGTTGCTGAAGATACCGCATGCTTTGGCTATAACTCGTAAGGGAACAAATCTCAAACAAACCAGGAAAATTGCTCCCTGATGTCTACCTTTCATAATACCAGAAGGTGTTATGTGGGCTTTTGGAGAGAAAAAACAACAACACATTAATAGTATTATCCAGCAGTGAACTCTCCCTGCTACAAATCATGTATTTGTGTGCTGGCTGGTACAATAGTGCAACAGTGATTACAGAAATAACCAATTATTCTCTGATTGTACTTAAGGCCTACTCCACAGGAGGAAATTCACGCCTGGTATTGTAATCTAGTTCAAAAGTCCATCTTAGTTTCCCAGCGTGGAGCCTACTATTGTTATTTTGCTAAATGCTCATACTGAAAATTTGCCTTCTAAACCTTTGTGTTTATTTCCATAGATGCGGCTGCTGTCAACTTTGGCCAGAAAAGCTTCCTTTTCCAGTGGGCAGCAGTCAACAGTGAGATACAGAATTGTCAAAGTCCTGTGCATGAGAATGTTCAGTTCTAAACAGAACAAACTGATCAATCCCAGTAGCAATAAGGCTTGGGAACCACTGAAAAAGAGCATTTAGGAAGCACATAAGAGCTAGAATATGAGGAGAAGTGCTGTGGGGTGTCTTCTCTCATGGCATGGCTGTTATAGTCATTAACTCATAGCAGCTGACATTACCTTAAAAAGACCTGTACAAAATCAAAACAGCCAAATCTCAGCACATAGTGGGTAAATGACTTGCAGGTCCTACCACCTACCAAAAAGCAATAGGCAGTGGATATTCAATAGGATAAAATGGACCATTCTTTTTGGAAGATGGAGGGTCTATTGAGTTACCCATGCTACAGTGAATGGCACACACCACACATATATGGGGAATGCTAACTGAACTTAGTGAGTTTTAAAATAACAGCAATAGCACACACACATACACACACACCACAAAAGAACCATAGCAAGAAAGAAAGAAAAAGAGAGAGGGAGGGAGAAAGAAAGGAAGGAAGAAAGGAAGGAAGAAAGAAAGAGAGAGAGAAAGAGAAGAAAACCGTCAAGGAGACAGAAAAGGGATATGAGAAAAAATAAGGAGGGGAATATGGGGAAAACAGCTAAGATTAGGGGCCACTTAAGAGATGATATGGAAACCTACTAGAGTAGAAGCTTCTTAAAATACATACAAAAGAAAACTGAATGGAATCACCAAATAACAAGGGAGATAAAGGCCCAAGTAGACATCTCTCTCCACCAACAGAAACCTCCAGTGCCAGAATTGAGTAACCTCTTGAGTTGTTGGCTGAGAGGCCCCATGGAAACCCCAAAATAACTCAGGTAAGCTGTTGGTTGCTCTTCACAAATTATATTAAGGCCATACTGCTAAAGATATAACCTACATAACTTATTGAACAGGGAGACATTGAGCTGGTGCTACCTACAACATTCACAACTCCTGAGTAGTGATCATAGTACTGAAAGAGACTCCGCCCACCACAAAAGGGGAAAGAAGAATACCAACCCAAATGAAAAACAAAGAAATCTTGGCTATTCAGTGGTGACATGTCTGCATGATGTGCTGGTACAATAGTGACACAAACACTGTGAGAGTAATCAAGCACAACCACAGTTCGATTTAAGGTCCACAATGGGAAGACAGCAATAAAATGACTCCTAAAGACATGCTGCTGTACACACGGAACAGTGTCCTCCTCTGCCATCATCAGAGAAGCTTTCTCCTACAGCAGATGGGAACACATCCAGAGACCCACAGCTGGACAATGCAGAGAGACTAAGAGACCTTGGAACACTCAGTCCTAAAGGAAGTGTCTCTATCTAATCCCTCCCCTCTGGACTCAGGAAACTGTTGTTGAACATTAATATTTACTATTGATTTATCTTTTAGTTAAGCAGACCTGTATACCCAAATCATCACACAGAAACTGGGATTTATTTAATTAGCCTAGAGCACAATACTGGACAATAGTTTATCCACCCTAAACCTCCAAGCCTGCACAGTTTCCTACCATCCAGATTCACCTATTATACTTGCTTTTAGTCATATGTTAGGTCCGGTCCATCTCTCCACGTGGTTCCAAGACCTCTCCCCCAGATTCACTCTCTTCCCTCTTCCTTCCAGTCTGGACCAGGATGTCCCACCCTATCCTCTCCATTGCTCAGCATTGTGGCTGGTTGTTTTAATTGACAATATAGAGAACAAATGATGACATGTTTACACAAATTTAAGACAGGTGATGCTTAGAATAAGAATCACAATGCAATGTCCAATTGAAATCAGATAGTGAGGGAGGAGAGAAATCAGCATTTTAATGAATAAAGGTAAATTGTATACATTCCAAAGGACATTGTACCAACAGGGAACTTGATGAAAGAGGAGGCAAAAGGATTGTAAGAGCCAGAGGGAAAGAAAGAAACCGAGGAAACAAGACCTTCTAGACAGGACAGGGCTGAGGCACACATGAACTCATGGAGACTTTGCAGCATGCAGAGCCTGCACAACTCTAATCCAGAAGAGGTCCCAGCTCTGAGATGGAAAGCAGACACTGGCCATCTGTAAAACAGAGGATGTCTACAATTGACTACCACTTCCAAAGAAATGTCAGTTTTCTCCACTGCACATATAATCCGTACTTAATGGCAGGCCCCAAGCCCAAGAGAAGCTGGCCAACACAAAATGAACTCAATTGTATTTTGTTTTGTTTTGTTTTGGAATCATAATACATTGTTTGACTTTTGTTTTGTTCTGTTTTGTTTTTGCCTTTCAAGCTTATGGATGGCTGTGTGTATGAGTCTCTTAAGCTTATTCTTTGTTTTTGTTTTTTCCTGGTTTTTCTCTATTTTATCCCCTTCTGATTTGTTTCTGGGTTTTGTTTTAATTTGTTTTTAGGAGTCAGTTTGTTCCTAATGAGGAAGAGAGGAAGAAGGGTTATGGATTTGGATGGGAGGAAAGATAGCTCCCTATCTGGAAAGAGTTGGGAGAGGGAAAAATGTGATCAGAATATACTGTATGCAAATTATCTATTTTCAATAAAAATTGAAATGAGAAAAGGTAAACAAGCATTACCATGATCACCACCAACAGAAAAGATGAAATGATTAGTAATTGATTACAAAGAGAACTTTTATTCACTCTTAAAGTGGCTCTTAGCACTTACATGTTCTTATCAATAAAGTTTTATTGGAGCAGCCACACTGGTTTGCTTAGGTCTGTGGCTTTGCCTCACTGTTTTGGGTTATAAGAGCAGACTTTCTATGTTCTGTATGAGACCCACTTCACGATGACATGAAAGCAATAAACATTTGACAGAGATTCATGGTTTAAATTTCAATTATTTTGTCTTTTTCCAAGTTAGCGGGAAAAATTGAATTTCTCTCATGGCGCTAAAAGCAGAGTGACCTACAGCTCCCTCTAACCCATGTGACCCCAGAAACCGCCAAACTGCGCTATGCTTCCAGGTTTGGGAAATCCTGATTTGTGTTTTCCCAATTTAATGTAGTTACAAAAATGTCCAACTCACTAGACTCCCCTCCTTCTACTGTAGCTTCTACTTTATTCTTCTGGCCCTCGATGCTCTATTTAACATTTAAAAATATGTCATGGGCCTGGGATTCCACATTTTGAAGATTTGAAGAAACCCTACCCATAGGGTAGGCCATCACAGGCACTGGCACCATTTTGTGGAGATGAAGATGTCCATGTCCTCTGGCTTCTCCCTGATCCCAGACAGAGTCTCTGGGACCAGATGACATTGCTCTTCAGCTCCTGTTTAGACCTGCCACATGACAGCAGGCACCTCCTTCAAGAAACAAAGATTTTACTTTTCAGGCAAGGTGTGCTGGGGGAATAAAGGCTCAAGTCAGGACATAAGCAATGTGTGCAGGCTCAAATAACCTCTGAAGTAACTCAGAAAATCATGCAGTTATCACCACCCTGACTTCCCATAACCATAGCTTCTCATGAAATAGCAAACATTTTCTGAACTGGTTTCTTTAAAATTCACCCACTCAGCTTCCATTCTGACATATTCTCGGTTAGCTATTCTACCATGCACTCATCTATCCATTTAACCTTGTGTTCGTTCATTCATTCACCCATACATCAATACATTCATCTATCCATCCATATACACATACACACATACATTCATACATACATACATACATACATACATACATTCGTATATGCATACATCTCTTTTACTTTCCACATATGCATCTTTTACAATGGGCTAGAGAAACTTCTCTCCACAATGGGCAGCATAGAAGAGAGCGTAAGAGACTAAGTACTCAGCCCTAAATGGGAATCATCTTAATCAACTGCACTCTCAGAGAACATTGAAGGAGGAAGATGTAGCAAGAAGGTGAGAGGCAGGAAGTGAGGATGAGTGCTGTGAGGTGCAGCTTTCTTCATGACATGGCTGTTGTAGTCATGAGCTCACAAAAGTTGGCATTCCCTGAACTAGACCTACACAAGGTCAAGACAGCCAAAGCCCAGCACATGCTAGGTAGGTG
Organism: Pachyuromys duprasi; assembly: GCA_028658305.1. Classification (NCBI taxonomy): domain Eukaryota; kingdom Metazoa; phylum Chordata; class Mammalia; order Rodentia; family Muridae; genus Pachyuromys; species Pachyuromys duprasi. The sequence continues at coordinate 121,323,593 of CM053766.1, forward strand.
ATCACCCTTACTGAGAAGCTGTGGGCAATGCAGAGTTCCTGGGGAAAGAGGAACAATTCTTTCTTAAAGATGTAATATCTATTAAGCTTCCTATGCTACAGTGAATGGTCTACACCCCACACATATGGGAAGCACAAAATGGAATTAATTTTAAGATAAAAACAAAAACAACACATGTATACACACAAGAATATACAGACTCGCACATATGCACACACATACCCCTCCAACACAACCCACCAAAGAACAGCAACAAAAACTGTCATGAGGGAGGAAAAGGGTATATGAGAATGAATAAAGAAGGGAATAGGAGAAGGGACAGATAAAATAAAAAATCACTTGAGGGGTCATATATGAAACTTTACAGTAGAAGTTTTTAAAATTACATACCCATTGTAATATATGTGTGTATATATATTTATATACACACATTGTGTGTTGATGTGCGTGAGTAGTGTGTGTGTATTTAAAAGAAATCTAGATGGCATCAACAATTGAAGGGTAGGAAGAAGTCTTAACTAAGATATCTCTTGCTATCCAATAAAACATCCATTGTCATGATTGAGTTACATCTAATTGACTTGTTGGCCAAATGGCCCCATGGAAACCCCAAATAACTCATGCTTTTTCCAAGGCCGTCGCGTACTCTTCGCTGATGATGATAAGGCCATATTGCTGAAGGTGTCAGGCAGAGAATTTATTGAACATGGAGAAGTCAAGCTAGTTCTTTTTAGAGGCTTCAACCCTACTGACTAGTGAGCAAGATTCTGAAAGATACTCAGCACACTACCAGAGGTGAAAGGTAAATACCAACCTAGATTTCAAAAAATATCAGATTTCAAAAAACTCAATGCTGACCTGACTGCATGTTTCACTGGTACAATAGTGGCATAAAACTTGTGGGAGTAGCCAATCACTAGCTGGTTGGATTTAAGGCCCACTTCAAAAGATGGGATCCTTGCCTGGCACTGCTCTGGTGGCCAAGAACATAAGAATCTATAGACCAGGAACCTGGGGAGAAAATAAAATACTTCTGTTCCACTAAAGGAAGACAGCAATAAAATGACTCCTAAAGACATGCTGCTGTACACACGGAACAGTGTCCTGCCCCGCCATCATCAGAGAAGCTTTCTCCTACAGAAGATGGGAACATATCCAGAGACCCACAGCTGGACAATGCAGAGAGACTAAGAGACCTTGGAACACTCAGTCCTAAAGGAAGTGTCTCCATCTAATCCCTCTGCTCTGGGCTCAGGAAACTTTGCAGAAAAGGAATCAGGAAGATCATAAGAGCCAGAAGGAAATAAAGAAACTGAGGAAACAAGACATTCTAGACAGGACAGGGCTGAGGCACACGTGAACTCACGGAGACTGTGGCAGCGTGCACAGGGCCTGCCCAGCTCTAATCCAGAAGAGGTCCCAGCTCTGAGACGGGAAGTGGAAAAGGGCCATCTGTAAGACAGAGGCTGTCTACAACTGATTACCACTTCCAAAGAAAAATCAGTTTTCTCCAATGGGGTCTCATTGCATTTACAATTACGCTTAAAGGAAGGCCTATGCCCAGGAGAAGCTGGCCAACACAAAATGAACTCAATAGTCTTTTTGAAGGGTTTTTTTCCCCCTCATAATGTTTTGTGTGAGCACTTTTTTTCCCTATAGGTCTTTTCTTAATAATTATGATGGCCAATTTTATGGGATTTCTGTATGTACAAGTTTATGGATAGCTGTGTCTATGTGTTTCTTATTTTTATTCTTTGGCTGATTTTTTTCTGTTTTTGTTTTTTTTGGTTCTTTTGTCCTATTCTGATTTGCTTCTGGGTTTTGTTTTGTTTTTAGTAGTCAGTTTGTTTTCTAATGAGAAAGAGAGGAAGAAGGGGTAGGGATTTGGATGGGAGGAAAGGTAGGGAGGATCTGGAAAGAGTTGGGAGAGGGAAAAATATGATCAGAATATACTGTATGCAAAATATCCATTTTCAATTAAAATTAAAATGAAAAAAGGCTTCACCATGATCACCAACAACAGAAAAGATGAATTGATTAATAATTGATTACAAAGAGAACTTTCATTCTCTCTTAAAGTGGCTTTTAGCACTTACGTGTCCTTATCAATAAAGTTTTATTGGGGCAGCCACACTGGTTTACATATGTCTGTGTCTTTGCCTCACTGTTTTGGGTCAAATAAGAGCAGACTTTCTATGTTCTGCATAAGACCCACTTCGCGATGACATGAAAGCAATAAGCACTTGATAGAGATCCATGGTTTAAATTTCAGTTATTTTGTCTTTTTCCAAAGTTAGTAGGAATGTTCTCTCCTGGTGCTGGGTGTAGACACTGGAGTGACCTACAGCCCCCCTAACCCACGTGATTCCCTGAAACAACCAAACTGTTCTGTGCTCCCAGGTCTGAGATATTCTGATTTGTGTTTTTTCTATCTTATTGTAGTTACAAAAATGTCTAGCTCAGTCCCTTGCTTCCACTTTATTCTTCTGGCTCTAGATGCTCTATTTAAACTTTTTAATATGTCATGAGCCTGGGATTTCACATTTTGAAGATTTGGAGAAACTCTACCCACCATCACAGGCACTGGCACCATTTTGTGGACACAAAAGTGTCCTGCCTTCTCCCTGATCCCAGGCAGAGACTCTGGGACTGGCTGACACCGGTCTTCAGCTCCTGCTTGTACCTCTCTTAGGAACAAAGATTTTTTTTCCCTTTCTTTTCAGCACATTGCGTGGCAGTGGAGGCCCAGACAATGTGTGCAGCTTATGTTTCTTTGATGAGATATCTGCTCCTATCTGCCTGCAATTACTTGGCTTTTGAGTGTTATCCTTTTTGGGGTGCATTTCATACATCATATATCTTTCTTACATACTAGATGTCTTTCTTAGCCAACATCCCTAGTTTATCATTTCTCTCATTTCGTAGCCTTTTGTTTTTTCAGTTTGTTTTGTTCTGTTTGAGACAAGGTCTTACTCTGACTTGTCTGGAACTCTTTATGTAAGGGTAGAAATCAGAGACCTGTCCCTGCCTCCCATATGCTGGGATTAAATTGAAGGCATGTGCCAGCAGCAATCGTATTAATATTTTTATTTTTTTAAGACAAGGTCTTACCTAGTGGAGGCTCTCATTGAACTTATTTGAATTTGTTTTGTAAGCTAAAGATGGCCTTTAAGTCTTGACTGTCTGCCTTTGCCTCCCAAATGCTAGGATGATAGGTATATGTCAGCATGGCTGCTTCGTACTAATTTTCTTACAGTGTTTTGAAAAAAAAATCATACCTGATTAATTTTGATGACAATTTGTTATGTTTTCTTTTATGGACTAAAGTGGAAGTTGTAAATAAACCCTGTACAATGTGCTAACCTTCAGCCATCAGGTAAATACAAACTAAAACCCCAGCGTTGTGTTACTCCACTCCACAAGACCAACAAACCCAGGAGGTCCTGACAGCTCCAGATACCACTGGAGATGTAGGGGAAAATAGTTTGCATCCACAGGTGGCATTTATAAAAGTGGACTTTGGAAGATAGTTCAGGAGTTATGTACAGTTCAACATCCATTCAGCATGTAACACAGAAATCTCATTTTTATAGACACTTTCCTACAACCACAACAACAACAAAATGAATATTCCAATCCACACAAAACACGTACATGGCTGTTTTACAGGAGCTTTACTTAAAACCTCCAAGTCTAGAAATAACTATTTCATCTCTCAGAAAACCATGGAATTTTCCTACCATTGACCCTAGCTGTCAATTCAAAAGCCTAAAGTACATTTAGCGCAGGCAGACACCAGAACCATCACAGAATCAGTACTTGGTACTGTGTGCTTCCCCTCCAGAACATGAGCCACCAGTGACTTCAAGGGCTGGGAGTAAGAAGGCTTGTCACCCCCTAAAGAGGTCTGAGGGGTGGTGAAACACTTCTCCACATGCCCATGGTTTCATGCTGAATCTGGTCATAGAGCCATTCAGGAAAAGGCTTTAAGTGGTATCTCTCATAGCGAGGAGAAGATGAGCAGCTCCTTTAAATCTTACGTGTGTGTGGTGTGTATGCATGCACACATGTTCATGTGTGTGAGTACAGGTGAGTGTGCCAGGCATGCCTATGGAGGTCAAAAGACAGCAGCCCCCAGTGATGGCCCTTGCCTGCCACCTTATTTTGAGGCAGAGTCTTTGCTGTTGTTTCCCATGCACACCGAGCTGTCTGGACCACAAGTTTTCAGGAATTCTCATATCTCTTCCTCTCCACCTCCTTCTCCCTCCGCAGGAGTACCAGGGTTGCAGCCAAGTACTTATGTGCCTGGCTTTACCTAGATTCTGAGGCTCCAACTCAAGTGCCTATGCTTTCACAGTGTGATGGTTAGTTTCAACTTGACACAACCTAAAATCACCTGGGTAGAGTCTGGACGAAAGACTGTCTACAGTAGGCTGGCCTGTGAGAATGTCTGTGGGAAGCTGTCTTAATTATGTTCACTGAACTGGGGAGAGCTGTCTACCTGAGAAGCACTGCTCCTCGGGCAGGGGGTCCTGAGCAGCACAGAGCTGGGAAATTGAGCTCAGCACAAGCAAGGAAGTGTAATTATTCTCTCTGCTCTTAACTGCTGGTGTGTTGTGAGCAACTGTCACAATCTCCTACCATTGTGACCTCCCTGCCATGATAGACAGGGGCCTGGAACAGTAAGCTAAAACAATCCCTTTCTCCACTAAGAATGGGAGAGAATGTTTTTCTTTTTCTTTTTCTTTGCTTGTTTGTTTTGTCAGAATATTTGTGAGGGGGTTCATCACAGCAACAAGAATGGAACACACAGTGAGAGCTTTACCCACTGGGCCATCTCTGTAGCCTGTGATGGGCCTTTTATTAGGGCAACATAAACATAACATTGAGACCAGATGTTCCACGGTGCGGGCTCCTTGCTCTCTAGCTCGCACCTGAGGACTTCTTACTGAAGAAGGGCTTAGCGGTTCTGAGGTACAGTGGCGTTCAGAGAGTCTCTCTTATACAATGCCACTGCGAGAGGAATCAAGGATGCTGCCTGCCCTGTCCCTTGAGTATCTGAAGTCATCTCAGCTACCTCTAGTAGAAAATAACACATTGCCACTGAGCCCAAGGGGTAGAGCCTCAGTGGCCTTCTAGCAGTTTCCTACTTCCTGAAGCAGGTGTGCATTGCAGTGTCCTTCCCTGGCCTTCGTCCTGAAGGCTGTGCACCTCCTATGTGGAAGCATTGCAGCCTATGGGCACTGGACCTCCTATGGAAATCTGCACTCTCTCTAGGGTCTTCTGGAGTCAGACTCAAAGGCCCCTCCTCTCCTGGCATAAGGACCCTGGGGTAGATTCGGATTTCATGATGCTCAGCATCCCTCCTCAATATTCACTGCGCTGGGAGAAAAACCCATCAGAACCCTGCCTGCCCATTCTCACTTTGAGCCCTGAAAACATTTGCTGATAAATAGTAGAGCAATTCAGGTTTTGGTGTTCTGTGGATCCCTGATCACTGATTTCATTGTAATCAGTGGAGAGAGAAGCGACCCCCATTGCCAGGGCCGGTCCCTCCTACTCTTCCTCCAGCCTACCTTAACTGCTCGATAGACGAACACAGTGACCAGAGCTGAGTAGAGACTGGCCAAGATGCTGATGGTGAGTGCCGCAAGGCTGGGGCCACCTAGCCTCCCTAAAACCGTGCCCCATCGCTAGCTGCCAACATCAGGCAGAACTCTGTGTGTCATCCACATTTCTCCATAGTCCCTTAGAACAGTCGCCCAAGACAGTCTGGTATGATCTAGCAAACATACAACATAAACCCCAAATCACTACTGATGGAGGTCCACACTGCTGCAGAGACCCACGATATGCTCCCAAGGAGCAGCAGGGCCTGCAACTCATTCTCCCTTTTGTCCTGGGGACAGGGGAGCAAGGACTGCTCCTTTGTGCCCCCTCCTGCCACTGCCTGTACAGTCTGTGTAGGAAACACATGGTTAAAATCCACAGCCTGTTGGTCCCAGCAGAACCTTCTGCATTTAGGTAGGTGTTTGGGGTCTGCAAGTGGGTCTGTGAGAGCACAGTAAATAGGTCCATACCAGCTTCCCCCCGAAACCTCGCTGTCTCCCTCTTACTAGGGCCATCCTGACACAAGCGTCTGAGCCCGATGGTGCATTGTCTGTCTGTATCTCCCACAGATCTCTTCCTGTCCTCTGGCTCACGTGTCTAGAGGGAGGGCCATGACCACAAAACCAAGATCGAAGATCACCCACCCTCAGGGATGTGTGCAGGTCTTTTAATTTGTTTAAATTGTTTGCTAAAACTAATGGTGTAGTTCCTGGAGCCCAGGGAAAACTAATTTCCTGGAGCTCTGGGAAAGCAAACGAGGGCAGGAAAAAAAAGTATATATATCAGCTTCCAGTTCATTTTCTCCCCACCTCCTCCCAAAGAAAGAAGGTGAAAGGATGCCTGCAGCTGACAAATGCTAGTGCTTCCATCAAAGCCCCGTGTCCCCTGTGGTACCATGAGGCCGCACAGCTCCCAAGAGCCTCAGAGACCAGTCCCTTGCACCAGGTCTCAGTGAGAGTCTGTGTCAGCCATAGGCTCAAGTGCATCTCAGCCACATCAAAGCCAAGTGCTTGTCACCCAGAAGATGCTGGGGGCGAGCAGGGGACTAGAGAAACAATATCTTGTTAACCTTTTTTCCTAGGGGCATTTTGCTTCTTGCCAACACCTCATGTTGCATTTGCCTCATCCTTGAAGAACTGAGATCCTCTGCAGCACAGAATATAAATTTTTTTTCAAAGCTAGCAAGAGCAAAAATATAACAGGTAGCTGTCCAGACCTGTTTTAAAAGGAAAAAAAAAAAAATCCATCCCTGCTAAGAAAAAAACACCCTGTAGGCTTTTATCACGTGAACTGGACAGGAGAGCCAAGAGCATGAAGGAGCCAAAACTCGGGTTCTTGTTATCATAGTAAGTCCATTAAGTATGTAGGGAGGAGAAGGCCTTTACTTTTGGGGCCTGGTTGAAACTATCAGGGACCAGATTAGAGTTAATTAATGCTCTAAACCCTGCAGCCGACAGCTGGGGAGGCTCCAGATAGAACCTGAGTTCACACCTGTCACAGGCTTGAGTTCGGAGAGCCAAGGCAGACACTGGCAGCCCCTACCTCCTCTGCACTGCCTCTATGGATGCCTAATCTGTAGCTCACGCTTCTGGATCAAGAGATAAGCCGCAGCACCTTGCACCTCCGAGACAGACAGCGGTGCACTCGGAGCAGAACCCGAAGGGCTCTGGTACTCCGGAAATTGCCGGGGGCTGGGGGGGGGGGGTAGGGAAGCGGGGGTGGCTCCAGGCCGCAAGGCGAGACTGCTAAGTTGCTTCTGGCTAGTTGGAAAGCGCATATCAATTATTCATGCGACTGGATAAACAGGGATTTTATCTTGTAGCATGAATCAAGAGATAAAAATTCCATTTCAAGAGGGGTGTGTGTGTGGAAACTAATCCCTGAATGTTAATTGTAAACTGAAAGGGAAGGAATTCGGAGAACTGTAAAGCGCTTTTGCCTGTGCCCTGCTTGGAACGTTGGGACATTACCTGTCCCCTGTCCCCAGAATTTTGTTTCTATCATTCCTATGACCTCCCACCCCACCCCAAACCAGGCAGCCAGATGAACGGTAATCCACATACTCGCCGCACTGAATTCAGACCACCAGTAACTGACGGGATCTAGCCATGACCCGCTACACATCTTGAGAGCTGATAGTGGAGGATGGGTTTATGGGCAAAACCCTTCTCCCTACAGCACAACCTGCCAGGTGTTTGGAGTTGCACTCGATGTTCAGCTCCCGATTAAAATCCTAAGCAGCTGCCTACCTAACAAGACTGCAGGCAAAGCTAAGAGCAAGCCTGGGGCGATGGATCCTGTCTGCCCCCAGCTCTGCAATCCAAGCAAAACAGTACTGAAAAATACCGGGGCCAAAAAAACCCACATTTTCCCAGTTCCAACAGCACAAGCCTGTCTTCCAGCTACCCAGGAGGTTGAGGTGGGAGAATCAAAAGCTCAAGGCTTGTCTGGGCTACAGAGTGAGCTCAGGACCAGCTTGGGCCACTTAATGGGCCCCTGTGTCAAAATAAGAACTAAAAAAAAGAGGAGCCTGGAGGGAGGGCGCAAGAGCTAAGAGCACAGGACCTGGGTCAGGTTCCCAGCACCCACAAGGCGGCTCACAACCACCTATAACTCCAGCATCAGGAGATCTGATGCCCTTTTCTGACCTCTGAGGGTACAAAGTAAGCACATGGTGCACACGCATACCTCAGACAGGCTTATACACAAAAAAATAAAATTTGAAAAGACAAGTAAGAGAGAACTAGGGGTATAGTTTAGTAGTAACCATACTACAGGACTAGCATGTACTTTCCTAGTGTCTACGGAAGCCTGGTTCTCATCTCTAGCATCAAAAAAGTTTAAGTGTCTAATGAGATGGCCTGAACTCTTGAGTTGGATCCCAAGGATCGACATGATGGAAGAAGAAACCCAACTCCCAATAGTTATACACTGACTTCAAAGGGACCCATGGCATGTGTTCACACCTCATACACAAAATAAATAAAAACACTCAAAAAAAAAATCAAAGTACACGATTTGATTTTGTCTTGCACCCTACTCTGCAAACAGCCTCACTGGTAATGATCCCATAAGGGCTGAGAACGTTACCCAAGAGACAAAGTGGGGCATTAATGGTTTATTTTGGCCTGAGATTTGACCACACATTGGAGACATACAGGCTATTGTGGGAGGGTACAGAGATGCAGGTGCATTTGGATAGAGACAGGCACACACACACACAGGCAGAAAGACACGGAGAAGAGACCTCAACGTCAGGGTTAGTTGCAGCTGTCCTGGCTAGGAGGAGTATATATGACTGTCAATTTCATCTTGGTTCTACTTTCTCTGTAGTTTCCAAACTATATTGGGAGCACTGCTAATTTCATAATGGAAGAGAAATAATAAACTTTGTGCTTTTAAGGTAGTGTATTAGGAGTCCGTATTGATTTTTACATGGGAGGATAACAGCACACTTTATAACCAGCACTACGAAGGACACTAACTGACTTGGCTTTATTTTTCCCTTCCCAAAAAGAAGATGAATCTGCCTCAGTGGGTATGCCCTTTCTTGGCACCAGCTGGTAGATGGGAAAAAGGGTAAGCAGGGGCACTCTGCCTGGAGCAGACATTCTGTAAGCATGCGCAGGTCTGAGACTATGGGGCCTGGATTGTATTCTGAGGTCTAGGCAGAACAGCATCCTAGGAGAACCTCAACAGGTCTGGAGAAGCATCCATTCACTTTCTTGGCCCTGCTGCTACTCCTCTGAGGAATGTACCGCCTACCTTTGTGGAAAAGTGTCCCTTGAGGACCAGGACTGTGGTGTGTCTCCACAGTTTAGGGATGGTAATTCAAGGGTGAGTTAATGAATCAGGGGGTTCATTAATGAATTGCTACTAATTGGTGACTATGAGGGGGAAATAACAGTGTTCAGGCGACAATTGTGACAATTACAATGCTAGCTGACTCCCACTATCACTCGCCACTCATCCACCCATCCATCTAAGCTCTGCTCCAACTCATCTATCTAAGCCCTAGTCCATCCATCCATTCATCTGTCCATCCACCCATCCATCTAAACCTCAGTCTATCCATTCACTCATCCATCCATTGATTCATCTATCTAGCCCCTATGTATCCATCACTCACCTCTCCTGCTATGCACCTACACACCTATTTAAGCCCTAGCCCACCGATCCATCCACTCTGTCATTCCTCCACCCAGTAATTTATTCACTCAGACAACTCCACTAAGTTAGGCAGTACAATGTCATCACTTCCCTCACAGCCATACACACATAAAACAAGAAGAAAAATGCCTAAGATAGGTACATGGGTTGATAAGGGAGGTCCCAAGAAGCTTAAGAAGTTTCCACATGCTGCCTCCAAAGAATCAGGGAAGCAAGAAGCCACTCTAGATCAGGGAGGTGTGGAAGCTGAGAAAACAGACTTCCGAGCCTTGGCCAGACATTTCCCAGCTAGGCTCCACTGCATACCAGCCATGTGGCCTTCTACTCCTTTCCAGGGAGTCGTAGGATCTGAGAAGGCTGGATACTGCTCTGGTCTGGCCCTCATTCATCCAGAGCAGCCTAGGAGGCCACTTGGATGTTTATGAGGCTGTTAGATAACTAAGCCGGGCACTGTTTCTTTGATCAGACACCCTGATAGCAAGCAGAGGAACAGAGCATTTCACAGCAAGGCTTTGGTTGATCTTATCTTCCCTGGGTGCTTTGAACATAGGCGAGGGTGGGAACAGACAAAGGGCCGGACTCATGGTGGACCCTTAGCACCCCTGGTGTCTGTCAAGAACCCCCTATTTCTATCCCAACCACCCCCCCCCCAAAGTTCTGACTGAAGAATCACCAACCCAGAATGCAGAGCTGTGCAGACACAAAAGCAATGGTGCCCTGGGAGGCAACTCACACTAGAGCAGGGCGGGGCTTCTTCCCCAGATAGCTTCATGGCACAGCCCCTCTAGAGCTCCTAGAGAGGTTATTCTAGAGCTATGAAAGAGGTCAGGAGCTGAGTACAACCTCCTTCCTCCTACAAGACAGAAGGTTAAGGCAATACAGCTTTTTCTCTTTTTATTCTCTCCCTCCCTCCATCTGCCTTTCCCTCCCTCCCTTCTTTCCTTCCTCCCATCTTTCCTCTCCCCTCTCTCTTCTCTTCCCCCCTCCCTTTTACTTTTTCCTTCCTTTCTTTATTTTTAAAAGTCAAGTTTCAAGCCATAGATGAGCCATAACTTTAGTCCCTCCTTCCCTCTCACGTGGTCTCCTCACATCTGCAGATCTTGTTCTAATACTGTGCTGCCTGGCTGTTTTCTAATGTAGAGCAACTGTGACCACCATCACAATTCTTAGGAGTGTTGGCATTCACTAGTGGAGGTGGGGCCGCACCTCACAAACCCTTCCTTCCTCCATCACTGACTGGGGCGGGGAGACGCTTTGCTAGGAGAGCTGCTCAGCTGCTCACTGCCTTCCTGAACAGTTTCCAGCAGTGCAGCTTTAGGTGACCTGTTTGTGCTGTGGGTGGGACAGCAATGCCACCCAAGGGTGGTGTAGCTGGCTGTGCATAGTTCAGGCTCCTGAAACTCACACGCTCATTGGTTGCCCCAAGCTGGAATTGGATGGAGTCTTCTCTTTGGTTTGTCAGTAGTCTCCCATAGAAAATTTCTGTGACACTATATTTGTCTGCTTTTTTTGTTGTTGTTCTTATGGTTGCCTGTGGATAGGTGTGTTGTGGGGGGGTATGTACAGAGGTCAGACAACAACTTTGTGCAGTCAGTTCACTCCTTCTGCCTTCATGTGGGTTCTAAAAATTGAATGCACGTCACTAGGTTTGTGCAGCACGCAAGTTTACCACCAAGCCCTCTCCCAGGCCCTTTCTTATTTCATTTTTTGCTTATTTCATATTGTATTGAAGTGAGGCTGATGTTTTCTCCTGCCCCATGCTTCTGCCTCTTCACCTGCTGGACCCATCACCTGGGCACCTAGGCTTTTCCAGCTTCCCTTACTGTCCTGAATACTGTTCTTTCCACCTCCTGATACCCACCTGTGTGGCCCAGGGACAATGGTCCAAACTCAAAACTCATTTTTCTCATGCTGGGGCTAGAGGGATGGCTGGAGCTAACATGAAACTAACAAGAGCTACTGGCTCGTTTGGCTGTGAGGGAAACAACAGGTGGGCCACCCTGTGTTCTCAGCAATCAACAGTTCTGGCAGAGAAATCAGCCAATACAGCCATTGCGCCTGCCACCCTCTGTGGGGGACTTCTGCTTTTAACAGCAGCATGGTAGATTCAGAAAGATCAAATTTAACCCCACCTGGGACTGCCATGCAAAACTCCCTTTCAAACAAATAACAAAAAAAGGGCTATTAATGTTTGAACTTCTGTCTACCATCCTAGACTTGGCACAGGGAGGCCAGTCACCCAGTGATGAGCAAAAACATGCCTAATCTTAATCTGCAACAGCAAATTTTACAAATTTATGGACACATAGGTACCACAACTATGCAACTTATAACTAATCCTTATGCACATTTTTCCTCCTCCCCCCAGCCCTTAGGTCAACCTTCTCCTGCAAACTTCCTGTGACGAGGACACTGTCGGCCAGCGGGGCTTGCACCGATGTGGCATTCAAAAGTCCACCATGGGCCTCATGCTGTGCTCAGAACTCCACAGACACCGAAAGAAATGTCATCCTCCAGAAGGAGGTCCATCAATGCCCTCACACCTCCTTGTGTGGAAAATCACTGAGGGCCCACTAGGCACTTCGCCTTTCCTTCTTGCCTCTTAGAAAAAGAATAGTAAGGACAGCCAGGGGTCCTAGGCTGGGGGTCCTGAGGGTAGAGGTGAAGGGATCTTGGGGTCCCTGAGTCCCTCACACCAGCTCCTTGTAAGAAAGAGAGAAGAGGTGTCTTGGCCCCCTTCTGGGATGCTCGGTGGGGCAGCTGGACCTATGAAGCTTTTTGAGGGCCAAGCTGACTGTGTCTGGACACAGATCTGCCTCAGAAAGATAGTGTTCTTCCTCTTCCTCTTCCTTTGTTTTTCTTGATGCCCTCCTTCCATCCCTCCTTTGTTACTTTCTTCCTCTATGCCTTCCAATCTCTACTCTTTTCTCTTCTTTCCTCTCCTCTTCTCTCCTTTTTTTTTCTGCTACCTCTCTTTACCCCCTCCCTCCCCTCTCTCCCTCTCTTTTTCTCCTTCCACCCCCTCCCTTTTTAAATCTTCTCCCAGGTCACTAAAACACAAGGAGCTGCCCCTTGGGATGATACCCCACCAGCCTGGTGCCCAGCTCCGGTTCTATTCCAATGGCCCCAATGCTCCTAGGGAGGGGACAGACCAGAACCACTTTCCCCAACCGCATCGCTCTCCCACCTTATAAAATCATAACTTTGCCATGTCTCCTTCCCAGGTGCACTAAAGGCTTGTTTTGCCACAGAGGGTGCCCCTTTCGGGGGGGATGGAGAGCGGACGCTCTGGGAACTTCTTTGGAGTCATTCTTCCTGTCTTCACAGCTGTTTTGCCTCTGCGCTGATACCCAAAACCGACTCACTCGGATGGGTCCAGTGGGGTAGTGGCGTGAGGAGGAGTTAGGGTGGAGGACGAAACCCCAGCAGCCGGCTCCAGGCTTTGCCTGATTACAAAGAGCAGTGCGGGCTGCTAAGTATCTGGAAGAATTCAGGAGAAATTTCTGGGATCCACGGCCCAGAAAGGCTAAAAAGAACCTTTGGCATCTCTAGGTCCCTGCCCTTGCCAGAAATAGCTCTGGCCTCTGGCTTTGTGGGGAGGCCTCCTTGCCTTGGGGAGGCAAGGCCCCTGGAGGCAGGGCGCAGGAGGTCGCCTGGGAGTGTGAGTGGCAGGATCTGCCCGACCAGGGCCTGAGCACTGCACCAGGGCGGTCTCCACCTCCTCTGGCAAGTTTAAACTTATGAGTGCGCAGCTCAGCTCTCCAGGATTCCCAGCCCAGGAGCAGCAGTGCAGCCCAGGCGAGGGGCTTACGACCCAGCCTGCCCCAGCCCGCAGCTTGCTGGTGCCTCTGAACAGCGCCTCCTACTCCAGCCAGTCCCCACCGGAGACCTGCAGCCATGCTCCCCAGTGCGTGCTTCCTGGTGCTCTTGGGAGGCAGGTGTCCCGCTCCCCCATCAGCTCACCTTCTAATGATCCCAAGGGCCCTTGGAAATGGTCACACTGGGCCTGGGTACCTACCCTGTGCTTGCTGTGTATCCCTTTTCCATTCTCACCTGGTGGGCACCTGTGGCTTTTCCAAAATCCTTCTAGGCCCTGCTGGAGGAGCCGGGCTACAGGGCAGTGTGTGGATTTTGCCCCTGGAGCCTGACTTCCAAGTATACAGAGCATCCCTTTGTGTTGGGGCCCCAAGAAGGTGCAGGACTATCCCAAGCACAGTGAGTTACCCAGGTAAGGGACAAACCCCTAGGTTACTTAGACCAGGCTGTTGGATTGGTCTTGCCTGCCAAACCCTTAGATGCACAAGTCTGCATTCTACTGCAATATTAGGAGAGAAGGAAGTGGGGGTGATACAGTTTTTGTTTCTCACCGATGATACCTGATAGTGAGGCGATTAGGGACCTCAGGGACTCTTGGTGAAGAGTTTCCTCTCTAGAACAAATGCTCTCCTGATGGATCGTGCTCAGGGCTCTACAAACGCCTGCTGTGATAGCCCCAGGTGCCAATGGTAAAAAATGAGAATAACCACAGTCATTGAAGTGTGTCAAACCCAGGACTCAGCCCAAGCACAAGTTAATGATTCTGGCCCTGGTCAATTTTTGTGGCTTGGAAGCCCAGATTAACTCTGTACTCGACTGTGTGCCTAACCCTTCAGGACTCTTGGCCTCGACTTTCTCCCCTGTGAGAAGGACATGAAAACCCCTCCTCTGTCCAGGATTCCTGTGAGGTACAGAGAGTGAGCCACAATGTCCCTAGATGGCTGCCGGTAGCACCCGGTGCTGCTCCAGTGCCCAGCAGCCAGTGTTCCAGGCCCTGGGGTCCTGTGGGTGGATCCCTAGCATGTCCAGCCCTTTCACAGGTAGGTTTGGACACCGCAGCTCTTCAACACAGCCTTGCCTTCCCACTCCCAAATTTCTACACAAGATGTTTTGAGAATAGATGAAGGAGCCTGGAGAGGAGTCAGGGAGCAGAGTGTGTGTGTGTGGGGGGGGGCTCTCAGTTTGAAGACTTGCAGATGTACGCATCCATCAGGGCTGAGTGGAAATCAGAGGCCACACAGCCAGCTTAGCCCTCAACACTGAGCCATCCTAGTAAAAAAAAAAAAAAAAAAGGCAAATTAAGTCCTTCTTGTTGGCTTGTTGGCAAGGAAGCTCAGGAGGTACGGCCAGGGGCGGGTGGTAGAGCTGGTGCTGGTTGTGATGGGAACTTCTATAGTTTCTTCAGTCCTCTGGCTCTCCCAGGGCCCTGGATAAGCTGGAACGGGGACACATCACCATAGAAACCTGTAGTTTCAGCCCCAGCATGGGGTTGTTACTTTTGGCAAGCCTCAAATTCCTCATCATGCCAATAAAATCAGTGAAGTTTAGCACCAAGGTTGCTCATGGGTAGTCTTGATGCGTCATCCCTTGTGAACTTTCAGCGCAGCAAGTCAGATGCCCAGTGGGGTGACTATCGGGGATCTGTTCTACGACAGGGCAGCTCTTGGTCAGATCTAAGGTCAAGAGGGCGCAACTCTACCCCGTAAAGCTGCCTTCAAGGCTCCCAGTGCTAACCCCATGCCTGACACTGTGTTCTCCTCGGTGGTTTGGTCAAAGTCCACCCTACCATTGGCATCATCACCAGACATCAAGGTCTTTCGCATTCCTGGAAGGAAACAGGACCCAGTTAGTCATTCGGTTACTTAAACAGCTCAGTACCTGAGCTGGAGCTTGCCTCTGTACCATCTCCAAGTTCTGCAAACTTGGGTAGAATGGCCAACCTCTCTGCCAAGGATTGCACAAGTGATCCCCGACGTCCACGCACCCCATCACATCCTAGGTTTCTCTGCCTCAGCACTGTTGACATTTGGAACAAGTTTCTTTGTCGGAGGAGGGACTGTCCTGTGCATAATGGCTGCTTGCAGCATCACTGGCACCCTCCCCTCAACACACAGCTCCGGAAGTGTATCACAACACTGCTAGGTATCTCCTGGGGGTAAAATAGCTCCCTGTTAAGAACCACTGGTCTAGCTAATTCAACCCCAAAGGGTAGGTTTTCACCGGAATAGTTGTCCAAATTTCTGGGTTGGATGGATTTTGTTATTCTTGCTCTGAGCAATCAAGAAATCAAGGGCACAGTGGTGGCCCACGAAAAACAACGCAGCCTCAGGGGTTTCTAATCGGGACACTGATTTTTTCCCCATTTGTTCTCCCTGGGTCTGTATTTGAAAATGTCTTCGCCAGAGGGTGACAGGCGTGAGGGTATGGTACACATGGTGCCAGATATGTCCCAGTCCAGCTCTCTAGCTACTGGGACCAGTTCTCTCCACAGCAATTTCTGGCTTAAAAAAAAATCTCCAGTTCAAAAAAAAATTTAACAATTTATGCTTGAGGTGGGCATGAGAAACCGCTACCTCAGGTTTTTGTTTTGTTTTGTTTTGTTTGTTTTTCACACTTATATGTTTTGTGTGTTGGGGTTTTCTAATTTAGGTCTTGCTCTTATCTAAAGCCATCTACTTTGTGATGGCAGGTTACCATTTAGATACAGATTAAACAGAAAAAAATTACAGCCATTCCCTAATAGACTTGTTCTGATGGAGAGAACCGTTTCAAAACCCAGTGTTAAAAAATGGGAAGGAGCTGAGGAGATGGCTCAGCCATGCAGCTGTGAGGATTTGAGTCCTAACCTTCAGTACAGTGGTACATGTCTGAGCCCCTGCTCTGAAAGGCAGAGACAGGAGGCTTACTAGGGCTTGCTGGCCAGTCTTGCCAAATCAGTGAGCCCCAGATCAGTAAGAGAGCCTGTCTTAAAGTATAAGGTAGAAAGTGATTGAGGAAGATGGATGCCAACCTCTGGCCTCTGCATGAACATGTACACATGAGCACATGCCCAAACATGAATACTGTGTATACACAAATACACACACACAAGCGGGGGAGGAAATTAACTTAAATACACTTCTGGGGCATTCCGAGGGGAATAGAAATTGGTAATTGTGTTAATTATTTAAAACAAAGGAAATTATCAGCAGAGACTTCATTCTGTACTTGGCAAGTCTCAGGCAAATCATCCTGGCCAGCTGCTTCACTTATCTTCTGACCGAAGTTGCAATCTTGAAATTCAAAATAACCAGCTCGAGGCAAACACTGCAGCTTCCTTGATTTTAAAACCATCTGGATGGCAAACCAGAGAGAGGCTACACATGAAGAAATATGTGTGTGACATACAGGACGTTAACTGTGCTAATGAAAGCTGTAAGCCTAAATGAGCCCCTGACAGGCCTTCCAAGACACAGTGGTTCACCGCCAAAGTCAGTCTGCAAAATGAAGATCAATAGCCCAATACAAAGGGGAAGGGAGGCTATTAAAATCAACTTGAACTCGAGAGTGTCTAAGCTGAGCTAAGGGACTCTAGGGAAAGAATGAAATTCTAAAGTTGGCACAAAGGGTAGTTATAAGTTGGCCTGCACAGTTGTTGGTCTGTTCCTGACACGAACCCTTTTGTGTAAAGCCAACCTTGACTACTCCCCTAGAGTTTCCAGACTGTTTCCAAAAGACCCTGTAACAGGAAGTCACATCAGGAAAAATGATATGCCCGGCTAGGAGGAGGCAGTGAAAGTGTCACATGGGAAACAGAAGGTCGGATCTGTTGGTTGGAGGGGTGACTAATGATCCAGTGAGCCCTGGGACAGTTGGTGGGGGCAGACTGGTGCCACCACAATATCAGCCTGTGTACCAATTTTAGACAATGACCTGCATCTCACCTTGGCTTTATTACCTGCTTTGCTGTCACAGGACCCTTGAGGATCCCTAGACCCCTGTCTCCATCAGTGAGTTGGGAATGGTGACAGCTATGGCCTCAGGTTGCCAGAATCCAATGGGAAAATAGATGTATGCTTAGCAGCTAGTTTACAGTCCTGCTGGCTCTGAACCACCCTGCAGAGCTGAGGCCCTGCATCTACGGTAAGAGCAGGGGCCCTGTTGCCGGTCCAACTCCACTGAGTGCTGTTTTCCTCCCACTCTGATGCCCATTAGAGCTCTGCAATGACCCGAATACCTCACAATTATGCAGCCACACCCAGCCTTCGCTGTATTCAGTCTTCTAGATGGTCCCTGACTCACAAAGGAAGCCTCCATCATCAGGCCTCTTGTTTCTTCAATGGGCATGTGGGTGGCTATTAAACTAATTGCCAGAGCTGAAGAGATGGCTCAGCAGTTAAGAGTGCATGTTGCTCTTCAGGGTTCAGTTCCCAGGGCCCATGTGGAGCAGCCGCCTGTAACTCTAGTCCCGGGGGAGGGGGGTGGATCCGATTCCTCCACCCCCAGCTCTTACTGGCACATACCCTCATACAAGCACAAATACATAATTACAAACGAAATTAATGTTTTAAAAGGAATAATCATCTAGCAGCGTAGTGCCCAATGGGTCATGAGCCAGTGAACATATGCTGGGTCCCTTCTTTGTGTAGGTGCTGTCACTGGGGTGAGATAGAGGACCAGTCAGGCCAATAACAGTCAAGGAGAAAGGAATCACAAAAGTGATAAGGTCTCAGGGCTCCCAGCTAGGGCTGGAAGGTTAAAGAACATTCTATAAAAAGGCAACAGGGGGACCAGAACTGGAAATAAGAGCTGCCATTGTCTGGAAGAGCAGGAGGAACGTCAGATAGGAACACTGGAATGAGCAAAGGCCTGGTTTCCACAGAAGGCAGAGGTGAGTGTGGGGAGAGGGAAGGCTGCAGAGCTGGCAAAGGGTGAGAGGTCAAGAGCTGAATGAGGTTAGAAATCATCGGGACCCAAATTCCAACAAGTCACAGATTTCAGGAAGGGGTTGGACCTCATGGTCCTCACCCTCACCTGACAGATGAAGAAACCGAGGCACAGAACAACTGTGACTGAATGCAGCTGAACTGCTCTCAAGCCTGAGGAGCCTCCTTGGCAGGCAAGGTGGCTGTGTTTTTTAAAGCCTAAGCCTTCTTGTCTGAGAGGGAAAAATCACAGTACCTCACACACACTGTCCAAAGGTCCCAGTGACCTGGCCCTGCCTATGAACTGGGCTTCATCCACACAGAAACAGTGCATGCTCATGTGTGGAGGTCAGAGGGCAGGTCAGGGTTCTCATCTCTCCTTCTACCATATGGGTCTTGGAGACTGGACTCAGCTTGTCAAGTTTGGTCACAGATTCCTCACCCTCCTGAGCCATCCAGCCTCCAGATCCCCATTTGCCTATGGGTTGTAGAGGAAATTCCTAGCAATGGAATTGCTGTAACAAAGGGTGTATGTTAAATATGTCCCTCATCTCCCTTCCAATGAGTTGTACAGCTGCCCCCATAGAGGCCCCATGATGGCAGCGACCCTTGTTCTCACCTACCCCTGATGTCATCATTCTTCATGAGTCAGTCTTTCGAGCATTGACATTCTTGTCATGAGTGTGGAGGGGTGCCCTACTGGGGGAGGGACGTGCTTGTCACTTGCCTCATTGGTGTGATGAAATACTAACAGAAGCAACCATAGGGTTTATTCAGGTTCACAATTGAGGGTCCAGTCCATCCTGAGGAGAACATCACAGGAGTGAGAGGCAGACAGCCTCATGTCTTTAGTCAATAAGTGTTTCTCTCTCTCTCTCTCTCTCTCTCTCTCTCTCTCTCTCTCTCTTTCCATCTCTCTCCCATTAATGAACTATTTCAGGGCTTTCTTGTGCACGAGGGAGGGCTGTACTTTTGCCTGCCCACTCCCAAACTTCTAATTGTTCCTTCCCTTTCATAATCTACACGTGATCCTGAAGACACCATAGCCAGGAAACCGCTATGCTTTCTTCCCTTAAACGCTGATCCCATAATTTACAGAATTCACCTTTACAGTTTCAGTGAAAATCACACTAGAATTTACTACTAATTGTATTTCTCCCCATCAAAATTAAATACTAATTGTATTTTTCGTCATCTTAAATGTCTTTACTTGCATATCTCCAGGACCTGGGTGACTTCTTGCTCTTTATTTCTCGGAATATACAATTCCTTAATCCTTATTTGAGTCTCCTGCATCTTTCTTGGCATCCTGAGTTAACTCTCAGCTTAGTTTCACTGTCCAAAGTATTCTGGAGTTTCTGGATCCCAAATATCTATCTGAGTCTGCAGAGACTCCTTGTCTTTCTGAGCCTTCCCTGGGATTTCCACACCTTTTTTGCCTATCTCTTCCTCTGCTACACAAGGCAAGAATATCTCACACATGTTCCCAGTGAATGCGTCCCTAGTTATAGACCTGTTAACTCCAGCACCTAAATTCCGTAGCCCAGTTTCCAGGTTTCCTTGTGGCCTCCTTTCTCTTCCTGTCTCATTTCATTCTTTCTGCTTATTTGACAACTTCAGACATTGGATGCCCTTCATCAGCTTCCTTTGGAGCTCTGGGGCACTATCATTCCCACCATCTCATCTGGAGTGACTGGACACATTTACTTTGGGTTTCATACCTTTCATAGTCACAGTATTTGTTACACTGCTCTTGGATGAATTGCTTCTGTTTGTCACAGTCCTCAGTTCTTTCGTCTGCAAAGGCTTAGGCACACTACATAGCCCTGTTTCCCGGGGTGCAGGTCTCTCATCTGTCGCTTCCCGCACTACAGTCATCAGAGTCCTGGATCTTAGCTTTCTGTCTCTTTCAGACTTCCTGGATTGTAGAGAGGTGCCATTCTTGTTCTGTGGAGCCCAGGGTCTCTGGTGTTCACCAAGGTTTCCATGGGGTTCCCATAATTCCTCTTCATGCTCTCAGAGGTTTTCCTGGGTTTGGCCTTTACTCTTAAGGCTACATGTGTCATGTCAACATTGCTCAGTGTGGTGTGCTGTCCAGATTATTTCTTTAGAGGAAGCTGGGTCTTAGAGAGATTGGATCTCCTCTTCACCATTTCCTTTCTATCCAACCCAGAACACCAGTCTGTTGAATGGTCCTGTCCAGTTAGAGATGTTAAGGATGCCTTTCCCACCTCAGTGTATCTGACCTAGATCATCCTTACCCCTCACAGACATGTCCAAAGCCCAGTCTTCTAGGTGACCCTAGATCCTGTAAAGTTGACTGCTAGTATTAACCATCCCTAAAATGGGACCTGGTTGGTCAGGGTCTCAGGGTCAGATATGGCATCACACACATACAGGAAGGTGGGAGACTCTCAGGCAGCCTGAAGCTACTGGCTGTTTGAAAGGGAGTTGATTTGGGTATTTAGGAAGGACCCTGTGCTATGGTCTAGTGGGTGGAGCTTTAGAATGGGGTGAGGGAATGTCTGCAGGGTGAGTGAGGCCAGACTGTAGTTATGGATGGCATCTATTGGACACCAGCTCTCAGGAAGGAGTTTGTGATCTGGGTGTTTTTATTTTCTACATTGTCTACTTGAGACAATGGGCATCCTGGGCTAGAGGTGTTGTCAAAGGGCAGGTCCCTGGGGAGACTGCAACCTGGTAGGAGCCCCCAGAGCTTGTGACAATCTTTAGCCAATCAGCACAGGAGTCAGGGCTCCTGGGTATCTTGAGATGCTAATAGTCCTTTGGTATGATCAGCTCAGGGATACTAGCTGTCCGTTACTGAGAAGAACCAGGAAAGGCAAAATCTTTCCCCAAAGTTGGGCTACATTGGCAGTGGAAGACTCCTCTACCACCCCACCCCCACTCCCATCTCAAGTCCTAACTGAGACCAGACTGAAGTGGACTAGTTGATGACTTTGTCTCCTGGACTCCAGTGGCCTTTATTCTTCTTTGTAGACCCAGTCCCGAATAGCACATCATTCCACATGCCCCACCTCCATGGGGGATGTGGGACTCCAGCTGAGATGCTCATTGCAGGGACCAGACACTGGGTGCATTGACACTTATAGCATGCTGGAAAGCCGTGAATGTTGCCTCCAGCTGGATTCCAAAAGCTCCCTTTAGTCCAGTGAGCACCTATGTCCTTCCACAGAATACTTTTAGGCCTACAGACGTTTCATGTGGCTTCTTTTGGTTGTAACCAAAGTACCTACATCATATGTTTCCAGTGTCTTTGGGGTGGGGTTGGGGGATGATCTCAGAATAGTAAGCTCAGTAGATTCCATGCCATGAGCATTCATTGGAGCTATCTCAAGAGCATGGTGTGCATTTGAAAACACTTGTCTAAGGGCTGAGGATATAGACAGATGGGTAAAGTATTTGCTATGCAAGCAATAGGACCAGAGTTTAGATTCCCAGAACCCAGGTAAATCTGGGCACAGTTAGTATATGGCTCTAATCCCTGTGATCCTACAGAGAAAGGGGAGTCAGAAACAGGAGGAATCCTCAGGAGCTCACAGACCAGCCATCCCAGTGTATATAGTGACAAGCAGGAGATCCTACCTCAAACAAAATGGAAGGCAAGAGCCAACACCCAAGGCTCTCCTCTGACCTCCACACGAACACCATGGCATGAGCATGACTTGCATTGTCATACATGAACATGCACACACACACACACACAACATCATAGCTATACAGAAATGAGCACCTCATACACAAACACATCACACACATCATACATACACATACAAACACACATCATACACACACACAGAGATGAAACATACATATCTGGGAGCTTCCCCTCCTAGAGCCTCAATACTGAATTACACAGGAAGAAGAGAGGAAAGCAATAGCTTCCACCTTGCCCTACTCTGTCCCCCAAGTGGAACTGCTGGTAACCACAGCAAATGAAATGGCTTGTTCTTTGGCTTATACTGTTAGAGCTGTCTTAGTATGTGTTTTTGGTGGCTGGGAATGGTTGCCAAACAGGTGGAAACTGGACCCATCAGCTTTAACCCCAGGCTGAAAGGGTCCAATTTCCTCCTCAACTGCAGCTCCTAAGACTGAAGCCCTGCTTATAGGTGGGAAGATCTGGGCTTTGACCATTAGCAGGGTTTGGATTTACAGGGGCTCTGCCTCACTTTCTTCTCTGTTGCTGGGATAAAATACCTTGACAAAAGCAACTTACAGAAAGAAGGGTTGGTTTGGCTCACAGCAGAAGGTATGGGCCACCCTGGCGGGGAAGTCTAGGCAACAGGAGCTTGAAGCAGCCAATTTCATTGTGTTCGCAGTCAGGAAACAGAGAGAGATACATGACAGTTCTCAGCTCAAGCTCTCCTTTCATAGAGACCAGGACCCCAGCACGGGGAATGAGGCCAGCCAGAGTGGGAGGAGGGGTCCTCCCAACTGTCTCCCAAGTGACTCCACAGCTCAGACTAACAATTTCGATTGATATCACAGCTTTGTATAGTCCCACAGTGTTGGCATTTCCATCAACCCCTTCTGAGAGTCAATGAAAGCCACCACCAAAATTTCAGAGAAGGTGAAAACCCATTTGAGGGAGGAGTCTCAGTTAGCTAGTAAACTCCAGATGGAGAGTTTGAGACTAAATGCTATCATGGGATGTTTAGAGGTAAGAGGAGTATGTGTGGTTTGTAGTGTGTGTGTGTGTGTGTGTGTGTGTGTATGTGTTAGGTGCCACTTCTGCTAATATTAAATAAAGTTTTATTTTGCTTTTTAAATTTATTTTATTTTAGGCATATGAGTGTTTTACCTGTGGTATCATATTTGTGCCTGATACCAGAAGAGGGTGTCTGACCCTCTGGAATTAGAGTCGCAGACAGTTGTGATCTGCCATGTGGGTGCCAAGAACTGAACCCAGATCTTTTTTGTGTGCTTCTTAGTCACTGATCCATCACTCCAGGTGGTTTCCCCCTTTAATAAGCACAGGTTCTTTTCCCCCCAATATAATCTGGATACAGTTCCCCCCTCTGCTCCTCACAGCTCCTCCTCACCTCTTCCCGGCTCCTCCTCACCTTCTCTCTCACCCAGATCTACTCTCTTTCTCTTATTAGAAAAGATCAAGACCCTAAGAGCTAACAACAAAACATACAAAATAAAATATAAGAAGATAAAACAATAACAACAAAAACCCATCATATCAAAGTTGGATGAGAAAAGCCAACAGAAAAACAAAAGAGCCCCAAGAGAAGACACAAGAGGGGCTGGAGAGATGGCTGAGCAGTTAAGAGCACTGGCTGCTCTCTCAGAGGACCTGGGTTCAATTCTCAGCACCCACATGGCAGCTCACAACTGTCTGTAACCTCCAACACCCTCACACAAACATACATGAAGGACAAACACCAATGCACATTAAATAAAAATAAATATTTTTTTAAAGATAAGACACAAGAATCAGAGACCCACTCATTTACACACTTAGGAGTCCCATAAAAATACTAAACTGAAAGCTGTAGAATGTAGACAGAAGAGCTGGTACAGTCCCGTGTAGGCCCTGTACTTGCTGGTATCTGTGAGTGCATATGAACTTTGCTCAGTTTATGTAGAGGGCCTTGTTCTCCTGGTGTGTCCTCCGGCCCCTCTAGCTCTTATACTCTTTCTGTCTCCTCTTCTGTGGGGTCCCCTTTGAGGGGAAGGATTAGATGGAGACATCTCATTGAGAGTTCTGTACGTTCTAAGCTCTCTCTCTCTCTCTCTCTCTCTCTCTCTCTCTCTCTCTGTGTGTGTGTGTGTGTGTGTGTGTGTGTGTGTGTAATGTCTGGCTGTGGGTTTCCATATTTGTTCCCATCTGGCGAATGATGAAGCCTCTTCCGTCGTGGCTAAATAAAGCACTGATCTATGAGTATGGCAGAGTATAAGGAGTCATTTTATTATTAATTTCTTTAGACCAGTAGTATTTGGTTTCACCTAGGTCTTTGGGCGATCTAGGCTCTGATTCTCGGCCACCCAGGCAGTGTTAAATTATGGGTTCCATCTCATGGATTGGACCTTAGGTCAAACCAACCATCAGTTGGTTACTCTCACAGGGCTGGTGCCACCATTTCCCTAGCATATTTTGCAGGCAGCACGGATTGTAGATAAAACGTTTTGTGGTTGGGTTGGTGTTCATTTTTCTCTATTTTCAGCCTGCAGAGTACCTTTCAGTGTCATAGACACCAGAACACCCTGGTGAAGGTTCTGTGTAGGCACCAGCTTGACCTCGCCATGCTCAATGGGTTGTGTGGGTGTTGTCATTGGCAGTGGGGTCTTGTTCTCAGTTTCTTGGCAACAGCCTGGATTGCATAGGACTTTCCCTTTGATCAACAACACAGTTGGAATTGGAAGCTTCCTTTGATGACAAAGAATCTGTCTCCCTCATTATTTGAAGACTGCATTAGGATTGCCTTTATATTCTATATGAAGTTTCCACTGATCTAGGTTTCCATATCATCCCTCTAATGCCCTTCAAGTCTAGCTGTGTCTCCTCTTATTCCCTCCCCTAGTCCAGTACACTCATAAAATCTATTTCCCCCTCCCATGGAAATCCATGTGTTCCCCTACTCCCTTCTTCTATGACTAACCTCTCTGGATCGCTGGATGGTAGATTTAATGGCTAACATCCAGAAATAAGCAAATACATACCATATTTATCTTTCTGGGTCTGGCTTACCTCACTCAGCATGATTTTTTTCTAGTTCTATTCATTTGTCTGCAAATTTCATGATGTCATTTTTTAAAATATCTGAGTAATAATCCATTGTGTAAATATACTATATTTTCTTTATCCATTCTTCTGTTAAGGAAACCCAGGTTGTCTCCAATTTCTGACTTTTGTGACTAGCATCCCAATGAACATAGCTGAATAACTGTCTTTGTGGCAGAGTGAAGAGTCCTTTGGTAGAGCTGGATCTTGAGGTAGATGGATTCCCATCTTCCTGGGGAACTGCCACACTGTTTTCCATAATGGCTGTACAAGCTTACATTCTGAACAGCAAGAAAGGCAAGTACCCTTTGGTTAGGGTTAGGGTTAGGGTTCCTTGATCCACATCCTCACCAACATGAATTGCCATTTGTATTATTGATCTTAGCTATTCTGACAGGTGTACAATGGACTCTCAAAGTAGTTTTGATTTGCATGTCCCTGATGGCTAAGGATGTTGAACATTTCTTTAAGTGTTTCTCAGCCATTTGAGATTCCTCTCTTGAAAACTTTTTTTAAAATTTATGTAACACATTTTTCATAGGGTTATTTGGTGTTTTGATATCCAGTTTATTGAGTTCTTTATACATTTTGGACATTAGCCCTCTACTGAATGAGGACTTGATAAAATAAAAAATAAAAATAAAACTTTTCCCATTTTTTAGGCTGCTGCTTTGTCCAAATGACGGTGTCCTTTGCCATGAAGAAGCTTTTCATGAGGTCCTGTTTATTAATTGTTGATCTTAGTGCCTACATTAATGGTATTCTGTTCAGAAATTCTTCTCCTGTGCCAATGAGTTCAAAGCTAACCCCTGCCCCGCCTTTCTCTTCTGTCAGGTCCAATGTACCTGGTTTTATGTTGAATTTCTGATTGACTTGAAGTTGAGTTTTGTGCAGGGTAATAGATATGAACCTATTTGCAGTCTTCTACATGCAGCCATCTAGGTTGACCAGCACCATTTTTGAAGCTGCTGTTCTTTTTCCAGTATGCATTTCTGGCTTTCTTATCAAAAACCAGGTGTGTATACATATGTGGGTTTATGTCTGAAGAATACTACATACTCATCAAAAAATCCACCAAGATGATATTTTAATTAATATCTATGCCCCAAACACAAGAACACCCATATTTTTTAAAGAAACACTACTACATCTTAAACCACATATTGACCCTCACACACTGGGAGTGGAAGACTTTAATAACCCACTCTCGCCAACAGACAGGTCATCCAGACAAAAACTAAACAGAGAAATGTTAGCGCTAACTGATGTTATAAATCAAATGGACCTAACAAAGATTTACAGAACATTTCACCCAAACACAAAAGAATGTACATTCTCTGTATCTCACAGTGTTTTCTTCAAAAATGACCACATACTGAGACATAAAGCAAGTCTCAACAGATACAAGAAAATTGAAATAAGTTTTTGCATCCTATCAGATCACCATGAATGAAAGTTGGATGTCAACAAAAGAACAACAGAACACTTACATACTAATGGAAATCGAACAACTCTCTACAAAACGAAAACTGGTCAAGACAGAAACAAAGAAAGAAATTAAAGATGTCCTAGAATGAAAATGAATATACAACATATCCAAACTTATGGGACACAATAAATGGAGTTTTAAGAGGCAAGTTCATAGCACCAAGTGGCTTCATTTCAAACAAAACAAAATCCAAAGCTAACAAGATCTCATACTAGCAACTTTTTAAAAAGATTTATTTATTTATGCATATGAGCACTCTATTTGTATGTATGCCTAAATGACAGAAGAGAGCACCAGATCCCAATATAGATAGTTGTGAGCCACCATGTGGGTGCTGGGAATTGAACTCAGGACCTCTGGAAGAGTAGACAGTGCTCTTAATCACTGAGCCATCTTTCCAGCACCCTCATTGGCAGATTTTTTTTTAAGACAGAGTTTCCCTGTGTAGCCTTGGCTGTCCTGGACTTGTTTGTAAACCAGGCTGGCCTTGAACTCACAAAGATCCATCTGCCTCTGCCTCCCAGAGTGCTGGGATTACAGGCATACATCACCACACCTGGCTCCATACTAGCAACTTAATAGCCCACATGTGAGATCTAGGACAAAATGAAGAAATCATACCCCGAAGGAATAGATGGCAAGAAATAATCAAACTCAGGGATGAAATCAATAAAATAGAAACAATGAGAATTAATACAAAGAATCAATGAAATGAAGAGTTGGTTCTTTGAGAGAAGCAATAATATACAAACCAGTATTCAAATTAATTAAAAGGCAGAGAAATAATATCCAAATTAACAAAATAAAAAATGAAATGGGGAACATAACAACAGAGATTGAAGAAATCCAGAGAATCATAAGGAAATAGTTTTAAAAACCTGTATTCCATCAAATAGGAAAAATCTAAAAGAAATGGATAATTTTCTCAATAGACACCACTTGCCAAAGCTAAATCAAGATCAGATAAGCAGTTCAAACAGACTTATAACTTCTGATGAAATAGAAGCAGTCAATAAAAGTCTCCCAACCAGGAAGAGCCCAGAGCTATATGGTTTTAGCCCATAGTTTGACCAGACTTTCAAAAACAAGTTAATCCCAATACTCCTCAAATTACCTCAGGAAACAGAAACAGAAGAAACATTGTCCAGTTCATTCTATGAGGCCACAGTTTCCCTGATACCCAAACAACACAAAAACCCAACAAAGAATGAAAATTACAAACCAGTTTTCCTTATGAACACAGATGCGAAAATACTCAATAAAATACTTTTAAAATACTTACAAACCAAATCCAGGAGCGTATCAAAAAGATCATTCATCACAATCAAGTAGGCTTCATCCTAGGGATCCAGGAGTGGTTCAATATATGAAAATCAATACATGTAATCCACCATATAAACAAACTGAAAGAAAACAAACACAGGATCAGCTTATTAGATGTAGAAAAGGCCTTTGGCAAAATTCAACACAGATGGCTCAATGGTTAAGAGCACCATCTGCTCTTCCAAAGGACTTGGGTTCAATTTCCAGCACCCACATGGCAGCTCACAACTGTCTGTAACTCCAGTTCCAAGGGATCTGACACCTCAACACTAATGCACATAAAATAAAATTAAGTAAATTATTTTAAAAAAAGAATAGGCCATTCACTCTCTCAACATCTATTCAGTAGAGTACATGAACTGAAGGAGATCAAGGGAATAAAAGTTGGAAAGGAAAAAAATCAAGTATCTTTATTTGCAGATGATATTATAGTGCACATAAGTGACCCTAAAAATTCCCCTGGAGGACTCCTATAGCTGATAATATTTTCAACAAAGTAACTGGATACAAAATGAACTCACAAAAATCAGTAGTCCTTCTACTGTCATTTGTCATACAAATGACAAACAGACTGAGAAAGAAATTAGGGAAACACCTTCACAATAGCCTCAAATAATATAAAATATCTTGGGTTAACTCAAAACCAAGCAAGTGAAAGGCCTTCATGATAAAAATTTCACGTCTTAAAGGAAAGAAATTAAAGAAGATATCAGAGTACGAAAAGACCTCTCATGCTCATGGATAGGTAGGATTAGTATAGTGAAAATGGCCATCCTACCAAAAGTAGTCTACAGACTCAACACAATCCCCATCAAAATTCTAACACAATTCCTTACAGACCTTGAAAGGACAATTTTGAGCTTCATATAAAAACACATACACACACAGAGAAAAAACAAAACATGATAGCTAAAACAATCCTAAATGATGAAAGAACTGCGGGAGGTCTCGCCATTCCTGATCTCAAGTTATACTACAAAGCTGCAGTAATAAAAACGTCATGGTTTGGCATAAAAGCAGGCATACTGAGCAATAGAATTGAGTTGAAAATCCTTACAGAAATCGTTTTATTTTTTTTAAGTAGTATCAGATGAATGAATGTGCCATGGTAGACCCAACATAAAAATATTTATTTTTCTCTTGTTGAATGATCAAGTCAGGGCTGGGGAGATGCCTTGAAAGCATGAGGAACTGAGTTTGATCACAACCTCAGCAT
Organism: Pachyuromys duprasi; assembly: GCA_028658305.1. Taxonomy (NCBI): domain Eukaryota; kingdom Metazoa; phylum Chordata; class Mammalia; order Rodentia; family Muridae; genus Pachyuromys; species Pachyuromys duprasi. Next base: position 121,352,872 of record CM053766.1, read on the forward strand.
AAAGGCATACGCTTGTATTCTCAGCACTGGGAAGGCGAAGGCAATCCCTGGGCCTTCCTGGCCAGCCAGCCTTGCCTAGTCGGCTATTACCAAGGCAGTGAGAGACCCTGTCTCAAAAAAAAAAAAATGGACAATGCATGAGGATATGAGGATGACATCTGAAGTTTTTCTTTAACCTATATGCAAGCCCACACACACAGAAGAATAAATGAACAAACAGAGGTCAGGGGCAAGGAGAAAAAGGTGTGAGTGTTCATGAAGACCAGAGGACCTGAGTCTGAGAGCTGAGTCAGAGCAAAAGAAAGGGACTGGAAGCAAAGAGCCCCATGGAGGTTCTCACCCTCCATATCCTGGCACCCTGGTGATGGAAATCATTGTGTCATTGATGAGGTGGGATGCAGAGGGCCTCATCAGCCTGTTCCACCAAAAGGGAAGAAGACAGGAAGCAGCAAAGGAGCTGCAGCCTATCCTAGGCTCATCATAGTCCAGACCATGTCTAAGGACTTTTCTCCAGAGACGCTTAAAGGCAAAGAAAGTGGGCTGAATGATGAGCTTTCAGAGGCGGCAGCCTGAGAGGCCAGCAGGAGAAGAGACAGAGAAGCAGAAGCACTACTGTAGAGAGTTTCTCACAGACTCAGGCTCTTGTGGACACAGCAAGATAAAGGCACGGGCACTGAGAGGCACCTCCCAGTAACTGAAGCCCTGTATTTAGTTACACAGAGGCTGTAGAACATTTCTAGCCTCTTGCAGGTAGAGGCCCCATGGTACAGGTGGCTAGAAGGTCTGCATGCTCTTTCTCCTCTCTGAGAGCTGGGCCATAGAGATGAAGGTTGGGTCCAGGAATAGAGTAGAGCCACAGACAGAAGGCTCCTGAAGAGAGAAGAATCCTGCTTACACCCTCAGTGAGACTCAGAGTCTTTCTCAATTTGGGGATTTGGAGAATCCCCAAAGCCGAAGTAGTGACAGGACTTTCAGGGGACTGCAGGTAGAGGCAAGACTCCAAGAAAGAGAATGTGGGAGAGGGCCCTCTGCAGACCATGAGGAGGTGTAGTGGACTGGACATGATGTCCAAGATGGGAACCAGTGTGGGCGAGCTCGGAGGACTGGGGGCTATGACTTAAGGAAAGGAGGGTCACAGTGCAGATGCTCTAATTCAGCTGCTCTGCCAGAGAGGTTGGTGCGCCACTGGAAATTGGGGCTTCCAGGGTAGAGTTTAAGGCCTAACAAAACTCAATGGCCAGTTTAGACTCACCTTCCTCAACCTCCTTCAGCCATACCTACACCTCCACACCCCCTTTCCACCATAGACATTCCCATCAGCTTCCGCCTAAACCAGCAACATTTCTTTTTGCACAAGAGCCAAACTCAAAAGAGCCAAGGGTAGAAACAAAATCCCTTCTTTCCTGCTTTAAGAAAGTGTCCCCTTGTTAATTAGGAAACTAAACCTCAAACCTACCTCTACCCTTAGCGAAGCATCCTTTCCTGGATTTCCAGTGCCCAGAGGGTCAGGTTTTGGAGGCTACCAGCCCAGTGTCCGGCCAGCAGCCCCCCTGCAGTTCTGACTGCAATACAACTCCTGAACAAATTTCCTCACTGAGCCAGCGCATTTGAAGCTGGTTTACATTGTCTTTGCTTGGCTGACCTTGTATGCTATTGAATTGGAAAACGTGGTTTGTGTTGTAAGGCCTCTTAATAATGTATTTAAAAAAAAAAGAGAGAAAGAAAGAAAAAAAAAAGCAAGAGACTTTTCCATTGCAAATGAGACATGCAACTCCGTGTTTACCGTAGAGAATGCCTCAGTCTGTTTTGAAACATATTTTTCATTAGCTAGACTTCTCACCGTAACAGAGATTTAAATTTTATTTTAGAAACAGCCTGCCATTCCCCCACATGCACAATGTATTTATGTGTGCTCTTTCAAAGAAAACTATCTAGGAAGATATACGCACCAACAGGAGTGGCAGCTGTGAAGAAAGCGAGAAACGTTCTGTTCCTATGTGTTGTCTTATTTTCCATTGTTAGCATTGTCCCTGGGTCTTGCAGAACCAATCCTGACACTTGAGAGGCTGAAATAGGAGGAGGATCAAGAGTTCAAGGTCTTGTAGGCTGCAGACTAAAGAGAATTCACAGTCAGTCTGGGCTATGGAGTAGGATGTGTCCCAGAGAGAGGAGAGACACACGGGGGAGATCGCTACTTAATAATGGTGACATTCTGAGGTGAGACCGTAGTTGGTCAAAAGCTCATTGGACCTTCCCAAACAGGGGATGATTTCATTAGATACTACAATCTCATGGCACTACCATGGTATGTGTGGCCCATTGTGCGTGTGACTGTGTGACAACAGAGGCTGCCTACTCCCCACCAGACCTGTGACCTTCACTTGATGCTATGAACTGAGCTGTCCCCAATGTCTATCCCCAACAGACTAGGGTTCTGAGCCCTAGGACTACACGAAATGACACTGTTAGGAGATGGAGGTCTCTGAGGCTATTATCATGTAAGTGAGGTAACTAGGATCCCTAATCTGAGGTGACATTTGGAAGAGGACATGCAACTGGGACACTTATGTGAAGAGATACAAAGAGAAGGTGGCTTTGTTCAAGACAAGGCTGTACTGGCTGGAACTCAAGAATCCAGAATGATTCCAGCCCACTTCTGGTCTCCAGAACATGAGAAAAGATCTTTCCCTTATTCTGGGGACACCGGTTAAGACAATGATAGATCTGGGGGAGGTTGTTGAGACTTGGGGAGAACAAGAGCTCCACAAAGACCAAACTGAGCAGGGCACAGGGGTCTTGTATGAGACGGTTTCTACAATCAAGGACCATGTGTGGATGTGGACTGGAACCCCCGCACGGATGGGGCCCATGATAACTTGGTGTAGGGCTGAAGACCCTATTTAGGGAAACAGGGACTGTTTCAGTCATGATCTTGATGGCTGACTCTTTGACCCCCCCCCCCCCCATATAAGCCGGGGAGTGACAGACTGGCTAGATCCCAGGGGAGGACTTTGCAGCCAGCCCTGAGGAGACATGATAAGTCGTGGTTGGATGGAAGGGAAGGAGGTCCTCCCCTGTTGGTGGACTTGGAGGGGGCGGGGAAGAAGGAGATGAGGGAGGGAGTGGGAGGGTAGGAGGGAATGGGGGAGGGGGATACGCCTGGGATTCAAAGTACCCAACCTGTGATTGAGATAAAAATAAATAAATTTAAA